>CM060918.1:119330128-119955128 GCA_030737875.1 Allium sativum | reverse complement strand
TCGATCTTGGATGACCTGCGTACAACAGAAAGATATTGGGGTTGATGGATTTGAAGATAAAATGAGGAGAAGCTTGCAACAACTGTTGGTCTTGTTTTCTATGAAGTTTTGAGGGTGTTTGAATTGTTTTTTTTGGGAGCAAAATAGATATAGATGGACTGTAAATGGGAGAAGATGAGTCAGTGGGAGCTTGACGTGGATAGTTGGAAGGTGCGATGGGCAGTGAATGTGGTGAGTTCAGCAGTTTGGATATGTATTGATTTTAGGTGATAGTGTGGATGCAAGTGATTGGGAATGGAATACTTGTACTGAAATGAGGACTGTCGATTGGGGAAACTGACTGGAAATAAAGTGATTATTGGAATATTTTTAGTTGCCGGGTAATTGTTGTGTAGTAGTGGTTAACCAAATGATTTGCAGGAGACAATGAGGTACACGGTTTAATTTAAAAAGGCAGATTTATTTATTTATTTAGTTAAATTCAAATTACTAATCATTAAATAAAAATCAAATAATCGTAGGTACGAAATAATTCATTCGAGACAATTCATAGCCCCGAGATATGGATTTTAAAGGGATATTCGCCAAATAAAAATCAGGTGAGTAAACTCACTCTTTGGTTCGATCATAATTTATAATAATCGAATTTTTATTTAATACATTTATTTTTATGCTGTTTGTTGGTTGCTTGGTTGCAATGTGGTTTATTGACAAATTGTGGTTATATATAAATATATATATTAGTTATTTAGGCTTGGTGGTTGTGGCTATTATATACATATTGGATATTTCCCGCAGTACCATTAGCGGATGCCCGCAGTATCATTAGCGGATGACTCTATCTCCCCACGATATATGAGTGGATGACCTTCTACACCGCCATATCCTACCTTGAAGCAGGATTGGCATTATTTATGCTGTCTAACATCTGTGGATGTAGGAAAATAGGGTGGAGGGATCCAACTTGTAATAACCCAGAATTTCTGAACCAATTTAAAAAATTTAATCCAGCTATTTTAATGAATTTTAAATATCTAAAATGATTTATTTTAAATAATAACGATTCAAAATTTATTTAAATCGAAGTTAGAATGTATAAATTTATTTTAATTATAAAAAAAGCCTAAAATGGTGGGGTAGTTTGAAAATTCGATTTTAAATTTCAAATGAATGTACAAGATTCAAAATAAATCAAATTTCAGTAAAACAAGAAACGTTAGGATCCATTTAACTATATCTTTCTGACGAATGTAAGAAACTGAGATTTCACTTTATAAGTTGTAAGTTATGTCCAGGTTTAAATTCAAAATAGTCTCTACGGAATATATATATATATTATAATATAATATATAGCCCTTAAAAGTAGCCATTTTGTAAACGACCTCTGTTTTCGACGAAACCACTTTTGTTGGATCTGGAATGTCAAATTATTGCTAGATTCCAATTTTCGTAATTTTTGGAATTAATATGTGGGTACAGTAAATTTAAACGTGTTTCCAATTTCAGTTTAAATTTAAACTGACCAGTTAAAAAAGGCCATTTTCCAAATGGTCTCCAAATTCGATGAAATTAGTTTTGTTGAAACCGTACTTGATAAACATAGCAAGAATTCAAAATTTCGTAATTTTTGGAGTGGCCGTGCACAATAAATTGTGAATCGATCGGCCATTTAAGCCAGAAACAAAGCTATCGAGTAAACGGACTGACGAAACTAGTTTTGTTGGCACCGTATCATCAAGACATAGTAACATGTCAATTTCCACCGCCAACGGAGTTCGTGTGTGATCATGGCATTGACAAATGTCAATTGGAGAGAGCGTGAACTAAGAAATTAATAAAATAACGAACCCCAGTACTATATAACATCTCTTTCACTTCCTAAACCCTTATTTATCTTCTTCCTCAAAAATTGGCAGCAGCCCCCTTTGGAATTTTGCAAAAAAGCCCCCAAACACAAAACAAATTATATCTCTTAATCCGTTAACAATTATCCAAAACGGTTTCTGCGTACTGTAGATCAAGATGATCTCTACCTACCACAAAAATCTCAGCACTATCATTGCACGGATTGGGAGAAATCGATGGTCAACGGCCAGAAAGTAGTTTCAGATTTTAGGGATTTCTGGCCAAACCGTTGAATATTTGATAGTGGCACCAAAGGGAAAGTTGTTCACAAGAGGATGGGCTACAACTTTGCTTCACATTATTCGGCCTGATATGGCCTGAGATGGCCAGAATTTGGAGTTGATTGGCGTCGAAGTTTCTCGAGCAGCGGCGAATGGTTTTGGGGTGGTGGCGGCCGCCACAGGCGGAACTAGGTGGAGATGACTGAAG
The DNA here is from genome assembly GCA_030737875.1 of Allium sativum. NCBI lineage: Eukaryota > Viridiplantae > Streptophyta > Magnoliopsida > Asparagales > Amaryllidaceae > Allium > Allium sativum. The sequence goes on along the minus strand of CM060918.1, from coordinate 119,952,794 downwards.
ATGAATGGTGTGGCATGGCACGACAGTCCCAATGCGGGTGGTGCATGGCGCTGATGTGGAGGGTGGCGGCCGGAATCTCATACGAGGCGAATTTGGGGATTTTACCAAATTCTGGCGACTGGCGGCGCTATAGAGGGTGCGGCGGCTGGAGGTAGCGTGCGGCATTGGGGAACACGATGGTGAGGTCGAGGACGGTCCTGGTGGGCCCAGGTGGCGGTGCAACGGTGATGAACGGTGGGAGCTGATGATGGACTGGTTTTGAAGGTAAATTAGGAATTTAATTTCTAATTAATTATTTAATAATTCAAACTTTAAATGCTAATGTCTTTCAGTATGAACTCCAAATTGCATGAAACTGGATCCGTTGCGATCGTGAAGTCGAGAGCTTTGCAACAAAACTGACTGGGTCCAATTTGGAGCTTGTTTGAATTTGGGGAAAACACAAATCCAAACGGTACCAAAACTGTCAATTAAAGACTGACGGAGTGGAAACCAATGTGAGACCTCCCTCACTCAAACTATTTTCATTCTATTATTATATCCTAGGTTGCAGACGGGCTTAGTAGCTCCTGACACTAATTTTTGTACAAACCATGGATGATTTGTGTGATATGATTGTGTTGTGGAAAAATTGATTGTATTGTGGAATTATTGGATTGATTGATTGTGGTGTATGGCGTAAGCCAGTATCAGGAGAGGGATAATGCTAGACATGATTCCGGTTCTAATATCGTGCCATTATAATGCCGAATTTTTCTGAAACTGAAATATATAAATTATTTATATGAAATGTATATAAAATTTTCATAAAAAGAAATTGAAATAAATATTCATTTACAAGTCGGACGACTTGTTTATGTACATCTATTTATCTGATATTAATTGGGACGATAAATTTTACACATCGCCCAACTGCATAAATAATAATCAGTATTCGTTGTTTGAAAACCCCACACGGGTATTGGGATGAGATTTGACATACACTAATCCCAATATTTAGTTGTGTGTCAATCGATGGGTTGACAGACTGTGATGAGCGTTATTTATTTATTTTAATACTTACACAGTTGTAGAATGCACTCTGGATGATGTTTGAACGTGTAATGAATATTTATCATTATTGTTGAATACATGCGATGTATGAAATCCATATAACTGAAATTATATAGTAATTTATTGAGTCGCATTCCGATTCAGAGATAAAGAATAATTTAAAATAAAGAATATCTTAAAATAATAAAATATTCAAAAAAGAATCAGAATATGATTTTGATGTCCGATTTGGGATGGACACGAAAATATTGAAATATGGAAGCCGAGTTATGTAGTTAAACGCCATTTTTACCCGAACGGGTTTATCGATCGATTTTATTCATTTTATAATGAATACGGAGGGGAAATGGATTTCAAAACCAGATATTTTGAAAATATTATCATTTTAATATTATAATGATATATAATATTCAGTTTTGATTTAAAATTGAAAATGAAGTTGAAATGGTTTTAAAAATAATTTATAAACGATTTATAAAATATGTTTTAAATGGAAGCCAATGATATATATACATATATATATACATAATGACCTGAATAGAACGCGTCGCGCTGTGACCGTTAGCAAATTTAGACCATTAACTTCAAATTGATGTAATGGGATATCCAACTGTCGGATTCTCCTAAAACCAGAACCGTTGGGTTCGTATCGAAAAGTGCTTTCCTGAATATAAGAGATTTGAAATCTAATGGTAAGGTTTTAAAATATGTCAAATTAATTTCAGAAAAGGTCATTATGGATGTAGTTTGGTGGCCGTTATTGGAAACTGGCTGTAAAGGCCTTAATAAAATTATTAAAAATATGGAAAAATTATGTAAAATCATAATAAATGATTTGAAAAGATTTTGGATAGAAAATTCCAAGTTGAAAAGATAAAAAAATATTTTTATCGAAATGAACTAGTTATTGACTTGAATAATAATCCAATGTTTTTAAATAAATAAGTTGTATTTGAAATGGGTTTTAAAATATCCAGAATTTTCCAGCGAATGAAATTGGAATGGATTTGAATGGAAATAATCTTCGAAATATTTCGATATTGGATTCCGTGATTATGCGGATATTATGATGGGAATTTGGAAGATATAGATATCGTTATTCCCAATACGATATCCGTTAGTTTCAGAATTTGGTACTGAAATAAGTCGATAAAATTTCTATTCAGAGCCTTGTATTTGATATCAAATTGGATTTTGGGTTTGTCGTGAATGGTGTCTTAAATAACACTTTTCTTAAACCCAGTTGAGAAAAGAATAAATCTTTTAATTAAGATTTAGAGAAGTTTACCAATTAATTAATATTTAATTGGAATTGAAATGAAAGTTGATTGTGGGTTTATCGTGAACTGTGTTTTAAACAACATTTGTTCTTTAACCCAATTAACAGTGAAGAGATGATTTGAAATTTATAAATCCTTTTATTGATATTTAATGGAAATTTACAAAGTAAACTTTTCCAATTTAATAAATTAAATTGGAATTGAATAGAGTTCGAGTTTGTAAAAATCGAGAAGAGCTTCTATGAACGAACGCTGTTACTATATATGGAATTTGAAAGTCTTTGCTGCTATTCCATTTATACTATTAGTTTGATACGGGAATTTATATCGATTGTACACTGTTATGATTTCCGTGTAGATTCCATTTTGATGGAAGATGATTTTGGGTTTATCGTGAACAATGTTTTAAAGGACACTCGTTCTTTAACCCAGTTAAAGATGAGATTTATTTCCTAAATTTGAATAATCATTAAATAATGATTTTTGGAGATTAAAACTAAGCGGAGTTTTAATGAATCTTTAATTAGATTGAAAAGTTAATATGGTAATTAAATTTTTCCAAATTTGAGAAGTGATCGAGAATGGAGTACCACCAATTTTACTCCAGGCGGTAGTTAAATCTTTAATTAAATTTGAACGTGAAATGTAATTAATTTTACCGATAACACGGTGGGTGTTAGATATGGAGTACTACCAGTTTTTCTCTACGGGATGAATAGATTAGGATTGGGATTAATAAATTAAAGATTACTTCGGTAAGGCTTGCTAATCCCGACTAGTTAATAAACCTTAATTTGGTTTAAGTGGTGAAAAGATAAAATCAAATCTTTTGAATTGATAACAAAAGGAAGATTAAAGAAATAGTTTAAATAAACTTATCTTTGATAAAATTAATGGGAACCTTTCCCTAAATATGTGAATATTTGGATAAAAGAATATTTTGGATTGGAATGAGACGTATGATGTGTTTTTATAGCACTTGATTATAAAATACGTGAATTATTCGGAAAGACCGGGTTTAACCCATTCTGAATAATGAATACAAAGATAAAAGTCGATGATGAAGACGGTGGTTGAAGACCGGAGATCTTCACATCGTATGGATGATTACTGATGTCTTGATTGGGCTGTACACCCAAAACAAGGTAATAAGTGGTGATCGTCCAGACGTACTTGGAGATCGACCGGATATGTGAGGACCTCTCTCCTGTATTGGACATATGGGATGAGGAATAAGGTGCCTCTGGTTTCGTTCGGACCCAGAACGGACTTGTAAATGGATGTGTATCTGACATTGGATTTCGTTCTGTTGTTATTTATTTCTATTAAATATATATCTGTTTGGTGGCGGAGAATTTATTCTCTTGGTTAACACCCTTCTCTGAGACGTACGAGCTTAGAGGTTATATACTGATAGACATCAGTTGTATGGCGTGAATTGTCAGTGTGGCACGTTGAGATGCAAATGATCAAGGTTTTTATTTAAAAGTAGAGTCTTGTGGTTGATGATCAAAGCACGACTTTAATTAGCATAGCTTTGTGTATAGCGTTAACTCGCGAGCCTCACACCTCGGTATGAGTTAAAAATGGGATAAGGGACACAGTGAGTGCACACGTTTCTTTCTAGCTAGGAGTGTTGTAACACCCCAGAATTTTAACGACACTAAAATGATGAATTAAAGAATAATTAGTGTGAAATACATTGTTAACATTGAATTAAGGAAAACTTAATTTGATATTCAGAATTATGTAAAACGGACTGCTCCATTACGACCGTCTCGGAATTCTGGTTAAGATAGACACCTGGTTTGCGTAAATCGGACACCATATGAAGAAGTTATTAAGGTTTGAAGTTTGTATGCATATCGGAAAGATATATACACATATAAAATTCAAAAATATTCAAAAAAATCGGCAAAACCAGAAATTTGTCACGTAAATCGAGGAAGGGCCGACACTTTGAGGTCGACCCGAGACCCTACTGGTCGACCTAGGGGTCGACTCAGGCTTATGGGGGTCGACACCCATGAAGGGGGGTGGACGTAGGGGTCGAACCACCTGAAGGGGGGTCGACCCACCCATGGCTTTGGAAACTTCTTTTCTGAACGTGGATGATTTTGGAGCTAGATTCATGAACCCTAGGCTATATAAAGGGCCGTAGTAGGTTTTATTCATCTAAAAACAATGGTGACGGAGAAGCTCCGCTGCAGCGAAGATTGAATGGCCTAATCTACTCCAAATCTAATTCAGCAAACATTATACAAATTCAATGATTGCTACAACAAATTCAGCGATGGCTACAACAACTTATTCAACATGTTCTTCGTTGTAGTTTGGATCCATTTCCTTAGAACTATTCACTGTGAGTTCATGTTATTTTTAGATCTGAATATTTAAGTAGTAATCATGATATGTATATAAAAAATTTGATCTTGAATCGGTGCTTAATCAGTTCTATTATGACATATTCCTCTTATCTGTTCTTTTATGCTTATATCGTCACCAAATCTAATCTTGTCATAATATGTTCATTCAGTTTTTATGCCTATTTCTACCGTTATGTTATTGATTCGTTATTATGCCTGTTCTGATTCTGTTCTCTCTCTCTTTTCCCTTTTATTTTTATATAGCCAGGCTACCTTCGAGCCTAGGCCTAATGCTGAAAAATGCGAACGTGCGAAATTGGGAATGATTGGGAAAGACATAATTTGGGGCATAATTGATATTGGAGAAATACGAATATAAGTCTGGGCATAAAACATGGAAATATACAAATATGGATTTGGGGACATATATTGTGTTGTATAACATGAATATGAATTTAGGCGAAAATCGGAAAATATGATTTGGTATAAATTATGTAAAATATGATTTGGGCGTAAATTGGAGTATATGTTAATATGAACTTGGGCACAACTTGTATTGAAATATGTGAATATGAACTAGGGACATAAATTGGAAAATATGTAGATTTGAGTTTGTGCATAACACACACACATATATATATATATATACATATATATATATATATGTATATGTATATGCCTTGACTTATAACTTGGGAAAAAAGCATATGGTGAATAATTAAAAGGTAAATTGAAAAGGGGCGTAAAAGTCTATGATTTGAATAGCGAATTGGGCATATAATTAAATATGGGGAAAAAGAGAAATAATCACCTATAATGACATAGGTAGATTTGGATAAAAATGGAATGTCTAGTAATTATAATTAGGAATTGTAATTGCACTTATGACACGAGGTTAGGTTGCATTAGTGGTGGAAGTCTACCCGGACACGACCGGCATATCTAGCAGCCACTAATGTTGAACCTAATGTGAGAGGTATAAGTTTGCAAATACGAATCGGGCTAAGACACGATATTAGATCCAACTATGGAATAAGACTGCCCGGACCCGACCGACATATCCAGCATCCACACGTTGTAGGCCTAATGTGGGAGGTCTAGCCCATTATAACCATAATTGGACATGGTAATGAATTGGACTACTTAACCTAATTTAATCCATAAGGATTGTATGATTATGAACTTAAGTTAGGGTTAAGTAAAATTGGATGGGTAGTGGGTGGGTTAAGTAGAATAGGGATGGGTAATATTTACAAATAGGCTCACGAACTTAGCCCAATAAGGTTATGTAATTAAAGGCACCTAGTGGTATACATAACCAGTGGAAAATATAATAAAGTTATATAATTAAAGACACCCTTTTAGGGTAAGCATAACTTGTAGAAATGATAGAATTAGATATGCGTAATAATCTGCTAAGTAAACAACAATAAGTTGTAGTGACGGTGTAAATTGAATTTATGATTAAATGAGAAAGAATGAGGAAAACTTGTAAAATAAATAAGTTATATTTAGTCATAAATGGTAAGTGACATGTTAATTAGGAAACATGTGAATTGAGATATACTTAATAACGTTTAATAAGAACATGTTGTTATAATGATGTAACCAAGCAAGAATATAAAATAGATTATGGATTTCAGACCTTAGGCCACAATCTAGAGAATAACATGTTGTGGGCTTATTAATAAACTTTTTTTTTTGAGCAAAAATGTGTGATCTTCCAAAAGGAAGGGAGCACACATATATAAAACAAATAAGGTGATACAAATATCCAAAAACAGACCCAAGACAAAAGACTAAGATAGAAATGTAAGGGAAAATAGATAGATGAGTTCCGGCAAGGCCACCACCCATCATACTTCCTTATCGAATTCCGGCAAGGCCACCACCCGATAAGAAGTATATCTATTCCCATACATATATCAATGTAAGTGCTAAAGCAAGTGGTGTAACAAATCACCAAAAAATACAAACACCCCTACTCCTCCTACACCAATATATCCAAAGCAAGTCTAAAATGAACAATCCAAACAGCAACTCCAAAAGCTCCACAGTTAAATCTACCACCTGTAATCTGAAAAACTGAAACAAAATTATCAGTACCTTACACATATATATATGAATTTATGTCTATACTTAAACATATATAGACATAAATCCATATATACATGTATATAGAGAAGGACATAAGAAACAACAAACAAATAGTAAAGTGTCCACACAAGCAAAAAGGAATCACCAACCCAGTCGAGGACTATAACATCTAAAATATCTATTAATACGAATGAATAAACTCAAGTTATATCTGACTTTGATCAGAAAACGCCCAAATTGCAATTCACTAAATGGTTTATAACTCGAATTAGACAACCAAAATAGACAGAAATTTACAATGTTAATAATTAAATTATCCTTAGATACAGAGATTGAATGGAAGATTCTCTGGTTCCTTTCCACCCAAATGAACCAACTAATGAAAATTATTAAAGAATCCAATATGTATTTCTGTCTAGAATTGTAACGTAATCTATAACAATACCAATAATCAAAACAGTTACTAAAGGAATTAAAACAGTCAAAGGTAAAAATCCTAATAATCATATTAAAAATTGAAAAGGTCAAATGACAAGAGAAAAATAAATGATCTACATCCTCCTCTCCAGAATTACAAAAACAACATTTTACATCAAAATTAACATTTTTCTTTTTTAATAACACAATCGTATTGAGCTTTTTATGGGTGATTAACCACATTAGGAACTTTGCTTTAGGTGTAGAATTAGATTTCCATAAAAATTTAAAGGGATATAATGAAATACCAGAAAAATTAATAAAACTATACATAGATTTAACAGTGTAAACACAACTCTTATCTAAACCCCAGCTAATAGAATCTCCATTCTTGTCCAATTGGTACAAAGCTAGCTTAGCTTTAAGTAAGGCCAATTGTCTTAATAAATCTTCTTCCAAAATATTATCGAATGAGAAATCCCACGGCGGATCCAAATCTGGTTTGTAAACATCCTTAATTAAAGCATTCTTAAATCTACAAATGTTAAAAAGCTTACTAAATTCAATTTTTAACGGTACTCTAGATATCCAAGCATCATGCCAAAAAAAAGTAAGGTTTCCTGAATGAACTAAAACTTTGCAACCTAAATTAAAAAAGACAAAACAATTCAAAACAGACTTCCAAAAATGAGATAATCTATTGTCCCACCCCCCACTATTTCCGATAATGAACTCTCCACTTGAGTAGTAGGATTTGGAAACGATAGACTTCCAATAAGCCTTCACATCTGGACATCTAAATTTCCATAACCATTTAGCTAGCAAAGCAGAGTTAAAATTATGTAGATTTATGATCCCCAGCCCCCCCTCTATCTTAGGTTTACAGCACATGTCCCAATTAACTAGGCATTTATAACCTCTACAATTAGAATCCCCATTCCAAAGGTAATTACGCCTAATCCTATCAATCTTCTCAATGAGCCAATTAGGAAATTGATGAACAGCCATCCAATAAGAGGGAATAGCCGTTAGAACCGAATTGACTAGGACTAATCTACCTGCTCTAGACAGAAATCTATTATTCCAACTAGATAATCTATTACTAATCTTATCAATGATGACTATCCAATCTTCCTTCTTAAGCTTCGACGGTCTTATTTTAAAACCTAAATAATCAAAAGGAAATTTCATAATCGAACAGTTCAAAGTGTTGGCTACCAAAGACTCAACATTGTTAAAATCATTAAGAACCAACACTGCACTTTTATCAAAATTTATTCTAAGACCAGATAACATCTCAAAACAGTAAAGAATAAATTTAAGAGCAATGATATGCTCAGGTAAATAGGAAGAAAATAATAATGTATCATCTGCAAATTGAAGAATCGATAATACATTATTAAAATCTTCATTCCCAACATTACCTAGAATACCTAATCTCCCCGCCCTCTTAATTATTCTAGAGAAGACATCAACCGCTAAGTTAAATAAAAAAGGCGATAATGGGTCGCCTTGTCTAAGTCCCCTCTTGGATTGTATCTTCTTACCCACTACCCCATTCACAACGATGTTAGAACATCCAGACTTAAGCAATAATAAGATCCAGTTAGTCCACCTAACACTAAAACCCCTAGCGAGACATAATTCACATATAAAATCCCAATCTATTGAATCAAAAGCCTTCTCAAAGTCTAACTTCAAAATGGCACACGATATATTATTCTTACAACAGGCATTAATGTATTCCTGTACCGCTGCAACTCCATCTACTATATTTCTACCTTTAATAAAAGCAGTTTGTGAGCAGTCAATGAGGTCATTCATCTTACTGCTCAACCTATTCGCTAGGACTTTTGAAATGATCTTAACAGAAACATTAATAAGAGAAATAGGCCTAAAATCTTTAAGAGAATTAGCCCCCTCTCTCTTATGAATAAGGATTACGTTCGCAAAATTAAAACTTCCTAAACGTAGTTCGCCATTATAAAATTCATTAAATAAATCAATAATATCAGACTTTAAAATTTCCCAAAATTGCTTGTAAAAATTAACTGAAAAACCATCAGGCCTAGGAGCTTTGTCATTAGGCATATCGCTAATTGCCTTCCAAATCTCCTGTTCAGAAAAAGGTTCATCTAGACTATCAAGATTAATCCTATTTTCATAAGGATATAGTTCCATCCATCTAACATTTGTTCTTCTCTTAATCTTTGAACCAAAAATCTGTTTGTAGTAACTGGTGAAAGCTTCATTCAAATCCTTCTGTAGGGTCAGTTCCGCATCATTGACAAAAATAGATTGGATCATATTATCACGTCTCCTTTTATTTGCTACACTATGAAAGAATTTCGTGTTATTATCACCTTCTTTAATCCATTGTACACGAGACCTTTGCCTCCACATAACCTCTTCTTTATCTAAAATCTGTTTGAGATCTTGTCTAAGGTTACTGTATTTATCTTTCTCATTAGAATTTAGGATCCTAGACTCACTAATTTTATCTAAATCTAACAATTCACACATAATCTTATCCTTCTTAAATCTTACACTACCAAAAACGAATTTATTCCAACGCTTGAGGAAAAACCTTAACTTACCTAACTTTGCGACCAAGACCTTCGCACTATTACCCCTATATATATTGTTAAAGTAAAATAAGGACTTCCACTTAACAGAAACAAGGTTAATAAAACTAGAATCAAGCAACCACATCTTTTCAAACTTAAAACTATTACTAATAGCAATATTTGAATCACATGTAAGGATAATGGGGCAATGATCAGAATGTAGGAGAGGTAAACCTTTGACTCTACAGATCGAAAATCTATCATCTATCTCAGAACTAACAAAAAATCTATCCAATAATGCAAATGAAGGAAAATTACGGACATTCGACCAAGTGAACGATCTATTTCCAAGGGGAATCTCTATTAAATTGTTGTCCAAAATAAAGTCATTAAATTCCTCCATGTCAGAGAAATCACCTTCCCGTGGTGATCTCTCCCCTAAAAATCTGGTAACATTAAAATCTCCCCCCACAATCCAGGGATTAGGGGAAAGATTCCTAAAACTAGAACACTCATCCCATAATACTCTCCTTTCCTCCTTAGTGTGAGGGCCATATACATTAGTGATGCCCAAGAAGGATTTATCAGAAAGGGATTCTAAGATGATATGTAAAGAATGTGTCTTTGGAAACTCGTGCACTAATCTGTATTGATTTTCTTTCCATCCAATCATAATACCTCCCGCAGTACCAATTGACGGAAGACAAGACCAATTACGGAACAAAGTCCCACCCAGCCTAATGTAAAATCTAAAATCTGGACATTCGATTTTAGTTTCTTGAAGTAAGACAATATCAATGTGATAGTCTCTAAAAAAATTCCTAATTTTAGCACATTTTTTAGGTTCATTAAGTCCCCTAACGTTCCAACTAACAATCCTCATCTACGCAATGAAGAAACCCTCTCTAATTCTCTACTCCTAATATACTCGGCATCCAACTCGATATCAGAGAAAACAAAGGCAGTATCGTTGGCTAACTGAAATAACTGACTAGTAGACAGACTCCCTAAAGCAAAAGGAAAATACTCACTACCAAGGGTTGGAGACATACCTGAGCCCGAATCCAAACTACTACAACTCGTAGCTGGGATCGGGAACTTACCACGCGTCGAAGAAGAAGAACCATGTCTAATCCTCGCACTACGTCGAACCAAGCCAGTACTGGGGGTCTCCCTGCTACGTCTTCTTCTCCTAGTCGAAGGAGAGGGTAAATCTCTACTCTGATAATGATCATCGCTACGTCTCATATCAACATGCACAGTATCAGTAGCCGAAAAAATTGCTACATCTATATCATTTATGCCCGCTGGCATTCTATGATCAACAGACTCGTGCACAATATGATCCATAACTCTACTAGCATCCAATAGAACCTCCTCATGCAATAGAGTGGAATCTATTCCCACCACACATGTTTTACTGAAGGTAACTCCAGCACTCCCCAACAAACAAAGTAAAACATCGTCCCAACAAAATAAGCAGGAAGTAGGCCTCAAACACAAAGAGCTAAACATCATACCCTTTGCGCTTAACACCAAACTGCATGAACCATTACACCATACCAATCTGCACATATACTGGTCCTCAACTAGTCCCAAACCGACATGTGTCTCCACCAAAACACTCATACTCCTTCTAGTTTGTCCACAGTCAAGCTGATAACTCGCCACATCCCTTTCTACGCCATTAGAGATAAAAACTGGAACTGCATTATTATCCGCACTTCCCTCTATCATCTTCCTCTTCTTTGCAATTTTAACCTTTCACACTCTAAATCCCTTCTTCAGCTTTGAGGAGGATTTTATTACCCCCTCCGATTGCTCAACTATTGCATTATTAACTGCATTATTAACAGCATTATTTACCAATTGTTCAACGGAGCCACCTTCTACAGTTTCAAAGTCCGTCAACACGTCGAAGCTATTTGCCAAACCCACATCTTCAGCCACACGCCAAACTTTATCAACTTCCGACCCCTTAGCATGAATAACACTAGCTGCAGCATCATAGCCATTCATATCAACCTCATCAATACCAGTCATCACCTCCTTACCCTTGCCAAGCTTCGCATTCATGTCACCCTTAAACCAAACCTCCCCACCCACCTCATAACACTGCAAGACCGAAGGGTCGTAGCACATAGGATCACATTGAGAGGCCAATAAATCCCTAACATAAACATCCACATCCACTTTTGGAACCATATCATCAGCCCAATCATCCAAATCTAATGACCTTCCCTGACAAAGCCGATCATGTTCCCAAAGCGACGTCACTGTCGAATTTCCCAAGGACCCCATATCCTCACCACTCCTCGACAACTTGAATTCTGCAAAACTACGCTCACAATTTACTGCAGTGTTTATCACATCAAAGTGCATCAGAATTACATCTAACAGTCCCAACGCCCTTTTCTTATTCCTCTCAAATGTAGCAGAGATTAAACTCCTCAAATTCAGAAGATTTAAACTGAAGCGAAATGCATGTTCCTGTCTACTCATCGGACTTGGCAAAGGTGGAAACATGTTATCATGATAAGAGCATTTATTCCACAATATACCTTCTACTAAACCTTCTAAATTCCAACCCAATAATAACAGTAAATAAGCCCCACCATTCGCATGATAAGAGAATTCCGATTCATAAAGCTCAATGAGTTCTGATAGTTTCAGGCATAAACGCAAACAGTTGAAATGCAGAATATCATATACTGATTTACCTCTAAAACTATCAGGGCAGTTGGGGGCCCGATGACCAATAGCTCGGCACTTGAAGCAACGAAACCCATTTCTACATTCCTTCCTTAAATGATCAGCATCTCCACACTTGAAACAGAATAAACCCTTGACAGAATTTCCGAGAGAAGTACTATTTTGAACTACAGGTTTCCAAATATTATGGGGTACAGATTTAACCACATCCGCATATGAACTCACTTGAGAACTTGGTAGAATATTTTGTCTAAAAGTAAGGTTGAGCCTCCCACCTTTTAAACTGGACTCCTTGCTAAGCCGTTCAGGAATTGAACCTTTTAATATACGAGAAATGCCATGAAATATATGCCTTGATTTACCTCCGAATATTAAGACATCACCAGATTCAAGCACCACCTTCTTTACCATACCCTTATCCATCTCGTCCTTATACACAAATTCAGCAGAATCACCAATAGAGAAAGAAACAATAGGAAGACCAGCCATTAAACTTTCGATACTTTCATCTCGATCTTGATGGAGACCTAATTTTCCTTCATTGTTATAATAATTGACAATGCAAATATCAGGAAACATTTTTGGGATTTCAGCTGCACTCCCACCTCGCTCAACAATTTCTTTATGCGCTGCATCAATAGTATCTCCTACCATTACTTTAAACTCCTCAGGAATTCCAGGTGGTAATTCTCCATCACTTGAACGCCTCTCTTCATACTTGTTTGACCTTGGATTCCAGCTTTTTCCGAGACACATCATAAAAAGATTTAATTGTGCTCCATTATCAAAACCTGGTCTGTAGAATCCCCCTTCGCCCATTCCTAATTCCTTGCATTTGTTGATAATCTTGACCTGATCTTGAAAACTCATGAAATTCTTCAAGATAATCATTCCAGAACCCAAGATTTGATGATTGACCACAACATTTCTTGCGTCATTTTGACCTACAGTATCTCTTTTAGAAGGAATCGCACAGTTGAAGCTTTTATGACCATCTTTACCACAGTTAAAGCATTTAATTTGATTTCTACAACTTCCAATCAGATGATTACTATCTCCACAACGATAACATCGTCTAGATCGATACTGCGATCTTGAATAATTCGGAACCGTGGATGAAATAAGAGTTTCCTTGTTCCCCTCAACATACAAATTTGGAGTAGCGGAAATGAAATTGTCGATCAAAGAATTAGAGAAAGAATTGATCATCGAAGCAGAAGTTGTCTTAAGATAAGTAGAATGCTAAAGTGTAGAAACTAATGTATCGGGCTTATTAATAAACTTAAATGGATTAAGTTATATGATTGAAATTAATAAGCAAGAGAAACTTGGTAGATTGGAATAAGAATTCAATATGAAAGGAAATAACTAAGTTAAATGAGAACCGGGTGAGTTAAGGCAAGCGCGTAAAAGAATGTTTAGACATAGGGTCTAACAGCATATTAAAGAAAGGCGCTTGGACTAGTCCGTACGTTTGAGGGTGAATAACCCAACAGGGTAGATCATCGAGGTGTTATAAGACACGAGGAGAGCGCACATTCATATGATTGTTATGACGGCTCCGAAGGACTGGAAGGGGAAGCACGTGGCTTCCTGAAGTACGTAAGATGCTCCTAGTATTCCTCTGTGCGGTGACAGATGTCTTAGGCTGTACTCGCAGAGGTTGGGTCTACGCATAAGTACTAGCTAGGTGGGCCTTGACTGCAAATGTAGCTATGCAATCAGAATGCTATAACAAGGTGACACCAGGGTGATTCGACAGTTGCCTCACGAGGAGGTAGAGAGGGCCACGACCAACAAGGATAGTAGACCATCGGATATCCGTCATCGACAGCTAGCGAGATGCGAAAAAACTAGAGCTAAACCAAGATATCATTTCACCTTTCACTATCGAGGTACATGGTTTAGGGTAGATGCCACATGGATGTTTAGATTGGTTGTATTAGGGGAGGTCGGTTAGCTCTATAGTCTTTACTAGTTGAGGGAGGGGTCGAGGTGGGGCCATAGCCACCATGGAAAACAGACCCGAGTAATATTTGTATTTGAAGGCACTTAAAGGCATCCTGTACAGGTATGGAAAAGCTCTCGGTCGAGTTCCGTGTTTCTTGTTTAGCCCTGCCACAGAACTCGGTGCATATTAGAGGACGTGCGATTGAGGCATCAAGCTTCAATTATAGTACATACGTGGGACAATCTAGATACATGCATATCTGCTTTGGATGGTGTATCGTAGACTAGAGGGCATTATTCCGATATGGAATCTGATTCGATCGATGGTGGCAGTCCGTACGCTTGCGTAACATAATAATGACAGATATACGCGGAACATAACATTGGTATATAGAGATCCGTACGTCACTCCGGCGTAGGATGGGTACGATGCGCGTATAAGTCTTGAGTGCTATTAACCCAAGTAACCTAATAATCAAGAAAATGTAATGGAACGGTATTAGTAGGGATCATTCTATTTCTGATATACTAGTATCTGCGCGGTGCAGAGAAATATATTTAAGAAGCGCAATATATCCTGTACATCTTACCTTACTCAGTTCACACTTGTTATTGTTACTGTTATCTTGTTCTTTCAGTTTTATATACCTGCCATGATACATTTATTTATTTATATTTAAAAGTAACTAGACTCGCCAGACTTTATGTATGACACTTTTTGTTTCCTTTTCTGTCTCTTTCGTCCCCCCTCCCCCCCCCCCCCCCCCCCCGAGGTTCTCAGGGTGGAAGTGCTTAGAGTTGATTTGAATTCTTTCAGCTTAGCTTGGATTTTGGATATAGATGTACTGCTTTGACTTCTTGTCAACTCTTTTATGGCTTTGCAAGGGAAATATGGTTTTATGCTTTTGTACACTGATATTTTTTGGCAAGATAGATTATTAATGTAATTAAATACTTATGATGTAAACTCAGTGTAAGGACCCGACTTCCCCGGTAAGGAAAGCCCGGATACTTCGAGAACAACACATGAAAGAACGCAGACAGAAGAACATTTCATTGTATATTACAACAATTCCATTAGAATACAAGAATATACAGAGTATAAATAAATATTACACAGAAAATAACAGAGATTTAAATTACATTTAAATACATCGCAGCGGAAAATAATACAATACACAACTAGAAGAAATATACAGATACAAAGCTTTCCGGATATCATTCCAGCTGTAAACCAGGATCCTGTGAATATAAATCTGCAAAACCAAAACTACTAGCTGTCCGTGTCAAAATAAGGGCACCCAGAGTTTAGGTTAAAACAATAAACTCCAGGTCAGTCATGGGACTGGTGTGAGAACTAAAACAGTTATTAATCTTTATTTTAAAGTCAGGTAAATCAAGGGACCACGCCGTATAACACGGAACGGGTTTCCTCCCAAGAATACCAGTGCTTAAAACAACAGCGCAATGCTAAATAAAGAAAAATGAAGCTATTATAAGACCCAGGTCCCATCACACAATGCAACGCAAGCCGGAGGATAGGGTTTTACCTTATAATAGCCAAAGAATGCTTGATACGCTAAATTTCATCTTTTATTATTACTATAAGTGTATAGTGACAAAACAATTTCAAATCATAAGTATCAATCATAGGCGGCATGGGTACCATATATCATGTCGCCATACTAGTTCTACAATTAAAACCGTAAAATCACGTATTCGGAAATTGGATTTCCATCTGTGAACTGAGGCAAGGGATCGTCCTCCACCGAATTCGAGACGCTCTAGCCCGTGTCTCAGGCAAGTACTCAGTCAAGCCTTTAGATCGTCAGGGCCGGTCCACCGATGTGGATTAAAATGCCTGACACTGCGTTTCCCCACCCTATGGGGTGTCAATGAGCCAACAAATGACTCCATCGGTCCCGGATCAACCGATATAACCGAGGCGCCTCGCAACAGCAACAACCACATAAGTCAAACTCGTCAGGGCGTGTAAAACCACTGACGCCACTTCTAGCTAGAAAGAAACGCATGCCCTCCTTGAGGTCCTTCTCCCGTTTCTGGTTCACAACCGGGGTGTGAGGCTCGCGAATCAACGCTACACAAAGCTATGCCACACAGGCCGTGCTTTGATCATCAACCACAAGACTCTGCTTTTCAACAGAAGCCTAGATCATTTGCATCTTAGCATGCCACACAGGCAAACCACTCCATGCAACCGATATCCATCAATCACGCAGAATGATATCCAATGTCAGACACATAGTCCATTTACGAGTCCGTTCTGGGTCTGAACGAAACCGGAGGCACCTAGTACCTCGCATATCCATCGATCTCCAAGTACATCGGGATGACCACTAACTAATTCCCTCCTCTTGGGTGTACGGCCCAATCAAGATCATCAGTAATCACCCAAACGACGTGAAGACCTCCGGTCTTCAACCACCGTCTTCATCTTCGACTCATCGTCGAATCAGTTATTCAGAATGGGATAAACGCGGTCTTTCTGAATAACTCGCGTATATAATAAACAAGTTTTACACAAACACAACATACGCCTCATTTCAATTCATTAGTCACTAACCATAAATCAACAAGAGAGTAATTCCCCAAATATTAACCCCGAAGGCCGAAACCAACATCAGATCAATACCCAGGAAACCATTCTGCTTAGCTAACCTACAATTAGTTTCTAAATTTCACATTCTTAGGGAAAGGTTCCCATTAATTTTATCAAAGATAAATTCTTTTAAATTTATTCTTTAATCTTCCTTTGAATATCACTTCGAACTAGTCGGGATTAGCGAACCACACCAAAGTAATCATTTATTTTAATTTCCCAATCCCAACCTATTCATCCCATGAAGTAAAACTGGTAATACTTCATATCTAACACCACGGTGTTATCGGTAAATTCAATTACCATTTCACGTTCAAATCTAATTAAAGATTTAACTATCGCCTGGAGCAAAACTGGTGATACTCCATTCTCGATCTTCTCAATCTAATTAAAGATTCATTAAAACTCCACTTAGTTTTAATCTTTAACTGGGTTAAAGAATCGATGTCATTTAAAACACGGTTCACGATAAACCCCAAAATCACATCATATTTCAATCAGTCCCTAACTGTAAATTAGCAAGTGAGCAATTCCCTAAGTATTAACCCCGAAGGCCGAAACCAACATCAGATCAATACCTCAGAAACCATTCAACTTAACTAATCTCCAGTTAGTTTCTGATTTTCTTAACTCCTTTTGGGTCTAAGAACAGTATTATTGAAGATACCATTCACGACAACCCAAAATCACATTCTATTAATTATCGGGTTAAAGAACAAGTGTTATTTAAAACACTGTTCACGATAAACCCAAAAATCAATACCAATTCAATTCCAATTAAATATTATTTAATTGGTACACTTCATTAAATCTAAATAAAAAGATTTAATATTTTTCTCAACTGGGCTTAAGAACAGTGTTAAAGAAGACACCATTCACGACAAACCCAAATCACATTTGATATTAAATACAAGGCTCTGAATAGAAAATATATCGGCTTATATTCAATATCAATTTCTCCGACCAAAAAATACCGTATTGGAAATAATGATATATATATATATATATATATATATATATATATATCTTTCAAATTTCCATAACAACATCTATATAGTCACGAGATCCAACATCGAAATATTCCAAAGGCAATTTCGATTCAAATCCATTCCAATTCAATTATTGGAACTTCTGGTTACTTTTAAAACCCTTTTCGAATTCAATTTATTTATTTAAAAATAAATAGAATTATAATTCTAGTTCAAAACTAGTTCATTTCGATAAAAATCTATTTTTATCTTTTCAAATATGGAGTTTTTCATCCTGATTCTTCCCAAATCATTTCTTATGATTTTACACAAATTATTACTGTTTTTAATAATTTTATCAAGGCCTGTACAGTCGATTTCTATCAATGGCCATCGAACTGCACTTACAGCGACCTTTTCCAAATTTGATTTGGACATAATTCCAAATCCAACCGTTAGATTTCAAATTTCTAATATTCGTTAGAAAGCTCTTTTCGATACGAACCCAACGGTTTCGGTGTTAGGAGAATCCGACGGTCGGATCTTCCGCAATATCCATTCGAAGTAAATGGTCGAAATTCGCGAACTACCGCGGCGCTGCGCGTTCTATTCAGGCCATTATATAATATATATAATATATACTTCATCGATTTCCTTTTGAAACAAATTTTATAAATCGTTTTAAATTCGTTATCAAAACGATTTCAACTTCATTTCAAATTCAAATCAAAATTGAATTTTTTTTCCTTATAAATTCGTTTTAAATTCATTTCAAATTGATTTCAATTCAAATCGATTTTTAATTCAATTTCAGTTGGTTTTCAATTCAATTTAATTTCAATTCGAATTCATTTCTATTCAATTCGAATTCAATTCTATTCAATTTCAATTCGAATTCATTTCAAATTGATTTACATTCAATTTCAATTCGATTCGAATTCATTTTATTTTCAATTCAATTCAAATTCTAATTCATTTCAATTCATTTCGAATTCTAATTCATTTCAATTCAATTTAATTCAAATTTCTTTTTTATTCAATTCAATTCGAATTCATTTTCTAAAACATTCGATTATTGAAATCACTTTTCAATATTCATTAAAAACAAATAAAATCGATATAAATATCGTTCATGTCAAAATGGCGTCAATCTAATCAACACGGCTTCATATATTCTATTTTCAAATATTCTATTTCAAATATTTCTTTTTCAAATATTTCTATTCAAATATTTCTATTTCAAAACTGGAATGAGGCCCAATCAATTACCATATAATGCTAATTATATGGATTTTCTACAACACATGTATACAATAACAACGATGAATAATCAACCATCATCCAAAGTGCATTCTACACAGTATAAGCATCAAATATAAATATTTAACGCTCATAACAGTCTGTCCATCAATCGATCGACATACAACTAATTATTGGGACTACTGTATGTCATATATCATCCCAATACCTGTGTGGGGTTTCAAACAACCAAACATAGATTTTATTTGTGCAGTTGGGCGATGTGTAAAATTTATCGTCCCAATCAATACCAGTCAAATCAGTGTATATAAACAAATCGTCCGATTTGTTTATATTTATTTATTCACATTCATGTCAAAAATTATATTTTCAACTATAAAATATTTTTAACTATTTAAATATTTATTTCATTTCACATCACATCACACAATCAACTACACATCAAAATCAAACAAACAAGCATACAAGTCGTCCATGGTCTGTGGACGACGGGTGTCGGGTGCTACTAAACACCGTCTGCATCCTAGTATATATTTTAACTAGAAAATTAAATTAAAAGTGAGAAGTTCTCACAGAGGGTTCCACTCCGCTGTGCTTTGCCTTTGAACTACTGAACCGTCTGGATCTGTCTGAAATTCCAATACAGTCCTTTTCACGCTGTTCACATTAAAAATCACATTTTTATTTCAACGCTATAGAGATAAAAACCACATTTTTATGTTATCACTTCTTGTATATAAAGATCTCATCTTTATATATTTATAAAAATCTTATCTTTTTGTTGTTATTCATATGATAAAAATTATATTTTTACATAACAAAAACTATATTTTTATATTGCTTTTGAACCAATAAAACCACATTTCTAATTCACTTCACATATAAAAATTCTATTTTTATCGAAGTAAAAATCATATTTTTACTTCTCTAGTATATATATAAAAATCCAAACTTACTTTGTAAAAAAATTCGATTTTTATTGCTCTTCTACATATATAAAAATTTGATTTTTATTCCTCTCTTTTTATTTTTATTCATACCAAGTAAAATCAGTTTCTACGATAAGTATAAATCATCTTTTCATACCAAAGAAAATCAGTTTATAGGCTAAGTATAAATCGGTTTATACTTAAGAAAATCAAAATCAAAAGAGGAATAAAATAAAGAAACACACCGTGTTGTTCGACGTTGAACCGAGGGCGGGGATTGGCTGCGTCGGTGGCGTCTTTGGATGGCGGCGGGCCAGGCGCAGGCGGTGGTGGCTGCGGCATAAGGGGGCGCGATGTCGAGGGTGGCGGGTTCGTGTGGATTTGGGGGTCGTCATTCGTTTGAAGGGGAGAGAGGAGGAGCTGACTGGGGGGCGGCGAAGGCAGGGCGGAGGCGCGGTGGTGGGCTGCGCCTCTGGCGGCGGTCGACGGCAACGGGGGAGGAGGGGAGACGATCGCGATTTTTTTTCGTTGACTTCTGAAAGAGGAGAGAGAAATAAGGGGGGCCATCTAATATATATATTTATTTTATTTTAAAATTCGAAAAGTAACTTTTTATTTCGAACTCGAAATCGAACCCATTGACTGTCATTCATAGCTAATTACCCCCATTTCGAAAACAATAGGATATGTACCGTAGGCTGATTCGATCGTTTCGATCAATTTTCATCAAAATCAAAATATAACACTATATATTGAATTGAACGCGCATTTCAATTTACCGGGGCCACATACGGACTCTAAAAATTCCCGAAAAATATTTTCTAGCTTCGTATTGACGATATGGTCCTAACAAAACTAATTTCGTCGAATTCCGAGACCGTTTGAATAATGGCCATTTTCCAATCGATTGGAATCAACTGAAACTGGCCAAACACGTTTCCCTTTGCCACTCTCACATATTGAATCAAAAAATTACGAATTTTGGAATCTAGCAATAACTTGACATCACGGATCCAACAAAAGTGGTTTCGTCGAAAACCGAGGTCGTTTGCAAAATTCCCATTTTTAAGGGCCAGAATTCCATAACGACTATTCTGAATTTTCAACTGGACATATCTTTTGATTCCCGCTATGAAATTTCGATTTTTCGGATTCGTTGGAAAGATATTCCCTATTAGATTCAAATATTTTTGGTTTCGCTAAAATCCGGTTTATTTTGAATCCTGTACATTCATTTGAAATTTAAATCGAATTATCGAATTATCGCGCCATTTTCAATTCCTTTTATATATATAAATAAATATTTATATTCTAACGACGATCTATATAAAATATACGTTCGAATTCCATTCAAAATAAATTTCTCGTCGTTTTTATTTAAAATAATTCATTTTAAATAATCAGAATTCGTTAAAATTGCCAAAATAAAATTTTTTTTAATTGGCTCGGATTTCCGGGTTATTACACTCAGTATTTGAGACCACTATGTTTTGATTTAAATAAAGTTTTTAATTCCGCTACTATTTTGCATGTCTGTCTTGTACTATTATGTTCTTATTTACCTATAACGCTTCACGAAACTTAATGCATTCCCTTAGTGAGTGACATTAACAGACATGGGGTGTCATAAGTGGTGTCATGGTATGAAGCCCAGAAATTTTTACTTATGTGGATGATGGATTGCGAGGCGCCTTAGATTTGAGTCCCTAGTGGCTCTTGATAATGTCGACGTACTGACTATTTTAGAGGTCTGATAGGACCGTGAAACGTATGTTCAGGAATAACCAATCCACTAACGTAAGTGTGGACCGACACTGCAGGATCCAGGGGTTGCCCAGAGTGTGTAATCCCAGGTCATTCCGCTAGAATTAGCCCAAATTGGTAAGGAGTACATCCATTGCCTTAACTCATGATGGAAATCCAATTTCCAATACTACATTTTTCGGTTTTAGTTGTAGAACTAGTACGACGACATGATATATGGTACCCATGTCGTTTATGATTGATACATTTATATTGAAGTTGTTTTTGACACTATGCACTTATAGTAATATCAAAATGATTTGTTTTGAACGTACCAAGCATGTTTGTTAATTATAAGGGAAACTCTATCCTCCGGCTTGTGTTGCATTTTGTGATGGGACCTGAGTCTTATAATAGCTTCATTTTTCCAAAAAGCATTGCGTTGTTTTATTTTAAACACTGATATTCATGTGGAGTAAACCCGTTCCGTGTTATACGACATGGTCCCTTGATTTTCCATCTTTTAAAGTAAACATTTAATAACTGTTTTAGTTCTCACACAGTCCCATGACTTACTCGGAGTTTATTGTTTCTACCTAAACTCTGGGTGCCTTATTTTCCACACGGGTCGCTAGTAGTTTTGGTTTGCAAATATTTATTTTCACAGGATCCAGGATTACAGCTGGAGCTATATTCGGAAAGCTTTGTATCCGTGTATTTCATTCAGTTGTGGTAGTTTATGTATTTTCCACTGCTTTTGTAATTTGTAAATCTCTGATATATTTTTTTCAGTTGTAAATTATTTATTCATACTCTGTAATATTATATACTCTGATGTAACATTATTATGATGTTTGTAAAAGTCTTCTAATGTTTGTTCTGATGCGTCGTGTTCTCAAAGCAATCCGGGTTTTCCCGTACCGGGGAAGTTTGGGACATTTCATTTTGGTATCAGAGCTTTGGTTTACAAAGCTCGAGAACAAGATCATGTTAGAACTAAACGAAAGAATTCATCAGATATAGGATTAGCAACATCCTATGAGAATAACTCGTTAGAGATAGGATCAGTAGCATCCTAGAATGAGTTCGAAGGGTGCTATTTATTAAAAACGAATTTAGTTTTGAAAAATAAATAAATCTTAGTATACGTATTTGAGTATTTTATTTTATATTGAATTTGGACAGTCTAGTATATGAAGATTTTGCATATACGCCTTGCAAACGTATATTCGAAGCCTCAAATATACTGGGTAGATATAGAATCACACTCTAGTCTCCCAGAGACGATTCTGATGATTTTCTAGACATCATCAGTGTTTATGTTCGAGTTTCGAAAATAGGATATCTATATATTTCCAATTGACTGGTGTGAGAAACAAAACTTAAATATGGTTATTGTTTGTGATTTGGCACTAAAAATTTGATTTTTGAGTATGTAAAAGTTATATGTTTGAAAATTTAATAAACAAATGGATTGCCAGTTGTGATGTGTGATTATTAGTTTAACTAATAAAATATTGGAATGATTAAACCAATAAGAAAATAAAAGGTAAATTTAGCCAAATTGAATCAGATATTGAACTGAATTGAAAATTTATTGAAATTGCATATATGTATACGTGTATGTAATGAACAGGTCATAGCATGGAAGCTAAGAAGAAGAATAAAATTGTATGCCTAACAAATAGGTACATGTTTACTGTATTTATTGGGGTTTTGATGATTTCATGAGCCGATTGGAAAGCCGCTTAGCTTTTTCTTTTTCTTTTTGATTGATGAGGGCCCCGTGAGGCAAGTTGTGGTTTTACCGATCAGCCCGTACAAAGGAGGTTATGGCGAAATTTTTCGAAAATTTAGGGTGTTAGCCAAATTTTTGAGAAATTAACAAATTCTTAGAAACTGAAAAGTTGAAGAATGAAAGCCAGAATGAAAGTTGAGTAAGTTAGTTAAACAACTTTCAGTTCCCTTCCTTTTCGAGGACGAAAAGATTTTAAGTGGGGTAGATTGTAACAACCCGGAATTTCTAAACCAATTTAAATTTTTTATTTTAGCTATTTTAATGAACTTTGAATATTTAAAATGATTTATTTTAAATAATAATGATTTAAAATTTATTTAAATCAAAGTTAGAACGTATAAATTTATTTTAATTATAAAACGAGTCTGAAATGGCGCGGTAGTTTGAAAATTCGATTTTAAATTTCAAATGAATGTACAGGATTAAAATTAAATCATATTTCAGTAAAACAAGAAATGTTAGAATCCATTTATCTATATCTTTCTAACGAATATAAGAAATTGAGATTTCACTTTATAAATTGTAAGTTATGTCCAGTTTAAAATTCAAAATAGTCGCTATGGAATATATATATATATATATATTTTAATATAATATATAACCCTTAAAAATAGCCATTTTGCAAACGACCTCCGTTTTCAACGAAACCAGTTTTGTTGGATCCGGAATGTCAAATTATTGATAAATTCCAATTTTCGTAATTTTTGGAATTAATATGTGGGCATAGTAAATTTAAACATGTTTTCAATTTCAGTTTAAATTTAAATCGACCAGTTAAAAAAGGCCATTTTTCAAATGGTCTCCAAATTTGACGAAATTAGTTTTGTTGAAATCATATTTAAAAAACATAGCAAAAGTTCCAAATTTCGTTATTTTTGGAGCTAGTATGTAGCCATGCACAATAAATTGTGAATCGATCAGCCATTTAAGCCAGAAACAGAGCTTTTTGAGCAAACGGATTCGGAATTCGACGAAACAATTTTGTTGGGACCGTATCATCAAGACATAGCAGCATGTCAATTCTCATCGCCAACGAAGTTCGTGTGTGACCATGGCATCGATAAATGTCGATTGGAGAGAGCATGAACAAAGAAATTAATAAGATAACGAACCCACTACTATATAACATCTTTTCCACTTCCTAAACCCTCATTTATCTTCTTCCTCAAAAATTGGCAGCATCCCCCTTTGGAAATTTGTGAAAAAGCCCCCGAACATAAAACAAATTATATCTCTCAATCCGTAAACAGTTATCCAAAACAGTTTTCGGGTATTGTAGATCAAGATGATCTCTACCTACCACAAAAATCTCAGCACCTATCGTTGCATGGATTTGGAGAAATCGATGGTCAATAGCCAGAAAGTGATTTCGGATTTTAGGATTTCTGGCCAAACCGTTGAGTATTTGATAGTGGAACCAAAGGGAAAGTTGTTCATAAGAGGATGGGCTACAACTTTGCTTCACATTGTTCAACCTGATATGGCCTAAGGTGGCTGTAATTTGGATTTGATCGGCGTCGATATTTTTCGAGTAGCAACGAACAGTTTTGGGGTGGTGGCTGCCACCACAGGCAGAGTTAGGTGGAGGTGACTGAAGATTGATGGTGCGGCGTGGCATGACGGTCCCAACAACGGTGGTGCACGACGCTGATGTGGAGGGTGGCAAACGGAATCTCAAACGAGGTGAATTTGGGGTTTTTACCGGATTCCAGCGATTGGCGGCACTATAGGGGTTGCGGTGGCGCGCGGTGCATCGGGGAAGACGATGGCGGGGTCGGTGTAACGATCCTGGGATTTTGCGACCTTGGTTATCAACATAAACTCAATGTCGACTACCAAGCATCGAAAACACCGGAAGTCCATGAAAGAAATTAGAGGGTGAGAATAGATAAGATAGAAACTTAGAATAGAAGAAGAAGAAGAACATACAACAGCAAAGTAACACAGATCTCACAGCGGAAAGAACAACATATAATAGATAACATATCTTTGAAATAAAATCAGTATATGTATACAGTAACATTATCGGAGTACAACACTTACAACACAGCGGAAATAACAATAGCTATATAATCCTGAAGCCTCCTGCTCCAAGCTCTCAGTATATCTGTAAATCCCAACTACTTGACTGCCCATATAAAATTGGGCACCCAAGAGTTTAGGGAAACAAAACAAAATAAACTCTGGGTCAGTCATGTGATTGGTGTGAGTAAACTCAAATCATTTGATTTAACTTTCAAAAATCTTTTTGAACCAAAGGATAATCGTAAAACCGATCCACACATAAACACGGATGGTTTTTACCTTACGATAACCCAAAATATTTTTCTAAAACGATACTTATCTAATATTATAATAATTTCTAGATCAAGTAAATAAAAAATCTAGTAGAAACGCTTTCATCTCACGTTCTACATATACAATCAAAACCACGGGCTCTTATTGGGTAATTGATTTCCAACAATGACAAGGTATGGAACCACCTTCCGATCAGTGTACTCTAGAAGCGATACACTGGAGTTCAGCAAGAACATCTTGTAACTCGGCCACACATGACCGGCCATTCATTTTGCTTGAATGTTCCGAATATATTATCACCTTATGGTTGGTATACCAACATAACCATTCCCGGGAGATACAGAAGCGAAAGAAGTAACAAATATAAATATTCTCTAGATGGTGACAATATACCCTACTTGGGTGCGACCCACTTAGCCATGCTGCCTGCCCGATTTCTGTCATTTCCCAATTGATGAGGCTTGAGGTCATAACGTATCTTTTAACAGATCACTCCTTCATTTACTTTGAATGCCACATCGTCATACCCGTCAAATCACAAATTGATTTCCCCAAAAATACCATGGGTATAAGCTAAGTGAAACGAATTCCTCCGCCACCAACGTAAATACGTTTGAAACGATCAACTTACGCGATCTACTAGACATACTCTGTCAGACATTCATCTATGTTGGTTGTCCTAGGACTGGACAAACCAAAGGTACTATTCTGTAAACAGGACATGCCTTGCATAACTCCATCTTCAATTATCTTCGTCATATTTGATTCGCAACGCTAATGCCATATGGAGTGGTTTTCAGATAATATATCTGATCCTGGTCTCTCCGTATTGACGACGGAAAAATGGTCAAAAACTTCGATAGTCGGTGAGTTAACTATCAAAGAGAAACACGTGTGCAAACAACGATATTATTTCTAGATTGAAATTCTATCGATCAATCATCAATCAACATTTATTCATTTCCCCATTTCTCGTTTCCATATATTCATCAAATCCTTATTTTCTAATTTTAGAAAATATACGTTATTAACTTTGGAAAACGTTTCCGTTTATGATTCATGCATCACTATCTTCTCACATATATCAGTCTCTAACTGTAAACTACTAAGAGAACAACCCCCTACCTATTAACCCCGAAGGCCGAAACCAACATCAGATCAATACCCAAACAACTATTCAACTTAACTAATCTCCAGTCAGTTTCTAATTCCTTTAACTCTATTTAAATTCCTATTTCAAACCCTATTTCCTTTATAAGTATTTTATTAGAAAAATATTTACTTAAAACCTTTGTTCACATTAAATGTAAATAATATTTCTTCTTTGCAATCAAAAACAGTTTGATTTCGTGTTTAACACAATATCCCAAATCCCATTTCTCTTTATACTTCTATTTATAGAATTATTCATATAAAATCTCCTTTTATTCTTCTAACACTTATAGTCCCATTTATAATCACCTTTAGATAATTCTATTTATTCTATACAAAGCCTTTTATATAATTCTATTCATTTCATAAATATTTCCTTTATACAATTCTATTCATTTCATATAAATATTTCCTTTATACAATTCTATTTATTTTAAATAAATATTTCCTTTATACAATTCTGTTTATTTTATATAAATATTTCCCTTATACAATTCTATTTATTTCATATAAATATTTCCTTTATATTTTTTTTACGAATATTTCCTTTTCTATTCAATATCCACTTTGAAATTCCTTTTTTATAAAATCATTTGATTTTATATAAATATATTTTATTTTCAACATACACATTGAAAATTCCCATTTAAATTCCAGTATTATATATGGTATTTAAAATACCAAATAACAAATGATCGATATCATTCAAACACAAATAATCAACAACAGATTATATCACATCATATATTACAATATATGAAAAACAGTAAAATAAATGTTAAGGAATCTAGTTGGATTCCTCCGACCTGTTTCCATGCATCCACAGATGTTAAACAATACAATAACATCGATTTTATTTCGATATGAAATATTCTGATAAACAGAATCAACATTTGATTAACGATATATATATATATATATATATATATATATATATATATCGTTATCTATAATTTCAACCAATACATAAGAAATTCACCCAAACAATCATCACACAGCAGTCAATCAGCATTTATCATTACTAGATTATCTTTATAAAAATATAAACTGGTAGAGTTAGTGAGTTTTACTCACATTGGAAGATCATCGTTAAATAATGATAATTGTCTTTGATTCAGATAGACAATTTATTTCGCTATAAATTGTAACGAGCTCCAATTCACTCCCAGTCAGTTCCATTGTGTACCCCTCGTCCCCACGATCCTATTGGATCTGGTTCCGCTGAATTTCGTTCAGGTATGAATTTGTTATGCTTTATACAATTTAATACACTATTTAATTAATAAAACTTTAATTTACTTAACATTAAATCAGGCTTCACCCTTTGGCCCATCGATCCTTGCTAAAGCCCATACCCGCGTGAACCTTCTTCCCCGATCTGCAGACACTCCCGCTCCTCTTCTTTCAGCCATTACCGAACTTTCTCCGATCCTTCCCAATTCTTTTCTTCACCGAATTTCCAAACTGAAATACCATCTTCATCTCCTTAAAAATCTCGATCACCCTACTGCCATTGCCTTGAACTCGAAACACTCCTCAAACCCGCGATGTAGAGCTTAACTCCGTTCGATCTATTAAGTCGTTTGATATTTTCCATCATGGAACCCACCAAAACTTAGCACACAGGTTCCCTACGATCTGCCGAGTACCAATACAACATCAACAACATGTATCGAAGCTTCCAATTCGAGAAAAATTGAACTCTAACCGACGCTGTTAAGAGACCAGTGAACCAAAATGTGGCGAAACCCAACAAGACCTATATCGGCTCGGAGCCCTCACTGATATGATTCCATTGAATCCAAAATCACTTGATTTTGTTTTGATTTGAATTTGTTTGGAATATTTAACATGAACGATATTGGTTTGAGAGAAAATTGTTGGCGGCGGAAACAACATTGACCAGGAACGAAAATGGATTAGGTTTAGGGTATGGTGAGGGTATTATATAGGATAAAAATATTATTTTTTTATTGATTATTATAATTGTTTTTATTGTATTGTTGCTTGTATTTGGCTTCTAAAAACCCGCTCGATCAAACACGATATCCAAAAATCACGAAAATGGGCATGCAGCTACAGTTTGACATTACGGACCCAACGAAACTTGTTTCGTCGAATTCCAAGTTTGTTTTCTCACACACCACATTTTTAAAGGTCAAATTATCAACTTTTTTCACATTAAAATCGCCCATGGCCACATACTGACTCCAAAAATCATGAAAATTAAAACCTAACAATATTTTGATATTACGGATCCAACAAAATTAGTTTCGTCGAAAACGAAGTTCGTTTGCAAAACTGGCTATTTTTAAAGCTCTAAATAAATCCTTTTTAAATATAAATATATTTAAAAACAATTCAATTAAATATAAATAAATTAATATTATCGTATATATATATATTCACATTAGAATATCATATAGCTCCAATTGGATTTATAACTTGATATTCAAATCCCGGTTGAATTGATATTCAATTTATATTGAAAAATCCTTTTATAGTATAAATAAATCATTATAATTTATAAAGGAATTGCATAGCGACTTTTCGAAAATTTGATTTGGACATAAATCAAAATCTACACGACGAAATCTCGATTTTTCTCTTCCATTATAAAAGTATACTTCACCAGCTCCGAACGTTTCTTGTTTCACAGAAATCCGATTTAAAACGGATTCTGTATATTCAATTGAAGTTCGAATCGCCAAATTAAAAACTGCAACGCCATTTCGAGCTCGATTTTAATTATAATATAATTATACGTTCAACTGTCATTTATATAATATATTCGTTAATATAATTCAACTCTATACTGAAATATATATATATTCTGAATTGTCCAATTCACACAATATTGCCATTTCTACTATTTTCGACTATTTCGGAATAAAAATATTATTCTATTAATTATATTAATTAAATATTCAGTATAATTTAATTAAACGATCATTTAAATCTCTAAATCACTATTTAAATAATTAAATAAATTATTTATTATTTCGTAAAAATACGGGACATTACATTCTTTCCCCCTTAAAATAATTTCGTCCTCGAAATTGTTAAGGTAGAAAACATACCCTATTAACTAGGTTAAAATTTATTTTTTTACTTCTTAACTTCAGTTTCAACTGAACCAATTTAATTTCAATTAAATATTTATTCATTCCTACTAACGAAAATTTTCAAAAATCCTGAAAATTTTCTAACACCTTAACTTTTCGAAAAATTTCGCTAGCATCTCCTTTGTACTGGTCAATCGGTGCAACTACAACTCGCCTTTCTAGGCCTTCTCCAACCCAAAAGAAAATCAAACAACCAAGCGGATTGCCAATCGGCTCATAAATCTCATACCCAATATACATATAAACTTGTACCTTTTTGTCCGGGCATATCATTGTATTCTTTCCATTTACTGCTAATTCAGCATATACCAATATCATCCCAATCAAACTCAAATCACTTTTATCTCCAACACAACCATTCGTTTATCCAAGCCAAATTCCATTATCAATCTCAACTACCATTCTTGATTTTCAATTTTGTTTCACAAATCTCCATCTAATTTGTATTAATTCAAACAATCCGTTTCTGGGAGTTTTTAAACAACTTTGTTTTTCAAAAATCAAATATTAATTTTGGAATATCAAAACAACTTGTTTTCTTAAAACATTTCCAAAAACAATATCTTTTGGTAGTAATCCGTCACTTACAACTCGAAAATGAACACGATGATGTCATAATCATCATCGGAATCTATTTCCAGTTATCAAAGTGAGTTTAATACTATATCACTTTTCAAAACCATATCTAAGCACTTACATTTTGAAATTCATTTCAAAATACCATTTACAATGCTTTAAAACAATTTAAAATCTCCTAGGATTTTAAAATTCTCTTATATCCAATCCATATTCATTTACAAACACTTATTCAAATTTCCAGAGTTTTAATTTCAATTCTGATTTAAATTCAGATTTAATTCACTTCGTAATACTTATACGAAATTTGATTGGTTATTTACATAACCGTTTCAATTATAATCTTATCTGGTTATAATCACAACCAACACATTCAATATACGATAATACTTCAAATATTAATCATACTTTTATATCAAAATATGATTTGGGGTAAAATTATTTCATTTACCCTCTTTTCAAAACATATCATGTCAGTTCATCGTATTCGAGTGTTTATAAACTCCTACCGATACAGTGGATCAAACTGATCGACCAGAACTTATAAACAACTCAACCAATAAATCTCCACAATATATTTTTTTTTTATAAAATCTACATATATGTTCACTCGTATATATATACACTCAAACTCAATCTGGAGTACTACTAACCCCATCTCTACTAAGTCACGCCACAGAGCCAAGGTAATAACAAAACCTTCAGTTCTGATACCAATGTAACGACCCGGGGATTTTGCGACCTTGGTTATCGACATAAACTCAATGTCGACTACCAAGCATCGGAAACATCGGATAGTCCATGAAATAAATTAGAGGGTGAGAATAGATAAGATAGAAACTTAGAATAGAAGAAGAAGAAGAACATACAACATCAGAGTAACACGGATCTCACAGCAGAACGAACAACTTATAATAGAAAACATATCTTTGAAATAAAATCAGTATATGTATACAGTAACATTATCAGAGTACAACACTTACAACACAGTGAAAATAACAATAGTTATATAATCCTAAAGCCTCCTGCTCCAAGCTCTCAGTACATCTGTAAATCCCAACTATTTGACTGCCCGTACAAAATTTAGCACCCAAGAGTTTAGGGAAACAAAACAAAATAAACTTTGGGTTAGTCATGTGACTGGTGTGAGTAAACTCAAATCATTTGATTTAAATTTCAGAAATCTTTTTGAACCAAAGGACAATCGTAAGACCGATCCACACATAAACACATATGGTTTTTACCTTACGATAACCCAAAATATTTTTCTAAAACGATACTTGTTATATATTATAATAATGTCTAGATCAAGTAAATAAAAAATCGAGCAGAAACGCTTTCATCTCACGTTCTACATATACAATATACAATCAAAACCGCGGGCTCTTATTGGGTAATTGATTTCCAACTATGACAAGGTATGGAACCACCTTCCGATCAGTGTACTCTAGAAGCGATACACTGGAGATCAACAAGAACATCTTGTAACTCGGCCACACATGACCGGCCATTCATTTCGCTTGAATGTTCCGAATATATTATCACCTTATGGTTGGTATACCAACATAACCATTCCCGGGAGATACAGAAGCGAAAGAAGTAACAAATATGAACATTCTCTAGATGGTGACAATATACCCTACTTGGGTGCGACCCACTTAGCCATGCTGCCTGCCCGATTTCTGTCATTTCCCAGTTGATGAGGCTTGAGGTCATAACATATCTTTCAATAGATCACTCCTTCATTTAGTTTAAATGCCACATCGTCATACCCGTCAAATCACAAATTGATTTCCCCAAAAATACCACGGGTATAAGCTAAGAGAAATGAATTCCTCCGCCACCAACATAAATACATTTGAAACGATAAACTTACGCGATCTACCAAACATACTCTGTCAGACATTCGTCCATACTGGTTGTCCTGGGACTGGACAAACCAAAGGTAGTATTCTGTAAACAGGACAGCCCTTGCATAACTCCGTCTTCAAGTATCTTCATCATATTTGATTCGCAACGCTAATGCCATACGGAGTGGTTTTTAGATAATATATCTGATCCCGGCCTCTCCGTATTGACGATGGCAAAATGGTCAAAAACTTCGATAGTCGGTGAGTTAGCTATCAAAGAGAAACACGTGTGCAAACAACGATATTATTTCCAGATGGAAATTCTATCGATCAATCAACATTTATTCATTTCCCCATTTCTCGTTTCCATATATTCATCAAATCCTTATTTTCTAATTTTAGAAAATATACGTTATTAACTTCAGAAAACGTTTCCATTTCTGATTCACGCATCACTATCTTCTCACATATATCAGTCTCTAACTGTAAACTACTAAGAGAACAACCCCCTACGTATTAACCCTAAAGGTCGAAACCAACATCAGATCAATACCCAGACAACTATTCAACTTAACTAATCTCCAGTCAGTTTCTAATTCCTTTAACACTATTTTAATTCCTATTTGAAATCCTATTTCCTTTATAAATATTTTATTAGCAAAATATTTACTTAAAACCTTTGTTCACATTAAATGTAATAATATTTCTTCTTTGCAATCAAAAATAGTTTGATTTCGTGTTTAACACAATATCCCAAATCCAATTTCTCTTTATACTTCTATTTATAGAATTATTCATATAAAATCTCCTTTTACTCTTCTAACACTAATAATCCCATTTTTAATCACCTTTAGATAATTCTATTTATTCTATACAAAGCCTTTTATATAATTCTATTCATTTCATAAATATTTCCTTTATACAATTCTATTTATTTCATATAAATATTTCCTTTATACAATTCTATTTATTTTATATAAATATTTCCTTTATACAATTCTATTTATTTCATATAAATATTTCCTTTATATTTGTTTTATGAATATTTCCTTTTCTATTCAATATCCACTTTGAAATTCCTTTTTTATAAAATCATTTGATTTTATATAAATATATTTTATTTTCAACATACACATTGAAAATTCCCATTTAAATTCCAGTATTATATATGGTATTTAAAATACCAAATAACAGATGATCGATATCATTCAAACACACATAATCAACAACAGATTATATCACATCATATATTACAATATATGAAAACAGTAAAATAAATGTTGAGGAATCTAGTTGGATTCCTCTGACCTGTTTTCCTGCATCCACAGATGTTAAACAATATAATAACATCGATTTCATTTCGATATGAAATATTCCGATAAACAGAATCAACATTTGATTAACGATTTATATATATATATATTTCGTTATCTATAATTTCAACCAATACATAAGAAATTCACCCAAACAATCATCACACAGTAGTCAATCAGCATTTATCATTACTAGATTATCTTTATAAAAATATAAACTGATAGAGTTAGTGAGTTTTACTCACATTGGACGATCATCGTTAAATAACGATAATTGCCTTTGATTCAAACAGACAATTTATTTCGCTATAAATTGTAACGAGCTCCAATTCACTCCCAGTCAGTTCCATTGTGTACCCCTCGTCCCTACGATCCTATCGGATCTGGTTCCGCTGAATTTCGTTCATGTATGAATTTGTTATGCTTTATACAATTTAATACACTATTTAATTAAATAAAACTTTAATTTACTTTACATTAAATCAGGACTCACCCTATGGCCCATCGATCCTTGCTAAAGCCCATACCCACGTGAACCTTCTTCTCCGATCTGTAGACACTCCCGCTCCTCTTCTTTCAGCCATTACCGAACTTTCTCCGATCCTCCCCAATTCTTTTCTTGACCAAATTTCCAAACTGAAATACCATGTAACGACCCAGAAAATCTGAACCAATTTAAAAAAATTTAAATTGGCTATTTTAGTGGATTTTAAATATTTAAAATAAATATTTTAAATAATAGCAATGAAAACTGAGTTTGAATCGACGTTTTAAAAGGAATATAATTAATTCTAATTATAAACATGGCCTGAAATGGCGCTGTAGTTTCAAAAAATGAATTCAAACTTTGTCGGACTGTACCGGGTGCAAAACAAAACGGATTTGAGTGAAACCAAAAATATTTAAATCTGTTAGTGAATACCTTTCTAACGAATCTGAAAAATCGAAGTTTCATAGCGGAAAGCAAAAGTTATGGCCAAATGAACTTTTAGGAAGGTCGCTATGGAATTTATATAACCCGTGAAATTAGCCATTTTGCAAACGACCTCGGAATTCGACGAAACCACTTTTGTTGGGTCCGGAATGTGAAGTTATTGCTAGGTTTCAAATTTCATAATTTTTGAAGCTAGTATGTGAGCGTGGCAAAGGAAAACGTGTTTTGGTCAATTACAGTTAAATTGGATCGACCAGTAATGGGCCTTTTTGCAAACGATCTCAGAATTCGACGAAACAAATTTTGTTGGGACCGTATCGTCAAAACATAGCTAGATTTATTTTTCTGGAATTTTTCGAATCAGTTTGTGGCCCTGGCAAATTGAAATGTACGTTCAAATCGAATATTAAATGTTTTATATTTTAATTCGAATGAAAACTGATTGAAACTGTCGAATGGGCCTACGAAACATATCCCATTGTGTTCGGAACGGGGGTAAAACGCTAGGGACGACAGTCGTTGGGTTTGGATTGGAGGTCGTGTCAGAAAACCCCTTTTAAAACCCACCGGCCAATCATATATTTTTTTTTTTAAAAAAAAGAAAAACCTTTTATCTCTCCGCGATCTCGACGGCGACTGATCTTCGAAGCTTCCCTCCCCGTTTCCGATCGCCACAGCCACCATCAGCCCCACCTCCAGTTGAAGAAATTGTAGATCTCCTCTCCACCTTCAAATCCATACCTTCCTCGCCCCCTATCGCCTCGTCTACCTCGAGAATCGTGGCCAGGAAGTTCGGGTCTTCGAAGCGCCGCTGACGTCATCTCCTACCACCGGAGTAGGCCGCTCCACCACCGATCTGAGCGCCATTCGTAGCTCTTCGACACTGCAGCACCTGATCGAGACAACACCTCGCGGATCGAGCAAAAATTCAAAACCTAGTTTTGAACATCAAAACGAGGTATACGACCTAGTTAATTTTCAACTGTTTTAACACCTTTAAACCGTTGCAAACTTTGAAAAATCATATCTTTTTCGTTTCTTGACGAAATTCGATGAAACAGGAAACATCATGATCGTGTGGACGTCTTCTACATTCTAGAAGAGACCGCATATTTTTCTGAGCCTTCTGCTATTTTTGGTGGAGTGGAACCCAATGTGAGATTTCTAATTTATAAACGAAATGGAAAACGACGATGTATAAATTATATAGTCGATGTATGAGTTATATAAGCGTTGTACACCTCATGTATAAGCGTTGTATAAGCTGTACGTTCGATGTATAAGTTATATATGCGTTGTAAAAATTATATATGTGTTGAAATAGAAGTGAATTGCTATATATAAATAAATATATATATATATATATATATATATATATATATATATATATATATATACGCCCCTCGTCCACAAACCATGGACGATACTTATTGGTTGTGATTGATGTGAAAATTGATTGATAGCGAATGGTTGATTGGAATTATTTGTGGTTGATATTGATTGATTGTGGTTGAAAAATACCTGTTTGTGGTTGAGAAATATTTGGTTGAAACCACATAGGATTAGTTTGTGGAAATGAAATAAATATACATGCCGCCTGCGTGCGAACTAGATGCATGATTCCCCATTGTCAAAAACCGCGAGGTTTTAAGGTAGAGCGAGGAGCCGTACTAGGGACGGTCCCGGTTTTAACTACCCTGCCGTTATGCTGCCGAAATTTTGAATAATATTCATATGTTTGAATTATTTCCATTTGTCGAAACTATATTTATTCGCTGTATAGAAAACCATCATGTGTTGAGTCGATATTCATTCGTTGAATTGAAATTCATGTGTTGAATGGTATTTGTAACGACCCGTATTCTACGCATCAT
This sequence comes from Allium sativum, assembly GCA_030737875.1. Classification (NCBI taxonomy): domain Eukaryota; kingdom Viridiplantae; phylum Streptophyta; class Magnoliopsida; order Asparagales; family Amaryllidaceae; genus Allium; species Allium sativum. Next base: position 119,915,912 of record CM060918.1, on the reverse strand, counting down.
GGGATCGTAGAATATTTATTTCTTTCACATATGAATTCGTATGGTCATGTAACTTTGGGAGACGACTATTGGGGTCATTTCCCATGTTCATGATTTTTGTCGATTTTTAAATGACCGTTTTGCCCCTAGTTGGCACTGTTTTGGCCATAACTTTTGACTGGAAAGGAATTTTGACCTGAAACCACTTCCATTGGATTCGAATGATGGTTTCTCTTTCCGTAGAGTGGTTACAATAGCCAAACGGACTTACCGTTTGGGAGATATGGCTGAATTAAGGTTCAGAAGTGGAAAAACAGCTTAATTGGGCCAAACCGGGTGATTAGCAACTAGGCCCAATGGGGGATTTCGGGTTTAGGGGTATATGAGGGCTGATAGGGTTAGAATTTCGGTTTCTTCCTCATTTTTCCAGCCGCCACTTGCTTGCCTTCAACCTAGTCATGGCCTCCATCCTCTAGAATCATCCTAAATCACTTCTAAAACACTTTCTAGTTGAAGATTAAGCTAATTAGCATCAAACCAAGGCTAATCAACATCAAATTTGGAATAGAGCTGCTGTGTTGCATAGAGATTCAACCCAAACAGAGAATCATTTCAGATCTGTAAATTACTTTGTGGCAAAGGTGAGTGATTTGCATTGTTCTTCACTAATTACGGCTAGTTATGGTAATTAGCGAAAATTAGCGAAATTATGGCTCAGAAAATTCTAGAAAAATTCCTAAAATTCTAAAACACCATTTTATGCCTCTGATATGAATTTGGGTTAATTTTGACTAATTATGAAAATCCCGGAATTTGGGGGATTAAGAGGTGATTAGTGATAATTAGCGAATTAATGCAAGATTAAAATCTGGAAAAATATTCAGAAATTCATAAATATTATTTTAGACCTCTGTTAGAAAATTTGGCTAATTTGGATAAGTTTTGCTAATCCTATGCTTAAACATGGTTAAGGGGGATTAAGGGAAAATATGGGGTTTTTGCCATGTTTGATCCATTTTGCCATGTCATATTGTTGTTTTGGTGTTTGAGGTCACTTGTATGTGTTGTTATGACTGTATGGTATGATTTGTTGTCAATTACAATAGTTAGAATGGTTGAAAACGTCGTCGAGAGGCGTATAAACAGTTGCAGGAAAAGTGCAGAAAGGTACCCGAACCGGATCGGATCGGGGGTAGAGGTCACGAACCGACCCGTTCGTGGGAAGGTGCCACGACCCGATCCCTCGCGTTTGAAGTTCTCCGATCCAACCACTCGTGCATGGTAGTTGCGAACCGAACCGTCCCAGCTGGTGTTCATGATCCGACCCGATGGAAACTGGAGACCACGATCCAAAGAGAAGGCACGAACTGATAGAAGGAGCGCGATCCGATCCAGCTTGATGAGGCGCCACGATCCGAACCGAGCTGGAGGAGTACTCGAACCGATCCGAGAGGAGGTGGTGACCACGATGCGACCAAGAGTTGAGGCCACGAACCGATCCGCCTCATATCCTCTGAAGCGATGCCTCTATGAATTGATGAAGCGCCACGATCCGAAGGGAGAGCCGATCCGAACTGATGTAGTGCCACGATCTGATGCCGCGGGACATGCACGACCCGAACCTAGTGGGCGATCGCGATCCGATATGGATGGCCACGACCTGAAGCGAAGCGAACTGAATGAAGACCGATCCGGATGAAGATGATGACTAAAACCCGAGATGCAAAGGTAGTCCAAATGGAAGTTAGAGCTCAGGATCCCGGACCCAGTTGGGAACCAATGAGTTCACTTAATGGTTGGGCTTTGCTGCGGGACGTGTGCAAAGGGGTTGTCGGTATCCATAACTTTGGTTCACCACTGAGAGATGGATAGTGGGCTTGTAGTGATAGTTACACGGGATTGGATTCCGTCATGGCCCAAAGGATTAGAGGACCAAAGTAGTGGATATCGTACGCTTTACGCACTGAGTGAGGGATGTGAGGATGATTGTTATGTTTGATTGTTTGACATCACTAACATGCACACCCCCACCCCCGTTATCTTTACACCATTTGAAAGGGCACCTTAGAGTGTTGTACAGTATGTAGTGCTAACTCTTTGGTTGCAGGTCCAGGTTCAGGTATGATTGGATTATACCTGTTATTGTTATGTTTTGATGCTTATCGCTCATACCAGGCTTTATGTCTGACCCAGAGTTTTATGTCTCTTCTTATTACTCTGGGTGCTCACACGAGCAGACTAGAGATAGGTTATGGTTAGCTGGTGATGCGCGAGTAGCTGATTCGGAGGCGAGCAGGAGGCTTCCACGTATGATATATAGATATTCTCCCTGTGTCGTTGGTGGTCGCTACTTGGGCATTAGTAGTGTACCTCCTTTATCTTGCTTTTGCTTTGAGACAGTTTGAAAAGTTGTAATAAGCTATATTTTGGATTTCCGCTGCTATGATGCTCAGTTCTGGTTTTTAGCTTATGCACTGTCTCTCCTGTTTTATGTCAAGTATGTTATTATTATATTTTGTTCTATGCGCTGTGAGACATATTACAGGTTCCTTGATTAGTCCATTCTCTTCTTTCTTTTCCTTCTGGCGACCCGTTCCGTGCTAACTGGACACGTGTACAGCGCACTTTTGGAGTAAATGTCGGTTGGTGCGGGGCGGGCCGTCACAGTATTCATGTTTTAAATATAAAAATCACATTTTTATCTATATATATAAACTATAGGAAACCTTCATGTATTGAGTCGATATTCATTCGTTGAATTGAAATTCATGTATTGAATGGTATTCGTGTTTTAAATATAAAAATCACATTTTTATCTATATATAAAAACTATAGAAAACCTTCTTGTGTTGAGTCGATATCCATTCGTTGAATAGAATTCATGTGTTGAATGGTATTCGTGTTTTAAATATAAAAATCACCTTTTTATCTATATATATATATAAACTATAGAAAACCTTCATGTGTTGAATCGAAATTCATTCGTTGAATTGAAATTCATGTGTTGAGTGGTTTCATATTTTGAAAGAAATTGTTTTATAATAAAAGTCCTATTTTTATCATCGATATGAACTATATAAAAGAATTCATGTGTTGAATGGTATTCGTGTTTTAAATATAAAAATCACCTTTTTGTCGATATATATAAACTATAGAAAACCTTCATGTGTTGAATTGAGATTCATTCGTTGAATAGAATTCATGTGTTGAATGGTATTCGTGTTTTAAATATAAAAATCACCTTTTTATCGATATATATAAACTATAGAAAACCTTCATGTGTTGAATTGAAATTCATTCGTTGAATAGAATTCATGTGTTGAATGGTATTCGTGTTTTAAATATAAAAATCACCGTTTTATCGATATATATAAACTATAGAAAACCTTCATGTGTTGAATTGAAATTCATTCGTTGAATAGAATTCATGTGTTGAATGGTATTCGTGTTTTAAATATAAAAATCACCTTTTTGTCGATATATATAAACTATAGAAAACCTTCATGTGTTCAATTGAGATTCATTCGTTGAATAGAATTCATGTGTTGAATGGTATTCGTGTTTTAAATATAAAAATCACCTTTTTATCGATATATATAAATTATAGAAAACCTTCATGTGTTGAATTGAAATTCATTCGTTGAATAGAATTCATGTGTTGAATGGTATTCGTGTTTTAAATATAAAAATCACCTTTTTATCGATATATATAAACTATAGAAAACCTTCATGTGTTGAATTGAAATTCATTCGTTGAATAGAATTCATGTGTTGAATGGTATTCGTGTTTTAAATATAAAAATCACATTTTTATCGATATATATAAACTATAAAAAAACCTTCATGTGTTGAATTGAAATTCATTCGTTGAATAGAATTCATGTGTTGAATGGTATTCGTGTTTTAAATATAAAAATCACCTTTTTATCTATATATATAAACTATAGAAAACCTTCATGTGTTGAATCGAAATTCATTCGTTGAATTGAAATTCATGTGTTGAGTGGTATTCATATTTTGAAAGAAATTGTTTTATAATAAAAGTCCTATTTTTATCATCGATATGAACTATATAAAATAATATTGTTTTGAAATAAATTGTTTTATAATAAAAATCCTATTTTTATCACGTATATTAACTATATAAAATAGTCAAGTTTGAAATAAATTGTTTTACAATAAAAATCACATTTTTACTATATACATGAATTGTTAAAAATAGTGAAGTGTTGAAATAGAAGACAATTAGATAAAAATATCATTTTTATCAAATATATGAAATAAATATAGTTTTGAAATCGAAGAATCGATATATACATATATAAATAGAATCGAAATATATCGAATAACGAAGCTGTTGTTCGTATTTTGAAACCGTGATTTCAAATGATTATACCGGGAGATCCAACCATCGGATTTTCCTGAAATCGCAACCGTTGGGTTCGCTTTGGAAATATCTTTCCAACGGCACCAACTTTGTAAAAATCCAACGGTTGGATTGTCTGGAATGTTTAATTCAAATCTGAAGAAAATCAGCGCCAGATTCTATTATATTTATATATATAAAAATATAATTATATTTAATCGAATAACGACGTTGCAGTTCGTATTTTGAAATCGAAACTTCGAACGATTATACCGGGAGATCCGACCGTCGGAATTTCCCGAAACTGGAACCGTTGGATTCGTTTTGAAAAGATCTTTCTAATGATGTAAATTTTGTGAAGATCCAACGGTTAGATTTTCAGATATGTGTAAATCAAATCTGAAGAAAAACAGTGCCACGGCCGCGTTATGGCCCGAAGCGTCGTTTTGAATAAATTGGCTATTTTAAAATAAAAAAAAATAGCGATAAATCGTTATAAAATATTATATATGATATGGATGTGAAATTTAGAAATTAACTGAAGGTTAGCTAAGTCGAATGGTTTCCTGGATTTTGATCTGATGTTGGTTTCGGCCTTTGGGGTTAATATTTGGGAAATTGTTTTCTTACTGATTGACGGTTAGTGACTAATGAATTGAAATGATGCGTATGTATGTTAGTGTTGCACTTGTTTATTATATACATGAGTTGCTCAGAAAGACCGGGTTTATCCCATTCTGAATAACTGAATCGACGATAAGAAATCGAAGATGAAGACGGTGGTCGAAGACCGGAGATCTTCACCTCGTTTGGATGGTAACCGAGGTCCTGATTGGGAGGCATCCCGAAATATGGATAATGAGTGGTGATCGTCTAGACGTACGTGGTGATCGATGGGTTTGCAAGGTATATAGTGCCTCCGGTTTCGTTCAGACCCAGAACGGACTTGCAAATGGACAGTGTGTCTGACATTGGAATTTATTCTGTGTGATTGATAGCTATCAGTTGCACGGTGTGAATTGCCTGTGTGGCATGCTAAGATGCAGTGATCAGGGTTTCTGTTGAAAAGCAAAGTCTTGTGGTGATGATCAAAGCACCGCCTGTGTGGCGTAGCTTTGTGTATAACGTGAATTCGCGAACCTCACACCCGGTATGAACCAGAAACGGGAGGAAGGACCTCAGGGAGGACTTGCGTTTCTTTCTAGCTAGAAGTGGCGTCAGTGGTTTTACACGCCCTGACGAGTTTGACTTATGTGGTTGTTACCGTTGCGAGGCGCCTCGGTTTGATCGGACGATTCGGGTCCGATGGAGTCATTCGTTGGCTCACATACGCCCCATAGGGCGGGGAAACGCATTGTTCAGGAATTTTAATCCACATCGGTGGACCGGCCCTGACGATCCAAAGGTCACTCGAGCTCTGATCCTGAGGGGTGGGCTAGAGCGTCTCGAAGTCGGTAAGGACTATCTTTTGCCTTGGTTCATGACGGAAATCCAATTTCCAAATACGTGATGGTGCGGTTTTGATTGTATACCTCTATATGGCGACATAGTGGTATGGGGCATTAATGCCGTCTATGATTGATAGTTATGATTTGAAATTGTTTTTAAAAACATATAAACACTAGCAATAATACCAAATGCTTTTGTTTTATTCGTATCAAGCATATTTTGGCCGTTATAAGGTAAAACTCTATCCTCCGGTTTGCGTTGCATTGTGTGATGGGAACTGAGTCTTATAATGGCTTCATTTTTATAAAAAGCATTGCGATGTTTAAAAGAATGATTTGTTTTAAAGCACTGGCAATCTAATGGAGTAAACCCGTTCCACGAAAGTGGCGTGGTCCTGTGATTAGCCATATTTTAAATGTGTTGAGTAGATTTCTCATACCAGTCCCATGACTGACTCGTAGTTTGTTTCACTTTCAAACTCGGGTGCCCCTTTTTCTACACGGGCAGCCTTGTATTCAGGTTTAGAAGGCTTTATCCGGATAGCTGGAGCTGAAGATGGATGCTATCATTTATCTCTTTTTATGCTGTTCAGCTCCTATTGTACATTATGTTTGTTTTTCCGCTGTAAACATTTATGTATAGCTGAACTGTATTTGTACTAAGTAAGATCATGTATACCGTGTAACTCTGATGATTACGTTTATCCAGTATATTCTATTGTGCATTATCTGGTGTATTTATTTAATTCTGTTCTGCTGTTATCTGTTTATGTGTTATATTCCAAAGATTACCCTCGCCGCCGTCCGTACGGGAAATGGGGTCGTCACAACGTGGTATCAGAGCTTTGGTTAAGCTTAGCTCTGGTATATAACACATTAACGAACTCGTCAGAGATAGAACCAGTAGTGTTCTAGGACGGGTAACTCAATACAGATAGGATCAGTAATATCCTAGTATAAGTATAGCAGGATCAGAATAACTCGTTAGAGATGGGGTTAGAAGTGCCCCAGAACGAGTCGAGAGTTATATGTTTATAAATAACGTATTTGTAATTATATATCTAGTTTGGTTTTAGAAATATGATCTTTGAACATATATAAAAGATATATATTTTTGAAAAGTTAAAAACAATTTGATTGTTGTTTGTGTTGTGTGATAGTAGGATTGGATTAATTAAATTATAGAAACGATAGTTAATTTAATTAATAAGAGAATAATGGTAGAATTTATTCATTTAAATCACACATTGAACTGAGTTAAAAATAGTTAGAAATATATACATGTGCATTATATATGTTTGAACAGGTAATTGGGTTAGCTGTTGAGTAAAGATTTTATTTGCGTGCCCGACAAATAGGTAAACCTTAATGAGTTGGATGCGCAATTTTATTATTATATCAACTCCTGTGAATGCCATTGGATGCGGAGTGCTGGCTATTTTGTGTGTAATTAATAAATGTCGCCATGGGGTAGTAACAATTAATTTTGAACTACACTGCATGGCATACTGCTTGAAGATGGCATACTTCTTTAAGATAACATACTTCATCATATACCACACAAGCATTTGGAGCTTGTGTGACGAGGTGGAAGATTTACCATACGAGCGAGAGGCTTGTATGGCGATGACTATATTTTACAGGTTGAACTGATGACTGATATGACCAAATAAAATTTGTAACGATAAATTACCAGATTAATAAAAAAAACCACACGGGTCTGGAGTTGACAATAATCACGTCTCTCTAGTCATTAGATACGACACATGGACTATTTATTTCCCACACGGGACGAGGTGACGAGGATTTATCCTCTGGAGCATTTAAAATACACACTCCCTCAGGCTTTGACAGGGTGATGAGAATTTATTCTCTGGAGTTATTATCTATACACGCTCCCCTGTAAACACCAGATTATATCACTATAAATATGTGTATGCTTATTAGGATTTATTGGGTACCTAATACGACCCAATAAATTTCCAAACCCCTCCCCGTACAAAGGAGGTTACGGCGAAATTTTTCAAAAATTCCGGGTGTTAGCCAAATTTTTGAAGAATTTGAAAATTCTCAGAAACTGAAAAGTTGGAGAATGAAGGCCAGATTGAACATAGAGTTGATTAATCAAACCACTTTCGACTTTGTTCCTTTTCGGGGACGAAAAGTTTTAAGTGGGGGAGATTGTAACGACCCGGAAAATCTGAACCAATTTAAAATTTTTAAATTGGCTAAAATAATGGATTTTAAATATTTAAAATAAATATTTTAAATAATAGCAATGAAAAGTGAGTTTGAATCGACGTTTGAAAACGAATAAAATTAATTCTAATTATAAACAAGGCCTGAAATGGCGTTGCAGTTTCAAAAATTGAATTCAAACTTTGTCGGACTGTACCGGGTGCAAAACAAAACGGATTTGAGTGAATCCAAAAATATTTAAATCTGTTAGTGAATACCTTTCTAACGAATCTGAAAAATCGAAGTTTCATAGCGGAAAGCAAAAGTTATGGCCAAATGAATTTTCAGAAAGGTCGCTATGGAATTTATATAGCTCGTGAAATTGGCCATTTTGCATACGACCTCGGAATTCGACGAAACCACTTTTGTTGGATCCGGGATGTGAAGTTATTGCTAGGTTTCAAATTTCATAATTTTTGAAGCTAGTATGTGAGCGTCGCAAAGGAAAACGTGTTTTGGTCAATTACAGTTAAATTGGATCGACCAGAAATGGGCCTTTTTGCAAACGGTCTCAGAATTCGATGAAACTAGTTTTGTTGGGACCGTATCGTCAAAACATAAGCAGATTTATTTTTCTGGAATTTTTCGAATCAGTTTGTGGCCCTGGCAAATTGAAATGTACGTTCAAATCGAATATTGAATGTTATATATTTTAAATTGAATGGAAACTGACTGAAACAGTCGAATGGGCCTACGAAACATATCCCATGGTGTTCGGAATGGGGGTAAAACGCTGGGGACGACAGCCGTTGGGTTTGGATTAGAGGTCGTGTCAGAAAACCCCTTATAAAACCTCCCGGCCAATCAGAATTTAATAAAAAAAAAGGAAATTTCTCTCCCCCCCCCCCCGATATACGGCGGAAGACCTTCAAAACTTCCGGACTCGATTCCTCTTTCAATTCCAAACGAAATCAAGCAAACTTGGATCCATTTTGAAGCTCTAACCGTCCTCTTCAAATCCATGTTAAGTTTGGCAATTATCGTGCAGTATACCTCGAGTTGCGAGCCCGGGAAGTGCTCGACTTTCGAGCTCCGCCGCGGTTGACTGGAGCCACCGGAGTGGGTCCCCCTTCCGGCGCAGGTACTCCTCTCCGTCCTCTTCGATGCAGCGCCCTCCGATCCTCTTCATACTTCACGGATTTGGTGAAAATATAGACCCTAGTTTTGAACACTAAACGAAAGGTAACGGGTTTTATATTCTGAAGTGATTTCAACATTTAAAAGTGTCGCAAAGTTTGTTTATCGAATAAAAATCATATTTTTTTGCCGTGTTATCGAAATTCAGTGAAACAAGAGACAGTGGACTCGTGTGGACGTCTTCTACCTTCTAGAAGAGACCGCATATTTTTTTGAGCCTTCTGCTATTTTTGGTGGAGTGGAACCCAATGTGAGATTTCTAATTTATAAACGATATGGAAAACGATGATGTATAAATTATATAGTCGATGTATGAGTTATATAAGCGTTGTACACCTCTTGTATAAGCGTTGTATAAGTTGTACGTTCGATGTAAAAGTTGTATATGTGTTGTAAAATTATATATGTGTTGAAATAGAAGTGAACTGCTATATATATATATATATATACACACACAAACCCCTCGTCCACAAACCATGGACGATATTTATTGGTTGTGATTGGTGTGAAAATTGATTGATAGCGAATGGTTGATTGGAATTGTTTGTGGTTGAAAATTATTTGGTTGAAACCACATAGGATTAGTTTGTGGAAATGAAAAATATATTCATGCCGCCTGCGTGCGAACTAGATGCATGATTCCCCATTGTCAAAAGCTGCGAGGCTTTAAGGTAGAGCGAGGAGCCATACTAGGGACGACCCCGGTTCTAACTACCTTGCCGTTATGCTGCCAAAATTTTGAATAATATTCATGTGTTAGAATTATTTCCATTTGTTGAAACTATATTTATTCGTTGAATAGAAAACCTTCATGTGTTGAATTGAAATTCATTCGTTGAATAGAATTCATGTGTTGAATGGTATTCGTGTTTTAAATATAAAAATCACCTTTTTATCGATATATATAAACTGTAGAAAACCTTCATGTGTTGAATTGAAATTCATTCGTTGAATAGAATTCATGTGTTGAATGGTATTCATGTTTTAAATATAAAAATCACCTTTTTATCTATATATACAAACTATAGAAAACCTTCACGTGTTGAATTGAAATTCATTCGTTGAATAGAATTCATGTGTTGAATGGTATTCGTATTTTAAATATAAAAATCACCTTTTTATCGATATATATAAACTATAGAAAACCTTCATGTGTTGAATTGAAATTCATTCATTGAATAGAATTCATGTGTTGAATGGTATTCGTGTTTTAAATATAAAAATCACCTTTTTATCGATATATATAAACTATAGAAAACCTTCATGTGTTGAATTGAAATTCATTCGTTGAATAGAATTCATGTGTTGAATGGTATTCGTGTTTTAAATATAAAAATCACCGTTTTATCGATATATATAAACTATAGAAAACCTTCATGTGTTGAATTGAAATTCATTCGTTGAATAGAATTCATGTGTTGAATGGTATTCGTGTTTTAAATATAAAAATCACCTTTTTGTCGATATATATAAACTATAGAAAACCTTCATGTGTTGAATTGAGATTCATTCGTTGAATAGAATTCATGTGTTGAATGGTATTCGTGTTTTAAATATAAAAATCACCTTTTTATCGATATATATAAACTATAGAAAACCTTCATGTGTTGAATTGAAATTCATTCGTTGAATAGAATTCATGTGTTGAATGGTATTCGTGTTTTAAATATAAAAATCACCGTTTTATCGATATATATAAACTATAGAAAACCTTCATGTGTTGAATTGAAATTCATTCGTTGAATAGAATTCATGTGTTGAATGGTATTCGTGTTTTAAATATAAAAACCACCTTTTTGTCGATATATATAAACTATAGAAAACCTTCATGTGTTCAATTGAGATTCATTCGTTGAATAGAATTCATGTGTTGAATGGTATTCGTGTTTTAAATATAAAAATCACCTTTTTATCGATATATATAAACTATAGAAAACCTTCATGTGTTGAATTGAAATTCATTCGTTGAATAGAATTCATGTGTTGAATGGTATTCGTGTTTTAAATATAAAAATCACCTTTTTATCGATATATATAAACTATAGAAAACCTTCATGTGTTGAATTGAAATTCATTCGTTGAATAGAATTCATGTGTTGAATGGTATTCGTGTTTTAAATATAAAAATCACCTTTTTATCGATATATATAAACTATAAAAAAACCTTCATGTGTTGAATTGAAATTCATTCGTTGAATAGAATTCATGTGTTGAATGGTATTCGTGTTTTAAATATAAAAATCACCTTTTTATCTATATATATATAAACTATAGAAAACCTTCATGTGTTGAATCGAAATTCATTCGTTGAATTGAAATTCATGTGTTGAGTGGTATTCATATTTTGAAAGAAATTGTTTTATTATAAAAGTCCTATTTTTATCATCGATATGAACTATATAAAATAATCTTGTTTTGAAATAAATTGTTTTATAATAAAAATCCTATTTTTATCACGTATATTAACTATATAAAATAGTCGAGTTTGAAATAAATTGTTTTACAATAAAAATCACATTTTTACTATATACATGAATTGTTAAAAATAGTGAAGTGTTGAAATAGAAGACAGTTAGATAAAAATATCATTTTTATCAAATATATGAAATGAATATAGTTTTGAAATTGAAGAATCGATATATACATATATAAATAGAATCGAAATATATCGAATAACGAAGCTGTAGTTCGTATTTTGAAACCGTGATTTCAAATGATTATACCGGGAGATCCGACCATCGGATTTTCCTGAAATCGCAACCGTTGGGTTCGCTTTGGAAATATCTTTCCAACGGCACCAACTTTGTAAAAATCCAACGGTTGGATTGTCTGGAATGTTTAATTCAAATCTGAAGAAAAACAGCGCCAGATTCTATTATATTTATATATATAAAAATATAATTATATTTAATCGAATAACGACGTTGCAGTTCGTATTTTGAAATCGAAACTTCGAACGATTATACCGGGAGATCCGACCGTCGGAATTTCCCGAAACTGGAACCGTTGGATTCGTTTTGAAAAGATCTTTCTAATAATGTAAATTTTGTGAAGATCCAACGGTTAGATTTTCAGATATGTGTAAATCAAATCTGAAGAAAAACAGCGCCACGGCCGCGTTATGGCCCGAAGCGTCGTTTTGAATAAATTGGCTATTTTAAAATAAATAAAAATAGCGATAAATCGTTATAAAATATTATAAATGATTTGGATGTGAAATTTAGAAATTAACTGAAGGTTAGCTAAGTCGAATGGTTTCCTGGATTTTGATCTGATGTTGGTTTCGGCCTTTGGGGTTAATATTTGGGAAATCGTTCTCTTACTGATTGACGGTTAGTGACTAATGAATTGAAATGATGCATATGTATGTTAGTGTTGCACTTGTTTATTATATACATGAGTTGCTCAGAAAGACTGGGTTTATCCCATTCTGAATAACTGAATCGACGATAAGAAATCGAAGATAAAGACGGTGGTCGAAGACCGGAGATCTTCACCTCGTTTGGATGGTAACCGAGGTCCTGATTGGGAGGCATCCCGAAATATGGATAATGAGTGGTGATCGTCCAGACGTACGTGGTGATCGATGGGTTTGCAAGGTATATAGTGCCTCCGGTTTCGTTCAGACCCAGAACGGACTTGCAAATGGACAGTGTGTCTGACATTGGAATTTATTCTGTGTGATTGATAGCTATCAGTTGCACGGTGTGAATTGCCTGTGTGGCATGCTAAGATGCAGTGATCAGGGCTTCTGTTGAAAAGCAAAGTCTTGTGGTGATGATCAAAGCACCGCCTGTGTGGCGTAGCTTTGTGTATAACGTGAATTCGCGAACCTCACACCTGGTATGAACCAGAAACGGGAGGAAGGACCTCAGGGAGGACTTGCATTTCTTTCTAGCTAGAAGTGGCGTCAGTGGTTTTACACGCCCTGACGAGTTTGACTTATGTGGTTGTTACTGTTGCGAGGCGCCTCGGTTTGATCGGACGATTCGGGTCCGATGGAGTCATTCGTTGGCTCACCTACGCCCCATAGGGCGGGGAAACACATTGTTCAGGAATTTTAATCCACATCGGTGGACCGGCCCTGACGATCCAAAGGTCACTCGAGCTCTGATCCTGAGGGGTGGGCTAGAGCGTCTCGAAGTCGGTAAGGACTATCTTTTGCCTTGGTTCATGACGGAAATCCAATTTCCAAATACGTGATGGTGCGGTTTTGATTGTATACCTCTATATGGCGACATAGTGGTATGGGGCATTAATGTCGTCTATGATTGATAGTTATGATTTGAAATTGTTTTTAAAAACATATAAACACTAGCAATAATACCAAATGCTTTTGTTTTATTCGTATCAAGCATATTTTGGCCGTTATAAGGTAAAACTCTATCCTCCGGTTTGCGTTGCATTGTGTGATGGGAACTGAGTCTTATAATGGCTTCATTTTTATAAAAAGCATTGCGATGTTTAAAAGAATGATTTGTTTTAAAGCACTGGCAATCTAATGGAGTAAACTCGTTCCACGAAAGTGGCGTGGTCCTGTGATTAGCCATATTTTAAATGTGTTGAGTAGATTTCTCATACCAGTCCCATGACTGACTCGTAGTTTGTTTCACTTTCAAACTCGGGTGCCCCTTTTTCTACATGGGCAGCCTTGTATTCAGGTTTAGAAGGCTTTATCCGGATAGCTGGAGCTGAAGATGGATGCTATCATTTATCTCTTTTTATGCTGTTCAGCTCCTATTGTACATTATGTTTGTTTTTCCGCTGTAAACATTTATGTATAGCGGAACTGTATTTGTACTAAGTAAGATCCTGTATACTGTGTAACTCTGATGATTACGTTTATCCAGTATATTCTATTGTGCATTATCTGGTGTATTTATTTAATTCTGTTCTGCTGTTATCTGTTTATGTGTTATATTCCAAAGATTACCCTCGCCGCCGTCTGTACGGGAAATGGGGTCGTCACACTTTATATCCGTGTATTTCATTCAGTTGTGCTAGTTGATGTATTTTCCGCTGCTTTTGTAATTTGTAAATCTTTGATATTTATTTTTCAGTTGTAAATTATTTATTCATACTCTATAATGTTCTGTACTCTGATGTAACATTATTATGATGTTTGTAAAAGTCTTCTGTTGTTTGTTCTGATGCGTCGTGTTCTCAAAGCAATCCGGGCTTTCCCGTACCGGGGAAATTTGGGTCGTTTCACAACTGGATTCCTCAAAAATTTATAATTGTTTGTTTCCATATACATTATCATATATGATGTGTTTGAAAATTTGTGATTGGAAACTGTGTGTTTTGGATGTTTGAATACCAGTGGCACTAAATATTGATATTTAAAAATATCATAAAAAGAATTTTTAAATTTAAAAAGGAAATTTTATTTTTCTGAAATAGAAGTTGAATTTCAGATTGGGATAGAAAAATTATCGTTGGATAATTCAGAATTGGAAACTCAAGTGCTATGTTAAAAAGGGAAATTATTTTCCGAAAGTAGAAACGGAATTTGAAATAGAAACATGTTTCGATATTTGAAACAAGTAGTTGAAATTTACAAACGACGTTTGTAAATGGAAGTGGATAATTATCTTGGAATAATTGGATTATCTAAATTCAAATACGAATTAAAAAGAGGACTTGGGAATCGTTTCAAAGGAAACGATAAAATTATTTCGATGTTCGGAATATAAATAAAATTGGAATAAATCCATACGATTTATGATTAGGATTCGACTATGTAGAATTTATAGAAATAAATCGTTTTCAGAAAGGATATTGAAATTATATTAGTAGAAACTAGAATTTTAAATTTAATATGAAAGTATATTAAATAGATAAGTTATAATAATATAATAAAATGAGAATCGAGTTTCAAATAGGATTATTAAATGGTAAGTTTGTTTTAATATATAAAATAAGGAAGTTAATTTATAAACAATGTTTATAAAAGTGATGAAATAATTTTCATCAGACAAATTGGAAATAAAATTTTCCAAAGTAAGTATGGTTTATAAAACCATATTTTTTAATGAAATAAAAGAGGAGATTTAAATCGATTTTTTGTATTACCAGCTTTTTTCTATCTCAAGATAAGAACGTTGTTGATCAAGGTCTGAGAGGTAAATAAATACGCCAACTTGAATGACTTCACTATTTTCAAGGGATGATATTATTTTCTAATAGTAAAGATTGTTGATTTAATTGATTTTTTTTCATTAAAGGAATTTATAATTGGAATTCGATTATATCGAATTCTAAAAATAATTTAACTTTAAGGGGGATTGAGATTGAATATAGAAATCGAGTTTGAATAAATTCATAACTGAATTATGAATTTGGCACAAAGAAATCGATGAGTTGAATAATCTGATTTGTGAAGTTAGATTTGGGATAACGGGCTTAATTTATTTTTAATTTATTGGAAAAGGAGTTGGAATTATTTTATAAACGAAGTTTTTAAACATTTATATTTAATTTAATTAAAACGAACTTGCTGCAGCGCAGTAGTTCGTAATTTGGCATTTCAAACTTCAATTGAGTATATAAATTTCAATATAAGTCGGAATTCGATGAAACAAGAAACGTCCGAACCTATTGATTAATAGTTTTCTAACGGAAGAGAAAAATAGTTTCGTCTTATAGTTTTTAAGTTATGTCAAAATCAAATTTTCAGAAAAACAACGCCATAATCGTTTAAAACCTTAATGGTTTATTTAATTAAATAAAAGGATTTTTAGTGAATAAAAATCAGAATTTCCATTAGTAAAATCCGGACCTGAGCTAATAATTAAATATGAACTCATGTCGAGTAAATGGATCGATTTTTGGAACAAAAATCAGATTTATAGTATTTAAAGAAGTTAACTAATTTAAAGGAAATTAATTAATGGGATTTTAAATCGAACTTAACTACTATTAAATGAATTGAATTTGTGAATTGAAACTTGAAGTAAAATACAAAACTCGAGTTAGAAATGGAATCCAACTTGTTGATGAATGAATTAAAATGTATCCGAACATGATATGTTCAAACTAAAAAGGAGTTTGGTAAAAAGGTTAATTGGAGGATAAATTAGCAAATTGTGTCAAATGATCGGGTTGAGTTAAAATAAATTGGGAATGGCATATATGTATTAAACAGGTATGGAATGTAGAGAATGAAGATTATAATTTAAGTTCCCGACAAAATGGTACATGTTTAAATTTCCATATGAGATTTTATGAGCCCATTAAGCAAGCCACTTGGAATTTTAATTTTCCTTTTGAATGGAATGGGCCTAGAGAGGCGAGTTAGGGTTTGAGCTATTGACCGGTACAAAGGAGGTGCTGGTGAAATTTTCCGAAAATTTAAGGAGTTAGAATATTTTTAAGAAATTTGGATAACTAGAAATCAATATATAGAATTCGATAAGGAATTTGGAAGTAGTCTAATTAATATTAGAAAGGGCCAATGATTGTTTGATGGATGTTTGTTTTCCTTTGATAGTTAAATCACCGGCTATCAAAGATTTTTTGACCATCATTGTCAATACGGAGAGACCGGTTGGATTTATTATCCGAAAACCACTCTGTATAGGCATAGGCGTTGGGAATTAGATTATGATGAAGATAAATTAAGGACGGAGTAAAATGCAAGGGCTGTTCTGTTTGTCCAGACCCAGGACAAGTTATATGGACGAATGTCTGATAGAGTATTCCTAACTGATCACATAAGACGAACTTTTCGAGATATTACGTCTAGTGGCAGAGGAATTCGTTTCTCTTAGCTTTTTATACATGTAATAATTTTGGTAAGATCAACTAGTGATTTGACGGATTTGACGATGTGACATTCAAAGTGTATGGTGGCCAGATGTTCTAAAAAGGATAACGTAGCCTCAAGCCTCACAACCGGGAAATGACAAAAATTGAGCAGGCAGCATGGATAGTTTGGTCATACCCAAGCAGGGTATATTTGTCACCGATCTAGAGAAAATTCATTATTTATTATTCTTTTTTTTTGTATCTTATGGGTTACGGTTGGACGACCGACAACCGTGGGTGACAATATATTCGCTACACTCAAGCTAAACGAGTGGGCAATCATATATGGTCGGGTTGCAAGATGTTCTTGCTGAACCCCAGTGTATCCTCTCTAGGGTAAACTGATCATGAGGTGGTCCCATACCTTGTCATAATTGGATTCCAATCTCCAATAAGCGCCCTGCCATTTTTGATTTTATACTATGTATGTAGAGCGTGAGATGCAAGCATTCTACTATTTGGTTATTTATTTGATTAGACATTATTATAATATCACTAGCTTTTGATATCAAGAATGTTTGGGTTATAGTAAGGTAAAAATCGTCATTGTTTATGTGTGGGATAGTTTTACTGTTATCCTTTTCTTTCAAAAGGTCCTTTTCAGAGTTAAACAATATGGTTGGAGTTTACTCACACCAGTCCCATGACTGACCCAGAGTTTATTTTGTTTGTTTTTCCCTAAACTCTTGGGTGCCCAAATTTGTACGGGCAGTCAAGTGTATTAGGATTTTACAGATACACTTGGAGGATCTTGAAGCAAGAGGCTTCACCATTAGGTATTCTAGAGTTATTTTCTGCTATATCAAATGTTGTATTGTACTCTGATGATCGTATGACACAAAATTTTGTAATTTAAAGTTTATGTTGTATAATATATTTTGTTCGTTCCACTGTGAGATTCTGTGTTGTTGTTTCCTTTTTTTTCTATCTGTTTCTATTTTCTTTAACCCTAATGACTTGTATTTCTGTATTTTTTGGGTTGGACGTGTGTTGTTTAGTCAACTCAGATAGTACGGAATTGCGGGCCATTACGGTTCACTCAAAATTAATTCAGATCCATTGAAAAATGTAATTACACAAAATTAATAGATTTAAATGTTTTATTAAATCTGATCTAAAATGGCTTGATATCCCTTACTAATTAAAACTGAGTTTTGGTTTATATACAGGATTCCAATGTTTACCAACAAAGTAATAATAATTTGAAATATGGCCGATTTTCAGACTTAATCAATAGTGATGTCATTGAATCAAACTTCATCATAAAGATATCTTACTGATTTATTAATCAGTAAAATCAATTTTAATCAGGAGAAGAATTTTTTTGATTAAATCTGGTCATATATACTTATTAATCAATCACTTTGATAATAAGTTTAGCATTGTTTATTTGTATGAACAGATCAGTACACTCCTTTATATCTTATCCATATATTCATGGTTTAATCGTATTAGATTCAATAAACAGAAATGATATCTAATATTAATTTGTAATTAAATGAAACATCTTTATTTTAGAAATGATTCATTTAACAGTCCTAATCAATTCAGAATCAAATTCACTAATTTCTACATGCATAACTGTCAATTAGTTAGGAATATGAACAAAACAAACCTAAATCAAAATTCAAAATACATTTTGTTGCAAGACCGATTCTAATACTACTATAAGGATTTTATGATCTAATCATTTAATCCAATGAGACGATTTAACAAGATTAAACCTAGAATTTATGCAATAAAAGGTAAATCAAATAAAGTAGGTTATGATTTTATACCTACAATGTCGAATCTGTGAAGATCTGATCAATCTGAAAATCAAAAGGGGTAACGCATCAAATCTGAGCAAAACAAAATGCCTTGCCTACATAAGTATCCACGAACACTCGATCTCAGATCTCGTCAAACAAAATCGAGAAAATAAGGACAGAAGGTGCTAGCTGATTTGGATTTTAGGGTTTTTCCTTATTTGATTTTTTGGCCTAGGTTTTTTTGGAATGAATGAATAATATAAAAGAAATGTTGACCTTCCTTTTATTACATGGTAACCAAAAAATCAAATAAGGTTATACCCTAAAAACACTTATGTCAATTCAAAACAAAGAAAAGTCAACATTTGGTCCCCTTTTGTTATGAACGGTTCTCATCATTTTCAAGTGTTCTCGTGTGTGACCCTGTAGGTTATTACAACGTTGGAAATGATTTTAAATCGAATTTAAAATCATAAACAGTGATTGACATATGGCAATACGTCGCTGCTACCCAAGTTATAATACGATCAACGATTCGATACAACCTTTTCGTGACTAGTGTATCAATGTAATATAATCTTTTTAACTAGTATATCTAGAATTAAACTCGAGGCATGGAACGTATCACCCTCTTTGTAATTAAATCCTTTTTATCTTGATCGATGAGTAGACTATTTATAACAAATCAATATTTGAGCGTGACCATGCATTTCATATTCTCACTCAATCAAGAGGCCCATGGATATCACTACAAATATATTATAGAGCTAAATTCCATCTAGATTATTCATAATTTTCATTCAATTCAAGATGTATCCAATAATCACCGTTATCGTCTACTTTGTTACAAGTAACTTTAGATGATATCAAAACACAAATAACCTCGAATAAAATTATAATGATCTCAGGTCCGAGGACCATTACATCACCGTCACTAGGAGAATAACTTATGATATGTTAATTATATTCCATGTAGTTTTCTCATGTTGGGTCAGCCCAATACACTATTCTCCAATACATATTTATGTTTCGACATTAATATCACATATATTAACGATCAGTGAGATATGATCATAAGTCAGTCAACATACTAGTCTCAATGTTTTATTGTAGTCCTATGTAAATAATAAAACTTGACTAGGGACATTTAAGAAATTAAAATACTTAATATATTATATAATATCATGTTCAAGTCACTTACTTGAACTATATAAATCCGTATTATTATTCTAAGGACTTTTATTCTGTTGATATTTTTATTACGCAGTAAATATATAACATAACAGAATATGCTATTCCAAATAAAACAATAACATTAATAATGTTATCAAACACATCAAATGGATTGTTTCTAGGGCATAAACTCTAACAAATTCGCCTCAAGATTATGATCAACAAAAACTTCTTTACAATCCGGAAGTTAGATATTATGTGACGATCCCAAAACCCCGTGACACGGTGTTAAGGATAATCATTGGAATATAACACATTAATCATCATTAGCAGATCACAGATAATAGCATAAACAGAAAATAGAATAATTTACACACATATGACAGCGGAATCATATAGATATCATCACATCAGAGAAGCACAGTACAGGATACAACTTAGTGCATAATGATACATAGTCAGTCACCATCGCCTGAGGCGGAATCATACATAAAGAGTACACAAAATAAATATCAGTCTACATCGCCAATGGCGGAATCATAATATAGATACAATAATGGCGGAGAAAATCCAAGTCAGCACGGTGTAGTCAAGCCTCGCCATGAGCCAAAAGGTGTGTCAGAAACCTGTAACTAGGCTGCCCGTGTGAAAATGAGGGCACCCGAGTTTGCAAGGTGAAACAAACTACGAGTCAGTCATGGGACTGGTATGAGAAACCTACTTAACTTATTAACAACAATAATAAGGCAAATCAAAGGACCACGCCACTTTCGCGGAACGAGTTTACTCCAATGAGTGCTAGTGCATGAAATAAAGTAAATGATTAAATCATCGCAATCTTTTTATAAAATGAAGCCATTATAAGACTCAGGTCCCATCACACAATGCAACGCAAGCCGGAGGATAGAGTTTTTACCTTATAATGGCCAAAAAATTTCATATGAATTAAACAAAAGTGTTTGATATTATTACTAGTGCATATATTTTTCAAAAGCGATTTCAATCATAAATATCAATCGTAGGCGGCATAAATGACCCATACCACTATGTCGCTGTACTAGTAATACAATCACATCCACATATTTCGTATTGGAAATTGGATTCCTTCACGAGTCGAGGCAAGGGGCAAGCTCCTCTCCGATTTGAGACACTCTAGCAAATGTCCCAGGACCCCACTATGATCCTTGGATCTTCAGGGCCGGTCCTCTCTTACTTTTGAGGATTGGCAATTCCTGAACACACGTTTCCCGGTCCTTACAGACCTATATCGAGGCGCCTCGCATTCCAACAACCACACAGGTGAAAAGTATATATAATGTCAGGGCTGGTAGGTCACTGACACCACCTTAGCTAGAAAGAAACGTCGTGCTCTCCCTACAGTCACTCTCCCGTTTTTGACTCATACCGAGGTGTGAGACTCGCGAATTCACGTTATACACAAAGCTACGTCACACATACCACGCTTTGATCACCAACCACAAGACTTTTCTTTGCAACAGAAGCCTTGATCATATGCCACTCAGGCGGGCCACACAGGCAATCCACTCCATGCGACTGATTTCTGTCAATACATAACCTCTGAGCTCGTACGTCTCAGAGAAGGGCATTAAGCAAGAGAATAAATTCTCCGCCGCAAAACAGATATATATTTAACAGAGATCAATCAGCACAGAACAAAATCCAATGTCAGACACACAGTCCATTTACAAGTCCGTTCTGGGTCTGAACGAAACCGGAGGCACCAATTCCTTGCATATCCGTACAATCAACAGTATGTTTGGACGACTACTACTTCAGTTCCTTCATGGTAGCTACTCCAATCACAAGCATCAATAGCGCCCATCCATCCAATGTGAAGATCGTCGGTCTTCAACCGTCTTCCACTCTTCGACTTCTCAACGTCGATCGATTATTTGAAATGAGATGAACTCGGCCTTTTCAAATAATCCACATATATTTAGATTTTCAAATCAATTTATCACATGGTTGGACTATTCAACATTCACATTTCAGTTCTTTAGTTATAATTTTCATGTTAAATACATTCAACCATCACATATCAAGCAAACACAACAAAATTGGTTTATTTCCACTCTATATCGTCTATAGTATTTTATAACGATATATCGCCATTTTTATTGAATCTAAAACGGCCATATTTAATTAAACGACATTTCAGGTCGTGCCGATGCACTGGCGCTGCTTTTCACTAATTTTGTTTTACACCTATCTGAAAATCTAACTGTTGGATCTTCACAAATTTTATATCATTAGAAAGACCATTTCAAAACGAATCCAATGGTTTCAGTTTTGGGAAAATCCGACGGTCGGATCTCCCACACTAGCCATTTGAAGTTACGATTTCAATTTACGAACTACAGCGTCGTTATTCGATTTAATTTAATTATATTTATATATATATAAAAATATAATCGTTTCTGGCGCTTCTTTTCTTCAGATTTGAATTAAACATTCCAGACAATCCAACCGTCGGATCTTCACAAAGTTGGTGCCGTTGGAAAGATATTTCCAAGGCGAACCCAACGGTTGCGATTTCAGGAAAATCCAATGGTCGGATTTCCCGCACTAGTCGTTTGAAATCACGGTTTCAAAACACGAACTGCACGGCCACGTTTCGTTTAATTTTATTTATATTTATATAAATATAGTTCATTCAAAAATTCCTATATTGTTTTTACTTCAATTATTTCACTAACGCCTTTAAATTTTGGAAAATTTCGCCATAACCTCCTTTGTACGGGAGGGGCTGGGAAAATTCCCAAATAGCCACACGGGCGTCTCATGTCAAAAAGAAAAAGAAAAAGCCAAGCGGCTAGCCAACAGGCTCATAAAATCATCACCCAAACAAAACAGTAAATGTGTACCTATTTGTTGGGCACAAAATTTTATTCCTCTTCTCTAGCCCCTTTGCTATAACCTGTTCAATAAATATGCATGTACATATATACAATTTTTATCACTTATCATTTTCCATTCAACTTCATATTTGATTTACTTTGGTTTAAAAACACCATTCATTCTAATGTTGCATGCATAGGCTAAAATCATATCATTAGCTAATTAATGTATATTTCAACTCATGCACATTTATTTGAACAAGTGGCTATTTTTAACACTTCACATTTCAAAGATGATAATTTTGGCGAACTAAAATAGATTTCAACACATGACTATTTTATTTAGTTCCTATGCATGTTAAAAATAATATTTCATTCACAACTATTTATTTCAACATCCGCATATCTCTAGCATATCACATACATGATAAAAATGATATTTTTATCATTTAAAATATTTATTCGACAAATGGATGTTTTCAACACTTCATAGTTTCAATAAAAATATAATTTTTATTGTTCGATCTTTTTATTCAACACATGAACTTTTCCTCACATGGATATAGTTTCAACATATGGCTTTAATTTCAACACATGGAGATAATTTCAACATGCGAAAATAATTCTAACACACAAAGATTATTCAAAATTTCGGCAGCATAACGGCAGGGTAGTTAAAACCGGCACCGTCCCTAGTACGGCTACTCGCTCTACCTTAAAACCTCGCGGTTTTTTACAATGGGGATTCATGCATCTAGTTCGCACGCAGGCAGCATGTTTTATTTTTATTTCCACAAATTTTCCAATTCATTTCAATCACCAATGGGTATTTTTCAACCACAACCAAACAATATCAACCACAAACAATTATTCAACCATTCGTATTTTTCATCCAATATTTCACACCAATTCACAACAATAAATATCGTCCATGGTTTGTGGACGAGGGGAGTATATATATATACATATTTTATTGCTATATTTCACTTGCATTTCAACACATATATCAATTATTCTATGCATGTAAAATTCATACTTCGCTTATATAGCTTACACCACGCATGTACATGAGGTATACTACACGTGTGTAATTTATATTTCGCTAATATAATTTATACACGACATTTTCCATTCAAATTTATTTAATTTAAATTTCTCACATTGGTTTGCGGAGTGCTAAAAATTGTAGATGACTCAGAAAAATCCGTGGCTTCTTCTATGTGGTAGAGAGCTTCCTTGCGGTCCCGATGTTTCCTATTTCATCGAATTTCGTCAACACGCCAAAAAGATATGATTTTTCAAAGTGCAGACATCAAAAAGGACTCACCTTTCACGATGGTTCAAAACTAGGTTTGCGGTTTTCGCGAGAACCGAGGCACGAGGGGATGATCGGCGGGTTGGACGTGGAAGAGGGAGGAGAGGGCTACAGGCGCGCGGTGGTTGGAGGCGACTCGGTGGGGCCCAAAGCTCGCGGCGGCGGCTGGAAGGTCGGGACATTGGAGGGAGATATCTCGACGTAGGAGCAATGATAGGGGGAGCTCCTTATATGGATTTGAAGAGGGGAAGGAGAACTACAAAAAGTTGAACTGGGGGAGGGGCTGATTCGGGCTGTGGCGATCGGAAATCGCCAGGGAAGGGGAGGAAGCTTTCCGTCATCGATGTCGGGGGGGGGGGGGGGGGTCGGGGGTTTTCTGATGTTTTTTATTTATTTATGAATGGAGAAATATGATTGGTCGATGGTTTTATTAAATTTTTAAATAGTGTTTTCTCAAACGAACTCCTTTCCAAACCCAACGACTGTCATCCCTTGCTAAATACGCCCATCCCGGACACAATGGGATATGTTTCGTTGGCCAATTCGACTGTTACAGTCAGTTATTTTTCAAATTAAAGTATAAAACATTTAATTTTTAACTTTGAACGTACATTTCAATTTGCCAGGGCCACAAACCGATTCGAAAAATTCCAAAAAAATAAATCTAGCTATGTTTTGACGCTACGGTCCCAACAAAACTAGTTTCGTCGAATTCTGAGATCGTTTGAAAAATGGCCATTTTCTGGTCGATCCAATTTAACAGAAATTGACCAAACACATTTTCTTTTGCCACGCTCACATACTAGCTTCAAAAATTATGAAATTTGAAACCTAGCCATAGTTTGACATCCCGGACCCAACAAAAGTGGTTTCGTCGAATTCCGAGGTCATATGCAAAATATCAAATTTCGAGGACTATATATTCTATATAGCGACCATTCTGAAAATTCATTCGGCCATAACTTTTGATTCCCGTTATGAAACTTCGATTTTTCAGATTCGTTAGAAAGGTATTGACTAACAGATTTAGATATTTTTGGTTTTGCTAAAATCCGTTTTATTCTCCACCCTGCACAGTCAGTCAAAGTTTGAATTGAAATTTTCAAACTGACTCACTATTTCTAATTAACTATTTTATTGAAATATTCTATTTCAATTGTTCAAATTCCTTTGAAATCACCAATTTAAAAATTTTAAATTGGCTCGTATTTTCCGGGTTATTACAATCTCCCCCACTTAAAACTTTTCGTCCTCGAAAAGGAAACAACAGTAAAGTAGGAAATAAAATGTAAATGCAAAGTATTATAAAGGTACCTTGCACCGGAGTTAGTCAGAGATGTCCACTCTGCATTTGGGGTAAGCTTGCTTAATGCTTTCCTCAGTTTCCCAAGTACAGTCTCTAGGATCACTGCTCCACTGCACTTTAACTAAATGAACCTTTTTGCTTCTGAGTTCTCTAGTTTCTTTGCCAACAATCTTTAATGGCTCTCTTCGGACTGCTAATTCTGGAGTTATGTCTATATCCTGTTGCGCTGCTTCTTCTACAACAAGATCCGGATCATGCACATGTCTTCTAAGTTGAGATATGTGAAATACATCATGCACTCCAGGCAACCAATCTGGTAATTGAACCCTATAAGCAAGAGTTCCAATTCGTTCGAGTATAGGAAAGGGACCAATAAATCTCGGTGCCAACTTCCCAGTTTTTCCAAATCTGATTACTCCTCTCATCGGAGAAACTTTCAAATAAACATGATCACCAACAGTAAATGTCAAATCTCTCCTTCTAGAATCTGCATAACTTTCCTGTCGGCTTTGGGCGGTTCTCAAACGCTTTTTGATGAAGTCGACTTTATCAGATGCTTCTCTAATCATATCGGGTCCTAACACAAGTCTATTGCCAGGTTCTACCCAACATGCTGGAGATCTGCACGGTCTGCCATATAATGCTTCAAATGGCGACATTCCCAAACTTGTTTGATAGCTATTGTTATACGAGTATTCTGCTAAATGCAAGTGATCTTCCCATGACCCACCAAAATCAATTATACAAGCCCGCAATAAATCTTCTAGAATTCTATTCACCCGCTCAGTTTGGCCATCTGTTTGAGGGTGATAAGCGGTGCTCATATTCAGTTTTGTTCCCAATTCTATCTGGAAAGCCTCCCAGAATTTGTTAGCAAATATCGGGTCTCTATCACTGACTATGCTGATGGGAATTCCATGCAGCTTAACTATTTCTTTGAAATATATCTGTGCTAGACTTTGAGCTGTTCTATTGGATCTGACAGGTATAAAATGGGCAGTCTTCGTGAAGCGATCTACGATTACCCAAATGTTGTCATTACCTTTCCTGGTTCGCGGCAAACCATCTATGAAATCCATGGAAATCTGTTCCCATTTCCAACCTGGGACTTCCAACGGTTGCAACAGTCCAGCTAGCTTCTGCTGGTCGCTCTTGACCAATTGACAAGTAGGGCATCTGCTAACATACAAAGAAATATCCCTTTTCATTGCCTTCCACCAGAAAGTGCGTTTGATATCGTTGTACATTTTACTCACCCCATGATGGTTGCAAAATTTGGATTTATGGTATTCATCCAGCACCTCTCTTTTGAGCTCAGGAATGTCGGGAACACATATTCTTTTATTCAACCTCAGAACTCCCTCATTATCCACCTGGAAACTGGAGCCTTCACCCTTCTGAATCCTTCTTATCATCTCTTTCACAAAATTGTCACTTTTCTGAAGAACAGATATTTTACCAATCAATCCCGGCGTAATTATAAGATTGGCAATGATTGCGGTTTTTTTACTAAGCGCATCTGCTAGAAAGTTAGCCTTCCCCGGCGTATACAGGATATCAAGATCATACGCTGCAAGAAATTCTAGCCAACGCTGCTGTCTCAAATTCAGATCTTTCTGGGTGTATAAATACTTCAATGATTGATGATCTGTATACAGTATAAACTTCTCGCCCAATAAATAATGCCTCCAGATTTTCAAGGCAAAAACGATAGCTAGCAACTCAAGATCATGAGTCACATAATTCTTCTCATGCGGTTTAAGTTGGCGGCTTGCATAAGCGACTACTTGGCCTCTTTGCATTAACACTGCACCAAGACCTCTAATAGAAGCATATGTCCAAACCGTTAAATCATGATTGCCATCAATAATGGTTAACACTGGAGCAGTGGTCAGTTTCGATTTCAATTCCTGGAAAGCTTCTTCACAGTCGGAAGTCCACTTAAACTTCTTATGTTTCTTAGTGAGCTTCATTAATCGGAACGGATATCTTCGAAAAATCCTTAACGAACTTTCGATAAGAACTAGCCAACCCCATAAAACTTCTAACCTCTGTGGGAGTAGTGGGTTGTTTCCAGTCTTGTATCGCTGTTATTTTGCTTGGGTCAACAGAAATTCCTCTCTCTGACACGACATAGCCAAGAAATTTCACTTCTTCTTGCCAGAAGACACATTTAGAGAATTTGTCTTTGAAGACGTTCTTTCATAGAATCTCCAATACTTGTTCTAAGTGTTTTACATGCTCGGGTTTTGATTTGGAGTAGATAAAAATATCATCGATGAAGACGAGGACAAATTTATTCATAACTCCCCTGAACACTCTATTCATTAGATCGACAAAGTATGCTGGAGCGTTGCACAGGCCAAACGGCATTGCTAACCATTCATAAAATATGTCTGGACCTCTGAAAGCTATCAAAGGAACACACTCTTCTGCCATTTTTCAAACGATCTCAGAATTTGACGAAACTAGTTTTGTTGGGACCGTAGCGTCAAAACATAGCTAGATTTATTTTTCTGGAATTTTTCGAATCAGTTTGTAGCCCTCTCCTCCCTCTTCCACGTCCAACCCGCCGATCGTCCCCTCGTGCCTCGGTTCTCGCAAAAACCGCAAACCTAGTTTTGAACCATCGTGAAAGGTGAGTCCTTTTTGACGTCTGCACTTTGAAAAATCGTATCTTTTTGGTGTGTTGACGAAATTCGATGAAATAGGAAACATCGGGACCGCAAGGAAGCTCTCTACCACATAGAAGAAGCCGCGGATTTTTCTGAGTCATCTACGATTTTTAGCACTCCGCAAACCAATGTGAGAAATTTAAATTAAATAAATTTAAATGGAAAATGATAAGTGATAAAAAATTATATATATGTACATGCATATTTATTGAACAGGTTATAGCAAAGGGGCTAGAGAAGAGGAAAAAATTTTTGTGCCCGACAAATAGGTACACATTTACTGTTTTGTTTGGGTGATGATTTTATGAGCCTGTTGTCTAGCCGCTTGGCTTTTTCTTTTTCTTTTTGACATGAGACGCCCGTGTGGCTATTTGGGAATTTTCCCAGCCCCTCCCGTACAAAGGAGGTTATGGCGAAATTTTCCAAAATTTAAAGGCATTAGTGAAATAATTAAATTAAATCGAATAACGACGATGCAGTTCGTAAATTGAAATCGTAACTTCAAATGGCTAGTGTGGGAGATCCGACCGTCGGATTTTCCCAAAACTGAAACCGTTGGATTCGTTTTGAAATGATCTTTCTAATGATATAAAATTTGTGAAGATCCAACGGTTAGATTTTCAGATAGGTGTAAAACAAAATTAGTGAAAAGCAGCGCCAGTGCATCGGCACGACCTGAAATGTCGTTTAATTAAATATGGTCGTTTTAAATTCAATAAAAATGGCGATATATCGTTATAAAATACTATAGACGATATAGAGTGGAAATAAACCAATTTTGTTGTGTTTGCTTGATATGTGATGGTTGAATGTATTTAACATGAAAATTATAACTAAAGAACTGAAATGTGAATGTTGAATAGTCCAACCATGTGATAAATTGATTTGAAAATCTAAATATACGTGGATTATTTGAAAAGGCCGAGTTCATCTCATTTCAAATAATCGATCGACGTTGAGAAGTCGAAGAGTGGAAGATGGTTGAAGACCGACGATCTTCACATTGGATGGATGGGCGCTACTGATGCTTGTGATTGGAGTAGCTACCATGAAGGAACTGAAGTAGTAGTCGTCCAAACATACTGTTGATTGTACGGATATGCGAGGAATTGGTGCCTCCGGTTTCGTTCAGACTCAGAACGGACTTGTAAATGGACTGTGTGTTTGACATTGGATTTTGTTCTGTGCTGATTGATCTCTGTTAAATATATATCTGTTTGGCGGCGGAGAATTTATTCTCTTGCTTAACGCCCTTCTCTGAGACGTACGAGCTCAGAGGTTATGTATTGACAGAAATCAGTCGCATGGAGTGGATTGCCTGTGTGGCATGCCTGAGTGGCATATGATCAAGGCTTCTGTTGCAAAGCAAAGTCTTGTGGTTGGTGATCAAAGCATGGTCT
Source organism: Allium sativum (assembly GCA_030737875.1). Lineage (NCBI taxonomy): Eukaryota > Viridiplantae > Streptophyta > Magnoliopsida > Asparagales > Amaryllidaceae > Allium > Allium sativum. Next base: position 119,886,457 of record CM060918.1, on the reverse strand, counting down.
ATGTGACATAGCTTTGTGTATAACGTGAATTCGCGAGCCTCACACCTCGGTATGAGTCAAAAACGGGAGAGTGACTGCAGGGAGAGCACGACGTTTCTTTCTAGCTAAGGTGGTGTCGGTGACCTACCAGCCCTGACATTATATATACTTTTCACCTGTGTGGTTGTTGGAATGCGAGGCGCCTCGATATAGGTCTGTAAGGACTGGGAAACGTGTGTTCAGGAATTGCCAATCCTCAAAAGTAAAAGAGGACCGGCCCTGAAGATCCAAGGATCATAGTGGGGTCCTGGGACATTTGCTAGAGTGTCTCGAATCGGAGAGGAGCTTGCCCCTTGCCTCGACTCATGAAGGAATCCAATTTCCAATATGAAATATGCGGACGTGATTGTATTACTAGTACGGCGACATAGTGGTATGGGTCATTTATGCCGCCTACGATTGATATTTATGATTGAAATCGCTTTTGAAAAATATATGCACTAGTAATAATATCAAACACTTTTGTTTAATTCGTATGAAACATTTTTGGCCATTATAAGGTAAAAACTCTATCCTCCGGCTTGCGTTGCATTGTGTGATGGGACCTGAGTCTTATAATGGCTTCATTTTATAAAAAGCATTGCGATGATTTAATCATTTACTTTATTTCATGCACTAGCACTCATTGGAGTAAACCCGTTCCGCGAAAGTGGCGTGGTCCTTTGATTTGCCTTATTATTGTTGTTAATAAGTTAAGTAGATTTCTCATACCAGTCCCATGACTGACTCGTAGTTTGTTTCACCTTGCAAACTCGGGTGCCCTCATTTTCACACGGGCAGCCTAGTTACAGGTTTCTGACACACCTTTTGGCTCATGGCGAGGCTTGACTACACCGTGCTGACTTGGATTTTCTCCGCCATTATTGTATCTATATTATGATTCCGCCATTGGCGATGTAGACTGATATTTATTTTGTGTACTCTTTATGTATGATTCCGCCTCAGGCGATGGTGACTGACTATGTATCATTATGCACTAAGTTGTATCCTGTACTGTGCTTCTCTGATGTGATGATATCTATATGATTCCGCTGTCATATGTGTGTAAATTATTCTATTTTCTGTTTATGCTATTATCTGTGATCTACTAATGATTATTAATATGTTATATTCCAATGATTATCCTTAACACCGTGTCACGGGGTTTTGGGATCGTCAGTAATAATATCAAACACTTTTGTTTAATTCGTATGAAACATTTTTGGCCATTATAAGGTAAAAACTCTATCCTCCGGCTTGCATTGCATTGTGTGATGGGACCTGAGTCTTATAATGGCTTCATTTTATAAAAAGCATTGCGATGATTTAATCATTTACTTTATTTCATGCACTAGCACTTATTGGAGAAAACCCGTTCCGCGAAAGTGGCGTGGTCCTTTGATTTGCCTTATTATTGTTGTTAATAAGTTATGTAGATTTCTCATACCAGTCCCATGACTGACTCGTAGTTTCTTTCACCTTGCAAACTCGGGTGCCCTCATTTTCACACGGGCAGCCTAGTTACAGGTTTCTGACGCACCTTTTGGCTCATGGCGAGGCTTGACTACACCGTGCTGACTTGGATTTTCTCCACCATTATTGTATCTATATTATGATTCCGCCATTAGCGATGTAGACTGATATTTATTTTGTGTACTCTTTATGTATGATTCCGCCTCAGGCGATGGTGACTGACTATGTATCATTATGCACTAAGTTGTATCCTGTACTGTGCTTCTCTGATGTGATGATATCTATATGATTCCGCTGTCATATGTGTGTAAATTGTTCTATTTTCTGTTTATGCTATTATCTGTGATCTACTAATGATGATTAATGTGTTATATTCCAATGATTATCCTTAACACCGTGTCACGGGGTTTTGGAATCGTCACAACACTTTCCATTCAAATTTATTTAATTTAAATTTCTCACATTGGTTTGCGGAGTGCTAAAAATCGTAGATGACTCAGAAAAATCCACGGCTTCTTCTATGTGGTAGAAAGCTTCCTTGCGGTCTTGATGTTTCCTGTTTCATCGAATTTCGTCAACACACCAAAAAGATATGATTTTTCAAAGTGCAGACATAAAAAAGGACTCACCTTTCGCGATGGTTCAAAACTAGGTTTGCGGTTTTCGCGAGAACCAAGGCACGAGGGGATGATCGGCGGGTTGGACGTGGAAGAGGGAGGAGAGGGCTACAGGCGCGCGGCGGCTGGAGGCGACTCGGTGGGGCCTAGAGCTCGCGGCTAGAAGGTCGGGACTTTGGAGGGAGATATCTCAACGTAGGAGCAACGATAGGGGGAGCTCCTTATATGGATTTGAAGTGGGGAAGGAGAACTACAATACGTTGAACTGGGGGAGGGGCTGATTCGGGCTGTGGCGATCGGAAATCGCCAGGGAAGGGGAGGAAGCTTTCCATCGTCGATGTCGGGGGGGGGGGGGGGGGGTCGGGGGTTTTCTGATGTTTTTTTTTATGAATGGAGAAATATGATTGGTCGATGGTTTTATTAAATTTTTAAATAGTGTTTTCTCAAACGATCTCCTTTTCAAACCCAACGACTGTCGTCCCTAGCTAAATACCCCCATCCCGGACACAATGGGATATGTTTTGTTGGCCAATTCGACTGTTACAGTCAGTTAGTTTTCAAATTAAAGTATAAACCATTTAATTTTTAACTTTGAACGTACATTTCAATTTGCCAGGGCCACAAACTGATTCGAAAAATTCCAAAAAAATAAATCTAGCTATGTTTTGACGCTACGGTCCCAACAAAACTAGTTTCGTCGAATTCTGAGATCGTTTGAAAAATGGCCATTTTCTGGTCGATCCAATTTAACAGAAATTGACCAAACATATTTTCTTTTGCCATGCTCACATACTAGCTTCAAAAATTATGAAATTTGAAACCTAGCCATAGTTTGACATCCCGGACCCAACAAAAGTGGTTTCGTCGAATTTCGAGGTCATATGCAAAATATCAAATTTTGAGGGCTATATATTCTATATAGCTACCATTCTGAAAATTCATTCGGCCATTACTTTTGATTCCCGTTATGAAACTTCGATTTTTCAGATTCGTTAGAAAGGTATTGACTAACAGATTTAGATATTTTTGGTTTTGCTAAAATCCGTTATATTCTCCACCCTGCACAGTCAGTCAAAGTTTTAATTCAAATTTTCAAACTGACTCACTATTTCTAATTCACTATTTTATTGAAATATTCTATTTCAATTGTTCAAATTACTTTGAAATCACCAATTTAAAATTTTTTAATTGGCTCGTATTTTCCGGGTTATTACAGTCTCCCCCACTTAAAACTTTTCGTCCTCGAAAAGGAAACAACAGTAAAGTAGGAAATAAAATGTAAATGCAAAGTATTATAAAGGTACCGTGCACCGGAGTTAGTCAGAGATGTCCACTCTGCATTTGGGGTAAGCTTGCTTAATGCTTTCCTCAGTTTCCCAAGTACAGTCTCTAGGATCACTGCTCCACTGCACTTTAACTAAATGAACCTTTTTGCTTCTGAGTTCTCTAGTTTCTTTGCCAATAATCTTTAATGGCTCTCTTCTGACTGCTAATTCTGGAGTTATGTCTATATCCTATTGCGCTGCTTCTTCTACAACAGGATCTGGATCATGCACATGTCTTCTAAGTTGAGATATGTGAAATACATCATGCACTCCAGGAAACCAATCTAGTAATTGAACCCTATAAGCAAGAGTTCCAATTCGTTCGAGTATAGGAAAGGGACCAATAAATCTCGGTGCCAACTTCCCAGTTTTGCCAAATCTGATTACTCCTCTCATCGGAGAAACTTTCAAATAAACATGATCACCAACAGTAAATGTCAAATCTCTCCTTCTAGAATCTGCATAACTTTTCTGTCGGCTTTGGGCGGTTCTCAAACGCTTTTTGATGAAGTCGACTTTATCAGATGCTTCTCTAATCATGTCGGGTCCTAACACAAGTCTATTGCCAGGTTCTACCCAACATGCTGGAGATCTGCACGGTCTGCCATATAATGCTTCAAATGGCGACATTCCCAAACTTGTTTGATAGCTATTGTTATACGAGTATTCTGCTAAATGCAAGTGATCTTCCCATGACCCACCAAAATCAATTATACAAGCCCGCAATAAATCTTCTAGAATTCTATTCACCCGCTCAGTTTGGCCATCTGTTTGAGGGTGATAAGCGGTGCTCATATTCAGTTTTGTTCCCAATTCTATCTGGAAAGCCTCCCAGAATTTGTTAGCAAATATCGGGTCTCTATCACTGACTATGCTGATGGGAATTCCATGCAGCTTAACTATTTCTTTGAAATATATCTGTGCTAGACTTTGAGCTGTTCTATTGGATCTGACAGGTATAAAATGGGCAGTCTTCGTGAAGCGATCTACGATTACCCAAATGTTGTCATTACCTTTCCTGGTTCGCGGCAAACCATCTATGAAATCCATGGAAATCTGTTCCCATTTCCAACCTGGGACTTCCAACGGTTGCAACAGTCCAGCTAGCTTCTGCTGGTCGCTCTTGACCAATTGACAAGTAGGGCATCTGCTAACATACAAAGAAATATCCCTTTTCATTGCCTTCCACCAGAAAGTGCGTTTGATATCGTTGTACATTTTACTCACCCCATGATGGTTGCAAAATTTGGATTTATGGTATTCATCCAGCACCTCTCTTTTGAGCTCAAGAATGTCGGGAACACATATTCTTTTATTCAACCTCAGAACTCCCTCATTATCCACCTGGAAACTGGAGCCTTCACCCTTCTGAATCCTTCTTATCATCTCTTTCACAAAATTGTCACTTTTCTGAAGAACAGATATTTTACCAATCAATCCCGGCGTAATTATAAGATTGGCAATGATTGCGGTTTTTTTACTAAGCGCATCTGCTAGAAAGTTAGCCTTCCCCGGCGTATACAGGATATCAAGATCATACGCTGCAAGAAATTCTAGCCAACGCTGTTGTATCAAATTCAAATCTTTCTGGGTGTATAAATACTTCAATGATTGATGATCTATATACATTATAAACTTCTCGCCCAATAAATAATGCCTCCAGATTTTCAAGGCAAAAACGATAGCTAGCAACTCAAGATCATGAGTCACATAATTCTTCTCATGCGGTTTAAGTTGGCGGCTTGCATAAGCGACTACTTGGCCTCTTTGCATTAACACTGCACCAAGACCTCTAATAGAAGCATCTGTTCAAACCGTAAAATCCTGATTGCCATCAATAATGGTTAACACTGGAGCAGTGGTCAGTTTCGATTTCAATTCCTGGAAAGCTTCTTCACAGTCGGAAGTCCACTTAACTTTCTCATGTTTCTTAGTGAGCTTCGTTAATCGGACCGGATATCTTCGAAAAATCCTTAACGAACTTTCGATAATAACTAGCCAACCCCATAAAACTTCTAACCTCTGTGGGAGTAGTGTGTTGTTTCCAGTCTTGTATCGCTGTTATTTTGCTTGGGTCAACAGAAATTCCTCTCTCTGACATGACATGGACAAGAAATTTCACTTCTTCTTGACTGAAGACACATTTAGAGAATTTGGCTTTGAAGACGTTCTTTCTTAGAATCTCCAATACTTGTTCTAAGTGTTTTTCATGCTCGGGTTTTGATTTGGAGTAGATTAAAATATCATCGATGAAGACGAGGGCAAATTTATTCAGAACTCCCCTGAACACTCTATTCATTAGATCGACAAAGTATGCTGGAGCGTTGCACAGGCCAAACGGCATTACTAACCATTCATAAAATATGTCTGGACCTCTGAAAGCTGTCAAAGGAACACACTCTTCTGCCATTTTTCAAACGATCTCAGAATTCGACGAAACTAGTTTTGTTGGGACCGTAGCGTCAAAACATAGCTAGATTTATTTTTCTGGAATCTTTCGTATCAGTTTGTAGCCCTCTCTTCCCTCTTCCACGTCCAACCCGCCGATCATCCCCTCGTGCCTCGGTTCTCGTGAAAACCGCAAACCTAGTTTTGAACCATCGTGAAAGGTGAGTCCTTTTTGATGTCCGCACTTTGAAAAATCATATCTTTTTGGTGTGTTGACGAAATTCGATGAAACAGGAAACATCGGGACCGCAAGGAAGCTCTCTACCACATAGAAGAAGCCGCAGATTTTTCTGAGTCATCTACGATTTTTAGCACTCCGCAAACCAATGTGAGAAATTTAAATTAAATAAATTTGAATGGAAAATGATAAGTGATAAAAAAATTATATATGTACATGCATATTTATTGAACAGGTTATAGCAAAGGGGCTAGAGAAGAGGAAAAAAATTTGTGCCCGACAAATAGGTACACATTTACTGTTTTGTTTGGGTGATGATTTTATGAGCCTGTTGGCTAGCCGCTTGGCTTTTTCTTTTTCTTTTTGACATGAGACGCCCGTGTGGCTATTTGGGAATTTTCCCAGCCCCTCCCGTACAAAGGAGGTTATGGCGAAATTTTCCAAAATTTAAAGGCGTTAGTGAAATAATTAAATTAAATCGAATAACGACGCTGCAGTTCGTAAATTGAAATCGTAACTTCAAATGGCTAGTGTGGGAGATCCGACCGTCGGATTTTCCCAAAACTGAAACCATTGGATTCGTTTTGAAATGATCTTTCTAATGATATAAAATTTGTGAAGATCCAACTGTTAGATTTTCAGATAGGTGTAAAACAAAATTAGTGAAAAGCAGCGCCAGTGCATCGGCACGACCTGAAATGTCGTTTAATTAAATATGGCCGTTTTAAATTCAATAAAAATGGCGATATATCGTTATAAAATACTATAGACGATATAGAGTGGAAATAAACCAATTTTGTTGTGTTTGCTTGATATGTGATGGTTGAATGTATTTAACATGAAAATTATAACTAAAGAACTGAAATGTGAATGTTGAATAGTCCAACCATGTGATAAATTGATTTGAAAATCTAAATATACGTGGATTATTTGAAAAGGCCGAGTTCATCTCATTTCAAATAATCAATCGACGTTGAGAAGTCGAAGAGTGGAAGACGGTTGAAGACCGACGATCTTCACATTTGATGGATAGGCGCTACTGATGCTTGTGATTGGAGTAGCTACCATGAAGGAACTAAAGTAGTAGCCGTCCAAACATACTGTTGATTGTACGGATATGCGAGGAATTGGTGCCTCCGGTTTCGTTCAGACCCAGAACGGACTTGTAAATGGACTGTGTGTCTGACATTGGATTTTGTTCTGTGCTGATTGATCTCTGTTAAATATATATCTGTTTGGTGGCGTTGAATTTATTCTCTTGCTTAACGCCCTTCTCTGAGACGTACGAGCTCAGAGGTTATGTATTGACAGAAATCAGTCGCATGGAGTGGATTGCCTGTGTGGCACGCCTGAGTGGCATATGATCAAGGCTTCTGTTGCAAAGCAAAGTCTTGTGGTTGGTGATCAAAGCATGGTCTGTGTGACGTAGCTTTGTGTATAACGTGAATTCGCGAGCCTCACACGTCGGTATGAGTCAAAAACGGGAGAGTGACTGCAGGGAGAGCACGACGTTTCTTTCTAGCTAAGGTGGTGTCAGTGACCTACCAGCCCTGACATTATATATACTTTTCATCTATGTGGTTGTTGGAATGCGAGGCGCCTCGATATATGTGACGGCCTGGAATTTCGCTCGATCTGAATCAGTCGTTAAACCGATCTAGACCGTTCGAAACCCCTGATCGTTTTGAGAACAGGACAAATCAGAACGCAAACAGAAGATCATTTCATTGTTATTACAACAATTCCATCAGAATACAAGAATATACAGAGTATAAATGAATAAATTACATTCGATAAATATCAGAGATTACAATAAATTACATAGCAGCGGAAAATAATACAAAACACAACTGAAAGTAATACACGGATACAGAGCTTTCCGGATATCATTCCAGCTGTAAACCAGGATCCTGTGAATATAAATCTGCAAAACCAAAACTACTAGCTGCCCGTGTCGAAAATAGGGGCACCCAGAGTTTAGGTTAAAACAATAAACTCCAGGTCAGTCATGTGACTGGTGTGAGAACTAAAACAGTTATTTAAAACTTTACTTTAAAAGAGAGTAATTCAAGCGACCACGCCGTATAACATGGAACGGGTTTCCTTCCAAGAATACCAGTGCATAGAATAAATAGCGCAATGATTTTTCGAAAAATGAAGCTATTATAAGACCCAGGTCCCATCACACAATGCAACGCAAGCCAGAGGATAGGGTTTTACCTTATAACAGCCAAACATGCTTGGTACGTTTAAAACAAATCATTTGATACTATAATAAGTGTATAGTGTCAAAACAATTTCAATCATAAATATAAATCATAGGCGGCATGAATGTCCCATACCACTATGTCGCCATACTAGTTCTACAATTAAAGCCGAAATACACGTATTGGAAATTGGATTTCCGTCATGAGTCGAGGCAAGGGGCAAGCTCCTCTCCGCTTCGAGACACTCTAGCAAATGCTCAGGACTACGCACTCTGGGCAGCCACTGGATCGGTTAGGCCGGTCCTCACTTACGTTAGAGGATTATTTATTCCTGAACACACGTTTCCCGGTCCTTACAGACCTATAATCGAGGCGCCTCAATCCAACAACCACAAAGGTGAAAAGTATATAAATGTCAGGGCTGGTAAGTCACTGACACCACCAAAGCTAGAAAGAAACGTCATGTTCTCCCAACGGTCCGTATCCCGTTTTTAACTCATACCGAGGTGTGAGGCTCGCGAATTCACGTTATACACAAAGCTACGCCACAGAGGCCGTGCTTTGATCATCAACCACAAGACTTTGCTTTTCAACAGAAGCCTTGATCCATGCAACTCAGCATGCCACACAGGCAATTCATGCCATGCGATTGATATCTATCGATATATAACTTCTAAGCTCGTACGTCTCAGAGAAGGGCGTTAAGCAAGAGAATAAATTCTCCGCTGCCAAACAGATATATATTTAACAGAAATCAATCAACACAGAATAAAATCCAATGTCAGACACACAATCCATTTACAAGTTCGTTCTGGGTCTGAACGAAACCGGAGGCACTTTCCTCGCATATCCATCGATCTCCAAGTACGTCTGGACGACCACCGACTATTTCCATCCTCTTGGGTGTACAGTCCAATCAGGATCATCAGTAATTACCCAAACGATGTGAAGACTTCCGGTCTTCAACCACCGTCTTCATCTTCGACATATCGTCGAATCGGTTACTCAGAATGGGTATAAACCCGGCCTTTTCGAACAACCCGCGTATATTAAAAACAAATGTTACACAAACACAACCTATGCCTCATTCCAATTCATTAGTCACTAGTCGTAAATCAGCAAGAGAACAATTTCCCAAATATTAACCCCGAAGGCCGAAACCAACATCAGATCAATAGTCAGGAAACCATTCTTCTTAACTAACCTACAGCTAGTTTCTAAATTCCACATTCTTAGGGAAAGGTTCCCATTAATTTTATCCGAGATAAATTCTTTAAAATTTATCCTTTAATCTTCCTTTGGATGTCATTTCAAACCAAATTATGGTTTTCTGAACTAGTCGAGATTAGCGAACCACACCGAAGTAATTATTTATTTTATTTCCCAATCCCAACCTATTCATCCCATGAAGCAAAACTGGTAACATTCCATATCTAACACCACGGTGTTATCGGTAAAATTAATTACCATTTCACGTTCAAATCTGATTAAAGATTTAACTATCGCTTTGGAGCAAAACTGGTGATACTCCATTCTCGTTCATTTGCCAAATTTGATAATTTGAATTATCAATTCACATTTCAATCTAATTGCGGATTCAATAAAACTCCTTTTACTGGGTTAAAGAACTAGTGTCATTTAAAACACAGTTCACGACAAACCCAAATCACATTCTAATTATTATCGGGTTAGAGAACTAGTGTTATTTAAAACACTGTTCACGATAAACCCACAAATCAATTCTATTTAAAACCCATTTCAAATCCAATTTATTTATTTAAAAATAAATGGATTTTAATTTTAGTTCAAAACTAGTTCATTTCGATAAAAATCTATTTTTATCTTTTCAAATATGGAGTTTTACATCCCAATTTCTCCCAAATCATTACTTATGATTTTACACAAATCATTGATATTTTTAATAATTTTATCAAGGCCCGTACAGTCGATTTTCAACAACGACCATCGAAATGCACTTATAGCGACCTTTTTCAAATTTGATTTGGACGTATCTCCAAATCCAACCGTTAGATTTCAAATTTCTAATATTCGTTAGAAAGCTCTTTTCGATACGAACCCAACGGTTCCGGTTTTAGGAGAATCCGATGGTCGGATCTCCCGTAATGTCCGTTTGAAATAAATGGTCGAAATTCACGAACTGCCGCGGCGCGGCGCGTTCTATTCAGGCCATTATATTATATATATAATATATATTTCGTCGATTTCTATTTAAAACAAATTATATAAATAGTTTTAAATTCGTTTCAAAAACAATTTCAACTTCCAATTCAATTCAAATCAAAATTGAATTTTTCCTTATAAATTCGTTTTAAAATTCATTTCTATTCAATTCAAATTTCAATTCAATTTGAATTCACTTCAATTCGTTTTCAATTCAATTCGAATTCGTTATATATTCAATTCAATTCAATTCGTTATATATTCAATTCAAATCAAATTCAATTCGTTTCCTACTCAAATCAAATTCAATTCGTTTTCTACTCAAATCAAATTCAATTCGTTTTCTACTCAAATTAAATTCAATTCGTTTTCTATTCAAATCGAATTCAATTTCTTTTCTATTCAAATCAAATTCAATTCGTTTTCAATTCAATTCGAATTCAATTTCTATTCGATTCAATTCAAATTGGTTTTCTATTCGATTCAATTCAAATTGGTTTTCTATTCGATTCAATTCAAATTGGTTTTCTATTCGATTCAATTCAAATTGGTTTTCTATTCGATTCAATTCAAATTCAAAAACGAATATAATCGATATAAATATCGTTCGCGTCAAAATAGCGCATCTCTAATCAATACGGCTTTATATATTTCAATAAATTCGTTATTCTATTCAACAAATGAATATTTATCCTATTCAATACGTGAATCTAAATATTTCGTTCAACACATGACTAATCTCAACGGATGAGTACTGTCAACACATGAACCTTTATATTATATTATTCTTTATTTTCTCGATTGGAATGAGGCCCAATCAATCACCATATAAAGTTAATTATATGGATTCCATACAACAAATGTATATAATAGCAACGATAAATAATCAACGATCATCCAAAGTGCACTACACTGTATAAGCATCAAATATAGATATCTAACGCTTATAACAGCCTGTCGATCCATCGATCGACATACAACTAATTATTGGGATTAGTGTATGCCGTATTTTATCCCAATACCCGTGTGGGGTTTCAAACAATCAAACACAGATTTGTTTGTGCAGTTGGGCGATGTGTAAAATTTATCGTCCCAATCAATGTCCTTCAAATAGGTGTACATAAACAAACCGTCCGGTTTGTAAATGAATATTTATTTATTCACATTCACGTTAAAAATTATATTTTTAACGATCAAATATTTTATTTTAACACATGAATTTTTATTCAGTTCATTTACGAAATAAAAATGATATTTCTATTTTTCTAACATATTTTAGAAAATTTCGGCGGCATAACGGCACGATACTAGAAACGGGACAAGGCCTAGCCTTATCCCCGGTCTAGTGAAGGCCCATGCCATTCACACATCAATCAAATCCATTCCATTTCACCAAACAATTCAATTCAAACCAAATAATCTAACCAACTACTCAACCAAACAATTAAACAAACAAGCCATCCATGGTCTGTGGATGACGGATGTCGGGTGCTGCTAAGCACCGTCTGCATCCTAGTATGTATATAACTAGAAAAAGAAATTGAAGAGTGAGAAGTTCTCACCAATAGCTATTCCAACTCCACGGCACTTCATTTATAGAAATCTTCGTCGTTCTCGCGATTTTGTCACCTTCGTTGCCCGTATTCTCTACATATGTAAAAATCACATTTTTATATAGCTATTCAATATATAAAAATCGAATTTTTACTTTGTTATTCAATATATAAAAATCATATTTTTACTTCGCTATTCAATATATAAAAATCGAATTTTTACTTCGCTATTCAATATGTATAAAAATCGAATTTTTACTTCGCTATTCTATATATATAAATCGAATTTTGACTATAAATAAAAATCATATCTTTCTTCGAATAAAAATCTCACCTTCATGAATATAAAAATTCAACTTTTATATTATTGAAAATCATTTCTTTTTGCTATGAAAAATCGCTTCTTTACAATGATAAAAATATCGTCTTTACAATGGTAAAAATATCTGATCTTTCCATAGTTAAAAATCAAACTTTTCAAAGTTAAAAATCAAATTCCTTCATAGTTTAAAAATCAAATCTTTTATAGTTTAAAGATCTAATCTTTTCTATTTTAAAAATCTCCGCCTTTTTACTTAGTTAAAAATCAATTTTAAAATCAAATAAATTTCAGTTTTCAAATCAAATAAAATCAGTTTTAAAATCAAATAGAACGATAACTGAAAATTGAAAAAAAAAACTTACAGTAAAATTTTCTAGGGTTTCAGGGCCTCGAAGGGGGTGTGTGGGGCGTCGGGGCGGCTGTCAGGAGGAGGGGGGCCCGCAGATCGTCGGCGGCGCGAGTCTCGAATGGAGGGAGGGGTGCGGGTTCGGTCAGGGAAGAAAGGAAGAGGAGGAAGAAGAGAAGAGGGAGGCGGTGGCAGAGGGGGTTCGGGGATGGAGGGCGGTGGCCCCGCCCTACGGCGGTGGCGCTCGATCGACGGGGCTCGGCGCTGCTGCGCTGCGGCTTTCCTTGTTTTTTTTTTGTTTTTTTTTTTGCTTTTATCAAATGAAAGAAGGGGGGCCCGAGAGCTTAAGTATAATTATTTTATTATTATTATTTTTTCTTTAAAAACCCTAAGTGTTGACTTTTCATTTAATCTCCAATCGGAACCCAACGACTGTCATCCCTAGCGTATTACCCCCATTCTGAACACAATGGGCTATGTTTCACAAGCCAATTCTATCGTTTCGATCAGTTTTCGTCAAAATCAACATATAACTCTATATATTGAATTTGACCGCGCACTTCAATTTACCGGGGTCACATACTAACTCTAAAAATTGCAGAAAAATATTTTCTAGCTTCGTATTGACGATACGGTCCTAACAAAACTTGTTTCGCCGAATTCTGAGACCGCTGGAAAAATGGCCAATTTCCAGTCGATTAAAATCAACTAAAACTGGTCAAACGCGTTTTCCTTTGTCACGCTCACATATTGATTCGAAAAATTATGAAATTTGAAACCTAGCAATAATTTGACACTGCGGATCCAACAAAAGTGGTTTCGTCGAAATCCGAGGTCGTTTGCAAAATTTCCATTTTTAAGGGCCTGAATTCCATAGCGACTATTCAGAATTTTCAACTGGACATATCTTTTGATTCCCGTTATGAAATTTTGATTTTTCGGATTCGTTGGAAAGATATTCTCAGTTAGATCCTATTATTTTTGGTTTCATATAAATCCGGTTTGTTTTGCACCCGGTACATTCAATTGAAGTTTGAAATCAAATTATCGAACTACCGCGCCATTTTCAATTCTATTAATAATTATATATAATTATTTATATTCTAACGACGACGTGTATAATATATACGTTCTAATTATATTCAAAATAAATTTCTCATCAATATTATTTAAAATAATTCATTTTAAATATTCAAAATTCGCTAAAATTGCCAAAATAAAAATTTTAAACTGGCCCAGATTTTCGGGTTGTTACAATCTCCCCCACTTAAAACTTTTCGTCCCCGAAAAGGAACAAAGTCGAAAGTGGTTTGATTAATTAACTCCTCGTTCGATCTGGCTTCCATTCTCCAACTTTTCAGTTTCAGAGAATTTTCAAATTTTCAAAAATTTGGCTAACACCCTAAATTTTCGAAAAATTTCGCCATAACCTCCCCTGCACCGGGAGCCACGGGAAAATCCCGAAATTGCCATATAGGCCTTCTGATCTCAAAAAGAAAAAGAAAAAGCCAATAGGCTCATAAAATCATCATCACCCAAACAAAACAGTAAATTATAGTAAACATGTACCTATTTGTCGGGCAAACAAATTTTATTCTCTGCTCTAGCCTCCTTGCTATGACCTGTTCAATGTAAGTATATGTATATGCAAGCAAATGCGACCAATTTTCAATACAATTCAATATTTGATTCAATTAGGCATAAATGGTTCAAAATTATCAAACAAATAAACAAACAACACAAACATCAATCAATTAGTGAATTAGAGTTTCAAATTCATAATTGGGTATATATACAGAAAATCATATTTTTGATGCCAATTCACAACAATAAATCTAGCTATATAAGTTTTGGTTATCACACCAGTCTAATGGAAATATAAAGATATCACGCCTTCGAAACACGAAAATAAATACTGGTGATGGCGCGCCATCATCAGAATCATGTCCGGGTGACTAGAGTGTGATTCTATATCTATGCAGTATATTAAAACTTCGAATATACGTTCATGACGCGTATATGCAAAATCTTTATATATTGGATTGTCCAAATTCAAAATAAATAAATTATTCAAATACGTATAAAACGATTTGAATTTTCAAAACAAAATTGTTTTCATTTGAAAAATATACTCTTCACACTCGTTCTAGGATACTACTGATCCTATCTCTAACGAGTCATTCTAATTGGATATTACTAATCCAATATCTGATGAATTCATTTGTATGGTTCTAATGTGTCTTGTTCTCGAGCTCTATAAACCAAAGCTCTGATACTAAATGTGACGGCCTGGAATCTCGCTCGATCCGAACCAGTCGTTAAACCGATCTAGACCGTTCGAAACCCCTGATCGTTTTGAGAACAGGACAAATCAGAACGCAAACAGAAGAACATTTCATTGTTATTACAACAATTCCATCAGAATACAAGAATATACAGAGTATAAATGAATAAATTACATTCGATAAATATCAGAGATTACAATAAATTACATAGCAGCGGAAAATAATACAAAACACAACTGAAAGTAATACACGGATACAGAGCTTTCCGGATATCATTCTAGCTATAAACCAGGATCCTGTGAATATAAATCTGCAAAAGCAAAACTACTAGCTGCCCGTGTCGAAAATAGGGGCACCCAGAGTTTAGGTTAAAACAATAAACTCCAGGTCAGTCATGTGACTGGTGTGAGAACTAAAACAGTAATTTAAAACTTTACTTTAAAAGAGAGTAATTCAAGGGACCACGCCGTATAACACGGAACGGGTTTCCTCCCAAGAATACCAGTGCATAGAATAAATAGCGCAATGATTTTTCGAAAAATGAAGCTATTATAAGACCCCGGTCCCATCACACAATGCAACGCAAGCCGGAGGATAGGGTTTTACCTTATAACAGCCAAACATGCTTGGTACGTTTAAAACAAATCATTTGATACTATAATAAGTGTATAGTGTCAAAACAATTTCAATCATAAATATAAATCATAGGCGGCATGAATGTCCCATACCACTATGTCGTCATACTAGTTCTACAATTAAAGCCGAAATACACGTATTGGAAATTGGATTTCCGTCATGAGTCGAGGCAACGGGTAAGCTCCTCTCCGCTTCGAGACACTCTAGCAAATGCTCAGGACTACGCACTCTGGGCAGCCACTGGATCGGGTGGGCCGGTCCTCACTTACGTTAGAGGATTATTTATTCCTGAACACACGTTTCCCGGTCCTTACAGACCTATAATCGAGGCGCCTCATTCCAACAACCACAAAGGTGAAAAGTATATAAATGTCAGGGCTGGTAAGTCACTGACACCACCAAAGCTAGAAAGAAACGTCATGTTCTCCCAACGGTCCGTATCCCGTTTTTAACTCATACCGAGGTGTGAGGCTCGCGAATTCACATTATACACAAAGCTACGCCATAGAGGCCATGCTTTGATCATCAACCACAAGACTTTGCTTTTCAACAGAAGCCTTGATCCATGCAACTCAGCATGCCACACAGGCAATTCATGCCATGCAATTGATATCTATCGATATATAACTTCTAAGCTCGTACGTCTCAGAGAAGGGCGTTAAGCAAGAGAATAGATTCTTTACCGCCAAACAGATATATATTTAACAGAAATCAATCAACACAGAATAAAATCCAATGTCAGACACACAATCCATTTACAAGTTCGTTCTGGGTCTGAACGAAACCGGAGGCACTTTCCTCGCATATCCATCGATCTCCAAGTACGTCTGAACGACCACCGACTATTTCCATCCTCTTGGGTGTACAGCCCAATCAGGATCATCAGTAATTACCCAAACGATGTGAAGACTTCCGGTCTTCAACCACCGTCTTCATCTTCGATATATCGTCGAATTGGTTACTCAGAATGGGTATAAACCCGGCCTTTCCGAACAACCCGCGTATATTAAAAACAAATGTTACACAAACACAACCTACGCCTCATTCCAATTCATTAGTCACTAGTCGTAAATCAGCAAGAGAACAATTTCCCAAATATTAACCCCGAAGGCCGAAACCAACATCAGATCAATAGCCAGGAAACCATTCTTCTTAACTAACCTACAGCTAGTTTCTAAATTCCACATTCTTAGGGAAAGGTTCCCATTAATTTTATCCAAGATAAATTCTTTAAAATTTACCCTTTAATCTTCCTTTGGATGTCGTTTCAAACCAAATTATGGTTTTCTGAACTAGTCGAGATTAGCGAACCACACCGAAGTAATTATTTATTTTATTTCCCAATCCCAACCTATTCATCCCATGAAGCAAAACTGGTAACACTCCATATCTAACACCACGGTGTTATCGGTAAAATTAATTACCATTTCACGTTCAAATCTGATTAAAGATTTAACTATCGCTTTGGAGCAAAACTGGTGATACTCCATTCTCGCTCATTTGCCAAATTTGATAATTTGAATTATCAATTCACATTTCAATCTAATTGCGGATTCAATAAAACTCCTTTTACTGGGTTAAAGAACTAGTGTCATTTAAAACACAGTTCACGACAAACCCAAATCACATTCTAATTATTATCGGGTTAAAGAACTAGTGTTATTTAAAACACTGTTCACGATAAACCCACAAATCAATTCTATTTAAAACCCATTTCAAATCCAATTTATTTATTTAAAAATAAATGGATTTTAATTTTAGTTCAAAACTAGTTCATTTCGATAAAAATCTATTTTTATCTTTTCAAATATGGAGTTTTACATCCCAATTTCTCCCAAATCATTTCTTATGATTTTACACAAATTATTGATATTTTTAATAATTTTATCAAGGCCCGTACGTTCGATTTTCAACAACGACCATCGAACTGCACTTATAGCGACCTTTTTCAAATTTGATTTGGCCGTATCTCCAAATCCAACCGTTAGATTTCAAATTTCTAATATTCGTTAGAAAGCCCTTTTCGATACGAACCCAAAGGTTCCGGTTTTAGGAGAATCCGATGGTCGGATCTCCCGTAATGTCCGTTTGAAATAAATGGTCGAAATTCACGAACTGCCGCGGCGCGGCGCGTTCTATTCAGGCCATTATATTATATATATATAATATATATTTCGTTGATTTCTAATTAAAACGAATTATATAAATAGTTTTAAATTCGTTTCAAAAACAATTTCAACTTCCATTTCAATTCAAATCAAAATTGAATTTTTGCTTTTAAATTCGTTTTAAAATTCATTTCTATTCAATTCAAATTTCAATTCAATTTGAATTCACTTCAATTCGTTTTCAATTCAATTCGAATTCGTTATATATTCAATTCAATTCAATTCGTTATATATTCAATTCAAATCGAATTCAATTCATTTCCTACTCAAATCAAATTCAATTCGTTTTCTACTCAAATCAAATTCAATTCGTTTTCTACTCAAATCAAATTCAATTCGTTTTCTATTCAAATCAAATTCAATTCGTTTTCTATTCAGATCAAATTCAATTTCTTTTCTATTCAAATCAAATTCAATTCGTTTTCAATTCAATTCGAATTCAATTTCTATTCGATTCAATTCAAATTGGTTTTCTATTCGATTCAATTCAAATTGGTTTTCTATTCGATTCAATTCAAATTGGTTTTCTATTCGATTCAATTCAAATTGGTTTTCTATTCAATTCAATTCAAATTGGTTTTCTATTCGATTCAATTCAAATTGGTTTTCTATTCGATTCAATTCAAATTGGTTTTCTATTCGATTCAATTCAAATTCAAAAACGAATATAATCGATATAAATATCGTTCGCGTCAAAATAGCGCATCTCTAATCAATACGGCTTTATATATTTCAATAAATTCGTTATTCTATTCAACAAATGAATATTTATCCTATTCAATATGTGAATCTAAATATTTCGTTCAACACATGACTAATCTCAACGGATGAGTACTGTCAACACATGAACCTTTATATTATATTATTCTTTATCTTCTCGATTGGAATGAGGCCCAATCAATCACCGTATAAAGTTAATTATATGGATTCCATACAACAAATTTATATAATAGCAACGATAAATAATCAACGATCATCCAAAGTGCACTACACTGTATAAGCATCAAATATAGATATCTAACGCTTATAATAGACTGTCGATCCATCGATCGACATACAACTAATTATTGGGATTAGTGTATGCCGTATTTTATCCCAATACCCGTGTGGGGTTTCAAACAATCAAACACAGATTTGTTTGTGCAGTTGGGCGATGTGTAAAATTTATCGTCCCAATCAATGTCCTTCAAATAGGTGTACATAAACAAACCGTCCGGTTTGTAAATGAATATTTATTTATTCACATTCACGTTAAAAATTATATTTTTAACGATCAAATATTTTATTTTAACACATGAATTTTTATTCAGTTCATTTACGAAATAAAAATGATATTTCTATTTTTCTAACATATTTTAGAAAATTTCGGCGGCATAACGGCACGATACTAGAAACGGGACAAGGCCTAGCCTTATCCCCGGTCTAGTGAAGGCCCATGCCATTCACACATCAATCAAATCCATTCCATTTCACCAAACAATTCAATTCAAACCAAATAATCTAACCAACTACTCAACCAAACAATTAAACAAACAAGCCATCCATGGTCTGTGGATGACGGATGTCGGGTGCTGCTAAGCACCGTCTGCATCCTAGTATGTATATAACTAGAAAAAGAAATTGAAGAGTGAGAAGTTCTCACCAATAGCTATTCCAACTCCACGGCACTTCATTTATAGAAATCTTCGTCGTTCTCGCCATTTTGTCACCTTCGTTGCCCGTATTCTCTACATATGTAAAAATCACATTTTTATATTCCTATTCAATATATAAAAATCGAATTTTTACTTCGCTATTCAATATATAAAAATCGAATTTTTACTTCGCTATTCAATATATAAAAATCGAATTTTTACTTTGTTATTCAATATATAAAAATCATATTTTTACTTCGCTATTCAATATATAAAAATCGAATTTTTACTTCGCTATTTAATATGTATAAAAATCGAATTTTTACTTCGCTATTCAATATATATAAATCGAATTTTTACTATAAATAAAAATCATATCTTTCTTCGAATAAAAATCTCACCTTCATGAATTTAAAAATTCAACTTTTATATTATTGAAAATCATTTCTTTTTGCTATGAAAAATCGCTTCTTTACAATGATAAAAATATCGTCTTTACAATGGTAAAAATATCCGATCTTTCCATAGTTAAAAATCAAACTTTTCAAAGTTAAAAATCAAATTCCTTCATAGTTTAAAAATCAAATCTTTTTTAGTTTAAAGATCTAATCTTTTCTATTTTAAAAATCTCCGCCTTTTTACTTAGTTAAAAATCAATTTTAAAATCAAATAAATTTCAGTTTTCAAATCAAATAAATTCAGTTTTAAAATCAAATAGAACGATAACTGAAAATTGAAAAAAAAAAACTTATAGTAAAATTTTCTAGGGTTTCAGGGTCTCGAAGGGGGTGTGTGGGGGCGTCGGGGTGGCTGTCAGGAGGAGGGGGGCCCGCAGATCGTCGGCGGCGCGAGTCTCGAATGGAGGGAGGGGTGCGGGTTCGGTCAGGGAAGAAAGGAAGAGGAGGAGGAAGAAGAGAAGAGGGAGGCGGTGGCAGAGGGTGTTCGGGGATGGAGGGCGGTGGCGCTGCTGCGCCGCGGCTTTCCTTTTTTTTTTTTTTTTGATCGAATGAAAGAAGGGGTGGCCTGAGAGCTTAAGTATAATTATTTTATTATTATTTTTTTCTTTAAAAACCCTAAGTGTTGACTTTTCATTTAATCTCCAACCGGAACCCAACGACTGTCGTCCCTAGCGTATTACCCCCATTCCGAACACAAAAGGCTATGTTTCACAAGCTAATTCTATCGTTTCGATCAGTTTTCGTCAAAATCAACATATAACTCTATATATTGAATTTGACCGCGCACTTCAATTTACCGGGGTCACATACTAACTCTAAAAATTGCAGAAAAATATTTTCTAGCTTCGTATTGACGATACGGTCCTAACAAAACTAGTTTCGCTGAATTCTGAGACCGTTGGAAAAATGGCCAATTTCCAGTCAATTAAAATCAACTGAAACTGGTCAAACGCGTTTTCCTTTGTCACGCTCACATTTTAATTCGAAAAATTATGAAATTTGAAACCTAGCAATAATTTGACACTGCGGATCCAACAAAAGTGGTTTCGTCGAAATCCGAGGTCGTTTGCAAAATTTCCATTTTTAAGGGCCTGAATTCCATAACGACTATTCAGAATTTTCAACTGGACATTTCTTTTGATTCCCGTTATGAAATTTTGATTTTTCGTATTCTTGGAAAGATATTCTCAGTTAGATCCTATTATTTTAGGTTTCACTAAAATCCGGTTTGTTTTGCACCCGGTACATTCAATTGAAGTTTGAAATCGAATTATCGAACTACCGCGCCATTTTCAATTCTATTTATAATTATATATAATTATTTATATTCTAACGACGACACGTATAATATATACGTTCTAATTATATTCAAAATAAATTTCTCGTCAATATTATTTAAAATAATTCATTTTAAATATTCAAAATTCGCTAAAATTTCCAAAATAAAAATTTTAAACTGGCCCAGATTTTCGGGTTGTTACAATATAGGTCTGTAAGGACCGGGAAACGTGTGTTCAGGAATTGCCAATCCTCAAAAGTAAGAGAGGACCGGCCCTGAAGATCCAAGGATCATAGTGGGGTCCTGGGACATTTGCTAGACTGTCTCGAATCGGAGAGGAGCTTGCCCCTTGCCTCGACTCATGAAGGAATCCAATTTCCAATACGAAATATGCGGACGTGATTGTATTACTAGTACGGCGACATAGTGGTATGGGTCATTTATGCCGCCTATGATTGATATTTATGATTGAAATCGCTTTTAAAAAATATATGCACTAGTAATAATATCAAACACTTTTGTTTAATTCGTATGAAACATTTTTGGCCATTATAAGGTAAAAACTCTATCCTCCAGCTTGCGTTGCATTGTGTGATGGGACCTGAGTCTTATAATGGCTTCATTTTATAAAAAGCATTGCGTTGATTTAATCATTTACTTTATTTCATGCACTAGCACTCATTGGAGTAAACCCGTTCCGCGAAAGTGGCGTGGTCCTTTGATTTGCCTTATTATTGTTGTTAATAAGTTAAGTAGATTTCTCATACCAGTCCCATGACTGACTGTAGTTTGTTTCACCTTGCAAACTCGGGTGCCCTCATTTTCACACGGGCAGCCTAGTTACAGGTTCCTGACGCACCTTTTGGCTCATGGCGAGGCTTGACTACACCGTGCTGACTTGGATTTTCTCCGCCATCATTGTATCTATATTATGATTCCGCCATTGGCGATGTAGACTGATATTTATTTTTTGTACTCTTTATGTATGATTCCGCCTCAGGCGATGGTGACTGACTATGTATCATTACGCACTAAGTTGTATCCTGTACTGTGCTTCTCTGATGTGATGATATCTATATGATTCCACTGTCATATGTGTGTAAATTATTCTATTTTCTGTTTATGCTATTATCTGTGATCTGCTAATGATGATTAACGTGTTATATTCCAATGATTATCCTTAACACCGTGTCACGGGGTTTTGGGATCGTCACAGCATTTTCCATTCAAATTTATTTAATTTAAATTTCTCACATTGGTTTGCGGAGTGCTAAAAATCGTAGATGACTCAGAAAAATCCGCGGCTTCTTCTATGTGGTAGAGAGCTTCCTTGCGGTCCCGATGTTTCCTGTTTCATCGAATTTCGTTAACACACCAAAAAGATATGATTTTTCAAAGTGCAGACATCAAAAAGGACTCACCTTTCACGATGGTTCAAAACTAGGTTTGCGGTTTTCGCGAGAACCGAGGCACGAGGGGATGATCGACGGGTTGGACGTGGAAGAGGGAGGAGAGGGCTACAGGCGCGCGGTGGTTGGAGGCGACTCGGTGGGGCCCAGAGCTCGCGGCGGCGGCTGGAAGGTCGGGACTTTGGAGGGAGATATCTCGACGTAGGAGCAACGATTGGGGGAGCTCCTTATATGGATTTGAAGAGGGGAAGGAGAACTACAAAAAGTTGAATTGTGGGCGGGGCTGATTCGGGTTGTGGCTATCGGAAATCGCCAGGGAAGGGGAGGAAGCTTTCCGTCGTCGATGTCGGGGGGGAGGGGGTCGGGGGTTTTCTGATGTTTTTTTTATGAATGGAGAAATATGATTGGTCGATGGTTTTATTAAATTTTTAAATAGTGTTTTCTCAAACGAACTCCTTTTCAAACCCAACGACTATCGTCCCTAGCTAAATACCCCCATCCCGGACACAATGGGATATGTTTCGTTGGCCAATTCGACTGTTACAGTCAGTTATTTTTCAAATTAAAGTATAAAACATTTAATTTTTAACTTTGAACGTACATTTCAATTTTCCAGGGCCACAAACTGATTCGAAAAATTCCAAAAAAATAAATCTAGCTATGTTTTGACGCTACGGTCCCAACAAAACTAGTTTCGTCGAATTCTAAGATCGTTTGAAAAATGGCCATTTTCTGGTCGATCCAATTTAACAGAAATTGACCAAACACATTTTCTTATGCCACGCTCACATACTAGCTTCAAAAATTATGAAATTTGAAACCTAGCCATAGTTTGACATCCCGGACCCAACAAAAGTGGTTTCGTCGAATTTCGAGGTCATATGCAAAATATAAAATTTCGAGGGCTATATATTCTATATAGCGACCATTCTGAAAATTCATTCGGCCATAACTTTTGATTCCCGTTATGAAACTTCGATTTTTCAGATTCGTTAGAAAGGTATTGACTAACAGATTTAGATATTTTTTGTTTTGCTAAAATCCGTTATATTCTCCACTCTGCACAGTCAGTCAAAGTTTGAATTCAAATTTTCAAACTGACTCACTATTTCTAATTCGCTATTTTATTGAAATATTCTATTTCAATTGTTCAAATTCCTTTGAAATCACCAATTTAAAATTTTTAAATTGGCTCGTATTTTCCGGGTTATTACATATGACCTAATTTTCTTCACTTTGGATAGTAAGTCAGAAGATTTTCGTAATTAATATGTTGTCAAAAGTCACAACCATTTTGTCTAACAAAAATTCTCGAAGGTCAGGGCCAACATAAGCCCAACTCCACACAAACATGGGTAAGACTAGGATGATTACGGTTAATGATTGCCTCATTTGCCTTAAGCGGTTTGGCAATTTGCTCACAGAGAGCTTCCAAAGATTCTTTATTATAGAGACAAGCCACTGAATATGGGAAGGAAACCTAAATTGGAAATATCGGACTGTCTAATAGTGGGTGAAATCCAATGGACCGCTTAAAAACTTTCATTTGACACTTTTCATACCAAAATGATTCTAGAATCATTATCCTTAATGTGGAATTTTCCATTTTCAAATGTATTTTTGAAACCCTCATCATGTAACCTACTGATGTTATGCAGATTAGATTTTAAAACCCAAATTTGCAAAACATTAGAAATAATAGGAGTTTTGACTTACCAACTTTATGGATACCTTGAGCATGCATTATCCAATATCCATTTATCCTTTTGGATCTGTAATGTATGGTCATCAAATGTCAGTTCGTTATCTATTATATAACATTAATGTTCCCTTAACTTTAGTTTATATACATTTAAATTTTCAATTTGCGATGATCTAAATGATACCAACTGTTAGGAAAAATGTCGACTTTGCGGAAGCGACCAGGATCTTATTCATCCAATTACTTGAAAATGATTTCTATGGAAAAACAACATAAATATGAAATTACAAGTACAAACACAAGACATTTAACCTGACCACCCTCTTTATTGATTCATAAAACCAATTTCTGTTTACACCCAATGGATCAAAACCCAAAAGTAAACAAATTACAATTGAATCAATAATCCTATGTCTTTAATCCAATCCTAGATGTTGCTTTTATAGGAGAATAGAAGGCCTAAGCAAAACATTCAATTTTCCTTTGAGAATATATCTCAAATTTACTCGGCAAATAACCGGTCAAAGCTTCAACATATATGTGATTTAAATATTAACAAATCACAACATTAAATTCATCTTGCATTTCCACTTCACATGAGTTTAAAATCATCAACTAAAATGAACTTTTTATTTTTAACAACCATGTCTTGTAATCTCGGATACTCTAATCAAAGTAGTATAATAAAGGGCTCCTCATTGACCAAGAAACATTTTTTGTTTCTGATTTTTTAACTGAGATATTAGCGATTAATCCTTTATAATATACCCTCATGAGCATATTTGTAAGGCTGGACAAAAATCCTAAGGTATCCTAGATGATGTCCATTCAATATCAAAAAAAATAAAGGGTTTATTATCATGATGTGAGATATTTATGCAATTTGATGTGTCTTTTGGTTAATTGGTTTGTTCGCTTGAGATGTTTTTTTTACGTTGCAGTTCTGGTTAATAATAAAAGGTAAGGTTCCTTAATAAAAACCCTACTCAAATTGCAAAAAGTAACTCACGTCACTTATCAAAATATCATAAAAGGAACCGTGTTATTATTTACCAAAAAAGGGTAACAATCCCCATTTAAAAAAATATGTATTTTACTCATTTCAGGTGGTGTCAATTTACCCAAAAAAAACTTATTGGTTCCATTTTATTAACATAATAATAATAATAATAATAATAATAATAATAATAAAATGTCACTCTTATTAATATCTTACGTTGTTCCAATTTAAGTAGATTGTGATAAATTTGAGAAAACAATCATTATTATAAAATGCCACGCTTGTTAATATTATTATAACTATTATAATTATTTCCAGTTTAAGTATATTGTGGTATATTTAAACTACAGATTTTTGTTTTTGACTGGCCAAATTCTTTTAGTAGCTGCGATTATTATTGGAATTGTTTTAGATTTGTTTATAATTCCAAGCATAGACATGTGTTGGATTCTTTAGTTACTATTATTAGTTGGTTTATTAGCTAATTTTGATTCTTTAGATAGATTAATCGTTAGGATTATTAATTTTAGTCTGGATTGGATGTCTAACCTTCATCATAAGTTATATAGAGATTCTCGTTTTGAGAGTTATTTGATTAAGGTTAGAATTAATTTGAGTTTGTTTATTAGAATAAGTAAGTCATAACAGAATTTGCATTTGTTATTGATTTCTGCTTTTTTGTGTTTCTTGCTTGTTCCCTTTTTTCTTTGTTTCTTTATTTTCACACACACACACAGATATATATATATATATGGATATATTTATATATATTCTAAGATATACACACACACAAATATATATATATATATATGATGGTAGCTTATGATTGGCTAATCTCTTTCAGGTCACAGGTTGTGGAATTTAGGTGAGGAGCTTCTTGGTGAGCTGTTTTGGATTGCAGATGATATATACTATGGAGTTGTTAGAGTGCAGTTTTGGAGAGTTTTTTTGAGATGATTTGTTCTCATGTATTCTGTTTGGAGTGACTAGTGTATTGTGTAGGAGTAGATATACTTCACTATTGAGTGGTGGCCATGCCGGAACTCGATATGGAAGTATGATGGACAGTGGTTTATCCGGTGCTGACCTATCTACCATCTTATACACACATATAGTCATAACTAGTGTAGTTATTTTTGCTTCCTTTCAGGATTGTAGGCAGTTATTGAAGACTTTATTTTTCTTTATATATTTATGTGCTCTCTTCTTTTTAGAAAATCACACATTTTTGCTTTCAAAAAAAAATCTATTATAGTTATTTCCAAATTAGGTAAACTTCAGAATTAACTATTGAAACACCCGACCTCCGTTAAGGTCACTCACAAAGGGAATGCATTAACTTTGGTGAAGCATTTTAGGTAAAAGTCATAGATAATTTACAAGACAGACATATATAACAGCAGAAAACTGAAATCATTTTATAAATAGCGTGGCTCAATCAAAACATTACAAGCATTGTCTCAAAGCCCAACTTCTAAATTATTACAATAAAACATCTATCTTGATTTAAAACTCCAAGTACATAAAGAAGCATAAAACAGTAGTAAAGCAGCATAAATCCCCAATAAAAGTGTAACCACAGCCATAGCCCAAGAAGAGAGAATCCAAGCAATACATCTTCTCTCTTCAAACTAGAAAAGGTCTGCACTAAGCTGAAGTATTCCCTCCCTACGGACCTGGGTGGGGAAACGGAAGAAAATAAGGCGAAAGAAAATAGGTCAGACATAAGTCTGGTAAGTCCAGTGATTATTCAGCATGTAAACAAGTAAAAGGATCATGGCATGAATAAACTGAACATAGGTCAATACCTAGAAATAAGATAACATAAGATTAGGCAAGATAAACTGAATATACTTATCGCATTAATTTCCATTTCTCTGCACCTACTAACGAATGTTCCAACTACCATTATGTGTTCATAACAAAGCGATCCCTTTTCCGATCGGCTTCTACTCGCATGCATTTCTTACTTGTGTCGTTCGGCCCCACTTGATTGTAGATACATGTGTTGGTCCCACCATGGGGTGTATCAATTCCTATGGTGGCAACCCGACACAAATTCAAGATGCACAGTGTATACTACTGATGCACAGTGCCTGCTTTATCCACTCTGGAGTACGTGCATGCCCATACTCCGCCAGATCCTACACTGCTGCACCCCTGCCGCTATTTTGGCAGCTTATAATCATCCCAGTAATCGTGCCCCACCCTGCCTGGTTCAGGGTACCGTGATACATCTATGTGGGTTACTACTGAAATCGGTACCCGTTAATAGGGTTTCCTAATCAACATGTTATAACGGTTAAGTGTTCTCAAAATTTACCTAACCTCACCCATCTGTTTTGCTAAAATGTTGTATTGGTTAAGTGTTGCCTTAATTAACTTAACACTACCATTCTTAGTCTGTCTGTTCCTTAGCTTTAATTCATTCATTAAAGCACCAACCTCTCACATTAGATCTATATTGTTGCGGTCGCTGGATGTGCCAGGCGGTTCCGGGCAGTCTTACACCGCAACTCAATCTAACCTTGGGTTTTTGGGCTTAATGCGCTAACCTCTCACATTAGATTTATATTGTTGCGGTAGCTGGATGTGTCGGGCGGTTCCGGGCAGTCTTACACCACAACTCAATCTAACCTCGGGTTAGGCATGTTCATCTTTAGCCAATTTACATATTTGTCATATGTGTCCAAATCTATGTGTCAAATTTTCCACAAGTCTAGTAAATACAAGTTTATGCCACATTTCCAAGCTATGCCCAAAATTTACTAAACTAGATTATACCCAATTTTCCCCGTGTTATAATCGCACGTACAACGAGATTCAATCTAAGTTCCGAATGAACTTAGTATTCACAAAAGCAAGTAAAAAAGGGGAAAAATAAAGAAGGAGCATAAGAATTGACATAAGGAAAAATAGGCATGTAAATATGTACCAAATTCAAGAATCATGTTTCAATGTTGAACATTAACACTATGTGTAGACAAGCTAAGCAATTCACACCATAGATATAAATATTAGATAGAATTGGACTTAAGATAATTATTAATTTAATGTACAACATGATAAGTCCCAATTGATAAATCACAATAGTCTCATAGGCATAGGTTGTACAATCATGAAAAGTTCCATCCTATCAATCACAACAGTCTCACAGGCATGATAGGTTCATTTATGTCAGTCCAACAGTCTCATAGGCATGATAGGTCCTATTATGTCAGTCCAACAGTCTCATAGACATGATAGGTTCTATTATGTCGGTCCAACAGTCTCATAGGCATGATAGGTTCTATTATGTCAATCACAATAGTCTCATAGGCATAAACATTTTAGATTAGACAAAAGGATAGGCACGAATCAGAATTAGGCATCGTTCTAGATCCGATTATTACAGTCATGATTTCTATTAGATGATTAAATCTAAATAATAACTAAACTTACAGAAAAAGGATGGATTTTGTATTCTAGGATCTGATTTCTGAATTTGAAAAGCTATCCTTCGATGTAGACGTTTGATTTGAAGTTCTTCTAATCGATTACTAGTTTGGACTTATTTTTCTAGTTAGGAGAAGATGAAGGAGGCTAGGCTAGCTTGTAGACGAACAGCATGACGACACCATAGTCTTAGGGTTATGAGGTTAGGGTCTAGGTTTGACTACGTATATATAGATGTCTAGGATTAATTCTAGCCTTTAGATTAGTCTAGAGAAATCAGAGCCATCAAAACAAAGAGATATGTCATCCAGCCAAACATAGCACGACACATAAGCCCTAACACCTCATAAATTAGTCATTGGCCAATCAGAGAAGGCCACATCATCTCATGACTACAGAAATTTGTCATAGGAAGTAGATCTCAAAGGGGTCGACTCCCTACAGGGGGGTCGACACCTATGTCGACTACCCTATAGGGGGGTCGGCACCTATGTCGACTCCCCCTGGGGGTGTCGATACCCTGAGCGGGAATTTTCCCGCTTAGCCTGTTCTGTCCTAATTTTGAATTTTGAACTGGATTTATTATTTAATTATTATTTTCTGTTTATTCTTGAAATCTTCTGAACTTCATAACTTCTTCATACGGAGTTCGATTCATGCAAACTCGGACTCTATCTCAAGAAGAATTCCGAGATGAACGCAATGGCGTAACCCATTTCCCTTAATTCTACTTCTAAAAATTAAGTGTTCTTAGATTTGTTAATTTTAATATTCACAAAAAATACGGGGTGTTACATTCTCCCCTCCTTAAAGGATTTCGTCCCCGAAATCTCTAAGTTAAGAAGAATGCATCCTAACATCCAACATCCATCTACTCAACTATCAATCACAGGCATCCATTGTCCTTAAAAGACTTCTAATGCTTTCATGATCATATGCATAGTGTGTGCATATGTCCTTATCTAATGCAAAATCAGGCGGTCTACTGATTCAGTTGACCTCCTTGAGTGTTATGAGTCCATCATGTATGCAATTATTCCTAATTGAATTTTGTAACTTCTACATGAGTGCAAAATCATTCGTATAAATGCAACGTCCACATGATAACACATCAAGTTTTAATCCATATATAAATTCATATATGCATATGTAATATGAAAGTGACTGAGCCGACCTAGTACCGTGTGTGTGTATATGCATCTACGTGCAACCACTAGCAACCACTTGCAACCATCAATCATAACATGTTTCAAATACTTGTTTGCATCCATTGGTTTCTACCTAAGGATCAAGAATAGGACCGAGGAAATATACTTAAGCGATAGATACAAGCATGCATAAACTTTTGGAAAAAGAGATCAAGAATGTACCCTCAAAAAGATAAGGTTAGGATGCGCGTATCTTGTGATCAGTCTCCCACGTCGCGTCTTCCTCAGCATCACTCCATTGTACTTTAACTAGCTTGACCTCACGATTACGTAGCTTTTTAACTTCTGTACCCAAGATACGAGTTGGAACTCTTCTCACCGTTGCTTCTCGTTCCACTTCTATTTCCTCTAGTATGCTTGGCTTCACAACTTCCGCAGACTCATGTAAGCACTTTCGTAGATGAGAGACATGAAAGACATTATGTACTCCATCCAACCTTTCGAGAAACTCTACTTTATAAGCCATCTTCCCAATTCTCTCAATGATAGGAAATGGCCCTACAAATCTTGGTGTTAATTTTCCTATGGACCCAAAGCGAACGACATTCCTCAAAGGAAATACTTTAAGAAAAACTCTGTCCCCAACCTCAAACTCAAGGTCGGTCCTTCTTTTATCAGCGTAGGACTTCTGTCTATCTTCTGCGGTCTTCATTCATCTTCGTATCAAGTCCACCTTCTCTGAAGTTTCTCTGATCATGTCAGGCTCAAGTACAGGCTTGTCTGTAGACTCCCACCAACAAGTTGGTGATCGGCATGGTCTTCCATATAAAGCCTCAAAGGGTGTCATGCCTATGGTGGCTTGGTAGCTATTGTTGTAGGCGAACTCCACCAAAGGAAGGTGATCCTCCCATGTTCCCCCAAAATCAAGAATGCACAATCTCAAGAGATCTTCTAATACTTTGTTCACCCTTTCCGTCTGACCATCGGTTTGAGGGTGATAAGTTGTGCTTAAGCATTGTTGTGTGCCTACAGCCTCTTGCAAACTCTTCCAAAACTCGCTCGTAAAGATAGGGTCTCAATCACTTACTATGCTGGAGGGTATTCCATGTAGTCGAACTACCTCTCTAAGATAAATGGATGCTAACGATGAGGCAGTTCTCATGCTCTTAACAGGTATAAAGTGAGCTCTTTTAGTGAGCCTGTCCACTATTACCCAAATACTGGTACTGCCCCTTCTTGATCTAGGCAACCCATCAATAAAGTCCATCAAAATGTTATCCCATTTCCACTGTGGGACCTCTATAGGATGAAGCAGACCACCAGGCTTCTTCTGCTCTGCCTTGACTTGCTGGAATATCAAGCATTTAGAGACAAACTTAGCTACATTCTTCTTCATGCCATTCCAGAAGAAAACCCTTTTTATGTCTTTATACATCTTGTCCCCACCTGGGTGTATGGTCAACTTAAAATGGTGTGCCTCCTTGAGAACGGTCTTCACCAAATCCCTTGCTTGTGGGACGCATAGTCTTCCATCCCATCTCAACCAACCCTTGTCATCGATGGAGTATCTATTGAGATGACTAGAAGTCTCACCTCTAATTAACTTATCCATCACATCAACTAGCTGAGGGTCTTCACGTTGCGCGGTTCCTATTGAGTCCAAAAGAGTAGGCCGCACCTCTAGCGATGCTAACAAACCAGGTACAAATTCAAAGGAGGGTCTAAAGTCAAAGTTTGCTATGTACTCCAAGCTTTGCCTTTCTACAAAGAGAGGACTTAAGGTCATCTTTTTCCTACTTAAGGTGTCTGCTACCACATTGCCCTTGCCAAGGGTATAAGAAATCTCAAAATCGTACGAGGCAAGAAATTACATCCACCTTTGTTGCCTTAAGTTAAGATCTTTCTGTGAGAAAAGGTACTTTAACAATTTATGGTCAGTATACAATTCAAACATTTCTCCTAGCAGGTAATGACGCCATGACTTAAGAGCGTAAACAATGGCAGCTAGTTCTAAATCATGACTTGGGTAGTTTTTCTCATGTACCTTCAACTGCCTTCCTCCATAACAAACTACTCTACCCTCTTGCATCAAGACAGCGCTCAATCCTGTACTGCATGCGTCTGTGTACACTGTAAACATCTTACTCCCATCAGGCAATGCTAGAACCGGGGCTATTGTCAGAGCCCTCTTTAGTCATTGGAAAGCAACATCGCAATCCAAATCCCAAGCAAAAGTTAGGTTCTTCTTTGTCAACCTAGTAAGTGGGGCTGAGATCTTCGCAAAGTCATTAATGAACTTTCTATAATAGCCTGCTAGCCCGAGAAAACTTCGCACTTCGGTTGCATTCCGTGGGATCTTCCAATCCTGCACTGCAACTACTTTTGTGGGATCCACAGCTATCCCCTCTTTGGACACTACATGTCCAAGAAACTTTACTTCATCTCTCCAAAAATGGCATTTAGAGAATTTTTCTTTTAGCCGATGTGCACGAAGAGTATCCATAACTTCCCTTAAATGCAAAGCATGTTCTTCCTTACTTTTTGAGAAAATCAAAATATCGTCTACGAAGACCACTACAAATTTATTAAGGAACTCTCTGAATACCCTACTCATCAAGTCTACGAAGTAGGCAGGTGCGTT
This sequence comes from Allium sativum, assembly GCA_030737875.1. NCBI lineage: Eukaryota > Viridiplantae > Streptophyta > Magnoliopsida > Asparagales > Amaryllidaceae > Allium > Allium sativum. The sequence goes on along the minus strand of CM060918.1, from coordinate 119,853,994 downwards.
TGTCAAGCCGAAAGTCATGACAAGCCATTCGAAGAAACCATCCGGGGTCTTGAATGTAGTCTTATCTATGCTGTCCTCAGCCACTCTTAGTTGATGAAATCCAGTGACCAGATCTAGTTGGGAGAAAACTGAGGCACCTACGAGTTGGTCGAAAAAATCATCTATTCTAGGAAGTGGGTGCCTATTCTTCTTGGTCAATTTGTTTAGCTCCCTATAGTCCACGCACAGGTGAAGTGAACCATCTGCTTTGGTTGCAAACACCACTAGAGCACCCCATTCAGAAATACTCCGCCTTATGAACCCCTTTTTAAGCAACTCTTTAACTTGCTTGCTGAGCTCTTTCCTTTCCCTTGGAGCCATGTGTCTAACGGGTAAAGCAATAGGTTTTGCGTTATCAACAAGGTATATGCAGAAGTCTATCTCTCGCTTCGGAGGTAAACCCTTCACCTCTTCAAAGACATCCGAGTATTCACGGACCACTCTAATAGATTGCAAGTTTTCAACAGACGCATCAAGATATTCTAGGTAACTAAGCATAGCAGAATTCATGGGATTATAAGAGATTTCGAGAGTGTTACCGAGGCGAGTCATAAGTCTAACCACTCTCTTTTCACAATCGAGGATGCCACCATTACTGATAACCAATCCATGCCTAGAATCAACCCATAGCCCGTGAAACCCAAAACATAATCATTACATATAGATCCAACGCTTAGTATAGAAATTTCCAAATCCAAACAAATCATTGATAAATAAGCCGAGCCCCCAATTAGATTTAACAACCATGGGATCCTCTACTATACTGGTATCTAGGTGCGGAGATTCAACTAAAGTAGTAGATATAAAAGAGTGCGATGCGCCAGAATAAAAAAGAGTACGAACTGGATGATCAGAAAGATAAAATAAACTCTCAACATAAATACTTCTACCTCTTTCTTGTGGAGGTGCCATGAGAGCATGAATCGGTCCTCCAGAAGTGGATCCTCTGCCCTTGCCCTTGCCCTTGCCTTTTTGGGCAATCCTTACCCATATGTCCTGTCTCGCCGCATTGAAAGCAACCACCCATCTTCCTTTTCTTCTTTCTGCAGTCCTTAATCAGATGTCCAGGTATGCCACAAAATTTACACTTCCTCTTGTCATGGGGTTTGTTATTCTTCCCCCCTTTCTTGGAATCCGTCTTCTTATTCTGCGATCCCTCCACTTTCTATTTGCCTCTTTCTTGCCACTCTTGTCTTCCTCCTGTAACAGTTCCATGTCCACCAGTCTCTCAAAAGTCGCACCCATAGGTATATGGGACATAACTAGGTTGTGCAGTGGCTCATTCAACCCTTTCACGAAACGGAGAGCCTTTTATGTGGAGTGTTTACTAACTCCAATCCGAATCTAACCAGCTGGTTGAATTGGTTGACGTATTCCTTAACCGATAGGTTTCCCTGTTTGAGTGCTAAGAACTTCTCCGTCTGTAGGCTTCGTTCATCTTACGAGAACAACTTCATTTCAAATCTCCTTCTGAAATCCTCCCAAGTTTCAACTGGTCTCTCCGCATTAGTAACTTCCCACCAGTAAGAGGCTTCGTCCTTAAGTAACCATATAGCCAATTGTATCTTCTGCCTATCGTCCACTTCGTAGATAACAAAAAAAATCTTCTGTTTCCTTCAGCCAGTTTGTTGCTTCCACAAATGACTCAGTCCCATTAAAGTTCTTTCCACCCATAGCTTGAAAGTCCCTACATATATTCAAGAAAGCATTCACCCGCGGAGGAGGAGGAGGAGGAGGAACAGCTGCAGCTGGGGGAGGAGGAATGTCTGCTGGGCCTGCGTCATTAGCACTAGCCTCTAGATACCTTCTGAACCAGCTAGGTATCGGTATGCACTCGGGAAGATTAAGATCCCCAGACATGCTGAAACGAAAAGAAAAGGTTCAAAACAAAGGATAGAAAGATAATTCATATGACTTTGGGGATTATGCCTTTAAAATAAAACAACACTTTTCTTGAAAATGCTTCTTTAAATTTCTTTTTGAAAAATAGTTTTCAAAAACTTTTATCTGATCTGGAAAACCATCGCTCTGATACCAAGTGAAACACCCCACCTCCGTTAATGTCACTTACAAAGGGAATGCATTAACTTTGGTGAAGCATTTTAGGTAAAAGGCATAGATAATTTACAAGACAGACATATATAATAGCGGAAAACTGAAATCATTTTATAAATAGCATGATTCAGTCAAAACATTACAAACATTGTCTCAAAGCCCAACTTCTAAATTATTACAATAAAACATCTGTCTTGATTTAAAACTCCAAGTACATAAAGAAGCATAAAATAGTAGTAAAGCAGCATAAATCCCCAATAAAAGTGTAACCATAGCCATAGTCCAAGAAGAGAGAATCCAAGCAATACATCTACTCTATTCAAACTGGAAAAGGTCTGAACTAAGCTGAAGTATTCCCTCCCTGCGGACCGGGGGGGGGGGGACGGAAGAAAAGAAGGCAAAAGAAAATAGGTCAGACATAAGTCTGGTAAGTCCAGTGATTATTCAGCATGTAAACAAGTAAAAGGATCATGACATGAATAAACTGAACTTAGGACAATACCATAGAAATAAGATAACATAAGATAAGGCAAGATAAACTGAATATACTTATCGCACTCATTTCCATTTCTCTGCACCTACTAACGAAGGTTCCAACCACCATCATGTGTTCATAACAAAGTGATCCCTTTTCCGATCGGCTTCTACTCGCATGCATTTCTTACTTGTGTCATTTGGCCCCGCTCGATTGTAGATACATGTGTTGGTCCCACCATGGGGTGTATCAATTCCTATGATGGCAACCCAACACAAATTCAAGATGCACAGTGTATACTACAGATGCCCAGTGCCTGCTTTATCCACTCCGGAGTACGTGAACGCCCATACTCCGCCGGAACCTACACTGCTGCACCCCCTGCCGCTATTTTGACTGCTTATAATCAGCCCAGCAATCATGCCCCACCCTGCCTAGTTCAGGGTACCGTGATACATCAATGTGGGTTACTGCTGAAATGTGTCCCCGTTACTAGGGTTTCCTAATCAACATGTTATAACGTTTAAGTGTTCTCAAAATTTACCTAACCTCACCCATCTGTTTTGTTAACATGTTGTATTGGTTAAGTGTTGCCTTAATTAACTTAACCCTACCATTCTTAGTCTGTCTGTTCCTTAGCTTTAATTCATTCATTAAAGCACCAACCTCTCACATTAGATCTATATTATTGCGGTCGATGGATGTGCCGCGCGGTTCCGGGCAGTCTTACACCGCAACTCAATCTAACCTCGGGTTTTTGGGCTTAATGCGCTAACCTCTCACATTAGATTTATATTGTTGCGATAGCTGGATGTGTCGGGCGGTTCTAGGCAGTCTTACACCGCAACTCAATCTAACCTCGGGTCAGGCATGTCCATCTTTAGCCAATTTACATATTTGTCATATGTGTCCAAATCTATGTGTCAAATTTTCCATAAGTCTAGTAAATACAAGTTTATGCCACATTCCCAAGCTATGCCCAAAATTTACTAAATTAAATTATACCCAATTTTCCCCACGTTATAATCGCACGTACAACGAGATTCAATCTAATTTCCAAATGAACTTATTATTCACAAAAGCAAATTAAAAAGGGAAAAATAGAGAAGGAGCATAAGAGTTGACATAAGGAAAAATAGGCATGTAAAGATGTACCAAATTCAAGAATCATGTTTCAATGTTGTACTTTAACACTATGTGTAGACAAGCTAAGCAATTCACACCATAGGTATAAAGATTGGATAGAATTGGACTTAAGAGAATTACTAATTTAATATACAACATGATAAGTCCCATTTGATAAATCACAATAGTCTCATAGGCATAGGTTGTACAATCATGAAAAGTTCCATCCTATCAATCACAACAGTCTCACAGGCATGATAGGTTCATTTATGTCAGTCCAACGGTCTCATAGGCATAATAGGTCCTATTATGTCAGTCCAACAGTCTCATAGACATGATGGGTTCTATTATGTCAGTCCAACAGTCTCATAGGCATGATAGGTTCTATTATGTCAATCACAATAGTCTCATAGGCATAAGCAATTTAGATTAGACAAAAGGGTAGGCAGAAATCAGAATTAGGCATCGTTCTAGATCTGATTATTACAGTCATGATTTCTATTAGATGTTTAAATCTAAATAATAACTAAACTTACAGAAAAAGGACGGATCTTGTATTCTGGGATCTGATTTCTGAATTTGAAAAGCTATTCTTTGATGTAGACGTTTGATTTGAAGTTCTTCTAACTGGTTACTAGTTTGGACTTATTTTTCTAGTTAAGAGAAGATGAAGGAGGCTAGGCTAGCTTGTAGACGAACAGCATGACGAAACCATAATCTTAGGGTTATGAGGTTAGCGTCTAGGTTTATCTATGTATATATAGATGTCTAGGATTAATTCTAGCCTTTAGATTAGTCTAGGAGAAATCAGAGCCATCAAACCAAAGAGATGTGTCATCCAGCCAATCATAGCACGACATATAAGCCCTAACACCTCAAAAATTAGTCATTGGCCAATTAGAGAAGGCCACATCAGCTCATGACTACATAAATTCATCACAGGAAGAAGATCTCAGAGGGGTCGACTCCCTACAGGGGGGTCGACACCTATGCCGACTCCCCTATAGGGGGGTCGACACCTATGTCGACTCCCCCTGGGGGGTCGACACCCTAAGCGGGAATTTTCCCGCTCAGTCTGTTCTGTCCGAATTTTGAAATTTGAACTGGATTATTATTTAATTATTATTTTCTGATTATTCTTGAAATCTTTTGAACTCCATATCTTCTTCATATGGAGTCCGATTCACGCAAACTCATACGCTATCTCAAGAAGAATTCCGAGACGAACGCAATGGCATAACCCGTTTCCCTTAATTCTACTTCTAAAAATTAAGTTTTCTTAGATTTGTTAATTTTAATATTCACAAAAAATACGGGGTGTTACAACTATGGTTATATGTGAATCATCTATTTGATATTTTATGCTCTCTTTGGCTCTTCCTTCCAACTCTACCTCATCCGTAGTCGTCATACTAGTTCCATTAAGTTAGTGAGTTTTCTCTATGGAACTCTGTGAACTATCACTACAGTTTCTCTCGCTATTGTATCCTATGGAACTAACTCATTTCTTTGTTTTATATTGAGAGTTGTTGCGTTTCTTTCTGTCCAGAGTTCCATATTCAAGTTAACAAGCTAATTTTGAATATTTCATCAATAAATAAAGAGCTATTACTTCACTAGTTGAGGCGACCAATTTATTTATGTAGAGATTTTTTACTTCAGTATTCATTCATTTGAGTTTATGGATGGCCCAAACTCCTTTTGTGTATTCTTATTCGAAAAATAAGTGATTGTGCATTTTTGTCTCTTATACATGCATCCGTCTTCTTATAAAATCCTTCAACTGCGTATTCTATATTCAGTAGAGAGCCAAAGATTAAAGTTATGTACATAATGCGTACATTTTAGGGTTATATTTCTACTCCATTTCACTTTGTTCCACTGAGTAGTTGGCTAGCATATTTCAGTATCTTCCAAGCTTTACATGCAATTTGAAGTGTAGTTTAGAATTACCCTTCCAAGCCTAAATGTCGTTATCTTTCCCTATATATGTATGGAGTAGCCTCTATTCTAATTTTAGTTTTTTTTTGTAATAATATACACGCCACTTTTCTAGGCGCCTTCACTTGTGATTGTTACTACTTTCATGTTTGGTGTCCTATTTGCTAAGAACAATCCCATCCATTCTTATATGTTTAGGACTGCTGCATGAAGTTTCTTATTTGAATAATTCAAACTATTTACCTTTTCTTAGTGCTGCAGAATCTTAGGATCTATATTTTTGTTTCATATTTAAATTGTATTGCTCTCTGTTAAATAAAAATCTAAAGTTTCTCTCTGTGCAAAATATAATCTTCCTCCATCACTGTTTACTTTATTATTTCTCTATTCTAACAACAATTGGTATCACAACTGATTTCTTAAGGGATCTACGTTTGAACTTAAAAAACCAATGGAAACTGAAGCCAATCTCTCTGCATTTGCTCCAGCAGTGTTCGATGGAAGTAGCTATCAGATTTGGGTTGTACACTTACAGATATACTTAGAAGCTTTGGATCTACGGGAAGAATTGGAAGAGGATCTTGCAATTACAAAACCTCTAAATAATATAACTTTGGCACAAATAAAATTTTACAAATAAAAGAAATCAAAGGCAAAAGCATGCCATTTGCTGCAGTACCATCCACCGTCCTCACTTGCATCACGTCCTTAACGGCAACCAAAGAGATATGGGATTATCTTTAAAAAGAGTTTGAAGGTGATGAAAGAATTAAAGGCATGCAAGTCATGAACTTAATCAGAAAATTTGAACTTCGGCGAATGAAGGATTCCAAGAATATCAAGGACTATACTGACAGACTTGTTGCAAACAAAGTGAGACTTCTTGGATCTGAGTTTACTGACTCGAGAATCATTGAAAAAATTCTGGTAACTTTATTTGAAAGGTATGAAGCAACCATCACAACCTTGGAAATTACAAGGGATCTATCAAAAAATTCCTTGGCTGAATTGTTGCATGCATTACAAGTATAAGAACTAAGGAGACTGACGAGGGAGGAAACAAACACCGAAGGAGCTTTAGCCATCAAGCATCAGAACGTGTCCAAAAGTAAAACTGAGGAGGATAGTGAAGACAATAGTGCAAGTACAACATACGCCAATGCAAAGGGAAGAACAGATTTCAGAAGAGAACTTACCCACCATGCTAACATTGCAAAAAGAAAGGTCATGCTCCATTTAGGTGTTGGAAAAGACTCGATGCCATCTGCACATATGCAATCAGATGGGGCAAGAAGCTATAATATGCAAAAATGGAGATCAACGCTGCAACAAAGAGTCAAAGTCCGTTGATTAAGAGGAGGAGGATCACTTGTTTGTTGCTACATGTTTCTCTAGCATCGATTCAAGTGAGAGTTGGCTTATAGACAACGATTGTACTAATCACATGACATATAACAAGGATTTATTTCGAGAACTAAGTACTACAAATTCATCAAAAGTTCGAGTCGACATTGGAAAGTACACATCTATGAAGGGAAAAGGAACCGTTGTAATCTCAACTTGTTCAGCTACAAAATATATTACTGATGTGTTATATGTCCCTGAAATTTACCAAAATTTGTTAAGTGTCAGACAATTAATTGAAAAGGGTAATAAAGTTGTGTTCGAAGACAAATGTTGTTCGATAAAATATGTGAATGGTAAAGATATTTTCAAAATAAAAATGAAAGCGAAAAGTTTTGCTTAAATCCTTTGGAGGAGGACCACACTGGTTTTAGTGTCAAAGAAAATATGAGTGAACTATGGCACAAGAGATTTGAACACTATCATCATCAGGGGTAGCTCCAAATGAAATCAAAGAAGATGGAAAATGGTCTTCAAGAACTTGATAATCATATTCCATATTGCAAAGCATGTAAGTATGGAAAGCAAAGTAGATGCCCATTTCCAAAGACATGGAGAGCAATGAAGAAGCTTCAGCTAGTGCATACAGATATTGCAGATCCACAAAGAATACCTTCTCTAAATGGTAGACTTTATTATGTCGCATTCATTGATGATTTCATGCATATGTGCTGGATTTTCTTTTTGAAACACAAATCATATGTAGCTCAAGTGTTTAAGAAGTTCAAAGTTAGAGTTGAAAATGAGAGTGGTTGTAGAATTCAAACTCTTCGTTCAGATAACGGCAAGGAGTACTTTTGAAAATTTTAATATATTTTGTGAAGAGGCAGGCATTCAACATCAATTGACCACTCCATACACTCCACAACCAAATGGCATTAGTGAAAGAAGGAATAGGTTTATACTGAAAATGACCAGGTATTTGTTACATGATAAAAACTTACCAAAATTTTTTTGGGTTGAAACAGCAAGCATTGCCTTTTTTTACAAAACAGACTTCTAACAAGAGTAGTGAAGGATAAACACCATTTAAGCTCTGGTATGGATATAAACCATCTCTGAATTTCCTTAAAATATTTGATTGTTTGTGTTTCACTTATGTTCCATAGAGTAAGCGTGACAAGCTTGATAGGAGTGGTACACTGGGTATATTTATAGGCTATAATAATGTCAGCAAGGCCTATAAAATTTTCCAGCCAAAAACTGGAAATATTTGTAACACCCTGAATTTTAGTTAATACTAAAATTCAGTAATTATAGGATAAATAATCTCAGACGTGGGAATTGGGGGTAACGGGCTGCGTTATTGCGTTCATCTCGGAAAAATACGCGAAATAGAGTCCGAGTTTTCGAAAATCGGAGTCCGTATGGCCCGGTTATGGCCCATAGAAGTTTGCAGAAAATTAGAGCTAAAAACAGAATTAGGAATTTAAATTTAAATTTAAATTTAGAACCAGCGGGGCCAGGCGGGAGGATTCCCGCCTAAGCATGTCGACAGGGCTGTCGACAGGCCTGTCGACAGGGGTGTCGACATGCCTGTCGACTTGCCTGTCGACATGGTGTGTCGAGCCAGGGTGCTTGGGTGCACCAGATCTGGTTTTCTGGTTAGGGCTGGGTCTGGTTCTAGAGGTTTCCTAAATCTAATGGACCTAAATTAATCTAGGGTTAATCCAAGGGCCTAAAACACTTTCTTAATCTATAAATACACCCTAAACCTACCTTAATCCTCACCAAAAATAGAAATAATGGCCTCATGCCGCCAAATCAAATCCTAAAAAGGAGTCTCCATTAATCTAAGAAGGAAGTTTCAAGCTAATCCCTCTCATATCATTCTCTAATCATCTCCATCATCATAATTAGCAACTAATCTCTCTTCACAAGTTGGTTAATCTTGAGTTTGGTGAGTTTCTATCACTTTAACATCAATTGTTAAAGTAAGTAGATTGGGTGTAATGAGACTTATGGTCTTAAATGCGGATTAGTGAGTATGAATCATGTATAATGATATGTTACTCTATGTTGTTCTATGTTTATGCATATTTGATAAGTTGGTTTATGCATGCTTAATAAGTTGATTTATGCATGTTTAACAAGTTGATATATGCATGTTTAATAAGTGGATTTATGCATATTTAATAAGTGGAATTATGCATGTTTATCAAAGTGAGATATGCAAGTTAAGTATATGATTAAATGCAAGTTGAAAGTGATATGCAAGTTAAGTATATGATTAAATGCAAGTTGAAAGTGATATGCAAGTTAAGTGTATGTTTAAATGCAAGATTTATGTGATATGCAAGTTATGCATGCTTATGCGAGTATATGAATACTTATGCAAGATAGGTATATGCTTAAATGACATGATATGCAAGTTATGCAAGTATGTGAATGCCTATGCAAGTATGTGAATGCCTATGCAAGTATGTGAATGCCTATGCAACTATGTGAATGCTTATGCAAGTTATGTGTATGCTTAAATGCATGTTTAACATGTTATGCAAGTTATGAGAATGCCTATATGCAAGTTTAACATGTTATGCAAGATATGTGTATGATAATATGCAAGCTCATATGCAACATGTTATGCAAATCATGTGTATGATAATATGCAAGTTTGGGTTGTATGTAGTTGGGTTAATATATGCTCATATATGTAAGTTGACATCCTCTTAACCCATGACAAAGTTGTATGCTAAACCCATGATATTTGTGATGATCTTCCCCTTATTATGTCATGTAACGAGAACGACTTACGTGGGGAACGATGGGGTTGGTAAATATGTTAATAAATGAATGTTTGGGTATGATTAAGCATACCATAAAAATAAATTACCATAAGTGGGAATTTACCTATTGAGTTAGGTCTACCCCATGGGAATTTACCTATTGAGTTAGGTCTATCCATGTTATGGAAAAACTTGATATTAATTAGGGATAATTAATATGGGGGTGATTAATTAGGTGTAATTAATCGACTAAGACACGAGGTTGGACTCATTTGTAGTGTAAAACTGCCCGGACCCGACCGGCTTAACCAGTTGCTACAAATGTCAGCCCAATGTGAGAGGTCTTAGCCATAAATTAAATACGTGATTAAGGTAAAGACACGAGGTTAGACTCCGTTATGACGTAAGACTGCCCGGGTTCTACCGGCTTAACCAGGCGGTCATAACAGCCAGTCTAATGTGGGAGGTCTTTACGGGAGATCACGGTCTTAATTAATTAAGAAACACTTAACCATAATAGCATGTAGTGGGACATGAGGGGTTAAGTGGGTGCCTTGGGTGGCATGAGGAAATTAGGTGGTTGCCTTGGGTGGCATGTGGAATCTAGTGGGTTGCCTTGGGTGGCAATAGAAAATACGATTAGAATACTTAACCAAGTGGAAACATGTAATTAAACATGATTAAAGGGTTAAGTGGGATACACTAGATATTTGACAAGCTTAAGTGGGCAGCTTGTGGGGGCCCATTTCAACCAATATCCGAAACGTATCTTTGTGGGCTCGACCCAAGTCGAGTGACGGGACACGCATATTGGGCTTGATTATAAGAGGCCAAAACGGGTTAGCGGTGGCAACGCAAGTCCAACGGGTTTCATATGCGTGTGTGGGCCCGGGCTGGTAGATAAGCCGTTGTTGCATCGTGTAGATATAAAGCCGTGCACCGTTAATATTGGGTAGCCACTTTAGGGGAGTGATACACCCCACTGTGGGACCAGCACGGGTATCTACGGTAGGGAGCCGATCGCTTGGGGAGTAGTGGGTACACCTAATGAAGATAGGGGCAGACGGCACCTATGTAGGGGTACAAGAAACTACTGGGTAAGTATTACCGGGTACACCTAGTGGAGATAGGGGCAGACGGCACCTATGTAGTGGGCTAGGGGTACATGAAACTACTGGGGAAATTTTCTAAGTCTTTGGAAGGGATCAACCTTTAAGTAGGAAGGACTGGTGTGGTGCAGTTAGTAATTATCCTTGGGTGGGTAGATGCGTCCTGACGGTTATCTTAGTTTATCCTAAGTCTACCAAGCTGCTTAGTGTAGCCATTCATCCCCAGATATTACCGTAGGTCAAGTTTATGTCTTCTCTGGTTACTTTAATGATTGTATTGTTAAAGTTATAGGACTCACTCAGACTTATGTCTGACCCCGTTGTTTTTATCTTTTTTCCAACCCTCAGGTCCTACGGTGGATCCTAGCGGTAGTAGAGCTTGATCAGATTTCTGTTTCCAGTCTTGAGGAGCTTGGGTTGATGTAAAGCTCCGGTTATCCAGTTATCTTTTCTTTTCTTATGGCTATTGTATGAGAGAGTGGGATTATGTACTTCTTTATTTTGACAGATATTGTACTTGACTTTTATCATGGTTTTATGATGTAACCAGACATGTTTATTTCCGCTGTTATGAGATGATGTTTTCAATTTTAAATACTGTTTATATCTGTCTTGTTGTAATTTTTCTGTTCTATATTCACTAAAATACTCCACCGATGCTATGGCATTCCCTTTGTGAGTGACCCTAGCGGGCGTGGGGTGTTACACGTGGTATCAGAGCAAAGGTTACCGGAACAGATAAAATTTTTAGAAAACTATTTTTCTAAAACATTTTTGGAAAAGATATTTTCAAAAACATGTCTTTTAAGAGAAAAGTTTTTGAAAGAAAAGCATAATCCCCAATAGCCATATCTATATCCTTCGAATTCTCCGTTTTGAATCTTTCCTTTTTCGTTTCAGCATGGCCGAGAATCTTAATCTTCCAGAGGGTGTGACGGTACCAGTATGGTATAGGAGATTGATGGAGGCTAGGGCCACCACTGCGGGTCCAGCAAGTATTCCTCCACCAACCGTAGCACCCGATCTTCCTCCTCCCCCTCCTCCTCGCACGGATACTTTTGCTAAGACTTGCAAGGAATTTAAAGCTATGGGAGGGAAACCTTTTCAAGGATCTGAAACCTTTGTGGAGGCTAGAGATTGGCTTAAAGAGGTGGAAGAGTTGATATATATCTTTGAGATGGAAGAAGGGAAGAAAGTCAAGTTGGCTGCTTGGTTAATGAAGGGAGAGGCCTCATTCTGGTGGGAGGTCACTAATGGAGAACGCCCCGTTGACTCTTGGGCGGATTTTAGGCAAAGATTTGTGACAAAGTTTCTCTCAAGGGCTGAGGAAAACTTGTATATGGAAAGATTCTTGACTCTGAAGCAAGGAAATCTTTCGGTGAAGGAATATGTCAATAAGTTTAATCAATTGGCAAGGTTTGGCCTAGACATGGTGAATACACCGGAGAAGAAGGCTTTGAGGTTCGTGAAAGGCTTGAATGAGCCTATGCATGGGTTGGCTATGACTCACATCCCTATGGGGGCCACCTTTGAGAAGCTAGTTGATATGGCACTCATGTATGAGGAAGAGAAGGGTCCTAATGCTAGTAAGGCACCTGAGAAGAAGGGAGATCAAAAGAGACCTCAACAAAAGCAAAGCAAAGGTGGGAAAGGCAACAGTGGCAAGGGCAAGAAGAAGAAGTGTTTCAATTGTGGGACACCTGGCCACCTAAGCAAGGATTGTCGCAAGAAGAAGAAGACCGGTTGCTTCCACTGTGGCGAAGCAGGGCACTTAGTGAAGGATTGCCCTAAGAAGGGGCAAAGGACGGGATCTACCTCAGGAGGACAGGTGCAAGCTCTTATGGCACCGAGTCAGGCTAGGGGGCAAGTACAGGCTCTCGCGGTTCCACCGATTCAGGAGAGAGGTAGAACTATCTCCGTTGAAAGTCTGGTTTTTCTATTTGATCATCCTGTCCGTACATTGTTTGATTCAGGCGCATCGCATTCGTTTATTTCATCATCATTAGTTGAGTTACTGCACTTAGACACCAGTCTGGTAGATGATCCCTTGGTTGTTTCAAACCCAATTGGGGGCTCCACTTATTTGTCCATGATATGTTTGGGTTTGAAGATTTCTATACTTAGCATTGAGTTTAGATGTGATGCTTTTGTATTGGGCTTCACGGGCTATGGGTTGATTTTGGGCATGGACTGGTTATCCAGTAATGGTGCCGTACTTGATTGCGAAAGGAGAGTTGTTAGGCTGATGACCCGCTTGGGTAACACTCTCGAGATTTCTTGTAATCCCATGGACTCTGTTATGCTAAGTTATCTTGAATCGCTTGACGCTTCGGTCGAGAGTTTACAATCTATTAGAGTGGTCCGGGAATATCCGGATGTGTTTGAGGAGGTGAAGGGCTTACCTCCGAAGCGGGAGATTGACTTCCGAATATATTTGGTGGATAATGCTAAACCGGTATCTTTACCAGTGCGCCACATGGCTCCTCGTGAGAGGAGGGAACTCCATAAGCAAATAGGGGAATTGCTTGAGAAGGGGTTCATAAGACGGAGCATATCGGAGTGGGGTGCTCCAGTAGTATTTGCTACGAAGGCGGATGGGTCCCTCAGACTTTGTGTAGACTATAGAGAACTCAACAAGCTCACAAAGAAGAATATACACCCATTGCCGAGGATAGATGATCTTTTCGATCAGTTGGTTGGCGCTTCAGTATTTTCTCAGTTGGACTTGGCCACGGGGTTTCATCAGTTGAGGGTGGCTGAGGATAGCATAGACAAGACTGCCTTTAGGACTCCGGATGGTTTCTATGAGTGGCTAGTGATGCCATTTGGGTTGACGAACGCCCCTGCATACTTTGTTGATTTGATGAGTAGGGTGTTCAGGGAGTTCCTTAATAAATTCGTGGTGGTCTTTGTGGATGATATCTTAGTATTTTCTAAGAGTGAAGAAGAGCATGCCCTACATCTTGGGGAAGTGTTGAAGACTCTTCGAGCGCATAGCCTTAAGGCTAAATTCTCTAAATGTCACTTCTGGAGGAAGGAAGTACGGTTCTTGGGGCACGTGGTCTCCAAGGAAGGGATAGCTGTGGATCCCGCGAAGGTAGTATCAATTCAGGATTGGAAGGTTCCGAAGAGTGCTACCGAAGTAAGAAGTTTCTTGGGGTTGGCGGGTTATTATAGGAAGTTTATTAAAGACTTCGCGAAGATATCAGCCCCATTAACCCGCTTAACAAAGAAGAATCTTGTTTTCACGTGGGACGTAGATTGTGATGATGCGTTCCGACGGTTAAAGAGAGCTTTAACCACCGCTCCAGTTTTAGTGTTGCCAGATGGGAGCAAGCCATTTGTTGTCTATACCGATGCCTGTGGGACAGGACTTGGCGCAGTCTTAATGCAAGAGGGGAGGGTAATAGCCTATGGTGGAAGGCAGTTGAGGGCACATGAGAAAAATTACCCTACCCATGATCTAGAGCTGGCCGCTATTGTTTTTGCGCTTAAGATTTGGCGCCATTATCTTCTTGGTGAGAGATTCGAGTTGTTCACTGACCATAAATCTTTGAAGTACTTGTTCTCTCAGAAAGATCTAAACTTAAGACAGCAAAGGTGGATGGAGTTTTTAGCATCCTATGATTTCGAGATAGCGTATACCCCTGGCAAGGGTAACGTGGTGGCGGACGCCTTGAGTAGGAAGAGGTTGTCCTTGAGTCCATTGTTCGTGGAACGACGAAACTTGGAGTTTATCTCGATGTTTGATTTCAGACCTTCCGTTGACTATGTACCCGGTTTGCTAGCTTCTTTGGAAGTTAGACCTACTCTTTTGGGGCGGATTGGGGAAGCCCAGAGGGACGACCCACAGTTGGTTGAGTTGATAGGGAAGCTCATAAGGGGGGAGTCGTCCAGCCATTTGAGTAGGTACACCCTGGACGATAGGGGGTGCTTGCGTAGAGACGGTAGACTTTGTGTACCGCAAGACGAAGGGTTGAGGAAGGCTATTCTTGATGATGCACACCGTTCTAGGATGACCATTCATCCCGGTGGGGATAAGATGTACCAAGACATGAAGAGGGTTTTCTTCTGGGCCGGTATGAAGAAAGACGTGGCCGAATATGTCGCTCGATGTTTGGTGTGCCAGCAAGTGAAGGCGGAGCAAAGGAAACCAGGTGGGTTGCTTCACCCATTGGAGGTTCCGAAATGGAAGTGGGATAGCGTCTCGATGGATTTTATTGACGGGTTACCCAAGTCGAGAAAGGGTAATACAGGAATTTGGGTGGTGGTAGATAGACTTACTAAGAGCGCCCATTTCATACCTGTGAAGAGCAAGAGGACCGCTCCATGGCTAGCTTCTGTATATCTTCGAGAGATAGTTCGATTGCATGGGGTACCCTCTAGCATAGTTAGTGATCGAGATCCTATCTTCACTAGCGAGTTCTGGAGAAGTTTGCAAGAAGCAGTGGGGACTCAATTGTGTCTGAGCACCGCATATCATCCTCAGACAAATGGCCAGACTGAGAGGGTGAATCGTGTTCTAGAAGACCTTTTGAGGCTTTGTATCTTAGATTTTGGAGGTACATGGGAAGAGCATCTTCCACTAGTGGAGTTCGCATATAATAACAGCTTTCAGTCCAGTATTGGTATGGCTCCTTTCGAAGCTCTCTATGGAAGGCCTTGTCGATCACCTACATGTTGGTGGGAGTCTACGGATAAGATCTTGCTTGGGCCTGATATGGTTAGGGAAACTTCAGAGAAGATTGACTTGATTCGAAGAAGGATGAAAGCAGCGCAGGATAGACAAAAATCTTATGCGGACAAGAGAAGGACGGATCTTGAGTTTGAGGTTGGGGATAGGATTTTTGTTAAGGTATCTCCGTTGAGAAATGTTGTTCGCTTCGGATCCGTTGGGAAGTTAGCACCAAGGTTTGTTGGGCCGTTTCCTATTAAGGAAAGGATTGGACGGATGGCATATAGGGTGGAGTTGCCCGACAGACTTAGTGGTGTTCATGATGTATTCCATGTATCACATCTAAGGAAGTGCTTACATGAGACCGCAGAGGTGGTAGAGCCGAGCTTGCTTAGAGATATGGAGGTAGATGCGTCCTGACGGTTATCTTAGTTTATCCTAAGTCTACCAAGCTGCTTAGTGTAGCCATTCATCCCCAGATATTACCGTAGGTCAAGTTTATGTCTTCTCTGGTTACTTTAATGATTGTATTGTTAAAGTTATAGGACTCACTCAGACTTATGTCTGACCCCGTTGTTTTTATCTTTTTCCCAACCCTCAGGTCCTACGGTGGATCCTAGCGATAGTAGAGCTTGATCAGATTTCTGTTTCCAGTCTTGAGGAGCTTGGGTTGATGTAAAGCTCCGGTTATCCAGTTATCTTTTCTTTTCTTATGGCTATTGTATGAGAGAGTGGGATTATGTACTTCTTTATTTTGACAGATATTGTACTTGACTTTTATCATGGTTTTATGATGTAACCAGACATGTTTATTTCCGCTGTTATGAGATGATGTTTTCAATTTTAAATACTGTTTATATCTGTCTTGTTGTAATTTTTCTGTTCTATATTCACTAAAATACTCCACCGATGCTATGGCATTCCCTTTGTGAGTGACCCTAGCGGGCGTGGGGTGTTACAATATTGTTGTTAGTAGAGATGTTCACTTTGTGGAGGATGAAGAGTGGAGCTGGGATAATGCAGAGAAAAAGAGTCAGACCATGGTAGAGCTGAAACTCAAGTTTTATGGTTCAAGCATCGAAGAAGAAGATGACCGGCAAAATGAAACATTGGACGATGTTCCTGTTAGAGGAATAAGGTTACTCTCAGATGTTTATGAAAGGTGCAATATTGTTGTGTGTGAACCAGCCGACTATGTAGAAACAAAGAAGGATCAAAGGTGGATGGCTGCAATGGAGGAGGAGTTGTCAATGATAGAGAAGAACAAGACTTGGATCCTTGTAGAGAAGCCTCAAGGCAGGAAAGTAATTGGAGTTAAGTGGGTGTTTAGAAGCAAGCTTAACGTTGATAGCTCGATCAACAAGCACAATGCCAGGCTTGTGGTTAAAGGGTATACCCAAATCTTTGGTGTTGATGACCCGATACTTTTGCTCCTGTTGCTAGATTGGAAACAATCAGATTACTGTTTGCGATAGCAGCACAAAAAGGCTAGAAAATATTCCATTTGGATGTCAAATCAGCTTTTTTAAAGGGTGTCTTACAAGAAGAAAGTTATGTCAAGCAGCCTTAAGGATTTATGAAGGAAGGTAAAGAAGATAAAGTCTACCTTCTCAATAAGGCCTTTTACGGTCTAAAACAAGCTCCGAGAGCATGGTATAGAAAAATTGATGTACATTTGTTGAACTTGGGATTTGTGAAAATATTATCACAAAAAACTTTTTACGTCAAGCATAATGGCACCAACATTTTTATTCTTTCATTATATGTTGATGATCTACTGGTTATAGGAAACAATGCAGATTATATTCAAAATTTCAAACAGGAAATGATGAAGGTGCTTGAAATGATAGATCTTAGGTACATGTCTTACTTTCTTGGCATATAGATCAAGCAAAGGCAAGGTGAAGTTTTCATCTGCTAGAAAAAGTATGCAAAGGAAATATTGGAAAAGTTTCAAGTGGAGGAGCGCAAGGTAAAAAGCACTCCAATGAATCAAAAAGAGAAGTTGTGCAAAAAAGATGGTGCCGACAAAGTTGATGAAGGATATTTCAGAAGTTTGATTGGTTGTTTGATGTATCTCACAACAACAAGGCCTGATATTTTGAATGTTGTAAGTATTTTGTCCCGATTCATGCATTGTGCAAGTGAATTACATCTCAAGGCTGCCAAAAGAGTGATTCTATATGTCAAAGGCACAAGTGATTTTGGTGTTAAGTTTACAAGGAGCAAGGAGTTCAAGCTGGTTGGTTTTTCTGACAGTGACACGGGAGGTTCTGTTGATGATATGAGGAGCACTTCAGGCTACTGTTTCACTCTTGACTCTAGTGTTTTCTCATGGAGCTTGAAAAAGCAAGAAACTATAGCCCAATCCACTGCCAAAGCAGAGTTTATTGCTGCAACCGCTGTTGTTAATCAGGCTTTATGGATGAGAAATTTTTATTTGATCTTGATCTGGAGCATAATGAAAGCATAGAGATTCTTGTTGACAGCCAAGCTGCTATTGCTATCTCTCACAATCCTGTGTTTCATGGAAAAACTAAGCACTTTAATATCAAATTATATTTTTTAAGGGAAATACAAAAAAATGGAGCTGTCAACCTTGTTAACTGCAAGACAGATGAACAAGTTGCACATTTTCACGAAGCCACTACCTCTCAGCAGGTTTGAATCTCTTAGAACAAAGCTTGGTGTATGCAGCAGTTCCTAAAGCAAGGAGGAGTGTTAGCTGATGTGTTTAGGACTGCTGCATGAAGTTTCTTATTTAAATAATTCAAATTGTTTATCTTTTCTTAGTGCTGCAAAATATTAGGATCTATATTTTTGTTTCATATTTAAATTGTATTGCTAGCTGCTAAATTAAAATATAAAGTTTCTCTCTGTGCAAAATATAATCTTCCTCCATCACTGTTTACTTTATTATTTCTCTTTTCTAACAACACTTACCAATAAAACTTTAACCAAGGATCCTTCCATTAACCAGTTTCACTACCATTCACCTTTTATTAGGTTTTTTAACTGCTCTCTTAATTTTAAAATGTTTTTCCATATAGCTGAAGCATGATTATAATTTTCATACTTCAAAAATTATCCTTTATGTATCTAAATCTCATCCAGGGTGCCAAAGGATTATGCAGTTCCAAAATCTTCCAAGCAAGCTTGATAACATAGACTTATTTAGCTCATACAGATTTTTAAAACCTATACCACCCTTTTTTGGGTTTACAAAGTTCTTTATAGATAGATTTGTGTAATCCTCTTCTCTAAATAAAGTTTGCATACACTACATTGATTTAAGCAACTGAAAAATCTAGAATTTGAAATGTTTGTGACCAAAATCTAACTTTAGATGTGATAACTTCATGTATAAGTTCTACTTTGTCGGCAAATGATTGAAGTTTAGATATCTGACCTTGAAGTTTTTCTTTAATATTGTCTTTTAGTTTCCTACATTCTTTATCTATTTGTATATTGTTCAATAGATGAACTCCGAGGTATCTAACTCGAAGAGCATCCTTTTGAATCCTAAGTTCTTTTTATATAACTTTACTTGGTCCTAATTTTCCAAGCTAGTAGTTTTTTTCTTAAAATCATTCACTTTCAGACCTACCCATATTTCTGTCTTTTTGAATATATTTCTAAGGACTCTGCCTTGGTCGCAACTAACAGATCAGTATAATAAATTAAGTGGGTCATTTTTGGTTGAATGTTGTATACAAGTATGTTTTCTTATGAAGAAATGTAATTTACATATAATAGTAAACGATTCCATAGCTACTGCAAAGGTAGGAGAATAAAGGATCCCCTATCTAAGCACTTTGATGCAATATATAATCCTAGAATTCCACCGATCAACATAGCGTATGTAGGAGAATCGAAGCACTAGTTATAAGTATTAATAACTTGTCATGTATCCTCATAGGGTGTAACATAAAACCTTTACCCACTCTTTCATAAGCTTTATGGAGGTCCACTTTCAAACATACTTTATTTGCACCCTTTAGTTAAAGTCTTTTGCCAATTCATGATCCATAAGAGAGCTTTTGTATATAGTTCGCCATTAATAAAAGCATCCTGATATTGTGAAATTAAGTCTAGCAATATATTATTTAGCCTCATGCAAATTATTTTACATTGCATTTTATATTTGATACTACAACATGCAAATGGCATGTATTCTTCTAGTTTGTAAACTTTTGGAATCGTTGAAATAAATGTATGATTTATCTACTAAATAAACCCACTAGCAATTGAAGCTTCTTGATATACAACTAACTTATTTCCTTTCATGTCTACACAATGCATTTTGAAAAAAAGGAGCTATTATACTGTCCGGTTTACGACTGTAGTCATCGTGAATTGAGAATAGATCTCTTTTCAACTCTCTTTCTTCTATACTAAATATCAACATTTGCTCCCTTTCGACAAAACCATTCACCTAATGTGTATTTAAAGCTTTGATTATACTTCCTATTGTATAGTCCTATGATCTAAGAAATTTCTTATTTTTAAACTCTAAGTTTCTCTAAGATTTCCCTACGACAATTCAAACTCTTAGTTAAATCATCTAATCTTTCCTTTAAAATATTTTAAAATAAAACATTTTGTTGCATTTAAGGTTTGGAGCCACTTAGCGATCATGAAGCGAAGTTCTTGGAGGTCGCGGGCTCGAGTCCTACCCTCCTGCATTGCGCTTTCCCTTAAGGTCTAAAATCGTTATTCCTACTAATTGGGTTGAGATTGATAATCCTTGCTGGGTTGGCTAAAAAGGGAAATCTATGTGGAGGACAGTAGTATTCCCCAGCTTTACTCTCCGGAGTAAAGCTTTTTAAATAAAATCACGAAATATTGATAGAGACAAATGTATTTTACTAAAATGATATATGTACAATGCTCAGAAATGAAATAGAGAGGTCAGTATATATAATGCATTCTCTATGGGATTTGGCCCAGTGTACATAAATCAGAAGCTTGCTTGTAACATACTAATACCAAAGACAACTACTACCGATTCATTTCATTTCCTTTGATTCTCCCCCTCAAACCCTAGGTGGCGTTAGGGTTTGCTAAAAACTCGATCTAATCGATGCTTGAGGGCTGGAGAAATCACTGGAGAAGAAAGACCGGGTTTTGGAGAGAAGAGATGAACAAGGCACATTTATTGTGGTGGTTAGGTGTGGGTAGATTAGTGATCCACTACACGAATCTGTCCTGTTAGTGATGCGCATGCTGGATCTACCTCAGCAAGTCTCTGATTTGAGAGCTTTTGTTCATACTTTGACTTGAGTTACGAAGTATCGATGCTTTCTTCTGATTAAGGATTTATGACACACAATTTTTCTTTGAGCTTTGCTTTGACAAGGGCTTTATGAGAACATCTAATGTCTGGTACACTAATAGTACATGGTTTACTCATAGATTTCCTTTGCTTACTTGTCCTTTGATGAAATATATATCTAATTCCATGTGTTTGGTTCTTGAGTGAAGTACTGGATTTGCTGTGAGTGCTATTACACTCATATTATCACACAAAATAGCAGCACTTTTGGTTATTTGTAGTTCACTCAATAGCGACAAAATCCACGTGATTTCAATAGTAGTTCTAGTTATGCATCTGTATACTTCTTTAATACTAGATCTAGGTAAAGCAATGTGCTTTTTTGCACACCAGGGTATAGGGTTATTTCCCAAATCTATTCAGTATCCTAAAGTTGATCTTCTATCATCACAGTCATTTGCCCAATCTAAATTTGAGAAAGCATTGATGTTGAGTGTGTTGCTTGTTTACAATCTTAACTTGTAATTGATAGTACCTTTTAAATATCGTAGATTCTCTTGACTGCCTTCCAATGTTCACTTATAGGTTGCTGCATAAACTGACTGACTTTATTCACACTGTATGAGATGTCAGGTCTTGTTATTGTTGCATATTTCAAGGCTCCTACTATGCTTCTGTACTACTTCTTGTTAATAATATTTTTCGTCAACACCGGAGATAGGTCAAGGGGGTTGGATCTAAGGGAAAGAAGTAGATTGTTTAGCCTCCATAAGCTTAGGTTGGTTCTTCGTCCCTAGATGTTAAGACTTCGGAGAGAGGAATCACTAATCTACCACCCTTGACAAAGGACTTAATGGTTGATGGCAAGGGATTCTATACCAAGCCCGATGGGAGATCTAAGCTCCTAGAGAGGGCAGAAGCTCGCAGAAGGGGTTTAAACTTATAGGAAAGGGGCGTTTCCTTCGATCTACGGAAACGTTTGGACGAGAATCCATGTATTTGTAAGAAATAAACAGTAAATCATGACAATCAATAATCAAGAAAATAATATAACAAACTCACAGGAAGATGCTTTGAATATAGATGTGCGATTTATTAATATTCGATTTGGAATACATGATCAAAGTAGAAGAAATTGATCCCAGCCTTAGGGTTTTAGAGAGAGGGAGAATACAAGGATTTTTGAAAAGTAAGAAAAAATGAACCCCCCTTACCCCTAGGGTTTTATTTATAGAGAACTTGGAGCCCTTCCCGTTATTGGGCCATTGGGCCTTCAGAAGCCTTTGTCGGCCGTCTCTTTCCTTGGTCTTGAATGTTTTGCTTCTGGCCGCTTTATAGTGTTAATTATAGCTTCCGTAATGAAGGTTTTTGGCTAGCCAGGAGTCTCCTCGAGATTGATATGTGTTTGCTATCGTTGTAGTTCTTCGGAAGGTATTTTGAGTTCTTGGTTGCGTGCTCTCGGTTATAGTCTTTCGGATGTAGGCTTCCGGTTTACCCGTGAATACTTAGAGAAGCTTACTTCATTATGTATGTGGATAGCTGTCGGTTCAGAATTATTGTCGGTGTCTATGCTAAATAGACTAATGCGGATAGCTTGTATCCCCTCAGGGGTCCCAGTCTGCTTTTGGAGGGATTTCCAGGTATAACCTGATGATCCAGAAGGCTGCTCCAAGTGGCTTGCCTGTTGTTTATCTAAATAACCTCTCGGCATTTATGTAGTGGATGTTTCGGAAATTGGTTCTAGATAATCTTTATGTTTCTCTAGCTTGGTGATCTTGGTGTTTTAGTCCCCTGGCATATCGGTATTGGGTAATTTAATATCGAAGGTCCTTTCGGACATCAACTGACAGATTTCTCGCCTTTATCTTGCTTGGTTTCTGATCATGATGACTTTTCGCTGTAGGACTCCCCTGTCGGGTTGACCCTGTCGGATAGATCCCGCCGTTTAGATCCTGTAGCTTTTACTATCCTTTCTCCTAGGAAGGTCTCGGTTGATGCAACATTCGGACTATTTCTCCTTGCCCTTGACTACTCCTAGTATTTGACCCTCCTTCCTGATGGACTCTTATGAGCTTGCGATCAACTGATACCCCTTCACCGTCAGCCTATTTCATTGTTGATTTTGGTAGTAACATTTGCCCCCCTTTAGTGAAGGGGTATTTTTGACTTTCCAAGTCAAACTCTTTGACTTTTTCGAAGTGTCATATCTGAGTCTTTTGATCTCCCTTGATCAGGAATGTTGATTGGTCTTCGTTTGTACAGTGGAGATCTAGGTAAATTTCTTTGCATAATTACCATTGCTCCTTCTTCACTTTTACCTGCAACATAAATTCCTCGAACCAACTTATTTGTTGATTGGGGACTTGAAGCTTATTTTGGGAATCCTATTGCCGGAACCTCTGGTAAATACTTCTGCTTTGGTCTCTAATTTAGGAATTAAATTGTTCGAACGTTAATGGCTTGGAAGGCAATTCATGGTGAGCCGCCCATATGCCCTTTTCCCCAAATATAAATTTTAGGGTTTGAGATATGTAGTTTTCACAAAAGAATCAATTCTCATAATTAAGTAATGGGAATGGTGTTTAGCGCCATCCAGGTTTTTAATGGTGATCTATAGTTGCCTGGCTATGGCTTAATTATTCTGAAATCTCTTAGCCTTAACCTTAAGAGAAGATGACCCTGTCATTACCAAGGGTTTGATTGTTTTTAAATAAGGTGACACTTGTTGTGTATTTTATCTAGACCGGTATTTTAGAGTTATCCCAACATTCACTATTTTGACTATCCATTACTAGTAGGTTTACATGTTATCACCCTCATGTGCTCTAATGAGTGGAAAATGAATTTTATGTGCTTATGAAATCATATCACCTGGAAGCACTATGTCTGATAAAAGGAGTCCCGGTCCATCATCTATTAGTGCTTGTGGCATTTCCCGGAGGAGGAAGTCTTTCCTCTTGAAGAAGTCTTTGATTACATCTCAAGATGAAGTGAATTCTATTCTTGCTAGCTTTGGAATAGGCAATGTAGAGGCCATACTTGTCGCTTATTGTGATGACAACATGCACCCCCTTGAAGGATATTTCGCTTACTCAGCTTCACATATCTGGCATGGAGGTTTCTTTCCTTTTCCTTCCTTCATGTTTTGACTTCTACGGGACTTGGAGATTGCGCCCATCCAACTCTTACTGAGCACTTACACATTGCTTTTATGTCTTGAAGTACTTGCTCTTGAATCGGGTCATGCTTCTCTTACTCTTAACCTTATTCAACAACTGATGCGTTTTTTCTAGAGATGCTGACTTCCCTAAATTCCATGCTACCCCCTTGCGGAAGATTGTAATGACGCTGCGGGTAAGGCTATACCCTGGGAAGATCAGTTCTTCTTCATCAGATGCCCTGTCGGCATTTCTGGCCAATTTGTTGATTGCGGTCAGTCCTCTTAACCTTTCGCGGATGAATACTTTTCTCACTTGTGACTTATCTTTAATCGTTTTCTTTCAGATCCCGCTTCTAAGAGAGTGTCTTTAACCGAAAATGAATTTCGTGTATTTGGACTCATTTTGAAGCTACTCGAAAAGCCGCCAGGTCGGTCAACTCAATTAACCAACGACGAGTTGTGTCTCTATAACCTCCTCCCTAACGGACAGAAGGTCTTGGGGCATCCACCTATTCGTCTTCCCGGCTACAAGCGTTTATTGTCATGCTCAGAAGTATTTTCTTCCTCAACTCGCTTATTTCCGGGTATGTTTTGTTGATTCGATATTTTCTTTATCGAGGTCTCTTTGGTACCCAAGTTTCGCGTTCTTTGAACCTTTCTTTGATTTTTCATTTGTCTAGGAGTTTCGACTTCGGAAGCCCTTACCCTTACTGACGTTTTGAACCTATCTACTGTTATTGTTGTAAAGAGGTTGGCCGAGTTACTTGTCGACCCGCCAGCTAAAAGATTAAAGCTTGATTTTCCTGCTTCTGTGGTTTCCGGGGTTGCTTCCGGTTGAAAGATAGGAAGTAGTGTTTTTCCGTTATCCCTTCCAACTACATCGGAAGCGGGTGCAGGTGTCATGCCATGTATTCCAGCATCTCGGTCCGTGGACCCTTCAAGGCCTCTTGGCCTTCAACGGATTTTACTAATTTTGTGAAGCTTATTCTTTTTAGTCTGGAATTTTCTGACATCTCGTTACCCTCCACTTCTTCAAACATGGCATATTTCTACCAGCATTTGATCACCCAACAGCTTAAGGTACAATACTTCCTTTTTAATTTGGACTTTCCATTTGTTGTGATTGTATAATAAATGCTTCTAATTTCCCAGATTATCAAGGAATGGCACTTGTCTAAGCCAATTCTTTCTTCCTATGCTACTGAAATCATTCGTCTTCGAGAAGTAAACGTAGCTTTGAGCGATGAATGTGAGAGGTTGAAAGCTTCCTTGGAACACGCCAAGTCGGCTTTAGAGAAAGAAAGGCAGACTAAGGATGTAACCCCAAATAAGGTGTCGGCTTTAGAACACCAGATAGCGGAAGATGTGGCCACTCATGCCGATGAGCTTCAGAAGAAGGATGAGAAGCATTCACGTGCTGCTCAAATAATCTATGCAGCTGAAGATACGATTTCTAATTTCCTTCAAGTCCACCTTCCAAAGATTAAGTCTGATTGTTACGAAGATGCCTTATTTCACCTTCTTCCAATAACCATCAAAGTCTTCCTGAACTCCGTACCACCAAAGTTCCTCCGTTCGTCAGAGATCAGGTTATGGAAAGGATTAAGTTGGGAGAGCAAGGCATTAAAATACCATAGAGGAGTGAATCCAAAGTCGAGGACCTTTTATATATTGACCATCTTTCAGATGATTTAGGCGGAAAAGAGGAGACTCCCGCTTTTTTGACAATAATGGGGAGAATGACGGCGATGGTTCTGGAGGTAGTGGCCGCCAGGATAAACATATTTTCCATGATTTTGAATCATTACTACCTAAAAAAGGTGGCCTCTCTAGTCTTTTGGGAGGGAAGAAAGCTGTTGGTCCTGAAGTTCCTTCTCCTTGGGTAAGATTCTCACTTCGGGAGTGTTTTTCTCTTTCCCTAAATATTTGGATATAACCCATCTCCTGTCATTACAATAGACTAAAGAAAAGTTGTTTTCTGCTTTAAGCAGAGTTAGGTAACAAATAGAAGAATTCGAACCGTCTTTATATAGAGTAAGAGGCACACTTGTAAACTTAGCTCAGCGATTTATATAACATTTTATGGAGTTCCCCTTTGTTACAAGTGAAAACTAATACACTTATTTGCATCATTATAGAATTTTGTTTATTATGAGGATGCATTACGTACAATTTATAGACTGAAATAGGAGTTTCGAGCGACGCCTACTCACACTTTCAGGGAAAAGCGTTTTCTTAAGAAACTTAAGAGCGTTTACACTATACTTCCTCAATTCTCCTTTAACTTTTTGAACGGAGATTGTGAAGCGATACTAAAGAGTTTTAGGGTTAAACATGCTAAGATGCTATGTAAATAATAAATGCATGAAAAAGCGATCTTTTTGTAATTCCCTTTTTATCTATATGCCATAGTAGATTGGTTTCGGGTTAAACTCGTGCAAAATTGTATAAGAAAAGGGGTTTTATACCTGCAAGCCGAAAAGAAAATATAATCGTAACTGTTTTCCTGCGTGCATGTGGGTATGTTGATCGACATGAGATCCTCTTGTCTTGGAGCGGAGCATCACCGACAAAAGAGACTATTCCCATGTCTCAAGAGAGAATGATTTTACATCAGAATTTATCCATCAAACATTTGTCTGAGAGAATGAATGCCTTGAAATAACAGCTAGAAGAGAAAGATAGGACTATTCTTGGATTGAGGGCATACAAAAAGACCACACCCTCTATCAAGTTTGAGGACGAATTGAGGCGTTTATGCCAACGTAGTGTTGACTTGGAAATTGATTTGAACAATGCCACTACAAAGTGCGAGACGTGGGAATATTGTTTCAAGAATATTCCTATCATAATGGGATCTTCATCCTCTGATTTTGCGACCGGTCGTGAGACCCCTATCCGTCAGAAGTTTTATTACTTAAATAACCCTCCCCTAGGGCTAAAGGAATTATCCATTTCTGAGTGGAGCAAAAGAGTGGTAGCCGAGATGAAAGAGGCCTATGACATTAAGTTGATTAAGGATTTTCATGACTGTGTCGTCATGTATGCTAATCAAATTAGACGTTTACAAGTGGAAAGGCACGATTTGCGTATGGATGTTTTCGACTTGGAGAAGGAAAACAGTTCTCTTAGGACAATGTGTAGGGATATAACAAAGCCTTGAAATTTCAAATTAAATCTTTTGACCATTTGATGAAATGAGTAAGATAGTGCGAAAGCTTAACAAATTGCTAGAAATCGCACTTCGTCATGCTATCGACCCTCCTTTGCCTGATGACGGAGAGGACCTAGATTATTACTAATATGTTGCAGTAGTGATATACAATTATACCTATGATCAGGGTGTGAGAATGTAATAATATCATTATATTATTATTTTTTGCTCTGGTGAATGAACTTTGTGTATTGACAATGTCTATTATGTAAATTGTTGTAGATATGAAACATAGATGACAATTGCTTGCCTATAAATGGTTTGAGGAGTTTCTCCGAGTAAGAAAAGAAATAACCCGTTACTCGGAATTGTTTTGATGATGGCCTTCTCGTTCTCTTCCAAATTCTACATTGTGGCCTGTCATCCGTGGTTGTTCTAATTTAGGATAACCGTTACGGAGCTTTTTTGTGGGTTAGTTATTCACCTTTCGGATTCGTTTCAAATCGGGGTCACTCAGACTTTGGTGTCGGTATAAGTCCTTGACTCCTCTTCCGGCGTTTGATGTAAGTCAAATCAACTCAGATTCGGGTTAATCATAGTAGGAGGCCAGGAATCTGCTTCCGATTTTTATGGAAAGTTGAGTCAACCGATTCGGTGTTGAGATAAGGCCAGGATCTCGCTCTATGTGTTTTGCGAAGGCCCCCCCAACCCAGATTCGGGTGCCAATATAGATAGAAGACCGGGAACCCTTTTCCGTATTTGTGAGGAACTGCATCAACCCAGATTAGGGTATTTATATAGATAGAGAACCGGAAACACCTTCCGGTATTTATGAGGAACTGAATCGACCCAGATTCGGGTATTTAATGATTGAAGGCTGGAGATCCTTTCCGGCATTAAAGTTTTGGTAGCCTACTTGGATTCGATTTGCGAAGCAGAGGTTGTACATGCTTCCCGATCCACTCTCTGGTTTTTTGATGTCAAAGCAAAGGATGTATGTGCTTTGTTGGCCACTCTCTGGGCCTGTGTGCTTGGTTAGCTTATCCACGAGCAAGCCCCAAGGACTTACCCGAACTCCCTCCAAGAGGCATCTTATCTTGACCATCATAGATGATGATAAGGTCTCAAAAACTTAGACGGGGACATCGTAGGCACAGAACTAAGGTTTATTCTTTTAATGCTCTACACCTGTGCATTTAAAGCATTTAGCTGTTCTATAGCGGTAGAGGCCTAAAAAGCGGAAGCAGGGATAAAGTAGGGAAATAGCGGGGATATAACGGAAGGTAGAAAAATGTTAATTAGATGCATAACTATATAATTAAATTAATTAGTTATCATTCTCACATCATTTTTGTAGAAGAAACGTATATTAATTAATATTATATAACAAAATCGAAGATTCTCATGGTTATGCACACTAGATTTGAGGACTACTACATATTTCTATCTTATATAAGACACTTATGACTCAAAATTAACTCTTTACATAAACTTTTTTGATTTATTTTAAAAGTGAACTGGTCAAATCATCATTTGTATATTAATATTGCTAAAGCGGGTGCTAAATAGCGTTGATTTAGCAGGTGTAGCGGAAAATAGCGGAGCTTAAAGCGGAACTACTGTTCATCAGTGCTAAATTGAAATAGCGTAGCGGCTGGAGAGTGCTACTTGTTATAGCGGGAATATTACGGGGCTTTAGCGGGGCTTTAACGGCATAGCTCTACACTGACCATCGTAGGTACTGGTAGAGGCTTACACGCCACACCCCTTTAAGGGGTGCCCTATCCTGACCATCGTAGGCGATGATAGGGGTTTGCGTTCCCTTCTGCGGGTAACGCGGAACATAAGCAGAGGTAGGATGTGCTCTTCTGCGAGTAGAGGTAAGACGTGCTTAGGTCTAGCAGAGGTAGGGCATACTCTTCTATGATCAAAGGCAGAGCGTGCTAATTTTAGATGCACCGCCATGACCATTTCTGGTGTGAAACAGAGGCTTATACTTTTGATGCTTTAACCTAACCCCCTCTGATTTGGGCATGGAAATAGACTAACACACCACCCCTCCCCCTTCGGGAATGCCTTGCCCGGACTAATTAGGTGCTGATAAGGATTTTTCTTTTCTTTTATCCATTTGTGACTTGACCTGTCCTTGGTCATTTTAGGTTTGTGGGGATTTTCTTCTTTACAATCGGGCAGATAACTTTTCCTTTACTTTTTCTAGGAGACTTTAGCGGCATATCCTCTTACGCTTTCTTTACATATCTTTGTAATTTTCCTTGGTTTAAGAACTTGATGATCATTCCTTCTAAAACTCTGCAATGGTTTGTTTCGTGTCCGTTTTTCCATATGGTAGTAGCAGTACGACCCTTCACTCTTAGCTTCGTTCTTAGGTTTCTTCTTTAACGATGGCCAAAAGTTCAGTTCATGTCTAGATAGGAAGTAGATACCCTCAATCGACATTGTGGCCTTACAACCTTTGGGCAAACTTGACTCGAAATTCCTCTTTCTTTGTTGTATTTTGTCCTTTTTATTAGTTAATTTTGTCATTCCTTCCTCATTCATACACTTCCTTTTAATCTCCTTTCGGCATGGTGGTATATCTCTTTCAGATCTTTTATTGGTAAGAGGAATGGAAGCTTTCTCAACCCTTTGTTCGAATATGGTTCCTCGAGCCTATGTGAGGACGGCTTCTTGTGTATGGAGAAAGGAGCTACATCTTTCCCTTGAGGATCGGCATAGGGAAAAAATCGGAGTCGGTCCTAAGTGGAAGGGTTTAATGCTCCATCGATCAGGATCATAAGGTTCTACATCCATCTCCTTTTCTTGGATACGCAGGGTTTCTGATTTGAACCATTCGATCACCCATGTCTCATCAATATTGGCCCCAACCATGAGAAACTCGTTAGTATCTGGAAGAGATCTTTTATTCATGATGTTCGCCTCTTCATGGTTTAGTCCATTCTGGGACGGAACAACTATGGTGGATATATGGAAAGCTTAACCAAAGGAGCGGAGTTTCAGGCCCTCTTTCTAGCGCCACAATGTTAACGATAATTTTCGTCAACACCGGAGATAGGTCAAGGGGGTTGGATCTAAGGGAAAGGAGTAGATTTTTTAGCCTCCACAAGCTTAGGTTGGTTCTCCGTCCCTAGATGTTAAGACTTCGGAGAGAAGGGTCACTAATCTACCACCCTTGACAAAGGACTTAATGGTTGATGGAAAGGGATTCTATACCATCCCCGATGGAAGATCTGAGCTCGTAGAGAGGGCAGAAGCTCGCAGGACGGGTTTAAACTAATAGGAAAGGGGTGTTTCCTTCGATCTGCGGGAAGGTTTGGACGAGAATCCATGTATTTGCAAGAAACAAACAGTAAACCGTGACAATCAATAATCAAGAAAATAATATAACAAACTCATAGGAAGATGCTTTGAATATAAATGTGCGCTTTATAAGTATTTGACTTAGAACACATGATCATAGTAGACGAAACCTTCCAATTGATCCCAGCCTTAAGGTTTTAGAGAGAGGGAGAATACAAGGAATTTTGAAAAGTAAGAAAAAATAACCTCCCCCTCAAAATGTGACCCCTAGGATCTTATTTATAGAGAACTTGGAGGCCCCCACCCCCCACGTTATTGGGTTGTTGGGCCTTCAGGAGCCTTTATCGGCCGCCTCTTTCCTTGTTATTGAATGTTGGGCTTCCGGCCGCTTTGTAGTGTTAATTATAGCTTCCGTAATGAAGATTTTTGGCTAGCCAGGAGTCTCCTCGAGACTGATATGTGCTTGCTATTGTTGTAGCTCTTCAGAAGGTATTTTGAGTTCTCGGTTGTGTGCTCTCGGTTATAGTCTTTCGGATATAGGCTTCCGGTTTTCCCGTGAATACTTATAGGAGCTTTCCCTCATTATGTATGTGGATAGCTAACAGTTCGGAATTATTGTCGGTGTCTGTGCTAAATAGACTAGTGTTGATAGCTTGTATCCCCTCTGGGGTTCCGGTCTGCTTTTTGGAGGGATTTCTAGGTATAGCCTGATGATCCAGAAGGCTGCTCCAGGTGGCTTGCCTGTTGTTTATCAAAATGACCTTTCGGCATTCATGCAGTGGATGTTTCGAAAATTAGTTCTAAATAATCTTTATGTTTCTCTGGCTTGGTTCTCTTGGTGTTTTAGTCTCCTTGGCGTATCGGTATTGGGCAAGTTAATCCCAAAGGTCCTTTCGGACATCAACTGTCGTATTTCTCGCCTTCATCTTTCTTGGTTTCTGATCAGGATGACTTTTCGTTGTAGGACCCCCTGTCAGGTTGACCCTGTCGGATAGATCCCTCCATTTAGATCTTGTAGCTTTTACGATCCTTTCTCCTATGAAGGTCTCGGTTGATGCAACTTTCGAACTATTTCTCCTTGCCTTTGACTTCTCCTAGTATTTGACCTTCCTTCCCGATGGACTCTCATGAGCTTGCGGTCATCTGATACCCCTTCACCGTCAGCCTATTTCATTGTTAATTTTGGTAGTAACACTTCTCATTTGTTATATATCCACCCTTGTTTTCTTAGTAAGTGACAGTTGCTTATCATAGGAGGAGATATAGGATTTGCTTTATCCATGTTGCTTTTGAGGAGAAGTTCTGAAATGTACTTTCTTTGACTTAAGTACATTTCAGTGCTTAAGACTCTGGCTACTCCAATTACTAAAAAATATGTGAGGTCTCCCAAGTCTTTTAAAGAAAATTCTGCATTTATGCACTGGGTTAATTTCATGATCTCCCACTCACTGTTATATGTAATTATAAAATCGTCAACATATATTAGTATATAGGTAATAATGTTATGTAGAAACTTAGTAAATAGAGAGTTGTCATATTTGGTTGGTTGGTAGCCCAATTTTTCTAGGATTGAAATTAGATTTTCAAACCAGACTCTGGGTGTTTGTTTTAGTCCATAGATAGATGTTTAGCTTGCACACAAGTGCCTCTTTGCCTTGTTGCCTTAACCCTCCAGTCTGTTCCATGTAAACTACTTCCTATAAGTCACCATTTAAGAAAGCATTATTTACATCAAGCTGTTTGACGGTCCAGTTTCTATATAGTGCAATCGTTGGAACAATTCTGGTAGATGAGGATTTCACAATAGGTAATAATGTTCCTTTAAAGTCAAACCCACATAGTTGTGAATAGCCTTTGGCTACCAGTCTTTCCTTGTATCTAGAAACTGTACCATCAGTGTTTTTTTGACTCTAAAGGTCCATTCACAGCCAATAATATTTTTATTATTTGGTTTTGCAACAAGTTCCCAAGGGTTGTTTTTCACTAAAGCATTATACTCATCCTGCATAGTTGCTTTACATTCTTTGATGTGATTATCTTGATTATATGATGTTGGTTCATTAGTGGTACTGTAAAGTTTTGATTTGAAGATGCCACTCTTTTCTCTAGATATCATGTGGTGTCTTTTGGGTTCACTTGCTTGTTGTGGTACACTTCTACTTGTGTCAATGTACTCGTCATCACTACCCTGACCCATGTCACTAACCTGTTGGCTAGGGATTGGTTGATCCTCATCACAAGGTTGGCTGAAGTTGTCACTAGTAGCCTGAGTTGACCCTTGACCTGGCCCACATATTGGCATTCTGTATTGAAAGTCTCCCTAGCTTCCAACATTATGCAAATTTTTACCCGCTTTCTCTTGAACAAGTATGATAATATCTAAATTACAAGGTATATTTGGTATAAAGTACTTTGGGTTGTAGATTTTATTGGTTGTTTTTGTCTCTTTCATACCAAAAGGAAACTCATGTTAATTGAAAGCAACATGCCTTGAGATGAAAACCATTACACTTTTATCAAGACATTTATAACCTTTAAATCCATTAGCATGACCCAAAAAAGTACATGGAGAGGATTCAAACTGTAGTTTGTGTGTGTTGTAAGGCTTTAGATAAGGGAAGAACAAACACTAAAGTACTTTCAAGTTTTTGTAGTTAGGCTTAACTTTTGTAAGGGCATCTAATGGAGTTTTATAGTTTAATGCTTTTGTTGGAAGCCTGTTAATTAAATAAATTGTAGTTGTGAAGTCATCTGGCCAAAATTTGGGAGGCATTGATGCTTGAGCAAGTAAAGTTATGCATGTTTCTACTATGTGTATGTTTTTTCTTTCTATAAGGCCATTATGTTCAGAAGCATGTGGACAGGTTGATCTATGTAATATACCTTTTTTATGAAAAAAAAAATTAAGTGGGAGAAATTCCTTTCCCCCATCAATTTTTATAGTTTTGACTTGACAATTAGTTTGTCTTTCAGCACCAGCAACGAATTGTAGTAAAACATTGTAGGTTTCATATATTTTTTTTAACAAATATACCCACACATACATAGAGTGAGCATCTATGAATGATATGTATTAATATTTATATCCATAATCAATGTGTATTGATACTAGGGCCCATAAGTCTGTTGCCACTAATTCAATAGGTTTAGTATATTTTCTCTCAGAGTTTGGAAATGCAAATTTGTGACTCTTTCCAGTTTGACAATAAATGCATATATGATATGAAGGAATTTTACTAACATCAATATTATTGCTACTTAATATTCTTTTTACAATATTCATAATGGTGACCTAGTTTATTACACCGTACATCAAATTTGTTGCTACTTTCAACAATGTTAACTTGATGCAGGTTAGTGTTGTTTCCTTTAAGATTTGAACTTCTTGAATTGATAACATCAAATTTGTAAAGCCCCTTATACTCCTTACCCTGCAACAGAGTTTCTTTTTTTAGTAAATTGTTTACTAAGTAGTATTTGGGGTAAAATTCAAAATACACTCTGTTGTCTTTGGCAAATTGAGAGACACTTAAGAGATTTTTTTTATTAATGGTACACATAGTAAGTTATTTAGATATAGTTTTCTAATACGGTTAATTCTTGCATTTCCAGTGTGGGATATGTGCACAGATTTTCCATTACCTACAATTAAAGTTTTGTTACCTTTGTATTGCTTATTTCCAAGGTTCAAATTGGTAAGGTTGTCAGTCATGTAATTTGTGGATCCCGAATATGGATACTACCCATCATCAAGTAAGTCCTCTATCTTTGTAGTATCATTTTCTCTTATTTCTCCATTGCTTTTATTGTCTTGCTGTGAGTCAATGATGTTTGCACTTAGGTTTCTTGAACTGCTGCCTTGTTGAGATGCGTTGTAGTTTATACCAATTCTGAAGTAACACTTATTGGTTGTATGTCCAACCCTTTCATAAATTTGGCATTTGGGTCTATTATTGTTGTTACTGTTCCATCTTCCCCCTCTTCCTCTTGATCTGAAACCGCCCCTCTGATTGCCACTTGGTTGATTTATGTTGTTGCTAGAGTTTCTTTCCTGATTTTTATTCTTGCCATTAAAAACATAGTTTGTTGTGATGTTCCAATCTTACTTCATGTGATAACAGCGTTGAATGCACAAATTGTAGAGATGGGAATTTTTAGTACTAGATATAACATCGACAATAGCTTCATATTCACCATCTAAACCATTCAATAAAAATATTATTTGTTCATAATCAATAACCATACTAACAGATGTAGAAAATTGGTCATACGGTGTTTTGACTTTAATGTGTATTCTCTAATACACACTTTTCCTATCTTAATGTTTTGTAGTCGTCTTTTGTAGCTCATAAAATTTACTGCAGATTCTGAATTGAAAATCAATTCGATTGTTTGTCAAATTTCATGAGTGGTTTTGCAACCTGTTAGTTGTGGTAAAATACTTGGACCCACAGAGGAGAGAAGCCAAGAACTGGT
Source organism: Allium sativum (assembly GCA_030737875.1). NCBI lineage: Eukaryota > Viridiplantae > Streptophyta > Magnoliopsida > Asparagales > Amaryllidaceae > Allium > Allium sativum. The sequence goes on along the minus strand of CM060918.1, from coordinate 119,819,062 downwards.
GAGTTAATCTTGTCTTTGATATGAAGTATATTCATTGTTGCTGACCAATTTTCCTTCACTTTCGATAATATATCTTGTAGGGGTGGCAGTAGTGCCAAACACATACTCCTCCAGGCCATAAACCTTGATGGCAGTTTCGATTTGAAACTTCCAAGTTAAGTAGTTTTTTTTCATCGAGTTGTGTCGTTACAATTTGGCTATGTGGTTTGATGATGGCTTTTAGCACTTCTTTACTGACTGAATTTGTGTTGGTGCAGACCTTCGGTGGATGTTGGTGATGTTCTATCTCCAGCCATTGTAAAGAACGGGATTGTAAAGGCCCGTAAATTCGTACCCTTTGTGTTGACGAATTACAACCCACATCCAACCCAAATTGCACGAAATTATGAATCTTTAATAGAAAGAAATTAGAGGATGAGAAATAGAAAGAAAGAAATATTAGAATAGAAGAAAAAGAAGAAGAACATCAGAATCTCACAGCGGAACGAGTAAATATAATATATCAAATCTCTTATACAAAAAGAAACGATATATATACATACCAATCATCAGAGTACAACATATATCTTTTACAGTGGAAAATAACTTTTAATAACTAACGGTGAAGCCTCCTGCTTCCAGCTCCTGAAAACTTCAAGCAGAACCTAACCTGAAATATACTCGGTCTGACCCGAGCACATTTGAAGCAAAGCAAAATTCACTCGGATCAGTCGGAATACTTTCAGTGATAAATTCACATGGCAAACAACTTGCTTAACTTTAAAAGATCCTTTTTGAAAGAAACGAAAATAGTAAGACCAGCCCATACATAAAAACGGGCGGTTTTTACCTTACTATAACCCAAAACATTTTTGATATAACAAAATCTAGTGATATTATAATAGTTTCTATCAAACCAGAAATAAATAACCATCTAGTAGAACGTTTACATCTCATGTTCTGCATATTCATTATAAAATCAAAAATCGCAAGGCGCTTATTGGAGATTGGATTCCGAGTATGACAAGGTATGGAACCACCTTCCGATCAGTGTACTCTAGAGGGGGATACACTTGGGGTCAACAAGAACACCTTGCGACCCGGCCACACATGACCGGCCACTCATTTAACTTGAGTGTATCGAATGTATTGTCACCCATTATGGTCTTATAGGCCTGTCGTACATTCGCGGAGATATGAAAACGAAAGAAGAACAAAAATGAATTTTCTCTAGATAGTGACAATACACCCTGCTTGGGGGCGACCCAAATAGCCGTGTTGCCTACCCGATTTATGTCATTTCCCTGTTGTGAGGCTTGAGGTCACATTTACCTTTTCAGAATATCACATCATCATTTACTTTGAATGCCACATCGTCAGATCCGTCAAATCACTAATTGACGTCCACAAATATACTTTAGGTGTTAAGTAAGACAATTTCTCCGCCACCAAACTTGGTATATTTGTAAAAATCAATCATACATGATCATTTGGAAATACCCTATCAGACATTCATCCATACAAGTCATCCAGGAACAGGATGAACCGAAGGCACCCTCCTACTGCATCCTATATAGGAATCACCCTAAGGATCAGTAGCGAGAAGTCCTTGCAATCCTATATTTCATCACGATAGAATCAATGTCGAAATAACTCTGGTTCCAAGTCAGAGAAATTCAATGAGTACTTCTTCCGCTCATGAAGATCAACGGTCTTTAATGCTCCATTTTTAAGCCTGCAAGTTAATCGTGAACGCACAGTTGGTTCGAAGTGGTTTTAGGTCTAGTTCTCATCCCGGTCTCTTCGAAACAACACGTCAAAAGGTCCAATAATATTTATTGATAGTTGGTGTTTTAACTATCAACTCAAACAATATAGATTAGTGCTTTGGTTGTTCGGTCTCCTTTCATTTAAAAACATTCATAAGAATCATTTCAATTAAAACTCGATTTCATGCCTCATCTCAATTAAACCTCTTTGGTTTTCCATTGCTCGAAACAATAATTAATACCTATTGTTTTAAATTAAAACCTCTTTCAAAACTTGTTGCTTGATTTTCCCTTTCCTCAAAATCTTCTTTATTATTTCCTAAATCCCTTTTATTTTTCAAAACTCTTTTATATTTCCTTTATTTTGGAATATCATTATATATATATATATATATATATTCTTAGTATTTCCTTTCATTTTCTTCACTTAGGAAATATTTTATAAATATTCACAAAAATTCCTTTTACTTCTTATACCATTACAAACTGATATCATCCTACGATAATAGTGAAGTCGTTCAAGTTGGGGTATTTTAATTACCTCTCAGACCTTGATCGACAACGTTCTTATCTTAAGATAATAAAAGTTTGCAACTCAAAAATCTAATATATCATTTCCGTTTCCATTTACTATGGTTTTATAGACCATTTTCTTTTATTTGAAAACCCACTCTACAAGTAAATTCCTTTTACTTCATTAAGTAAACTTTCAAATCTGATTTACCATTGATTTCAATATGGTTTTATAAACCATATCTTATATCGGTAATCTCCTTATAATCTCTTTACTTGATTTATTAAACTATTAAATATCCTTTTGCACAAATCCATTTAACCATTTTCTTTGAAGTTCTATTATAATCACATCCATTTTACTTAATAACATCCTGTTGAAACTCTCGCATTAGCTTATAAATCCCATTAACAACTTGGTTTGTAAACATAGGTTATAATCCTTTTATAAAACCCTTACTAGAGTTAAATAAATCTTATCTTCATTTGATCACTTCTTAATTTAATTCCAATTAAACTTAATCGCCTTAATTATTATTAGTTTAAAATAATAATTTACTTCAATATTAAGTACATTAAAAGTCGTTAACTCCGTTATTAACTAAAGATAGAATAAATTACATTTTAAAAAGGTTACTAAATAATTAACTTCATTAACAATAAAAATTCGAAAATCACCTAGGAATATAGTTAATCAAAGATTAAGTTCTTTTAACAACATTCGTTAAGTTAAATGAATATTTAGAAAACCACTGATTAGATTAATTTAAATCAAATTAATCCAATTGTCAAATTTAAATTAAAAAAGTTGATTTTGTCAAACATAAATATCAGTTAAGCTATTAACTGATTTCCATTTCCCTTACCCTTAAATTAATTAATAACGTAATTAATTTAAAACATCATTTACTTTTCGTAAAAACAATTATTCCATTTTACTAACCCGTAGGTTAATTTTTGATTTTCTATTTATAAAACAATATAAGAATTCGTTATATAAAACGTTTAATAATCCCTTTTGCAAAACATGATTTTAAATATAAATATATTTATAACTTCTTTTTAATTAACTTATATAAACTAAACTTAAAACTTCAATCTAGTTATAAAATGAATTTATAACTTAAAATTTAGTCAAATTGCCTAATGACAAACGACGTCATAAAAAAATAGATTTTAGGCCATCACTGCCAATAACTTAATCAATAATGTCGATTAATTAAAAACACAACAACGATTAACATCCATTCAATCATCAACATCCAAATAGGTTTTAATCTCATTTGGGGTAAACAATTCATATATATGAATAATATGAACAACAAATAACATACAATTTATTTGAGGAATCTAATTGGACCCTCCAACCTGTTCTTCCCTACATCACAGATCATAATAATATTTGATAACAACATATGAAATAAATTTCAATAATCTAGTATTTTTAAATGACAAAATATAAACAACGTCAACCAACCAATAACATCTATAACATCCAATTTTTATACTTATCAATGATAAATTATATTTTTATATGAATTTAACACATCATAGGATTCCAAAAAGCGTGAGAGTTAACTCACCAATTTATTTCTGACTGACGGTTCAACGTTGTTTTATATAGTTTCAAACAAGCATTTGAAGATATATAAATTCCAATCGCTTATTAATCACGTCATTCCAGCTTGTATGTGTAGCCTTTGTCTTTACAATTCTAACGGATCCAGTTTCGGTCAATTCTGATCAAGGACGAATGAGATATCGTTATTACTAGATTATCATGAATTATATAAACATATATTTACTTAAATTATTAATTAAATACTATTACCTTAATTAAGAATTAACTACGTCATTAACAGTAGGATTAAGCCGTGATAATCCTTCCTTCAACTTCGAAAACCCCCTCCATTGTTCGAATCGTTCGACTTACTTCACCTCTTGCTTCATGGACTTCCATTCCTCCGACCCTTCCTCTTACTATATACATGTATATTTTTTTTTCCCAGTCTTGTTCCCTAGCATTCTCACCATTTTGTTGCAATTTTCATTGCAGTATAAATAATTAGTTAAGGTGGGCCTCACGTCACTCCAAAATGTATATATACTTTTTTTTAATATGAGGCCCAAGCCCAGAAACCTTCACAACAGCCCAACACCTCGCAACCCGCCTTTCCCACATTTCTCCTCGTGTATTTCCTTCTTCTCCCTCTGTCGAATGCCTTTAGTGCTTCCCCTATGAAACTATTTGTAATAGCCCGCATTTTACGTATCGGAGGATCGTTAAATATTTTTATTTTATTCCCTAAGGGTTGGATCATTCTCATCTTTTGATATGTTGCTTAGACATGCCCATAATTTTTACCGATTTTGTTTGTGGCCATTTTACCCCTATCAATCTTGTACATGGCATAACTTTTGACTCAGGTCGAATTAGAGGGTGAGACCTGTGCCATTGGAAAGGAATTGATGATTGTCTTTCCGTAGAGTGGTTACATTAAAGATTTGGCTCAGCGGTTTGGGAGAAATCGCTGTTTCAAGGTTTTTCAGTTGGATGTTCAGGTTTGGAGAGCCACAATAGGCTGGTTTGGGAAGGCCCATTGGTGGGCTATTGGAAAGGTATAAATAGGGGGGGTAAGGGATATGGGAAATGGTTTTAGTTTTCCATTTTCTCATTTGGTGCCTTGTGCTCCTCCTTCCTCTAACACCTTTCCACCATCAAAAATCAAATCCAAGGAGGGAAATCATAGATCTACACAATTTGAGGCGAGATCTACATCAATTGAAGCAAGAGTTCATCGGATCAAGGTATTTGGTGTGAGATGCTTGCTATCTGGATTCTTATTTCATCAATTTTAGCTTGTTTTGGTAAATCGGCAAATGGTTTACATCTCTCACATGGATGCAATGAAGTATATGAATGTTTGATCATATTTTTCATCATATTTAAGTGTTTGATCATAGATCTATGTCCATATAAGTCCATTTTCATATTAATCACCTTATGATCTGATTTAGCAAGTTTAGATTAGTAATTTCAATGTTGTTTCATGTGTACATGTAAGTTAGATCTAGAGTTTTGTTTATATTGACACGTATGATGATTTTGGTGGATTTTACATAATTGTTGGTGAAATGGATAAATTGGTGATGTTAGTGGTTTCATAACATGTTCATTATGGTTTTGAATGGACTGGTTGAGTTAGTTTCGTCGAACGAATCGTTTTGGCGAAGTTTTGGTCGAAATTGGAGTTGCATTGGAGGATGCAGGTTTTGGGTCGAACATGGTGGGTCAGTCGGACCATGGAAAGATTTCATGGAGGAAAAGAAATAGGCCTAGTCAGTCAAACATGCAGGGTCGAGCACAGTGGGTCGGTCGTGCAAGGAGGGTCGAGCATGAACGGGTCGGTCTGAAGCATGGGTTGGTCAAGATGTGGATGTGGTTGGGGTCGGTTGTGCACCCATAATTTGGTCGGTCATGCTTTAGGTCGAGCAAGCATATGGGGTCGAGCATGGACCTGGTCGAACTACTCCTGGTCGAGCATAATGGTTGGGTCGGTCTCTGTTGTGTGGGTCGGTCATGAACCTAAATGAAGGGTCGGTCATGTACCTAGGTAAGGGGTCGGTCGAACATGGCCATGAATCGGTCACAGGGTCATTTTCTAAAAATTTATATTTTTGGGTAGGACTCGGGTTGGAAGAAAAGAGCTTGAATTTTTTTTTCGAGGGCAAACCCCCGAACCATACTCAAGCCGCAATGTAGTGGTGTAACTTGGTTCGGTGATGATGTGACGTCGAAGTAAATTCAAGTTGGAAGGTTCGAAGTGTTGAAATGTGATCGTTGATCGGTGTAGAACAGCGAATGAGGTGACAACTCAAAGGTCGTGAGTTGGTGAATAATGTTTGCTCGAGAAGGTTACTTGGGCTATAAAAAGTCGTCAAGTTGGATGACTAGAAATGAGAAGGCTGAGAGATTATCATTGTCGTAAGTTCTAGCAGGCTCAAAGTAGGGGTATGATGGGGGCACCTCAAAGACCGGTTGTAGGTCGGTACCCTGGGTATCGTTGAAAGGCCTAGTTGTCAAGGTTGGACATACATACGTATCATTGAAAGGCGTATGGAGTTTATGCTAGAACTGGGGTTACCATTAGCCCTTGACATATAGTAAGGTTGGCCGTCATACGATTAAACGATGGTTTCAAACCAGGATTGGCGGTGATAGCAGAGTCTGTCATGGATGATTGGTTGTTCTGTTTGTATTGTCTCATATAGATTGTCCAACATCGAAGGAGATGTTCCTTGGATGCTTGTTCGATATTGGTTTAGGCCTCTGGGGCTTGTGCTTGAGGGATGTTGAATCCGATTAGGACGGACTACATGATATATATATATATATATATATATATGTATGTATATGTATATAATCTGGATGTTATGAGTGTTGTAACGACCCGGAAAATCTGAACCAATTTAAAATTTTTAAATTGGCTATTTTAGTGGATTTTAAATATTTAAAATAAATATTTTAAATAATAACGATGAAAAATAAGTTTGAATCGACATTTGAAAACGAATATAATTAATTCTAATTATAAACAAGGCCTGAAATGGCGCGGTAGTTTCAAAATTTGAATTCAAACTTTGATTGACTGTACCGGGTGCAAAACAAAACGGATTTGAGTGACCAAAAATATTTAAATCTTTTAGTGAATATCTTTCTAACGAATCTGAAAAATTGAAGTTTCATAGTAGGAAGCAAAAGTTATGGCCAAATGAATTTTCAGAAAGGTCGCTGTAGAATTTATATAGCCCGTGAAAATGGCCATTTTGCAAACGACCTTGGAATTCTACGAAACCACTTTTGTTGGATCCGGGATGTTAAGTTATTTCTAGGTTTCAAATTTCATAATTTTTGAAGCTATTATGTGAGCGTGACAAAGGAAAATGTGTTTTGGTCAATTACAGTTAAATTGGATCGACCAGAAATGGGCCTTTTTGCAAACGGTCTCAGAATTCGACGAAACTAGTTTTTTTGGGACCGTATCGTCAAAACATAGCTAGATTTATTTTTATGGAATTTTTCGAATCAGTTTGTGGCCCTCGCAAATTGAAATGTACGATCAAATCAAATATTGAATGTTTTATATTTTAATTTGAAGAAAAACTTACTCAAACAGTCGAATGGGCCTACGAAACATATCCCATTGTGTTCGGAATGGGGGTAAAACACTAGGAACGACAGTCGTTGGGTTTGGAGGTCGTGTTAGAAAACCCTCTTTTAAAAACTATAAATAGCTCCCGGCCAATCAGAATTTGATAAAATAAAATAAAAAAGAAAAAGGGCCGCTTCTCTCTCCCCGCTACCCAGCTCGACGGCGGAAACCATTCTTCCTTTCCCAGCCATTTTCCGACCACCCCGTTCACCAAAACCCTATGCCCCTTCACAACTTTTTGTAGATCTCCACTCCCTCTCCAAATCCATATTGGATTCACCCTCCACCGTGTAGCCAGCATCGAGATTCGTGTCCCCAAAGGTTGGGACTTTCGACCGTCGCCAATCCCGATTCTGGCCACCGCAGGGGACCCCACCACCGGCGCCAGGAAGCCTGCTCCGCCCTCTACAGCGCTGTACCCTCCGATTGTCCTACCTCCTCACGGTTTTCACGAAAACTGCAAACCTAGTTTCAAAGGTTAGGCTGAAAGGTACGGCTATTTTAATATAAATTATATTATAGCAGTTTTAAGCGCTACGGTTTTTGATTTCACTGTAAAAATCATATCTTTTTCGTTTGTTGACGAAATTCAGTGAAATAAGAGACAGTGGACTCGTGTGGACGTCTTCTACATTCTAGAAGAGACCGCATATTTTTCTGAGCCTTCTGCTATTTTTGGTGGAGTGGAACCCAATGTGAGATTTCTAATTGAAAAACGATATGGAAAACGACGATGTATAAATTATATGGTCGATGTATGACTTGTATAAGCGTTGTACACCTCATGTAAAAGCGTTTTATAGGTTGTATGTTCGTTGTATAAGTTATATATGCGTTGTAAAAATTATATATGTATTGAAATAGAAGTGAAATGCTTATATAAAATATATATATAAATATATATATATATATATACGCCCCTCGTCCACAAACCATGGACGATATTTATTGGTTGTGATTAATGTGAAAATTGGTTGATTACGAATGGTTGATTATAATTGTTTGTGGTTGAAATTGATTGATAGTGGTTGAAAAATACCCGTTTGTGGTTGAGAATTATTTGGTTGAAACCACATAGGATTAGTTTGTGGAAATGGAAAATATATACATGTCGCCTGCGTGCGAACTAGATGCATGATTCCCCATTGTCAAAAGCTGCGAGGCTTTAAGGTAGAGCGAGGAGCCGTACTAGGGACGGCCCCGGTTTTAACTACCCTGCCGTTATGCTGCCGAAATTTTGAATAATATTCATGTGTTAGAATTATTTTCATGTGTTGAATTGAAATTCATTCGTTGAATAGAATTCATGTGTTGAAAGGTATTCGTGTTTTAAATAAATTGTTTTGCAATAAAAATCACCTTTTTATCTATATATAAACTATAGAAAACCTTCATGTGTTGAATTGAAATTCATTCGTTGAATAGAATTCATGTGTTGAATGGTATTCGTGTTTTAAATATAAAAATCACCTTTTTATCTATATATATATATATATATAAACTATAAAAAAACCTTCATGTGTTGAATTGAAATTCATTCGTTGAATAGAATTCATGTGTTGAATGGTATTCGTGTTTTAAATATAAAAATCACCTTTTTATCTATATATATAAACTATAGAAAACCTTCATGTGTTGAATCGAAATTCATTCGTTGAATTGAAATTCATGTGTTGAGTGGTATTCATATTTTGAAAGAAATTGTTTTATAATAAAAATCCTATTTTTATCATCAATACGAACTATATAAAATACTCTTGTTTTGAAATAAATTGTTTTATAATAAAAATCATATTTTTATTACCTATATGAACTATATAAAATAATCGCGTTTTGAAATGAATTGTTTTACAATAAAAATTACCTTTCTACTGTACACATGAGTTGTTAAAAATAGTGAAGTGTCGAAGTGAATGTTTGTTGGATAAAAATATCATTTTTATCAAATATATGAAAAGAATATAGCTTTGAAATCGAAGAAACGATATATATATAAATAGAATTGAAATATATCGAATAACGAAGCTGCAGTTCGTGTTTTGAAACCGTGATTTCAAACGATTAGTGTGGGAGATCCGACCACCGGATTTTTCCGAAACCGCAACCGTTGGGTTCGCTTTGGAAATATCTTTCCAACGGCACCAACTTTGTAAAAATCCAATGGTTGGAATGTCTGGAATGTTTAATTCAAATCTGAAGAAAAACAGCGCCACAATCGATTATATTTATATACATATATAAATATAATTATATTAAATCGAATAACGACGCTGCAGTTCGTATTTTGAAATCGAAACTTCAAACGATTATACTGGGAGATTCGATCGTCGGATTTTCCCAAAACTGGAACCGTTGGATTCGTTTTGAAAAGATCTTTCTAATGATGTAAATTTTGTGAAGATCCAACGGTGAGATTTTTAGATATGTGTAAAACAAATCTGAAGAAAAACAGCGCCACGGCCGCGTTATGGCCTGAAGCGTCGTTTAAATAAATTGGCTATTTTTAAATAAATAAAAATAGCGATGAATCGTTATAAAATATTATAAACGATATGGAATGTGAAATTTAGAAATTAACTGAAGCTTGGCTAAGTCGAATGGTTTCCTGGGTTTTGATCTGATGTTGGTTTCAGCCTTCGGGGTTAATATTTGGGAAATCGTTCTCTTACTGATTTACGGTTAGCGACTAATGAATTGAAGTGATGCGTATGTATGTTTGTGTTGCACTTGTTTATTATATACGCGAGTTACTCAGAAAGACCGGGTTTATCCCATTCTGAATAACTGAATCGACGATAAGAAGTCGAAGACGAAGACGGTGGTTGAAGACCGATCTTCACCTCGTTTGGATGGTAACTGATGTCCTGATTGGGAGGCATCCCGAAATATGGATAATGAGTGGTGATCGTCCAGACGTGCGTGGAGATCGATGGATATGCGAGGTATATAGTGCCTCCGGTTTCGTTCAGACCTAGAACGAACTTGCAAATGGACTGTGTGTCTGACATTGGAATTCATTCTGTGTGATTGATAGCCATCAGTTACATGACGTGGATTGCCTTTGTGGCATGCTAAGATGCTTTGATCAGAGCTTCTGTTGAAAAGTAAAGTCTTGTGGTTGATGATCAAAGCACCGCCTATGTGGCGTAGCTTTATGTATAACGTGAATTCGCGAGCCTCACACCCCGGTATGAACCAGAAACAGAAGGAGGACCTCAGGGAGGACGTGCGTTTCTTTCTAGTTAGAGGTGGTGTCGGTGCTTAAACTGGCTGACATTTATATTATTTTCACCTATGTGGTTGTTGCTGTTGCGAGGCGCCTCGGATATATCGGTTGATCCGGGACCGATGGAGTCATTCGTTGGTTCGTTTACGCCCCAAAGGTTGGGGAAACGCAGTGTTCAGGAATTTTAATCCACATCGGTGGACCGGCCCTGTCGCTCCTAGGGTCACTCAAGTTCTGATCCTGTGGCTCGGGCTAGAGAGTCGCGAAGTCGGTAAGGACTATCTTTTGCCTTGGTTCATGACGGAAATCCAATTTCCAGATACATGACTGTACGGTTTTGATTGTATACCTATATATGGCGACATAGTGGTATGGGGCATTAATGTCGTCTATGATTGATATTTATGATTTGAAATTGTTTTTGAAACATATAAACACTAGTAGTAATATCAAATGCTTTTGTTTTATTCGTATCAAGCATCTTTTGGCCATTATAAGGTAAAACTCTATCCTCCGGTTTGCGTTGCATTGTTTGATGGGAACTGAGTCTTATAATGGCTTCATTTTTATAAAAAGCATTGCGATGTTTAAAAGAAAGATTTGTTTTTAAAGCACTGGCAATCCAATGGAGCAAACCCGTTCCACGAAAGTGGCGTGGTCCTGTGATTAGCCATATTATAAATGTGTTGAGTAGATTTCTCATACCAGTCCCATGAATGACTCGTAGTTTGTTTCACTTTCAAACTCGAGTGCCCCTTTTTCTACACGGGCAGCCTTGTATTCAGGTTTTAGCTGGCTTTCTCTGGATAGATGGAGCTGAAGATGGATTCTATCATTTATCTCTTTTTATGTTGTTTAGCTCCTATTGTACATATTATGTTTGTTTTCCGCTGTTGACATTTATGTATAGCTGAACTGTATTTGTACTAAGTATGATCCTGTATCTTGTGTAACTCTGATGATTATTGTTTATTCAATGATTATTTGTTCATTATCTGGTGTATTTATTTATTTCTATTCTGCTATTATCTGTTTCTGTGTTATATTCCAAAGATTACCCTTAACTCCGTCAGTACGGGTTTCGGGGTCGTCCCAAGTGCTTACCATGATTGAATGGGTGTTCTGGTTTCCATGGATGAATGGTTGACTTGTTTATTGTAAAGGCTATCACTGTCTGATGTGGGGAAGATAAGGCTGAGTTCTTTTCTAGTATTATGGGTAGATTAGTATGTTTATCTATCCATGCTCATATACTTTATTGTTGAAGTTTGTTATCTGTTTTATCGCTCACTAAGACTGTTATCTACTCAAGGTTTTATGTCTCCCCTTATTACCTTGGGTTGTTCATCCGGCTGTGGATGGGCAGACTAAGTATCAGGTAACAGGTAATTAGTGAGGACGATGCTGCTGTGCGGAGGCGAGCAGGAGGATGACATACCATTTTATTGCGGTCTAGTATTTCCGTTTCCAGTTTTTGAGTGCTCTATGAGGGTTGTAGTGAGGGCTTTCTGTAACACCCCGTATTTTCTATTAACGTTGTAATAATGAGTCCAATAATACTTAATTTAAAATGTAAGAATTAAGGGAAACGGGTTACGCCATTGTGTTCGTCTCGGAATTCTAGTTGAGATAAAGTCCGAGTTTGCGTAAATTGGACTTCGTATGAAGAAATTATGGCTGTCAGAAGTTTCCAGAAAATTCAAACAGCTCGAAAAACAAGTTCAAATTCAAACAGAAGTCAGAAGCGGGCTGGGCGGGAAAATTCCCGCCCAGGCAGGTCGACTAGGGGGTCGACCCTAGTGTCGACCTCCTCCCTTAGAGGTCGACCTGGGGGTCGACCTGGCCCCCGGCCAGATCTGAATTTTGAACGACTGCTGACTTGCTGCTGAGTCACTAGGGCTTCTGGATGGTCCTGATCTGGTCTGAGTGGCTGTGATTAACCCTAGGTTCATCTGACAGCTATAATTAAACTGAAATTCTATATAAACAACTCAATTCTCAACCTAAAAACACATAGAAAAATAATCCTAGAACTGAAATGCCGTCAGTAGCGGACTTGGAGTAACCGTCACCGTTTTCAATTCAAAGACGAGTTAAAGAACTTGAATCAAGAATCAAATTAAAACTAGTCTAATTCAACGATCTTCATCAAAGGCGCGCTTCTCCAATTTCAGAATTCAGATTTCAGAACGCAAGAATTCCTTTTTAGTTTGTAAGTTAGTTGTTACGCAGATTTAAACATTCTTTTCGATTGAATCATGACATGTTGTAATTGGGATATAGTATGATGCCTATGTATAAGATTTGATTTTCGTTAATCTTAAAGTATCGTTGTAATTAATCATGTATATATGCTTGTTCCGATGAACATGTTGTATATTAATCATATATATATGCTTAGGGTGATGAACAACATTTTACGTTATTGGAATCTATTATAATTGGGTAATGGATTTATTTTGCCAATTAAATGGTAAAACATGTCATGATGTAATTGGGTGGTTATTGGCAATCTTATGATCTAAATCACATGCTTACATGTTAGATTAACATTTAGAACTATGAATCTATTTAGGTTGCAAGATTGGATTTGTAATCCTCTTATGTTTTAACACAGGTTATCATGCTAAGTGTGATTTAAACATGTTTATGGTAATCCTCTTATGTTTTAACACATAAGTTATCATGCCAAGTTATGATTTAAATATGTACATAGTGGTTTTCTTATGTTTTGACATACATAAGTTAGTATGCTAAATTGTGGTTTATATGTTAAACCTCCATGTTAGAACCATATCAAGTTTACATGAAAATTAGATCCAACTTAGTCACAAGTTCACCTTTACTTGTTTAGTTAAGATAATGATACATCTTTGCCAAGTTACATGTGATAAGTTATATGTATGCTATTTTATGTTTATGTCATGTTCCTTTTTGTTTATGGGTTTGGGCTAATTTGTTAGCCCAACATTTTATGTGATTCATACGTACGTTCTACAGGGATAACGATGGGAAAACATGAAAATTCATGGCATAGATTTGTTCATTAAATGGTATATTTGATATAGCATTTATGGTGAGCATAATCAAAGGATAATTATGGCATGAGTAAATTAAATTTAATCCACATAAAGAAATTTGACATATATAGAAAAATATGAATTTAGAAAAGACGAATATGCCTAACCCGAGGTTAGACTGAGTTGTGGTGTAAATCTGCCCGGAACCGACCGGCATATCCAGCGACCACAACAAGACCTGTCTAAAGTGGGTGATTAGTGCATCAAGCCCAACAAGAACCCGAGGTTAGACTGAGTTGTGGTGTAAATCTACCCGGAACCGACCAACACATCCAGTGACCACAACAAGACCTGTCTAATGTGAGTGGTTGGTGCTTTAATAAATTAAAGCTAAGTCAGGATTGGTAGGGTTAAGTAAATTAGGAAAACACTTAACCGATTCAACATGTTAACTAAACGAATGGGCGGGGTTAGGTAAACTTGGACACTTAACCAAATAAACATGTTGATTAGAAAACCCTAGTAACGGGGACCCATTTCAGCAGTAACCCACATAGATGTATCATGGTACCCTGAAACTAGGCAGGGTAGGGCATGATTACTGGGCTGAATTATAAGCGGTCAAAACATCGGCGGTTGGTGGGCCAGTGTAGGTTCTGACGGAGTATGGGCGTGCGCGTACTCCAGAGTGGAAAAATCAGGCACTGGGCATCAGTAGTGTACACTGTGCATCTTGAATCGTGTCAGGTTGCCACCAGAGGGACTGATACACCCCATGTTGGGACCAGCACAGGTAGTTACAGTCAAGCAGGGCCGAATGACACAGGACATGAATGCATGCGAGTAGGAGTCAATCATTAAGGGGATCGTTTGTTATGAACACGTGGGGCTGGTTGAACCAATGGTTAAGTAGTTGCAGAGACTATAGTAATGGGTGCGATCACATGTTCCTCTTATCTTATATTAGGGTATTGTCCTATGTTCTGTTATCACTGTCATGATCTCTTTCCTTGTTTAAATACTAGTAACCACTGAACTTACCAGACTTATTGTCTGACCCGTTTTCTTTCGTCTTCTTTTCTTCCGTTTCCCCCCTCCCCTCAGGTCCACATGGAGGAAACACTCCATCTTAGTCAGACTCTTTGCAAGCTTCAAGAAAGTAGATGTATGATATGGACTCTCTTGCATTGGCTATGGCTTTTGGATTTGACCCTTGGGGATTTATGTAGTTTTATCTATGTTTTATGCTTCTTTATTTAATAATCAAGACAGAAATTATGGTGTAATGTTTTGGAAGTTATTTTTGAGACAATTTGCGGTAATACTTTTGTATTGAACCACGTATGCAATAAATGTTTGATTTCCGCTGCTTTTATTTATCTATCTTGTAAATTTTTCTGTGTCTTGTACCTATAACCCTCCACCAAAGTTAAGGCATTCCCTTTGTGAGTGACCTTAATGGAGGTGGGGAGTTTCACTTGGTATCAGAGCAAAGGTTTACCAGATCAGATAAGAGTTTTTGAAAAACTATTTTCAAAAAGAATTATAAAGAAGCATTTTTCAAGAAAAAGTGTTGTTTTAAATTTAAAAAGGCATAATCCCCAAAGCCATATGCACTGTCTTTCTATCCTTCGTTTTGAATCTTTTCTTTTTCGTTTCAGCATGTTCGAGAATCTTAACCTTCCAGAGGGTGTACCAATACCTGGCTGGTTCAGGAGGTACTCAGAGGCTAGGCCCAATGACGCAGGCCCAGCAGATATTCCTCCTCCAGCTGCAACAGTTCCTCCTCCTCTTCCTCCTCCTCGTGCAAATGCTTTCTCAAAGATTTGTAGAGACTTTAGGGCCATGGGTGGAAAGGATTTCAAGGGAACTGAATCATTCGTAGAAGCAAGGAACTACCTCAAAGAAACCGAGGATCTGTTCGTTATCTTCGAGGTGGACGATAGGAAAAAGATACAGTTGGTTGTATGGTTGCTCAAAGACGAAGCTTCCTATTGGTGGGAAATCACTAACGCTGAAAGACCTGTTGACACATGGATGGATTTCAGGATAAGGTTTGAGATGAAATTCCTCTCACAGGCTGAATGAAGTTTACAGCTGGAAAAGTTCTTATCTCTTAAGCAAGGAAGTATGACCGTCAAGGAGTACATCAATCAATTCAATCAGCTGGCCCGATTTGGACTGGACTTAGTGAATACTCCTCATAGGAAGGCTCTCCTTTTTGTCAACGGATTGAATGAGCCACTTCACAGCTTGGCTATGACCCATATACCTATGGGGGCTACTTACGAGAGGTTAGTGGACATGGCACTCTTACATGAGGAAGACAAGGGCAAGAATGAGGCAAAAGCAGAAGTGCTTCAAGATAAGAAGGGGGAAGGGTCGCAGAACAAGAAGGCTGATTCAAAGAAAGGCGGGAAGAACAACAACCTCGTGAAAAGAGAAAGTGTAATTTTTGTGGCATTCCCAGGCATTTGATCAAAGACTGCAAGAAGAAGAAAAGGAAGATGGGTGGTTGTTTCCACTGTGGTGAGACAGGATACATGGCTAGGGCCTGCCCAAAGAAGCCAGGGCAGGGAGATGGACCTCCTTCTGGAGGACAAGTTCACGCTCTCATGGCACCTCCGCAAGAATGAGGTAGGAATATTTCTGTCGAAAGTTTATTCTATCTTTTTGATCATCCTATTCGTACACTATTTGATTCTGGCGCATTGCACTCTTTTATATCTACTGCTTTAGTGAAATCTCTGCACCTAGACACCAGTATAGTAGAGGATCCCTTGGTTGTTTCAAATCCAATTGGGGGCTCAACCTATTTTTCAATGGTTTGTTTGGATTTGAAAATATCTATACAAAGCGTTGGGTTTGGATGTAATGCCTTTGTTTTGGGCTTCACGGGCTATGGGTTGATTCTAGGCATGGACTGGCTATCCAGTAATGGTGCCGTCCTCGATTGTGAAAAGAGAGTGGTTAGACTCATGACTCGCCTCGGTAACACTCTCTAAATTTCTTGTAATCCCATAAACTCTGTCATGCTTAGTTATCTAGAATCTCTTGATGCGTCTATTGAGAACTTGCAGTCTGTAAGGATAGTCCGTGAATACTCGGATGTGTTTGAAGAGGTAAAGGGCTTACCTCCGAAGCGGGAGATAGACTTCCGCATATACCTTGTTAATAATGCAAAGCCCGTTGCTTTACCCATTAGGCACATGGCCCCAAGGGAGAGAAAGGAGCTCAGCAAGCAAATCAAAGAGCTGCTTGAAAAGGGGTTCATAAGACGAAGTATTTCTGAATGGGGTGCTCCGGTAGTGTTCGCAACCAAAGCTGATGGTCCGCTTCGCCTATGCGTTGATTATAGGGAACTAAACAAGCTGACCAAGAAGAATAGACACGCACTCCCAAGAATAGATGATTTATTCGATCAGCTTGTAGGTGCATCGGTTTTCTCCCAATTAGATTTAGTTACCGGGTTTCATCAGCTAAGAGTGGCTGAAGACAGCATTGATAAGACCACATTCAGAACTCCTGATGGTTTCTTCGAGTGGCTTGTCATGCCTTTCGGCTTGACAAACGCACCCGCTTACTTCGTTGATTTAATGAGCAGGGTGTTCCGAGAGTTCCTCAATAAGTTTGTGGTGGTCTTCGTAAACGATATTTTAATCTTCTCAAAGAATGAGGAAGAGTATGCTCAGCATCTAAAGGAAGTCATGGATACTCTCCGTGCACATCAGTTGAAGGCGAAATTCTCCAAATGCCATTTCTGGAGAGAAGAAGTTAGGTTCCTTGGACATGTGGTGTCCAAAGAGGGGATAGCTGTGGACCCCGCGAAAGTGGTTGCTGTGCAAGATTGGAAGGTTCCTCGAAACGCAACTGAAGTCCGAAGTTTTCTCGGGCTAGCAGGCTTTTATCGAAAGTTCATCAAAGATTTTGCAAAAATCTCAGCTCCACTAGCAAGATTGACAAAGAAGAACCTAGCTTTTATTTGGGATTTGGATTGCGATATTGCTTTCCAACGTTTGAAGAGGGCTCTAACAACAGCCCCAGTTCTTACATTGCCTGATGGAAGCAAGATGCTTACAGTATACACGGATGCATGCGGAACGGGACTAGGCACTGTTCTAATGCAAGAAGGGAAGGTAGTGGCTTATGGTGGAAGACAGTTGAAAGCACATGAGAAAAACTACCCAACCCACGACCTAGAGTTGGCAGCCATCGTTTTTGCGCTTAAGTCTTGGCGCCATTATCTCCTAGGTGAGAAATTTGAACTGTATACTAACCATAAATCGTTGAAATACCTATTCTCGCAGAAAGATCTCAACTTGAGGCAGCAGAGATGGATGGAGTTTCTTGCCTCTTACGATTTTGAGATTTCCTACACTCCTGGCAAGGGCAATGCAGTAGCTGATGCCTTAAGTAGAAAGAAACTGACCTTAAGCCCTCTCTTTGTGGAAAGGCAAAGCTTGGAGTTCATAGCAAGCTTTAACTTCAGACCCTCCTCTAACTTTGTACCTGGCTTGCTAGCAGCATTAGAAGTGCGACCAACTCAATTAGACTCAATCGGAGCCGTGTAAAGAGAAGACCCTCAACTAGCCGATGTGATGGACAAGTTAATTAGGGGTGAGACTTCCAGTCACCTCAATAGATACTCCTTTAATGCCAAGGGCTGGTTGAGACGAGATGGAAGACTATGGGTCCCACAAGTAAGGGATTTGGTAAAGGCGGTTCTAGAAGAGGCACACCGTTCCAAGCTGACCATACACCCAGGCGGAGACAAAATGTATAAAGATATCAAAAGGGTTTTCTTTTGGAATGGCATGAAGAAAGACGTAGCTGAATTTGTTTCTAAGTGTTTAATATGGCAACAAGTCAAGGCGGAGCAGAAGAAGCCTGGTGGTCTGCTTCATCCTCTAGAGGTCCCACAGTGGAAATAGGATAGCATCTCGATGGACTTTACAGATGGGTTGTCTAGGTCAAGAAGGGGCAATACTAGCATTTGGGTAATAGTGGACAGGCTCACAAAAAGTGCCCACTTTATACCCGTCAAGAGTAGAAGGACTGCCTCATCTCTAGCATCCATATACCTTAAGGAGATAGTTCGACTCCATGGGATACCCTCCAGCATAGTGAGTGATCGAGATCTTATCTTCACGAGCGAGTTTTGGAAGAGTTTACAAGAGGATGTAGGCACACAGTTATGCTTAAGCACGGCTTATCACCCTCAAACCGATGGCGGAAAGAGTCAACAGAGTATTAGAAGACCTCTTGAGGGTATGCATTATTGACTTCTGAGGAACATGGGAGGATCATCTACCTTTGGTGGAATTCGCTTACAACAATAGCTACCAAGCCACCATAGGCATGGCACCTTTCGAAGCTTTATATGGAAGACCGTGCAGGTCACCGACTTGCTGGTGGGAGTCCACAGACAAGCTCATACTTGGACCAGACATGATTAAGGAGACTTCAGAGAAAGTAGACTTGATATGAAGAAGAATGAAGACTGCCCAAGATAGACAGAAGTCCTACGCAGACAAAAGAAGAATTAACCTTGAGTTCGAAGTTGGAGACAAGGTGTTCCTTAAAGTATCTCCTTTGAGGAACGTCGTTCGCTTTGGATCCGCAGGAAAGTTAGCACCAAGATTTGTAGGGTCGTTCCCTATCATCGAGAAAATTGGGAAGATGGCTTATAGGGTACAGCTCCCCGAAAGATTGGTTGGGGTTCATAATGTCTTTCATGTCTCTCACCTGTGGAAGTGCTTACACGAGTCTGTGGATGTGGAAGAACCAAGTATGCTAGAGGAAGTTGAACGAGAAGCAACTGTGAGGAGAGTTCCAACCCATATCTTGGGAACAGAGGTCAAAAAGCTATGCAACCGTGAAGTTAAACTCGTTAAAGTTCAATGGAGCGACAACGAGGAAGACGCGACTTGGGAAACTGAGGACAGAATACGCGCAACCTACCCTTTTCTTTTTGAGGGTATGTCTTTAATCTCTTTTCCTCAAGTTTATGTTCGTATCTATCTTTTTAGGTATATCTCCTCGATCATATCCTTTATCCTTAGGTAGGAACCTATTTGGATGTAAACATGTAATTGAAACATGTTATGATTGATGGTTGCGAGTGGTTGCAAGTGGTTGCTAGTGGTTGCTAATGGATGCATATACGCACACATTAGGTATTAGATCGGCTCAGTCACTTCCATATTGCATATGCATATATGTATTGGTTTATGGATTAAAACTAGATGTGTTATCATATGGACGTTGCATTTGTATGGATGATTGTGCACTCATGTAAGAAATTTTGAGTAGGGAAAAAAACTTGAATTCATAATGGACTCATGGCACTGACATAATTTGCATTAAGGAGGTCAACTGAATCAGTAGACCGCCTGATTTTGCATTAGATAAGGACATATACACACACAATGCATATGATCATGAAGCATTAGAAACCTTTTAAGGACAATGGACGCCTGTGTTTGATGGTTGAGTAGATGGTTGATTGGATGGTAGGATATAAGTTCTTCTCGACTTGGAGATTTCGGGGACGAAATCCTAAAAGGAGGGGAGAATGTAACACCCCATATTTTCTATTAACGTTATAATAATGAATCCAAGAATACTTAATTTAAAATGTAAGAATTAAGGGAAACGGGTTACGCCATTGTGTTAGTCTCAGAATTCTGGTTGAGATAGAGTCCGAGTTTGTGTAAATTGGACTTCGTATGAAGAAGTTATGGCTGTCGGAAGTTTCCAGAAAATTCAAATAAATTCAAACAGCTCGAAAAACAAGTTCAAATTCAAAGAAAAGTCAGAAGCGGGCTGGGCAGGAAAATTCCCGCCCAGGCAGGTCGACTAGGGGGTCGACCCTAGTGACGACCACCCCCCTAGAGGTCGACCTGGGGGTCGACCTGTCCCCTGGCCAGATCTGAATTTTGAACGACTACTGACTTACTGCTGAGTCACTAGGGTTTCTGGATGCTCCTGATCTGGTCTGAGTGGCTGTGATTAACCCTAGGTTCATCTGATGGTTATAATTAAACTGGAATTCTATATAAACAACTCAATTCTCAACCTAAAAACACACAGAAAAATAATCCTAGAACTGAAATGCCATCAGTAGAGGACTTGGAGTAACCGTCACCGTTTTCAATTCAAAGACGAGTTAAAGAACTTGAATCAAGAATCAAATTAAAACTAGTCTAATTCAATAATCTTCATCAAAGGCGCGCATCTCCAATTTCAAAATTCAGATTTCAGAATGCAAGAATTCCTTTTTAGTTTGTAAGTTAGTTGTTACGCAGATTTAAACATTCTTTTCGATTGAATCATGACATGTTGTAATTGGGATATAGTATGATGCCTATGTATAAGATTTGATTTTCGTTTATCTTAAAGTATCGATGTAATTAATCATGTCTATATGCTTGTCCCGATGAACATGCTGTATATTAATCATATCTATATGCTTGTGGTGATGAACAACATTTTACGTTATTGGAATCTATTATAATTAGGTAATGGATTTATTTTGCCAATTAAATGGTAAAACATGTCATGATGTAATTGGGTGGTTATTGGAAAGCTTATGATCTAAATCACATGCTTACATGTTAGATTAACATTTAGAACTATGAATCTATTTAGGTTGCAAGATTGGATTTGTAATTCTCTTATGGTTTAACACAAGTTATCATGCTAAGTGTGATTTAAACATGTTTATGGTAATCCTCTTATGTTTTAACACATAAATTATCATACCAAGTTGTGATTTAAATATGTTCATAGTGGTTTTCTTATGTTTTGACATACATAAGTTAGTATGCTAAATTGTGGTTTATATGTTAAACCTCCATGTTAGAACCATATCAAGTTTACATGAAAATTATATCCAACTTAGTCACAAGTTCACCTTTACCTGTTTAGTTAAGATAATGATACATCTATGCCAAGTTACATGTGATAAGTTATATGTATGCTATTTTATGTTTATGTCATGTCCTTTTTATTTATGGGTTTGGGCTAATCTGTTAGCCCAACATTTTATGTGATTCATACGTACGTTCTACGGGGATAACGATGGGAAAACATGAAAATTCATGGCATAGATTTGTTCATTAAATGGTATATTTGATATACCATTTATGGTGAGCATAATCAAAGGATAATTATGGCATGAGTAAATTAAATTTAATCCACATAAAGAAATTTGACATATATAGAAAAATATGAATTTAGAAAAGATGAATATGCCCAACCCGAGGTTAGAATGTGTTGTGGTATAAATCTGCCCGGAACCGACCGGCATATCCAGTGACCACAACAAGACCTGTCTAATGTGGGTGGTTAGTGCATCAAGCCCAAAAAGAACCCGAGGTTAGACTGAGTTGTGGTGTAAATCTTCCCGGAACCGACTGGCACATCCAGTGACCACAACAAGACCTGTCTAATGTGAGTGGTTGGTGCTTTAATAAATTAAAGCTAAGTCAGGATTGGTAGGGTTAAGTAAATTAGGAAAACACTTAACTGATTCAACATGTTAACTAAACGAATGGGCGGGGTTAGGTAAACTTGGACACTTAACCAAATAAACATGTTGATTAGAAAACCCTAGTAACGGGGACCCATTTCAGCAGTAACCCACATAGATGTATCATGGTACCCTGAAACTAGGCAGGGTAGGGCACGATTAATGGGCTGAATTATAAGCGGTCAAAACGTCGGTGGTTTGTAGGCCAGTGTAGGTTTCGATGAAGTACGGGCGTGCACATACTCCGGAGTGGAAAAATCAGGCACTGGGCATTAGTAGTGTACATTGTGCATCTTGAATCGTGTCGGGTTTCCACCAGAGGGACTGATACACCCCATGGTAGGACCAGCACAGGTAGCTACAGTCAAGCGTGGCCGAATGACACAGGACATGAATGCATGCGAGTAGGAGTCGATCATTAAGGGGATCGTTTGTTATAAACACATGGGACTGGTTGAACCAATGGGTAAGTAGTTGCAGAGACTATAGTAATGGGTGCGATCACATGTTCCTCTTATCTTATATTAGGGTATTGTCCTATGTTCTGTTATCACTGTCATGATCCCTTTCCTTGTTTAAATACTAGTAACCACTGAACTTACCAGACTTATTGTCTGACCCGTTTTCTTTCGTCTTTTTTTCTTCCGTTACCCCCCCCCCTTCAGGTCCACAGGGAGGAAACACTCCAGCTTAGTCAGACTCTTTGCAAGCTTCAAGAAAGTAGATGTATGATATGGACTCTCTTGCATTGGCTTTGGCTTTTGGATATGACCCTTGGGGATTTATGCAGTTTTATCTATGTTTTATGCTTCTTTATTCAATAATCAAGACAGAAATTATGGTGTAATGTTTTGGAAGTTATTTTTGAGACAATTTGTTGTAACACTTTTGTATTGAACCACGTATGCAATAAATGTTTGATTTCCGCTGCTTATATTTATTTGTCTTGTAAATTTTTCTGTGTCTTGTACCTATAACCCTCCACCAAAGTTAAGGCATTCCCTTTGTTAGTGACCTTAATGGAGGTGGGGTGTTTTACTTTCTGTACAAACTTTGGTACCAGTTGGATAACCTTTCATGATGTTGAGAAAGTTTCAAAAGTTTGTTATATGATGCTTCATTACTATTACCTGTTGTATACGTTCTATTATATTTTATCCTTGCGCTGTGAGTTCTACGACGGGTTCCAATGTTTTTTACCTACTTTGATGATCATCCATAGCTGCCTGGCACACCTTTTAGCGCATTATTCCTCTTGTTTAGTGCAGGGGTTATGGGCGGTCGTCACACTATTCCTCATGCACTATTTTCTTCCTTCCTCATACCCATATTCCCTCTCCACTCACAGTTCCTCACGTTGAAACTGAAAACCCATGCAACCCTTTTTTCCATCAGAACTTCACCAAAGCCTGCCCATTCATTTCCACATGAACAGCGAGCACCCTTGGTCGACCCTCTCTCCTCCAGCATCTGAAAACATGAACGAACCCAACCATGTCAGCCTACTGAAACTCCATTAACAATAGGAAGCCACCTCATCGAACCCCGTCGACCTGATGATGCTCCAACTCCCTCGGTCGCCGCGGCCCTAATCCACTCTCTCTGGTCTCCACCTTGCCTTACCCCACTGCAAGACGTCACTTCGATCAACACTCCACTACTCAGCGCTAGACACCATCGCTGCCCAATTTTGTTCCAAGAAATTGAAACTGCCCCACTTATTTCTTCCCAGTGTTTAAATTGTGCCCATCTTCTCACCTCAACACGTGACCTGCAGGGTTCATGCAAGTTGTTCTCCTACCCATCGTGATCCCTTCCTATGTATAATACGTATTATTATTATTTTATTTTATTTTATTTTCTAGTCCGATGATTTTGTTTTCATGGAGAGGGAGCTTTATTTCAGTTTTCATTAGCAAGAGGAAGAGAAAATAGCTGGCGGTATTTATAAAAGAGAAATGGGAAAAGGTAAGAATGCAGTCACCTTTCGATTGGTACAAGCATAGGCTCCAGAGTAGCTGGAAAAAAATATTAGGTCGGTTGAAACTTTAATTTGACGAGAACGTTTCGAATTAGGCTGATATGGGTAAGTTGCGTACCAAAGAAGGTGAAAATAGGATGGGTTGAACTAGGGTAGGCTTTATATGTTTATACTATTAACTTTATTGTATCGCTATTTAACGTTACCGTTTAAAATTCGCACCGCAACAAAAATGAATGCACTACTATGTCTTGATGTTTTGGACCCAAAGAAATTATTTTTGTTAAAAACCAACTCCATTTGCAAAATGACATTATTTTAATTTATCGGTTCACCTTTAAATTGCACATGCGAATAAAATAACTCCAACTGGTTTCAAACTGGAAATCTAGCAATAACTGGTTATACGTACTCCAATTAAAAATTGTTTCATCGAAAACGGAGGTTGTTAGAAAAACGGCTATTTTTAAAGCTTATATAATAACTGATAAAACATAATTAAATCCAAAACAATTCAATTTAAATAATAAAATTGTTCCTCTTCAAATGAAATCTTATACAGCTTCAGAATAAATCAATATATATTTTAAACTCAAAAATTTCTAGGTTAAATAATATATATAAACCCTTAATATTTAATAAATGTTATCATATATTAACGAATTCCATAACGACTATATGAAAATTTGATTTGGACATAAATCAAAATTTACAATATGAAAACTTGATTTTCTCTTCCATTAGAAAAATATAATCTAATAGATTCGGGCATTTCTTGTCTCGACAAATTCCGACTTATATTGGATCTTATACAGTCAATAGAAATTCAAAACGTTATATTACGAACTACCGTGCCGCTGTAGTTTGTTTTATAATAAAATTACAAATTATACTTTCAAACATCGTTTAATAAATGAATTTGTTACTATAATTTCAATATAAACAATATTAAACCCTATTATGTAGCCAATTTAAAATTTAATGCAAATTTAACCTTTTTTCCAAACATTTTGGAATTAAAATATTATTATATTATTTATATTAATAAAATATTCAAATTTATTAAATTAAGTTATTAAAATTCAAATTGACATTTAAAGCAATATAATAATTTAAATAATTGACCAGAAAATATGGGACATTACATTTTTTCCCCCTTAAAAGAATTTCGTCTCTGAAAATAATAAGGTAGAAAGGACGTGACATACCCACCATCTTTACAAAATATTTAGTTAAAACTCAGTTTTATTTCTAAAGCTAATCTGATTGGTTTTAAAACCAATTTATTTCAAATAACAAAATTTTCCAAAAGACTTCAAAAAATTTCTAGCACCTTAAATTTTGAATTTTTTTAAGGGAAAGTCTCCCCTGTACGGAGGGACACTGTGACGATCCCAAAACCCCGTGGCACGGTGTTAAGGATAATCATTGGAATATAACACATTAATCATCATTAGCAGATCACAGATAATAGCATAAACAGAAAATAGAATAATTTACACATATATGACAGCGGAATCATATAGATATCATCACATCAGAGAAGCACAGTACAGGATACAACTTAGTGCATAATGATACATAATCAGTCACCATCGCCTGAGGCGGAATCATACATAAAGAGTACACAAAAGGAATATCATTCTACATCGCTAATGGAGGAATCATAATATAGATACAATAATGGCAGAGAAAATCCAAGTCAGCACAGTGTAGTCAAGCCTCGCCATGAGCCAAAAGGTGCGTCAGAAACCTGTAACTAGGCTGCCCGTGTGAAAATGAGGGCACCCGAGTTTGCAAGGTGAAACAAACTACGAGTCAGTCATGGGACTGGTATGAGAAATCTACTCAACTTATTAATAACAATAATGAGGCAAATCAAAGGACCACGCCACTTTCGCGGAACGGGTTTACTCCAATGAGTGCTAGTGCATGAAATAAAGTAAATGATTAAATCATCGCAATGCTTTTTATAAAATGAAGCCATTATAAGACTCAGGTCCCATCACACAATGCAATGCAAGCCGGAGGATAGAGTTTTCCCTTATAATGGCCAAAAATGATTCATACGAATAAAACAAAGGTATTTGATATTATTACTAGTGCATATATGTTTCAAAAGCGATTTCAATCATAAATATCAATCATAGGCGGCATAAATGACCCATACCACTATGTCGCCATACTAGTAATACAATCACGTCCGCATATTTCGTATTGGAAATTGGATTCCTTCATGAGTCGAGGCAAGGGGCAAGCTCCTCTCCGTTCGAGACACTCTAGCAAATGCCTCGGGACCGCACACAGCAATCCCCTGGATCCTCCAAGGCCGGTCCTCTCTCACTTTTGAGGATTGGCAATTCCTGAACACACGTTTCCCGGTCCTTACAGACCTATAATCGAGGCGCCTCATATTCCAACAACCACACAGGTGAAAAGTAGATATAAATGTCAGGGCTAGGAGGTCACTGACACCACCATAGCTAGAAAGAAACGTCGTGCACTCCTTGGGTCCTTCTCCCGTTTTTGACTCATACCGGGGTGTGAGGCTCGCGAATTCACGTTATACACAAAGCTACGTAACACAGACCATGCTTTGATCATCAACCACAAGACTTTGCTTTGCAACAGAAGCCTTGATCATATGCCACTTAGGCGTGCCACACAGGCAATCCACTCCATGCGATTGATTTCTGTCAATACATGACCTCTGAGCTCGTACGTCTCAGAGAAGGGCGTTAAGCAAGAGAATAAATTCTCCGCCGCCAAACAGATATATATTTAACAGAGATCAATCAACACAGAACAAAATCCAATGTCAGACACACAGTCCATTTACAAGTCCGTTCTGGGTCTGAACGAAACCGGAGGCACCAATTCCTCGCATATCCGTACAATCAACAGTATGTGTGGACGGCTACTACTTCAATTCCTTCATGGTAGCTACTCCAATCACGAGCATCAGTAGCGCCCATCCATCCAATGTGGAGATCGTCGGTCTTCAGTCGTCTTCGACTCTTCGACTTCTCAACGTCGATCGATTATTTGAAATGAGATAAACTCGGCCTTTTCAAATAACCCACGTATATTTAGATTTTCAAATCAATTAATCACATGGTTGGACTATTCAACATTCACATTTCAGTTATTTAGTAATAATTTTCATGTCAAATACATTCACCCATCACATATCAAGCAAACACAACAAAATTGGTTTATTTTCACTCTATATCGTCTATAGTACTTTATAACGATATGTCGCCATTTTTATTTAATTTAAAACGGCCATATTTAATTAAACGACGTTTCAAATTGTGTCGATGCACTGGCGCTGCTTTTCATTAATTTTGTTTTACACATATATGAAAATCTAACCGTTGGATCTTCACAAATTTTACATCATTAGGAAGGTCATTTCAAAACGAATCCAACGGTTTCAGTTTTGGGAAAATCCGACGGTCGGATCTTCCACACTAACCATTTGAAGTTACGGTTTCAGTTTACTAACTGCAGCGTCGTTATTCGATTTAATTTAATTATATATATATATATATATAAATATAATCGTTTCTGGCGCTGTTTTTCTTCAGTTTTGAATTAAACATTCCAGACAATCCAACCGTCGGATCTTCACAAAGTTGGTGCCGTTGGAAAGATATTTCCAAGGCGAACCCAACGGTTGCGGTTTCGGGAAAATCCAATGGTCGGATTTCCCGCACTAGTCGTTTGAAATCACGGTTTCAAAACATGAACTGCACAACCACGTTTCGTTTTAATTCTATTTATATTTATATATTTATATAAATATAATTCATTCAAAAATTCCTATATCGTTTCAACTTCAATTATTTCACTAACGCCTTTAAATTTTGGAAAATTTCTCCATAACCTCCTTTGTACAGGAGGGTCTGGGAAAATTCCCAAATAGCCACACGGGCGTCTCATATCAAAAAGAAAAAGAAAAAGCCAAGCGGCTAGCCAACAGGCTCATAAAATCATCACCCAAACAAAGCGGTAAATGTGTACCTATTTGTCGGGCACAAAATTTTATTTCTCTTCTCTAGCCCCTTTTGCTTTAACCTGTTCAATAGATATGCATGTACATATATACAATTTCTAATATTTATCAATTTCCATTCAATTTCATATTTGATTTGCTTTGGTTTAAAAACACCATTCATTCTAGTGTTGCATGCATAGGCTAAAATCATATCATTAGCTAGTTAATGTATATTTCAACTCATGCACGTTTATTTGAACAAGTGGCTATTTTTAACACTTCACATTTCAAAGATGATAATTTTGGCGAACTAAAATAGATTTCAACACATGACTATTTTATTTAGTTCCTATGCATGTTAAAAATAATATTTCTATCACAAATATTTATTTCAACGTCCGCATATCTTTAGCATATCACACATATGATAAAAATGATATTTTTATCATTTAAAATATATTTTTTTTTTGACAAATAGATGTTTCTGCACTTCATAGTTTCAATAAAAATGTAATTTTTATCGTTCGATCTTTTTATTCAACACATGAACTTTTCCACTACACACACTTCTCAACAAATGAGCATCTCCACACCTGGACATTTTATTTATGTTGTTCATATTAGAAAGATGGGATTTTTATTGTTGAAATTATTTATATAAGGCGAGTATTTTTCATACTTCATATATATATATAAAAATGTGATTTTTATTGTTTAAACAATTCACTCATTCACAAATGAATTTAATTTTCACACAACACTTTTCAACACATGAATATTTCCACACATGGATATAGTTTCAATATATGACTTTAATTTCAACGCAAGAAAATAATTTCAACATATGAAAATAATTCTAACACACAAAGATTATTCAAAATTTCGGCAGCATAACGGCAGGGTAGTTAAAACCGGCACCGTCCCTAGTACGGCTCCTCGCTCTACCTTAAAACCTCGCGGTTTTTGGCAATGGGGATTCATGCATCTAATTCGCACGCAGGCGGCATGTTTATTTTTATTTCCACAAATATTTCCAATTCATTTCAATCACCAATGGGTATTTTTCAACCACAACCAAACAATATCAACCACGACCAATTATTCAACCATTCATATTTTTCATCCAATATTTCACACCAATTCACCACAATAAATATCGTCCATGGTTTGTGGACGAGGGGAGTATATATATATATAATATAATATATATTTGTTATATTTCACTAGCATTTCAACACATATATCACTTATTCTATGCATGTAAAAATTCATACTTCGCTTATATAGCTTACACTACGTATGTACATGAGGTATACAACACGTATGTAATTTATATTTCGCTTATATAAATTATACACGACATTTTCCATTCAATTTCACGTTAATTTAGATTTCTCACCTTGGTTTTCTGAGCGCTAAAAATCGATACGATGTCAGAAAAATCCGCGGCTTCTTCTATTGGGTAGAGAGCTTCCTTGCGGTCTCGATGTTTCCTGTTTCATCGAATTTCGTCAACACACCAAAAAGATATGATTTTTCAAAGTGTAAAGATCAAAGAAAAACTCACTTTCACGAAGCTTCAAAACTAGGTTTACAGTTTTCGCGAAATCAGTGGCACGTGGGGACGATCGGGGAGTTGGACGTGGAAGAGGGAAGAGAGGGCTTCAAGTCGGTGGTGGTTTGGTGGCGTTCGGTGGTCGGTGGCGTTCAGGGCGGCGGCAGGAAGTGCTCGACTTCCTGGCTTCGATAAGGGCGGAGGAGGCGACTGTGGCGGCGGCGGTGGGGTCGGATTTGAAGAGGAGGAGGAGGCGCGTCGAGGTAGGGGGTGGCGCAGGCGGAAATCGCCTGTGGCGGCGGCGATTTGGGAGAGAAGGTAGGGAGCGGTTTCGCCGTTGATCGGGGGGTTTTCTTTCTTTTTTTTTTAAATTTATGAAAGGAAAATTCTGATTGGCCGAGGATTATATTAAATTTTTAAATAGTGTTTTCTCAAACGAACTCCGTTTTAAACCCAACGACTGTCGCCCCTAACTAAATACCCCCATTCCGGACACAATGGGATATGTTTCGTAGGCCAATTCGACTGTTACAGTCAGTTATTTTTCAAATTAAAGTATAAAACATTTAATTTTTAACTCTGAACGCACATTTCAATTTGCCAGGGCCACAAACTGATTCGAAAAATTCCAGAAAAATAAATCTAGCTATGTTTTGACGCTACGGTCCCAACAAAACTAGTTTCGTCGAATTCTGAGGTCGTTTGAAAAATGGCCATTTTCTGGTCGATCCAATTTAACAGAAATCGACTAAACACATTTTCTTTTGCCACGCTCACATACTAGCTTCAAAAATTATGAAATTTGAAACCTAGCAATAGTTTGACATCCTGGACCCAACAAAAGTGGTTTCGTCGAATTCCGAGGTCGTATGCAAAATATCAATTTTCCAGGGCTATATTTTCTATATACCGACTCTTCTGAAAATTCATTCGGCCATAACTTTTGATTCCCGTTATGAAACTTCGATTTTTCAGATTCGTTAGAAAGGTATTGACTAACAGATTTAAATATTTTTGGTTTCGTTAAAATCCGTCATATTTTCCACCCTGCATAGTCGGTCAAAGTTTGAATTCAAATTTTCAAACTGACTCACTATTCCTAATTCACTATTTTATTGAAATATTATATTTCAATTGTTCAAATTCCTTTGAAATAACCAATTTAAAATTTTTAAATTGGCTCGTATTTTCCGGGTTATTACAATCTCCCCTACTTAAAACTTTTCGTCCTCGAAAAGGAAACAACAGTAAAGTAGGAAATAAAATGTAAATGCGAAGTATTGTAAAGGTACCTTGCACCGGAGTTAGTCAGAGATATCCACTCTGCATTTGGGGTAAGCTTTCTTAATGCTTTCCTTAGTTTCCCAAGTACAGTCTCTAGGATCACTGCTCCACTGCACTTTAACTAAATTAACCTTTTTGCTTCTGAGTTCTCTAGTTTCTTTGCCAACGATCTTTAATGGCTCCCTTCTGAGTGCTAATTCTGGAGTTATCTCCACATACCGTTGCGCTGCTTCTTCTACAATAAGATCCGGATCATGCACATGTCTCCTAAGTTGAGATACGTGAAATACATTATGCACTCCAGGCAACCAATCTGGTAATTGAACCCTATAAGCAAGAGTTCCAATTCGCTCAAGTATAGGAAAGGGACCAATAAATCTCGGAGCCAACTTCCCAGTCTTTCCAAATCTGATTACTCCTCTCATCGGAGAAACCTTTAAATAAACATGATCACCAACAGCAAATGTAAAATCTCTCCTTCTACAGTCTGCATAACTTTTCTGTCGGCTTTGGGCGGTTTTCAATCGCTTCTTGATGAAGTCCACTTTATCAGATGCTTCTCTAATCATATCGGGTCCTAGTACAAGTCTGTTGCCAGGTTCTACCCAACATGCTGGAGATCTGCAGGGTCTGCCAAATAATGCTTCAAATGGTGACATTCTCAAACTTGCTTGATAGCTATTGTTATATGAGAATTCTGCCAAATACAAATGATCTTCCCATGACCCACCAAAATCGATTATACAAGTCCGCAATAAATCTTCTAGAATTCTATTCACCCGCTCAGTTTGGCCATCTGTTTGTGGGTGATAAGCAGTTCTCATATTCAGTTTTGTTCCCAATTCTGTCTGGAAAGCCTCCCAGAACTTGCTAGTAAATAGGGGATCTCTATCACTGACTATGCTGATGGGAATTCCATGCAGCTTAACAATTTCTCTGAAATATATCTGTGCTAGACTTTGAGCGGTTCTATTGGATCTGACAGGTATAAAATGGGCAGTCTTCGTGAAGCGATCTACGATTACCCAAATGCAGTCATTACCTTTCTTGGTTCGCGGCAAACCATCTATGAAATCCATGGAAATCTGTTCCCATTTCCAGCCTGGGACTTCCAACGGTTGTAACAGTCCAGCTAGCTTCTGTTGGTCACTCTTGACCAATTGACAAGTAGGGCATCTGCTAACATACAAAGAAATATCTCTTTTCATTGCCTTCCACCAGAAAGTGCGTTTGATATCGTTGTACATTTTACTCACCCCAGGGTGGATGCAAAATTTGTATTTATGGCATTCATCCAGCACTTCTCTTTTAAGCTCGGGAATGTCGGGAACACATATTCTTCTATTCAGCCTCAGAACTCCCTCACTATCCACTAGGAAACTGGAGCCTTCTCCCCCTTGAATCCTTTTTACCATCTCTGTCACAAAATTGTCACTTTTCTGAAGAACAGATATCCTATCAATCAATCCAGGTGTAATTATAAGATTGGCAATGATTGCGGTTTTTCTACTAAGTGCATTCGCCACAACGTTAGCCTTCCCCGGCGTATACAGGATATCAAAATCATACGCTGCAAGAAATTCTAGCCAACGCTGTTGTCTCAGATTCAGATCTTTCTGGGTATATAAATACTTCAATGATTGATGATCCGTGTACAGTATAAATTTCTCGCCCAATAAATAATGCCTCCAGATTTTCAAGGCAAAAACAATGGCTAGCAACTCAAGATCATGAGTCACATAATTCTTCTCATGCGGTTTCAGTTGGCGGCTTGCATAAGCGACTACTTGGCCTCTCTGCATTAACACTGCACCAAGACCTCTAATAGAAGCATCTGTCCAAACCGTTAAATCCTGATTGCCATCAATAATAGTTAACACTGGAGCGGTGGTCAACTTCGATTTCAATTCCTGGAAAGCTTCTTCACAGTCGGAAGTCCACTTAAACTTCTCGTGTTTCTTTGTGAGCTTCGTTAACGGACCGGATATCTTCGAAAAATCCTTAACGAACTTTCGATAATAACTAGCCAACCCCATGAAACTTCTAACTTCCGTGGGAGTGGTGGGTTGTTTCCAGTCTTGAATCGCTGTTATTTTGCTGGGGTCAACAGAAATTCCTTTCTCTGACACGACATGGCCAAGAAATTTAACTTCTTCTTGCCAGAAGACACATTTAGAGAATTTGGCTTTGAAGACGTTCTTCCTTAGAATCTCCAATACTTGTTCTAAGTGTTTTTCATGCTCAGGTTTTGATTTGGAGTAGATTAAAATATCATCGATAAATACGAGGACAAATTTATTCAGAACTCCCCTGAACACTCTATACATTAGATCGACAAAGTATGCTGGAGCGTTGCATAGGCCAAACGGCATTACTAACCATTCATAAAATATGTCTGGACCCCTGAAAGCTGTCAAAGGAACACACTCTTCTGCTATTCTCAATTGATGAAAACCTGTAGCTAGGTCCATTCGGGAAAATACTTTCGCCCCATTCAATTGGTCTAGCAAATCATCAATGCGGGGTAATGGATATTTATTTTTAAGCGTTTGTTTGTTGAGGTCTCGGTAATCAACACATAATCGAAGAGTATCGTCTGACTTTGGGACAAACACAACAGCTGCACCCCAATTAGAAAAACTCGGTCTGATTAGACCTTTCCACATCAGTTGACGAGTTTGATCGCCTAATTCTTCTTTTTCTTTTGGAGTCATTCTGCGAATTGGATGCACCACTGGTCTGGCATTAGGAATTAGATCGATTCGGAATTCTATTTCTCTTTGCGGAGGTAAGTTTTCAACTTCTTCAAACACATCCGCATAGTTGCTAATAATCGGAATCTTTTCCATGGAAGTGGGGATAAGTTCTAATGCTGACCAAAATTCTTCTCTATTCGGATTTGAACCATGACAGGGTATATATATATGTCCAAGCTCCGTTCGGATCTTAACAATCCTTTCCGCACACTTTACCTCAGCTTTGTATTTCGTTAACCAATCCAACCCGAGAATAATATCGAATTCGGGAAAATCCATAACGATTAAATCAAAAGGAAACTTGTAGAAAGAATAAGAGATCGGCACTCTACAATATGAACCGAGAGTAACAGGACCCCCTATCGGGTTATGAACTTCAACCGATTCTTTAAGCTTTCGCTGTTTTAACTTTAATTTGTGCATTGTGTGTCTAGCAAAAAAACTACGCGATGCACCTGTGTCAAACAATACAGAAACAGGAATATTTTTAATTGTAAGGGTACCTCCCAAATCATCAGGTTTACCTGCTCCATCGGAAGCAGCTGGCGGGCTAGACCCGTCATAGACGTGAGCTACTGTAGCTTTCTTCAGCAAAGGACAGTCTTTGACCAGATGATCGGTCTTGCGACAATTGAAGCACGAGCGAGGGTTCTGAGAGCCTTGGCTCGAGCCTTGAGAATTCGTTTTCTGCCTCTTCGGAGCTGTGCAGACGTTTGAGTAGTGCCCCGGCTTACCACAGTTAAAGCAATTTCCTCTTGGCGGCTTGCCTGTCTGAGGCTTTGAAGATGCTGCTTGGCTTGACTCGCCTTGATTTACAGCAGGCTTGCGCTTGTTTCCGGCTTGGCTTCTAGCGCGATCCTGATCCAGATGCCTTTGATCAAGGTCTTCATAGTTGCATGTCATTTCCACCAGCTCGTTGAATTCCAGCTTGACATAGGCCATGGCCCTATCATGATATTGTCGTCTTAGTCCAAGGATAAACCTCTTATTTTTGGATTTTGCGGTAGCAACGAGCTCTGGAGCATAGGGCGACAACATTGTAAATTTGTTCAGATAATCTTGCACGGAAAGATCCCCTTGCTGGAGATTGGCGAAGTCATCGTGCATTCTTTCTAGGGCTTGCTCTGGGACATATTTCTCCTTGAATAGTTCTTTGAATCCATCCCATGTTCTTCCAGCTTCTCTATTCCCGACGGTAAGAGATTCCCACCATAATTCAGCTTGTTCCTGCATAAGCCAGGCGCCCATAATAGCTTTGTCTTCGTCTCCTAGCCTTAGGCCTTCAAGAATTTTCTCGCATGTTTTGAGCCATGCAAGGGCCTCTATTACGGTGCTAGTTCCCGAGAAGGTCTTGCCTCCTAAGTTCTTATATCTCTTAGCTACACGGTCAAGCTCGAAGTATTGAGCTGCCGGAGGTTGTATCAAAGGTCTTTCTTGAGCTGGGATTTCTCCCTTTCCTCGGCCTTGGCCGGCACGGCCTCCTCTAGCGGCAGCTGCTCTGGTAGCCATTTTTCAAATTCTGTATAAGCAACGAAAAAAGTCAGCTAACAGAAATGATAGTCTATTGCATAGTTAAGCAAAAAATTTACGGAAAGATAACGATGGACTGATCGATTGTTTTTGCTATTCTGCTCAGCTCATTCTAGGACCTTACTAGTCCTATCTCTAATGAGCGACTCGCCTTAGAATACTACTAATTCTATTTTGACGAAGTGTTTAATGTGTTAGACTCCAGAACTAAGGTTAACCAAAGCGCTGATACCAACTGTGACGATCCCAAAACCCCGTGGCACGGTGTTAAGGATAATCATTGGAATATAACACATTAATCATCATTAGCAGATCACAGATAATAGCATAAACAGAAAATAGAATAATTTAAACATATATGACAGCGGAATCATATAGATATCATCACATCAGAGAAGCACAGTACAGGATACAACTTAGTGCATAATGATACATAATCAGTCACCATCGCCTGAGGCGGAATCATACATAAAGAGTACACAAAAGGAATATCAGTCTACATCGCCAATGGCGGAATCATAATATAGATACAATAATGGCGGAGAAAATCCAAGTCAGCACAGTGTAGTCAAGCCTCGCCATGAGCCAAAAGGTGCGTCAGAAACCTGTAACTAGGCTGCCCGTGTGAAAATGAGGGCACCCGAGTTTGCAAGGTGAAACAAACTACGAGTCAGTCATGGGACTGGTATGAGAAATCTACTCAACTTATTAATAACAATAATGAGGCAAATCAAAGGACCACGCCACTTTCGCGGAACGGGTTTACTCCAATGAGTGCTAGTGCATGAAATAAAGTAAATGATTAAATCATCGCAATGCTTTTTATAAAATGAAACCATTATAAGACTCAGGTCCCAACACACAATGCAACGCAAGCCGGAGGATAGAGTTTTCCCTTATAATGGCCAAAAATGCTTCATACGAATAAAACAAAGGTATTTGATATTATTACTAGTGCATATATGTTTCAAAAGCGATTTCAATCATAAATATCAATCATAGGCGGCATAAATGACCCATACCACTATGTCGCCATACTAGTAATACAATCACGTCCGCATATTTCGTATTGGAAATTGGATTGCTTCATGAGTCGAGGCAAGGGGCAAGCTCCTCTCCGTTCGAGACACTCTAGCAAATGCCTCGGGACCGCACACAGCAATCCCCTGGATCCTCCAAGGCCGGTCCTCTCTTACTTTTGAGGATTGGCAATTCCTGAACACACGTTTCCCGGTCCTTACAGACCTATAATCGAGGCGCCTCGTATTCCAACAACCACACAGGTGAAAAGTAGATATAAATGTCAGGGCTGGGAGGTCACTGACACCACCATAGCTAGAAAGAAACGTCGTGCACTCCTTGGGTCCTTCTCCCGTTTCTGACTCATACCGGGGTGTGAGGCTCGCGAATTCACGTTATACACAAAGCTACGTAACACAGACCATGCTTTGATCATCAACCACAAGACTTTGCTTTGCAACAGAAGCCTTGATCATATGCCACTTAGGCGTGCCACACAGGCAATTCACTCCATGCGACTGATTTCTGTCAATACATAACCTCTGAGCTCGTACGTCTCAGAGAAGGGCGTTAAGCAAGAGAATAAATTCTCCGCCGCCAAACAGATATATATTTAACAGAGATCAATCAACACAGAACAAAATCCAATGTCAGACACACAGTCCATTTACAAGTCCGTTCTGGGTCTGAACGAAACCGGAGGCACCAATTCCTCGCATATCCGTACAATCAATAGTATGTGTGGACGGCTACTACTTCAATTCCTTCATGGTAGCTACTCCAATCACGAGCATCAGTAGCGCCCATCCATCCAATGTGGAGATCGTCGGTCTTCAGTCGTCTTCGACTCTTCGACTTCTCAACGTCGATCGATTATTTGAAATGAGATAAACTCGGCCTTTTCAAATAACCCACGTATATTTAGATTTTCAAATCAATTAATCACATAGTTGGACTATTCAACATTCACATTTCAGTTATTTAGTAATAATTTTCATGTCAAATACATTCAACCATCACATATCAAGCAAACACAACAAAATTGGTTTATTTTCACTCTATATCGTCAATAGTACTTTATAACGATATATCGCCATTTTTATTTAATTTAAAACGGCCATATTTAATTAAACGACGTTTCAGGTCGTGTCGATGCACTGGTGCTGCTTTTCATTAATTTTGTTTTACACATATATGAAAATCTAACCGTTGGATCTTCACAAATTTTACATCATTAGGAAGGTCATTTCAAAACGAATCCAACGGTTTCAGTTTTGGGAAAATCCGACGGTCGGATCTTCCACATTAACCATTTGAAGTTACGGTTTCAATTTACTAACTGCAGCGTCGTTATTCGATTTAATTTAATTATATTTATATATATATAAATATAATCGTTTCTGGCGCTGTTTTTCTTCAGTTTTGAATTAAACATTCCAGACAATCCAACCGTCGGATCTTCACAAAGTTGGTGCCGTTGGAAAGATATTTCTAAGGCGAACCCAACGGTTGCGGTTTCGGGAAAATCCAATGGTCGGATTTCCCGCACTAGTCGTTTGAAATCACGGTTTCAAAACATGAACTGCACGGCCAAGTTTCGTTTTAATTCTATTTATATTTATATATTTATATAAATATAGTTCATTCAAAAATTCCTATATCGTTTCCACTTCAATTATTTCACTAACGCCTTTAAATTTTGGAAAATTTCGCCATAACCTCCTTTGTACGGGAGGGTCTGGGAAAATTCCCAAATAGCCACACGGGCGTCTCATATCAAAAAGAAAAAGAAAAAGCCAAGCGGCTAGCTAACAGGCTCATAAAATCATCACCCAAACAAAGCGGTAAATGTGTACCTATTTGTCGGGCACAAAATTTTATTTCTCTTCTCTAGCCCCTTTTGCTTTAACCTGTTCAATAGATATGCATGTACATATATACAATTTCTAACATTTATCAATTTCCATTCAATTTCATATTTGATTTGCTTTGGTTTAAAAACACCATTCATTCTAGTGTTGCATGCATAGGCTAAAATCATATCATTAGCTAGTTAATGTATATTTCAACTCATGTACGTTTATTTGAACAAGTGGCTATTTTTAACACTTCACATTTCAAAGATGATAATTTTGGCGAACTAAAATAGATTTCAACACATGACTATTTTATTTAGTTCCTATGCATGTTAAAAATAATATTTCTATCACAAATATTTATTTCAACGTCCGCATATCTTTAGCATATCACACATATGATAAAAATGATATTTTTATCATTTAAAATATATATTTTTTTGACAAATAGATGTTTCTGCACTTCATAGTTTCAATAAAAATGTAATTTTTATCGTTCGATCTTTTTATTCAACACATGAACTTTTCCACTACACACATTTCTCAACAAATGAGCATCTCCACACCTGGACATTTTATTTATGTTGTTCATATTAGAAAGATGGGATTTTTATTGTTGAAATTATTTATATAAGGCGAGTATTTTTCATACTTCATATATATAAAAATGTGATTTTTATTGTTTAAACACTTCACTCATTCACAAATGAATTTAATTTTCACACAACACTTTTCAACACATGAATATTTCCACACATGGATATAGTTTCAATATATGACTTTAATTTCAACGCAAGAAAATAATTTCAACATATGAAAATAATTCTAACACACAAAGATTATTCAAATTTTCGGCAGCATAACGGCAGGGTAGTTAAAACCGACACCGTCCCTAGTACGGCTCCTCGCTCTACCTTAAAACCTCGCGGTTTTTGACATTGGGGATTCATGCATCTAATTCGCACGCAGGCGGCATGTTTATTTTTATTTCCACAAATATTTCCAATTCATTTCAATCACCAATGGGTATTTTTCAACCACAACCAAACAATATCAACCACGACCAATTATTCAACCATTCGTATTTTTCATCCAATATTTCACACCAATTCACCACAATAAATATCGTCCATGGTTTGTGGACGAGGGGAGTATATATATATAATATAATATATATTTGCTATATTTCACTAGCATTTCAACACATATATCACTTATTCTATGCATGTAAAAATTCATACTTCGCTTATATAGCTTACACTACGTATGTACATGAGGTATACAACACGTATGTAATTTATATTTCGCTTATATAAATTATACACGACATTTTCCATTCAATTTCACGTTAATTTAGATTTCTCACCTTGGTTTTCTGAGCGCTAAAAATCGATACGATGTCAGAAAAATCCGCGGCTTCTTCTATTGGGTAGAGAGCTTCCTTGCGGTCTCGATGTTTCCTGTTTCATCGAATTTCGTCAACACACCAAAAAGATATGATTTTTTAAAGTGTAAAGATCAAAGAAAAACTCACTTTCACGAAGCTTCAAAACTAGGTATACAGTTTTCGCGAAATCAGTGGCACATGGGGACGATCGGGGAGTTGGACGTGGAAGAGGGAAGAGAGGGCTTCAAGTCGGTGGTGGTTTGGTGGCGTTCGGTGGTCGGTGGCGTTCAGGGCGGCGGCGGGAAGTGCTCGACTTCCTGGCTTCGATACGGGCGGAGGAGGCGACTGTGGCGGCGGCGGTGGGGTCGGATTTGAAGAGGAGGAGGAGGCGCGTCGAGGTAGGGGGTGGCGCAGGCGGAAATCGCCTGTGGCGGCGGCGATTTGTGAGAGAAGGTAGGGAGCGGTTTCGCCGTTGATCGGGGGATTTTCTTTTTTTATTTTTAAAATTTATGAAAGGAAAATTCTGATTGGCCGAGGATTATATTAAATTTTTAAATAGTGTTTTCTCAAACGAACTCCTTTTTAAACCCAACGACTGTCGCCCCTAGCTAAATACCCCCATTCCGGAATCAATGGGATATGTTTCGTAGGCCAATTCGACTGTTACAGTCAGTTATTTTTCAAATTAAAGTATAAAACATTTAATTTTTAACTCTGAACGCACATTTCAATTTGCCAGGGCCACAAACTGATTCGAAAAATTCCAGAAAAATAAATCTAGCTATGTTTTGACGCTACGTTCCCAACAAAACTAGTTTCGTCGAATTCTGAGGTCGTTTGAAAAATGGCCATTTTCTGGTCGATCAATTTTAACAGAAATCGACCAAACACATTTTCTTTTGCCACGCTCACATACTAGCTTCAAAAATTATGAAATTTGAAACCTAGCAATAGTTTGACATCCCGGACCCAACAAAAGTGGTTTCGTCGAATTCCGAGGTCGTATGCAAAATATTAATTTTCCAGGGCTATATATTCAATATACCGACTCTTCTGAAAATTCATTCGGCCATAACTTTTGATTCCCGTTATGAAACTTCGATTTTTCAGATTCGTTA
Organism: Allium sativum; assembly: GCA_030737875.1. Taxonomy (NCBI): domain Eukaryota; kingdom Viridiplantae; phylum Streptophyta; class Magnoliopsida; order Asparagales; family Amaryllidaceae; genus Allium; species Allium sativum. Next base: position 119,778,322 of record CM060918.1, on the reverse strand, counting down.
GAAAGGTATTGACTAACAGATTTAAATATTTTTGGTTTCGTTAAAATCCGTTATATTTTCCACCCTGCATAGTCGGTCAAAGTTTGAATTCAAATTTTCAAACTGACTCACTATTCCTAATTCACTATTTTATTGAAATATTCTATTTAAATTGTTCAAATTCCTTTGAAATAACCAATTTAAAAATTTTAAATTGGCTCGTATTTTCCGGGTTATTACAGACAACTACAATATTGCAGGTTCAGCAAATATATATACATCGAGCCACACGGTCAAAAAAAAAATTCATATTTTTGCATAAGCGCACCTTTTTGCGAGCGTTATTGCGCGATAAGCAATAAACGTTAAGCAATAAGCGAGCCTGCTCGATAGCCAAACTCGATCCAATTAACTCCAAAACTTGTTCTCAACTTCAATGAACTTCATTAGTTTTCAAAACGATGCCAGTTAGGTTCAAATATCCATATCATCCATTCTAACCAATTTCACACACAATTCAATTCACATGAAATTCATTTATAATCATTTATTAAAAATCAACCATTCAGATTCATTAATCTTGGATTAATTTATTCAACTTATTTATTTCAGATTGGTTTTCAACCAAGACTATTCATTTTCAGGTTTATATTCATGCAATCAACCACACGATACAACATATCTGTAACGACCGGGAATTTCGCTCGATCCGAATCAGTCGCTAAACCGACCAAGACCGTTCGAAACCCCTGATTGTTTTGAGAACACGACAAATTGGAACGCAGACAGAAGAACATTTCATTGTTAATTACAACAATTCCATCAGAATACAAGAATATACAGAGTATAAATCAATATTACACAACTACTAAATATCAGAGGTTACAATAAATTACTGCAGCGGAAAAATAATACAATACACAACTAGAAGTAATACGCGGATACAGAGCTTTCCGAGTATCGTTCCAGCTGTAAATCAGGATCCTGTGAATATAAATCTGCAACACCAAAACTACTAGCTGCCCGTGTCAAAATAAGGGCACCCAGAGTTTAGGTTAAAACGATAAACTCCAGGTCAGTCATGTGACTGGTGTAAGCCTTAAAACAGTTATTAATCTTTATTTTAAAGTTAGGTAAATCAAGGGACCACGCCGTATAACACGGAACGGGTTTCCTCCCAAAAATACAAGTGCATAAAACAAACAACGCAATGCTAAATAAAGAAAAATGAAGCTATTATAAGACCCAGGTCCCATCACACAATGCAACACAAGCCGGAGGATAGGGTTTTTACCTTATAATAGCCAAAGCATACTTGATACATTAAAAAGAAATCATTTGATACTATTATAAGTGCATAGTGTATAAAACAATTTCAATCATAAGTATCAATCATAGACGGCATGAGTGCCCCATCCCACTATGTCGCCATACTAGGCTCTACAAATAAAACCGCAAAGTCACGTATTGGAAGTTGGATTTCCATCTATGAACCGAGGCAAAAGATAGTCCTCACCGATTCGATACTATCTAGCTCGAGTTTCAGGACCCAGACACAGGTGAGCCATTGGATCGTCAGAGCCGGTCCACCGATGTGGATTAAAATGCCTGAACACTGCGTTTCCCCACCCTTTGGGGCGTAAATGAGCCAAATGACTCCATCGGCTCCACACAGTCACCGATATATCCGAGGCGCCTGGCAACAGCAACAACCACATAAGTCAAACTCGTCAGGGCGTGTAAAACCACTGACGCCACTTCTAGCTAGAAGGAAACGCATGTCCTCCCTGAGGTCCTCTCCCGTTTCTGGTCCACAACCGGGGTGTGAGGCTCGCGAATCAACGTTACACAAAGCTATGCCATACAGGCCGTGCTTTGATCATCAACCACAAGACTCTGCTTTTCAACAAAAGCCTTGATCATTTACCACACAGGCAATTCACTCCATGCGTTTGATATCCATCAATATATAACCCCTGAGCTCGTACGTCTCAGAGAAGGGCGTTAAGCAAGAGAATAAATTCTCCGCCGCCAAACAGATATATATTTAATAGAAATCAACCACACAGAATAAAATCCAATGTCAGACACACAGTCCATTTACAAGCTCGTTCTGGGTCTGAACGAAACCGGAGGCACCTAGTACCCCGCATATCCATCGATCTCCAAGTATGTCTGGAAGATCACTAACTGATTCCCTCCTCTTGGGTGTACAGCCCAATCAAGATCATCAGTAATCACCCAAACGACGTGAAGACCTCCGGTCTTCAACCACCGTCTTCAACCACCGTCTTCATCTTCGACACAACGTCGAATCAGTTATTCAGAATGGGATAAACCCGGTCTTTCTGAATAACTCGCGTATATAATAAACAAGTGTCACACAAACACAACATACGCCTCATTCCAATTCAGAATATTCTTTTATTTAAATATTCTTACACTTTGGGAAAGGTTCCCATTAATTTTATCAAAGATAAATTCTTTAAATTTATTCTTTAATCTTCCTTTGAATATCAACTGAAACTAGTCGCGATTAGCGAACCACACCGAAGTAATCATTTATTTTATTTCCCAATCCCAACCTATTCATCCCATGAAGTAAAACTGGTCATACTTCATATCTAACACCACGGTGTTATCGGTAAATTCAATTACCATTTCACGTTCAAATCTAATTAAAAATTTAACTATCGCCTGGAGCAGAACTGGTGATACTCCATTCTCGACCATTTCAATCTAATTAAAGATTCATTAAAACTCCACTTGGTTTTAATCTTCCCAAAAATCAATATCAATGATTATTTAACTTGTGAAATCACCTCCTGTTTTTAACTGGGTTAAAGAACCAATGTCCTTTAAAACACAGTTCACTATAAACCCAAAATCACATTCCATTATTTATCGGGTTAAAGAGCAAGTGTTATTTAAAACACCGTTCACGATAAACCCAAAAATCAATTCAAATTAAATTCGAATTAAATACCATTTAGTTGGTACACTTCATTAAATCTAAATAAAAATATTAAATCTTTTTCTCAACTGGGCTCAAGAACAGTGTTAATGAAGACGTCATTCATGACAAACCCAAATCACATTTGATATTAAATACAAGGCTCTGAATAGAAAATATATCGGCTTATATTCAATATCAAATTCTACGGCCCACAAATATCGTATTGGAAATAACGATATTATTATATCTTTCAAATTCCCATAACAATATTTGTATCATCACGAAATCCAACATTGAAATATTTCAACGACAATTTCGATTCAAATCCATTCCAGTTTATATATTGGAAATTCTGGTTATTTTCAAAAACCATTTCAAATCCACTTTATTTATTTTAAAAATAAATGGAATTATAATTCTAGTTCAAAACTAGTTCATTTCGATAAAAATCTATTTTTATCTTTTCAAATATGGAAATTTTCATCTCAATTCTTCACAAATCATTTCTTATGATTTTACACAAATTATTACTATTTTTAATAATTTTATAAAGGCCCGTACAGTCGATTTCCATCAACGGCCATCGAACTGCACTTACAGCGACATTTTCCAATTTTGATTTTGACATAATTCCAAATCCAACCGTTAGATTTCAAATCTCTAATATTCATTAGAAATCTCTTTTCGATACGAACCCAACGGTTCAAGTTTTAGGAGAATCCGACGGTCGGATCTCCCGTAACGTTAATTCGAAGTCAATGGTCGAAATTCGCAAACTGCCACAGCGCGGCGCGTTCTATTCAGGCCATTCTATATATATATATATTATATGTATTTCGTCGATTTCCTTTCAAAACGTATTTTATAAATCGTTTAAATTTGTTTTCAAAACGATTTCAACTTCCTTTTCAAATTCAAATCAAAATCGAATTTTTCAATTTAAATTCATTTTAATTTCATTTCAAATCGATTTCAATTCAATTTCAATTTAATTTGAATTTCAAATCTATTCAATTTAATTCGAATTTCAAATCTATTCAATTTAATTCGAATTTTAATTCATTTAAATTTAATTCGAATTTTGAAATCACTTTCAATATTCATTGAAAAATGAATAAAATCGATATAAATATCGTTCACGTCAAAATGGCGCCAATCTAATTAACCCGGCTTTTATTCAACACATGAATGTTTATTCTATTCAACATATGAATATTTTTCAATTCAACACATGAATTTATTTTCTGTTCAACACATGAATTTATTTTCTATTCAACACATGAATTTATCTTCTATTCAACACATGAATTTATCTTCTATTCAACACATGAGTTTATCTTCTATTCAACACATGAATTTATTTTCTATATTGGAATGAGGCCCAATCAATTACCATATAATGTTAATTATATGGTTTCCATACAACACATGTATATAATAACAACGATAAATAATCAACCATCATCCAAAGTGCACCACACAACTGCATGTAACAACCCGTAAAATGCGAGCCAGTTTGAAATTTTTATTTTGGCAATTTAAGCGAATTTTGGATATTTAAAATAGATTATTTTAAATAATATCGACGAAAAATCTATTTTGAATATAATTCGAACGTATATATTATACGCGTCGTCGTTATAATATAAATATTTATATATAATTATAAATAGAATCGAAAATGGCGCGGTAGTTCGATAATTCGATTTCAAACTTCAATTGAATGTACCGGGTGCAAAACAATCCGGATTTTAGTGAAACCAAAAACATTGGGATCTAATTGTGAATATCTTTCCAACGAATCCGAAAAATCAAGATTTCATATCGGGAATCAAAAGATATGTCCAGTTGAAAATTCTGAATAGTCGCTATGGAATTCAGGCCCTTAAAAATGGAAATTTTGCAGATGACCTCGGATTTCGACGAAACCAGTTTTGTTGGGTCCGTGATGTCAAGTTATTGCTAGATTCCAAATTTCATGATTTTTCGAATCAATATGTGAGCGTGGCAAAGGAAAACGCGTTTGACCAGTTTCAGTTGATTTTAATCGACTGGAAAATGGCCATTTTTCCAACGGTCTCAAAATTCGACGAAACTAGTTTTGTTAGGACCGTATCGTCAATACGAAGCTAGAAAATATTTTTCTGGAATTTTTCTAGTTAGTATGTGACCCCGGTAATTTGAAATGTACGTTTAAAATTCAATAAAGTGATTTAAATGTAAATTAAACGGAAACTGATAGTAAAAGTCGAATCAGCTTGCGGGACATATCCCATTGTGTTCGGAATGGGGGAAATAGGCTAGGGATGACAGTCTGTGGGTTTGATTCCGAGTTCGCATAAAAAGTCAACGAAGGGGGGATAAAATGTAATATTAATTAATTATAAATTCCTTAACTCCTACACTATCCCTCTCTCTCACTTTACAGAAGTAAAATAAAAAAAACCACTCGTGCCTGAGACCTCGACGCCGCTCCAATCCACCACCGCGCCTCCGACCATGGCGCCGCCAGAATCTCCCCTCGCGTCGCCCTCACTCCTTTCCTCCACTGAAGCCACCCCTCTCCGATGAAATCACGACGCCCGAAAACCCCAATCCGAGAAACCTAGCTTCCGTCGGCCAATGGGGCGCCACCTCTGGCCACCCGCCACCACCAACCACCGCGCCGACCTCCTGCACGCACCCCGACGCCTCAGACCTCGCGACAATCCTCTCCTCCTCCTCTTTCCTTTGTTCGACGTTCTGAAAACCCGCTGGCCACAACCACAACCAAGTGAGCCACCTCGGGGCGTGCGCGCGTTGACCACATGGACCAGCCCTCCTCCGCACGAACCCAGCTTTGATGGCAGCAAGAAGAACGAAGAAGAAAGATCGGCCTTTAAAAATGAAAAAAGAAAAGGTACATAACATGTAATTTTATTTTCAGTTTTCCTTTTTTTTTATATAACATTGTGATGAGAAAAATATAGAATTTTTATATATGAATATCAATGGAAAGAATATATTTTATAGATGAAAGGAATGTATTTTTATATACGATAAGTTTCTGGTTTTGATCATGAAGTAGCGAGCACAAAGATTAGATTTTTATCGTAGAAAAGATTTGATTTAAAAAGTGAAAAGATTATATTTTTATTTTATAAAAATATGATATTTATATTTTAGAAAGAATGAAAATTCGATTTTTAATTTATAGAAGATATAAAAATATAATTTTTATATTATAGAAAGGATAAAAATATAATTTTTATTTAATGTAGAAGTTAAAAATATAATTTTTATATGATTTAGAAGTTAAAAATACAATTTTTATATATTGAACTTCGAATTAAAAATATGATTTTTATATATTGAACTTCGAACATAAAAATATGATTTTTATATATTGAACTTCGAGATAAAAATGTGATTTTTATATATTGAACTTCGAAAGAAAAATGTGATTTTTATATATTGAACTTCGAGATAAAAATGTGATTTTTATATATTGAACTTCGAAATAAAAATGTGATTTTTATATATTGAACTTCGAAATAAAAATGTGATTTTTATATATTGAACTTCGAATTGAACTTCGAGATAAAAATGTGATTTTTATATATTGAACTTCGAAAGAAAAATGTGATTTTTATATATTGAACATCGAAGTAAAAATGTAATTTTTATATATTGAACATCGAAGTAAAAATGTAATTTTTATATATTGAACATCGAAATAAAAATGTGATTTTTATATATTGAATAGCGAAGTAAAAATTCGATTTTTACATATGTAGTGGATACGAGCAACGAAGGCGACAAAAGGCGAGATTGGCGAAGATTTCTATAAAAGAAGAGTCGTGGTGTATGGTTTAGCTATTGGTGAGAATTTCTCACCTTTCAATTTCTTTTTCTAGTTATATATATATACTAGGATGCAGACGGTGCTTAGTAGCACCCGACACAATCGTCCACAGACCATGGACTTGTTTGTTTGATTGCAAAAATAAGTTAGATTATTTGAAATGAATTGAATTGTTTGGTGAAATGAATGGATTGATTGATGTGTGAATGGCGTGGGCCTTCACTAGACCGGGGATCAGGCTAGGCCTCGTCCCGTTTCTAGTATCGTGCCGTTATGCCGCCGAAATTTTCTAAAATAAGTTAGAAAAATAAAAATATCATTTTATTTAAAGAATGAACTGAATAGAAATTCATATGTTGGAATAAAATGTTTTATCATTAAAAATATAATTTTTAACGTGAATGTGAATAAATAAATATTCATTTACAAACCAGACGGTTTGTTTATGTACACCTATTTGAAGGACATTGATTGGGTCGATAAATTTTACACATCGCCCAACTGCACAACTAAAATCTGTGTTTGATTGTTTGAAACCCCACACGGGTGTTAGGATGAAATTTGAAGTTCACTCATCCTGATTGATTAAATATGTCGATCGATCGATTGACAGGCTGTTATAAGCGTTAGATACCTATATTTGATGCTTATACAGTGTAGGGCACTTTGGTTGATGGTTGATTATTTTTCAATGCTATTATATGTGTGTAATGTATGAAAATCCATATAATTAACTTTATATGGTAATTGATTGGGCCTCATTCCAATTTAGAAAATAAAGAATATTATAAAATAAAGGTTCATGTGTTGACGGTACTCATCCATTGAGATTGGTCATGTGTTGAACGAAATATTTTAGTAATAAAATTTACATCTTTATCAATATAAAATAAAGGTTCATGTGTTGACAGTACTCATCCATTGAGATTGGTCATGTGTTGAACGAAATATTTTGATAACAACAACTATTTTGGAAAAGAAATATTTGAAATAGAACATTTGAAAATAGAAATTTATGAAGCCGTGTTGATTAGATTGACGCCATTTTGACGTAAACGAGATTCATATCGATTTTATTCATTTTGAAATGAATTGAATTGAAAACGATTTCGAAATGAATTGAATTGAAAACGATTTCGAAATGAATTGAATATAAAACGATTTCAAAATTAATTGAATATAAAACGATTTCGAAATGAATTGAATATAAAACGATTTCGAAATGAATTGAATATAAAACGATTTCAAAATGAATTGAATATAAAACGATTTCGAAATGAATTGAATTGAAAACGATTTCGAAATGAATTGAATTGAAAACGATTTCGAAATGAATTGAATTGAAAATGAATTCAAATTGAATTGAAATTCGAATTGAATGGAAATGAATTTTAAAACGAATTTATAAAGAAGAATTCAATTTTGATTTGAATTGAAAAGGAAGTTGAAATTGCTTTTGAAACGAATTTTAAAACTATTTATATAATTCGTTTTAAATAGAAATCGACGAAATATATATTATATATATTATATATATAATATAATGGCCTGAATAGAACGCGCCGCGCCGCGGCAGTTCGTGAATTTCGACAATTTATTTCAAACGGACATTACGGGAGATCCGACCGTCGGATTCTCCTAAAACCGGAACCGTTGGGTTCGTATCGAAAAGAGCTTTCTAACGAATATTAGAAATTTAAAATCTAACGGTTGGATTTGGAATTATGTCAAAATCAAATTTGAAAAAGGTCGTTGTAAGTGCAGTTCGATGGCCATTGATGGAAATCGACTGTAAGGGCCTTGATAAAATTATTAAAAATAGTAATAATTTGTGTAAAATCACAAGAAATGATTTGGGAAAATTTGGGATGAAAAACTCCATATTTGAAAAGATAAAAATAGATTTTTATCGAAATGAACTAGTTTTGAACTAGGAATATTATTCTATTTATTTTTAAATAAATAAATTGAATTTGAAAAGGGTTTTAAAAATAACCCGAATTTCCAATGATTGCATTGGAGTGGATTTGAATCGAAATTGTCTTCGGAATATTTCGATGTTGGAATTCGTGATCATACAGATGTTGTTATGGAAATTTGAAAGATATATATTTATATCGTTATTTCCAATACGACATTTGTTAATCGTAGAATTTGATATTGAATATAAGCCGGGATATTTTCTATTCAGAGCCTTGTATTGAATATCAAATGTGATTTGGGTTTGTCGTGAATGGTGTCTTCACTAACACTGTTCTTGAACCCAGTTGAGAAAAGATTAAATCTTTTTATTTAGATTTAATGAAGTGTACCAATTAAATAATATTTAATTGGAATAGAATTGTTATTGATTTTTGGGTTTATCGTGAACAGTGTTTTAAATAACACTTGTTCTTTAACCCGATAATTAATGGAATGTGATTTTGGGTTTATCGTGAACCGTGTTTTAAATGACACTGATTCTTTAACCCAGTTAACGATTAAAACTAAGTGGAGTTTTAATGAATCTTTAATTAGATTGAAATAATCGAAATGGAGTATCACCAGTTTTGCTCCAGGCGATAGTTAAATCTTTAATTAGATTTGAACGTGAAATGGTAATTGAATTTACCAATAACACCGTGGTGTTAGATATGAAGTATAACCAGTTTTACTTCATGGGATGAATAGGTTGGGATTGGGAAATTAAAACAAATGATTACTTCGGTAAGGTTCGCTAATCCCGACTAGTTTGAATTGATATTCAAAAGTTGATTAAAGAATAAATTCAAGAATTTATCTTTGATAAAATTAATGGGAACCTTTCCCTATGAATGTGAAATTAGAAACTAACTGTCGGTTAGCTAAGTAGAATGGTTTTCTGGATATTGATCTGATGTTGGTTTCGGCCTTCGGGGTTAATATTTGGGGAATTATTCTCTTGATTAATTTACGGTTAGTGACTGATGGATTGGAATGAGGCGTATGTTGTGTTTGTGTAACACTTACTTAAAATATACGCGAGTTATTCGGGAAGACCGGGTTTATCCCATTCTGAATAACTGATACGACGATAAGTCGAAGATGAAGACGGTGGTCGAAGACCGGAAGTCTTCACGTCGTTTGGGTGGTTACTGATGATCTTGATTGGGTTGTACACCCAAGAAGATGGAAACAGTTAGTGATCGTCCAGACGTACTTGGAGATCGATGGATATGCGGGGTACTAGGTGCCTCCGGTTTCGTTCAGACCCAGAACGGACTTGTAAATGGACTGTGTGTCTGACATTGGATTTTAGTCCGTGTGATTGATCTCTATTAAATATATATCTGTTTGGCGGCGGAGAATTTATTCTCTTGCTTAACGCCCTTCTCTGAGACGTACGAGCTCAGGGGTTATATATTGATGGATATCAAACGCATGGAGTGAATTGCCTGTGTGGCATGCCTAAGTGGCAATTGATCGAGGCTTCTGTTGAAAAGCAAAGTCTTGTGGTGATGATCAAAGCACGGCCTTTGTGGCGTAGCTTTGTGTAACGTTTGCTTCGCGAGTTTCACACCCGGTATGAACCAAAAACGGGAGAGGACGTCAGGGAGAGCATGCGTTTCTTTCTAGCTAGAAGTGGCGTCAGTGGTTTTACACGCCCTGACGAGTTTGACTTATGTGGTTGTTGCTGTTGCGAGGCGCCTCGGATTGATCGGTCGTTCTCGAACCGATGGAGTCATTTAGTTGGCTCACCTACGCCCCATAGGGCGGGGAAACGCATGTTCAGGCATTTTAATCCACATCGGTGGACCGGCCCTGAGGATCCAAGGGCCCACCTGTGTCTGGGTCCTGAGACACGGGCTAGAGCGTCTCGAATCGGTTGAGGACTATCTTTTGCCTCGGTTCATAGACGGAAATCCAATTTCCAAATACGTGACATTTGCGGTTTTATTTGTAGATCCTAGTATGGCGACATAGTGGGATGGGGCGCTCATGCCGCCTATGATTGATACTTATGATTTGAAGTTGTTTTATACACTATGCACTTATAATAGTATCAAACGATTTGTTTTAACCGTATCAAGCATTCTTTGGCTGTTATAAGGGAAAACCCTATCCTCGGCTGCGTTGCATTGTGTGATGGGACCTGGGTCTTATAACAGCTTCATTTTTCTTTATTTAGCATTGCGCTGTTTGTTTTATGCACTGGTATTCTTGGGAGGAAACCCGTTCCGTGTTATACGGCGTGGTCCCTTGATTTACCTAACTTTAAAATAAAGAATAACTGTTTTAGTTCTCACACCAGTCACATGACCGACCTGGAGTTTATTGTTTTAACCTAAACTCTGGGTGCCCTTATTTTGACACGGGCAGCTAGCAGTTTTGGTTTTGCAGATTTATATTCACAGGATCCTGGTTTACAGCTGGAACGATATCCGGAAAGCTTTGTATCCGTATATCTTCTTCTAGTTGTGTATTGTATTATTTTCCGCTGCTATGTATTTAAATGTAATTTAAACCTCTGATATTTCTGTGTAATATTCATCTATACTCTGAATATTCTTGTAATCTGATGCATTGTTGTAATATACAGTGAAATGTTCTTCTGTATGCGTTCTGTTGTGGTTTGTTCTCAAACGATAGGGCGTTTCGATTGGCCTGGATCGGTTTAGAGACCGGTTCGGACCGAGCGAAATTCCATGCCGTCACAGTTGGTATCAGAGCTTTGGTTTACAAAGCAGAGAACAAGGCACATTAGAACCATACGAAAGAATTCATCAGATATTGGATTAGTAATATCCAATGGGAATGACTCGTTAGAGATGGGATCAGAAGTATCCTAGAACGAGTGTGAAGAGTATATTTTTTAAATGAAAACAAATTTTGTTTTGAAAATTTAAATCAATTATTCGTATTTGATTATTTATTTATATTGATTTTGGACAATCCAGTATATATAAATTTTGCGTATACGTCTGATCCGCGTGTATTTGAAGTTCTAATATACTGGATAGATATAGATTCACACTCTAGTATCCCGGAGATGATTCTGATGATTGTAGCTACATCATCAGAATTAGAGTTCGTGTGTCGAAGGTGTGATATTTATATATTTCCTATTGACTGGTGTGAGAACCAAAATTAGATAGGGCTTATTGTTGTGATTTGGCATCAAAAATCTGATTTTTGTATATGTATCAAAATTATGCATTTGAAAAGCTAATCAACTAATTGATTGATGGTTGTGTTGTTTGTTTAGTTGGTTGCTAATTTTGAACCATTACGCCTAATTGAATCAAATATTGAGTTATATTGAAAATTGGTCGCAATTGCTTGCATATACATATACTTACATTGAACAGGTCATAGCAAGGAGGCTAGAGCAGAGAATAAAATTTGTTTGCCCGACAAATAGGTACATGTTTACTACATAATTTACTGTTTTGTTTGGGTGATGATGATTTTATGAGCCTATTGGCTAGCCGCTTGACTTTTTCTTTTTCTTTTTGAGATCTGAAGGACCGGGGAAGCTATTTGAAATTCCCCGATGCTCCCGGTGCAGGGGAGGTTATGGCGAAATTTTTCGAAAATTTAGGGTGTTAGCCAAATTTTTGAAATTTTAGAAAATTCTCAGAAACTGAAAAGTTGGAGAATGGAAGCCAGAGCGAGCGTAGAGCTGAATAATCAAACCACTTTCGACTTTGTTCCTTTTCGGGGACGAAAAGTTTTAAGTGGGGGAGATTGTAACAACCCGTAAAATGCGAGCCAGTTTGAAATTTTTATTTTGGCAATTTTAGCGAATTTTGGATATTTAAAATAGATTATTTTAAATAATATCGACGAAAAATCTATTTTGAATATAATTCGAACGTATATATTATACGCGTCATCGTTATAATATAAATATTTATATATAATTATAAATAGAATCGAAAATGGCGCGGTAGTTCGATAATTCGATTTCAAACTTCAATTGAATGTACCGGGTGCAAAACAATCCGGATTTTAGTGAAACCAAAAACATTGGGATCTAATTGTGAATATCTTTCCAACGAATCCGAAAAATCAAGATTTCATATCGGGAATCAAAAGATATGTCCAGTTGAAAATTCTGAATAGTCGCTATGGAATTCAGGCCCTTAAAAATGGAAATTTTGCAGATGACCTCGGATTTCGACGAAACCAGTTTTGTTGGGTCCGTGATGTCAAGTTATTGCTAGATTCCAAATTTCATGATTTTTCGAATCAATATGTGAGCGTGGCAAAGGAAAACGCGTTTGACCAGTTTCAGTTGATTTTAATCGACTGGAAAATGGCCATTTTTCCAACGGTCTCAGAATTCGACGAAACTAGTTTTGTTAGGACCGTATCGTCAATACGAAGCTAGAAAATATTTTTCTGGAATTTTTCTAGTTAGTATGTGACCCCGGTAATTTGAAATGTACGTTTAAAATTCAATAAAGTGATTTAAATGTAAATTAAACGGAAACTGATAGTAAAAGTCGAATCAGCTTGCGGGACATATCCCATTGTGTTCGGAATGGGGGAAATACGCTATGGATGACAGTCTGTGGGTTTGATTCCGAGTTCGCATAAAAAGTCAACGAAGGGGGGATAAAATGTAATATTAATTAATTATAAATTCCTTAACTCCTACACTATCCCTCTCTCTCACTTTACAGAAGTAAAATAAAAAAAACCACTCGTGCCTGAGACCTCGACGCCGCCCCAATCCACCACCGCGCCTCCGACCATGGCGCCGCCAGAATCTCCCCTCGCGTCGCCCTCTCTCCTTTCCTCCACTGAAGCCACCCCTCTCCGATGAAATCACGACGCCCGAAAACCCCAATCCGAGAAACCTAGCTTCCGTCGGCCAATGGGGCGCCACCTCTGGCCACCCGCCACCACCAACCACCGCGCCGACCTCCTGCACGCACCCCGACGCCTCAGACCTCGCGACAATCCTCTCCTCCTCCTCTTTCCTTTGTTCGACGTTCTGAAAACCCGCTGGCCACAACCACAACCAAGTGAGCCACCTCGGGGCGTGCGCGCGTTGACCACATGGACCAGCCCTCCTCCGCACGAACCCAGCTTTGATGGCAGCAAGAAGAACGAAGAAGAAAGATCGGCCTTTAAAAATGAAAAAAGAAAAGGTACATAACATGTAATTTTATTTTCAGTTTTCCTTTTTTTTTATATAACATTGTGATGAGAAAAATATAGAATTTTTATATATGAATATCAATGGAAAGAATATATTTTATAGATGAAAGGAATGTATTTTTGTATACGATAAGTTTCTGGTTTTGATCATGAAGTAGCGAGCACAAAGATTAGATTTTTATCGTAGAAAAGATTTGATTTAAAAAGTGAAAAGATTATATTTTTATTTTATAAAAATATGATATTTATATTTTAGAAAGAATGAAAATTCGATTTTTAATTTATAGAAGATATAAAAATATAATTTTTATATTATAGAAAGGATAAAAATATAATTTTTATATAATGTAGAAGTTAAAAATATAATTTTTATATGATTTAGAAGTTAAAAATACAATTTTTATATATTGAACTTCGAATTAAAAATATGATTTTTATACATTGAACTTCGAACATAAAAATATGATTTTTATATATTGAACTTCGAGATAAAAATGTGATTTTTATATATTGAACTTGGAAAGAAAAATGTGATTTTTATATATTGAACTTCGAGATAAAAATGTGATTTTTATATATTGAACTTCGAAATAAAAATGTGATTTTTATATATTGAACTTCGAGATAAAAATGTGATTTTTATATATTGAACTTCGAAAGAAAAATGTGATTTTTATATATTGAACATCGAAGTAAAAATGTAATTTTTATATATTGAACATCGAAGTAAAAATGTAATTTTTATATATTGAACATCGAAATAAAAATGTGATTTTTATATATTGAATAGCGAAGTAAAAATTCGATTTTTACATATGTAGTGGATACGAGCAACGAAGGCGACAAAAGGCGAGATTGGCGAAGATTTCTATAAAAGAAGAGTCGTGGTGTATGGTTTAGCTATTGGTGAGAATTTCTCACCTTTCAATTTCTTTTTCTAGTTATATATATATACTAGGATGCAGACGGTGCTTAGTAGCACCCGACACAATCGTCCACAGACCATGGACTTGTTTGTTTGATAGCAAAAATAAGTTAGATTATTTGAAATGAATTGAATTGTTTGGTGAAATGAATGGATTGATTGATGTGTGAATGGCGTGGGCCTTCACTAGACCGGGGATCAGGCTAGGCCTCGTCCCGTTTCTAGTATCGTGCCGTTATGCCGCCGAAATTTTCTAAAATAAGTTAGAAAAATAAAAATATCATTTTATTTAAAGAATGAACTGAATAGAAATTCATATGTTGGAATAAAATGTTTTATCGTTAAAAATATAATTTTTAACGTGAATGTGAATAAATAAATATTCATTTACAAACCAGACGGTTTGTTTATGTACACCTATTTGAAGGACATTGATTGGGTCGATAAATTTTACACATCGCCCAACTGCACAACTAAAATCTGTGTTTGATTGTTTGAAACCCCACACGGGTGTTAGGATGAAATTTGAAGTTCACTCATCCTGATTGATTAAATATGTCGATCGATCGATTGACAGGCTGTTATAAGCGTTAGATACCTATATTTGATGCTTATACAGTGTAGGGCACTTTGGTTGATGGTTGATTATTTTTCAATGCTATTATATGTGTGTAATGTATGAAAATCCATATAATTAACTTTATATGGTAATTGATTGGGCCTCATTCCAATTTAGAAAATAAAGAATATTATAAAATAAAGGTTCATGTGTTGACAGTACTCATCCATTGAGACTGGTCATGTGTTGAACGAAATATTTTAGTAATAAAATTTACATCTTTATCAATATAAAATAAAGATTCATGTGTTGACAGTACTCATCCATTGAGATTGGTCATGTGTTGAACGAAATATTTTGATAACAACAACTATTTTGAAAAAGAAATATTTGAAATAGAACATTTGAAAATAGAAATTTATGAAGCTGTGTTGATTAGATTGACGCCATTTTGACGTAAACGAGATTTATATCGATTTTATTCATTTTGAAATGAATTGAATTGAAAACGATTTCGAAATGAATTGAATTGAAAACGATTTCGAAATGAATTGAATATAAAACGATTTCAAAATTAATTGAATATAAAACGATTTCGAAATGAATTGAATATAAAACGATTTCGAAATGAATTGAATATAAAACGATTTCGAAATGAATTGAATATAAACGATTTCGAAATGAATTGAATTGAAAACGATTTCGAAATGAATTGAATTGAAAACGATTTCGAAATGAATTGAATTGAAAATGAATTCAAATTGAATTGAAATTCGAATTGAATGGAAATGAATTTTAAAACGAATTTATAAAGAAGAATTCAATTTTGATTTGAATTGAAAAGGAAGTTGAAATTGCTTTTGAAACGAATTTTAAAACTATTTATATAATTCGTTTTAAATAGAAATCGACGAAATATATATTATATATATTATATATATAATATAATGGCCTGAATAGAACGCGCCGCGGTAGTTCGTGAATTTCGACAATTTATTTCAAACGGACATTACGGGAGATCCGACCGTCGGATTCTCCTAAAACCGGAACCGTTGGGTTCGTATCGAAAAGAGCTTTCTAACGAATATTAGAAATTTGAAATCTAACGGTTGGATTTGGAATTATGTCCAAATCAAATTTGAAAAAGGTCGCTATAAGTGCAGTTCGATGGCCATTGATGGAAATCGACTGTAAGGGCCTTGATAAAATTATTAAAAATAGTAATAATTTGTGTAAAATCATAAGAAATGATTTGGGAAAATTTGGGATGAAAAACTCCATATTTGAAAAGATAAAAATAGATTTTTATCGAAACGAACTAGTTTTGAACTAGGAATATAATTCTATTTATTTTTAAATAAATAAATTGAATTTGAAAAGGGTTTTAAAAATAACCCGAATTTCCAATGATTGCATTGGAGTGGATTTGAATCGAAATTGTCTTCGGAATATTTCGATGTTGGAATTCGTGATCATACAGATGTTGTTATGGAAATTTGAAAGATATATATTTATATCGTTATTTCCAATACGACATTTGTTAATCGTAGAATTTGATATTGAATATAAGCCGGGATATTTTCTATTCAGAGCCTTGTATTGAATATCAAATGTGATTTGGGTTTGTCGTGAATGGTGTCTTCACTAACACTGTTCTTGAACCCAGTTGAGAAAAGATTAAATCTTTTTATTTAGATTTAATGAAGTGTACCAATTAAATAATATTTAATTGGAATAGAATTGTTATTGATTTTTGGGTTTATCGTGAACAGTGTTTTAAATAACACTTGTTCTTTAACCCGATAATTAATGGAATGTGATTTTGGGTTTATCGTGAACCGTGTTTTAAATGACACTGATTCTTTAACCCAGTTAACGATTAAAACTAAGTGGAGTTTTAATGAATCTTTAATTAGATTGAAATAATCGAAATGGAGTATCACCAGTTTTGCTCCAGGCGATAGTTAAATCTTTAATTAGATTTGAACGTGAAATGGTAATTGAATTTACCAATAACACCGTGGTGTTAGATATGAAGTATAACCAGTTTTACTTCATGGGATGAATAGGTTGGGATTGGGAAATTAAAACAAATGATTACTTCGGTAAGGTTCGCTAATCCCGACTAGTTTGAATTGATATTCAAAAGTTGATTAAAGAATAAATTCAAGAATTTATCTTTGATAAAATTAATGGGAACCTTTCCCTATGAATGTGAAATTAGAAACTAACTGTCGGTTAGCTAAGTAGAATGGTTTTCTGGATATTGATCTGATGTTGGTTTCGGCCTTCGGGGTTAATATTTGGGGAATTATTCTCTTGATTAATTTACGGTTAGTGACTGATGGATTGGAATGAGGCGTATGTTGTGTTTGTGTAACACTTACTTAAAATATACGCGAGTTATTCGGGAAGACCGGGTTTATCCCATTCTGAATAACTGATACGACGATAAGTCGAAGATGAAGACGGTGGTCGAAGACCGGAAGTCTTCACGTCGCTTGGGTGGTTACTGATGATCTTGATTGGGCTGTACACCCAAGAAGATGGAAACAGTTAGTGATCGTCCAGACGTACTTGGAGATCGATGGATATGCGGGGTACTAGGTGCCTCCGGTTTCGTTCAGACCCAGAACGGACTTGTAAATGGACTGTGTGTCTGACATTGGATTTTAGTCCGTGTGATTGATCTCTATTAAATATATATCTGTTTGGCGGCGGAGAATTTATTCTCTTGCTTAACGCCCTTCTCTGAGACGTACGAGCTCAGGGGTTATATATTGATGGATATCAAACGCATGGAGTGAATTGCCTGTGTGGCATGCCTAAGTGGCAATTGATCGAGGCTTCTGTTGAAAAGCAAAGTCTTGTGGTGATGATCAAAGCACGGCCTTTGTGGCGTAGCTTTGTGTAACGTTTGCTTCGCGAGTTTCACACCCGGTATGAACCAAAAACGGGAGAGGACGTCAGGGAGAGCTTGCGTTTCTTTCTAGCTAGAAGTGGCGTCAGTGGTTTTACATGCCCTGACGAGTTTGACTTATGTGGTTGTTGCTGTTGCGAGGCGCCTCGGATTGATCGGTCGTTCTCGAACCGATGGAGTCATTTAGTTGGCTCACCTACGCCCCATAGGGCGGGGAAACGCATGTTCAGGCATTTTAATCCACATCGGTGGACCGGCCCTGAGGATCCAAGGGCCCACCTGTGTCTGGGTCCTGAGACACGGGCTAGAGCGTCTCGAATCGGTTGAGGACTATCTTTTGCCTCGGTTCATAGACGGAAATCCAATTTCCAAATACGTGACATTTGCGGTTTTATTTGTAGATCCTAGTATGGCGACATAGTGGGATGGGGCGCTCATGCCGCCTATGATTGATACTTATGATTTGAAGTTGTTTTATACACTATGCACTTATAATAGTATCAAACGATTTGTTTTAACCGTATCAAGCATTCTTTGGCTGTTATAAGGGAAAACTATATCCTCGGTTGCGTTGCATTGTGTGATGGGACCTGGGTCTTATAACAGCTTCATTTTTCTTTATTTAGCATTGCGCTGTTTGTTTTATGCACTGGTATTCTTGGGAGGAAACCCGTTCCGTGTTATACGGCGTGGTCCC
This sequence comes from Allium sativum, assembly GCA_030737875.1. Classification (NCBI taxonomy): domain Eukaryota; kingdom Viridiplantae; phylum Streptophyta; class Magnoliopsida; order Asparagales; family Amaryllidaceae; genus Allium; species Allium sativum. Next base: position 119,759,314 of record CM060918.1, on the reverse strand, counting down.
TTGATTTACCTAACTTTAAAATAAAGAATAACTGTTTTAGTTCTCACACCAGTCACATGACCGACCTGGAGTTTATTGTTTTAACCTAAACTCTGGGTGCCCTTATTTTGACACGGGCAGCTAGCAGTTTTGGTTTTGCAGATTTATATTCACAGGATCCTGGTTTACAGCTGGAACGATATCCGGAAAGCTTTGTATCCGTATATCTTCTTCTAGTTGTGTATTGTATTATTTTCCGCTGCTATGTATTTAAATGTAATTTAAACCTCTGATATTTCTGTGTAATATTCATCTATACTCTGAATATTCTTGTAATCTGATGCATTGTTGTAATATACAGTGAAATGTTCTTCTGTATGCGTTCTGTTGTGGTTTGTTCTCAAACGATAGGGCGTTTCGATTGGCCTGGTTCGGTTTAGAGACCGGTTCGGACCGAGCGAAATTCCATGCCGTCACACTGCATAAGCATTAAATGTAAATATTTAACGCTTATAACAGCCTGTCAATCCATCGATCGACATACAACTAATTATTGGGATTAGTGTATGTCATATATCATCCTAATACCCATGTGGGGTTTCAATCAATCAACACAGATTTTATTTGTGTAGTTGGGCAAAGTGTAAAATTTATCGTCCCAATCCATATCAGTCAAATCAGTGTATATAAACAAATCGTCCGATTCGTTTATAAATATTTATTTTATATACAAGTTAAAAAATATATTTTTAACTATAAAATATTTTCCACTATAAAATATTTTATTTCACTCACCATCACACAATTAAATTTCACTACACAATAATCAAACAAACAAGTCATCCATGGTCTGTGGACAACGAATGTCGGGTGCTGCTAAGCACCGTCTGCATCCTAGTATATATTTCAAACTAGAAATAAATAAAAGTGAGGAGTTCTCACCGACTAGCTAAACCAAACGCCACGGCTCTTCATATGTAGAAGTCTTCACCGTTCTTGCCTTTTGTCACTTTCATTGTCCGTAGCCACTACATATATAAAAATCACATTTTTATGTTGTTGCTATGTATATAAAAATCACATTTTTATATTCACTCTATATGGATAAAAATCACATTTTTACACCGCTACTATATAGATAAAAATTCTATTTTTACACCGCTACATATACAAAGAGCAAATTTTTACTATCTATATAATATAAAAATCGTATTTTTATTCTTTCTACTATATAAAAATCAAATTTTTATTATCTCCACTACAAAAAAAATCCCACCTTTTCTATGTTAAAAATCAAGTTTTTCTTCACTACGTATATACATAAATACGAATTCTTATCCCGAAGTAGCTTATATAAATTTCATTTTCAAACCATGATAATATATAAAAAAAAATCTAATCTTTCATATTAAAAAGAAAACATATTTTTAAAACTAACTTCTTAAATTCAAAACCATATTTCTATAAATAAAAATCATATCTTTTTAAAGATAAAAATCTCACCTTTTTAAAAAATAATATAAAACCCCAATTTTTATTTCTATCAACTAATTACTTTGAAATAAAAGTAAACAACTAACAAAAAAAGTAAAATAAAATAAATAAGAAAATACAAAGCTTACAATACACAGAGGAGGGGGTTTCAGCAGTCATCGGAGGTCGGAGGATGGCCTCTGGCGTTCGGCGGTGGGGGCAGGGTGGTTGGCGGGTTGAGCTGACGCGAGGGAAGGAGGGGGACGGAAAAGGGAATCGAGCGGCTGTTCAAAGAGGAGGAGGGCAAAGGGGAAGAGGAGGTGGGAGCGGCAGGGGGGCGGACCGCGGTGGATGGCGCCGCCTCGAGCGGCGACGACGGTGGATCGAGGGGGGGTCGTGCGAATTTGGGTTTTTTCCTTTTTCCCTTTTTTATAACTGAAGTCAACGGGGGTTAAGGAGAAAAAGGAGGGGCTTTATAATAATTTTTATATTATTTTTAATTTCTGCCAAAAAGTAACTTTTTTATTCGAACTCGAAATCGAACCCACCGACTGTCGTCCATAGCTAATTACCCCCATTCCGAACACAATGGGATATATATCGCAGGCTGATTCGACTGTTTCGATCAGTTTTCGTCAAAATCAACATATAAATCTATATATTGAATTTGAACGCACATTTCAATTTACCGGGGCCACATATGGACTCTAAAAATTCTCGAAAAATATTTTCTAACTTCGTATTGACGATATGGTCCTAACAAAACTAATTTCGTCGAATTCTGAGACCGTTTGAAAAATGGCCATTTTCCAGTCGATTAAAATCAACTGAAACTGGTCAAATTCGTTTTCCTTCGCCACGCTCACATATTGATTCAGAAAATTACGAATTTTGAAATCTAGAAATAACTTGACATCGCGGATCCAACAAAAGTGGTTTCGTTGAAAGCCGAGGTCGTATGCAAAATTCCCATTTTTAAGAGCCAGAATTCCATAGCGACTATTTTGAATTTTCAACTGGGCATAACTTTTTATCCCCGCTATGAAATTTTGATTTTCCGGATTCGTTGGAAAGATATTCTCAAATAGATTCTAATATTTTTGGTTTTGCTAAAATCTGATTTATTTTGAATCCTGTACATTCATTTGAACTTTGAAATCGAATTTTCAAACTACCGCGCCATTTTCAATTCCTTTTATATTTATAAATAAATATTTATATTCTAACGACGACGTATATAAATATATACGTTCGAATTCTATTCAAAATAAATTTCTCGTCGTTATTATTTAAAATAATTCATTTTAAATAATCAAAATTCACTAAAATTGCTTAAATAAAAATTTTAAATTGGCTCGGATTTTCGGGTTATTACAATCTCCCCTACTTAAAACTTTTCGTCCCCGAAAAGGAACGAAGCCGAAAGTTAATTAACCAATCAACTCAACTTTCACTATCTTCATTACGGCTTAAGCTCTTCAACTTTTCAGTTTCTAAGAACTTTTCAAACTTTTCAAAAATTTGGCTAACACCCTAAATTTTCGAATAATTTCGCCATAACCTCCCCTGCACCGGGGACTTCGGGATATTTCAAATAGCCTCCCATGGCCCTCATCAATCCAAAAAGAAAAAGAAACGGCCAATCGGCTCATAAAATCATCAAAAATCCAAGAAATACAATAAACATGTACCTATTTATCGGGCAAACAATTTTATTCTTCTGCTCTAGCCTCCTTGCTATGACCTGTTCAATGTAAGTACATGTATATGCATGCAAATGTGACTAATTTTCAATACAATTCACTATTTGTTTCAATTTGGCTAAAGGTTCAAATTTTAATTAATCAAACAATAATCAAACAACACAACCATCAATCAATTAGTTGATTATCTTTTCAATCACGTAACTTTAATACATATCCCAAAAATTAGATTTTTGATGCCAAATCACAACAATAAGCCCTATCTAGTTTTGGTTCTCACACCAGTCAATTGGAAATATATAGAAATCTCACTTTCGTCACTCGAACATAGATTCTGATGATGATCGATCAATCATCAGAATCATCTCCGGGCGACTACAGTGTGATTCTATATCTACCCAATATATTAAAACTTCGAATACACGCGGATTAGACGTATACGCAAAATCTTTATATACTGGATAGTCCAAATCAATATAAATAAATATTCAACTACGAATAATTGAATTAAATTTTCAAAACAAAACTTGCTTTCAATTTTATTTTTCAAAACAACACTCTTTACACTCGTTCTAGGATACTACTGATCCTATCTCTAACGAGTCATTCCCATTGGATATTACTAATCCAATCTCTGATGAATTCTTTCTTTTGGTCCTAACGTGTCTTGTTCTTCGAGCTCTGTAAACCAAAGCTCTGATACCACGCTGTAACGATCGGGAATTTCGCTCGATCCGAATCAGTCGCTAAAACGACCAAGACCGTTCGAAACCCCTGATTGTTTTGAGAACACGACAAATTGGAACGCAGACAGAAGAACATTTCATTGTTAATTACAACAATTCCATCAGAATACAAGAATATACAAAGTATAAATCAATATTACACAACTACTAAATATCAGAGGTTACGATAAATTACTGCAGCGGAAAAATAATACAATACACAACTAGAAGTAATACGCGGATACAGAGCTTTCCGAGTATCGTTCCAGCTGTAAATCAGGATCCTGTGAACATAATTCTGCAACACCAAAACGCTAGCTGCCCGTGTCAAAATAAGGGCACCCAGAGTTTAGGTTAAAACAATAAACTCCAGGTCAGTCATGTGACTGGTGTGAGAACTAAAACAGTTATTAATCTTTATTTTAAAGTTAGGTAAATCAAGGGACCACGCCGTATAACACGGAATGGGTTTCCTCCCAAGAATACCAGTGCATAAAACAAACAGCGCAATGCTAAATAAAGAAAAATGAAGCTATTATAAGACCCAGGTCCCATCACACAATGCAACACAAGCCGGAGGATAGGGTTTTTACCTTATAATAAACAAAGCATGCTTGATACGTTAAAAACAAATCATTTGATACTATTATAAGTGCATAGTGTATAAAACAATTTCAATCATAAGTATCAATCATAGACGGCATGAGTGCCCCATCCCACTATGTCGCCATACTAGGCTCTATAAATAAAACCGCAAAGTCATGTATTGGAAGTTAGATTTCCATCTATGAACCGAGGCAAAAGATAGTCCTCACCGATTCGAGACTGTCTATCCCGAGTCTCAGGACCCAGACACAGGTGAGCCCTTGGATCATCAGGGTCGGTCCACCGATGTGGATTAAAATGCCTGAACACTGCATTTCCCCACCCTTTGGGGGCGTAAATGAGCCAAATGACTCCATCGGCTCCACACAGTCACCGATATATCTGAGGCGCCTCGCAATAGCAACAACCACATAAGTCAAACTCGTCAGGGCGTGTAAAACCACTGACGCCACTTCTTGCTAGAAGGAAACGCATGTCCTCCCTGAGGTCCTCTCCCGTTTCTGGTCCACAACCGGGGTGTGAGGCTCGCGAATCAACGTTACACAAAGCTATGCCACACAAGCCGTGCTTTGATCATCAACCACAAGACTCTGCTTTTCAACAAAAGCCTTGATCATTTGCCACTTAGGCATGCCACACAGGCAATTCACTCCATGCGTTTGATATCCATCAATATATAACCCCTGAGCTCGTACGTCTCAGAGAAGGGCGTTAAGCAAGAGAATAAATTCTCCGCCGCCAAACAGATATATATTTAATAGAAATCAATCACACATAATAAAATCCAATGTCAGACACACAGTCCATTTACAAGTTCGTTCTGGGTTTGAATGAAACCGGAGGCACCTAGTACCCCGCATATCCATCGATCTCCAAGTACGTCTGGACGATCACTAACTGATTCCCTTTTTTTGGGTGTACGGCCCAATCAAGATCATCAGTAATCACCGAAACGACGTGAAGACCTCCGGTCTTCAACCAACGTCTTCATCTTCGACACCACGTCGAATCAGTTATTCAAAATGGGATAAACCCGGTCTTTCTGAATAACTCGCGTATATAATAAACAAGTGTCACACAAACACAACATACGCCTCATTCCAATTCAGAATATTCTTTTATTTAAATATTCTTACACTTTGGGAAAGGTTCCCATTAATTTTATCAAAGATAAATTCTTTAAATTTATTCTTTAATCTTCCTTTGAATATCAATTCAAACTAGTCGGGATTAGCGAACCACACCGAAGTAATCATTTATTTTATTTCCCAATCCCAACCTATTCATCCCATGAAGTAAAACTGGTCATACTTCATATCTAACACCATGGTGTTATCGGTAAATTCAATTACCATTTCACGTTCAAATCTAATTAAAGATTTAACTATCGCCTGGAGCAGAACTGGTGATACTCCATTCTCGACCATTTCAATCTAATTAAAGATTCATTAAAACTCCACTTGGTTTTAATCTTCCTAAAAATCAATATCAATGATTATTTAACTTGGGAAATCACCTTCTATCTTTAACTGGGTTAAAGAACCAATGTCCTTTAAAACACGGTTCACTATAAACCCAAAATCACATTCCATTAATTATCGGGTTAAAGAGCAAGTGTTATTTAAAACACCGTTCACGATAAACCCAAAAATCAATTCAAATTAAATTCGAATTAAATACCATTTAATTGTTACACTTCATTAAATCTAAATAAAAATATTTAATCTTTTTCTCAACTGGGCTCAAGAACAGTGTTAATGAAGACGCTATTCACGACAAACCCAAATCACATTTGATATTAAATACAAGGCTCTGAATAGAAAATATATCGGCTTATATTCAATATCAAATTCTACGACCTACAAATATCGTATTGGAAATAACGATATTAATATATCTTTCAAATTCCCATAACAATATCTGTATCATCACGAAATCCAATATCGAAATATTCCAACGACAATTTCGATTCAAATCCATTCCAGTTTATATATTGGAAATTCTGGTTATTTTCAAAAACCATTTCAAATCCACTTTATTTATTTTAAAAATAAATGGAATTATAATTCTAGTTCAATATTAGTTCATTTCGATAAAAATCTATTTTTATCTTTTCAAATATGGAATTTTTCATCCCAATTCTTCACAAATCATTTCTTATGATTTTACACAAATTATTACTATTTTTAATAATTTTATCAAGGCCCGTACAGTCGATTTCCATCAACGGCCATCGAACTGCACTTACAGCGACCTTTTCCAAATTTGATTTGGACATAATTCCAAATCTGACTGTTAGATTTCAAATCTCTAATATTCATTAGAAAGCTCTTTTCGATACGAACCCAACGGTTTCGGTTTTAGGAGAATCCGACGGTCGTATCTCCCGTAACGTCAATTCGAAGTCAATGGTCGAAATTCGCGAACTGCCGCAGCGCGGCGCGTTCTATTCAGGCCATTCTATATATATAATATATATTATATATATTTCATCGATTTCCTTTCAAAACGTATTTCATAAATCGTTTAAATTCGTTTTCAAAACGATTTCAACTTCCTTTTCAAATTCAAATCAAAATCGAATTTTTCAATTTAAATTCATTTTGATTTCATTTCAAGTCGATTTCAATTTAATTCGAATTTCAAATATATTCAATTTAATTCGAATTTCAATTCATTTCAATTTAATTCGAATTTTGAAATCACTTTCAATATTCATTGAAAAATGAATAAAATTGATATAAATATCGTTCACGTCAAAATGGCGCCAATCTAATCAACACGGCTTTTATTCAACGCATGAATGTTTATTCTATTCAACACATGAATATTTTTCAATTCAACACTTGAATTTATTTTCTATTCAACACATGAATTTATCTTCTATTCAACACATGAATTTATCTTCTATTCAACAGATGAATTTATTTTCTATATTCGAATGAGGCCCAATCAATTACCGTATAATGTTAATTATATGGTTTCCATACAACACATGTATATAATAACAACGATAAATAATCAACCATCATCCAAAGTGCACCACACAACTTCATAAGCATTAAATATAAATATTTAACGCTTATAACAGCCTGTCAATCAATCGATCGACATACAACTAATTATTGGGATTAGTGTATGTCATATATCATCCCAATACCCGTGTGGGGTTTCAATCAATCAAACACAGATTTTATTTGTGCAGTTAGGCGAAGTGTAAAATTTATCGTCCCAATCAATATCAGTCAAATCAGTGTATATAAACAAATCGTCCGATTCGTTTATAAATATTTATTTTATATACACGTTAAAAATTATATTTTTAACTATAAAATATTTTCCACTATAAAATATTTTATTTCATTCACCATCACACAATCAAATTTCACTACACAGCAATCAAACAAACAAGTCATCCATGGTCTGTGGACGACGGGTGTCGGGTGCTGCTAAGCACCGTCTGCATCCTAGTATATATTTCAAACTAGAAATAAATAAAAGTGAGCAGTTCTCACCGACTAGGTAAACCAAACGTCACGACTCTTCATATGTAGAAGTCTTCACCGTTCTTGCTTTTTGTCACTTTCATTGTCCGTAGCCACTACATATATAAAAATCACATTTTTATGTTGTTGCTATGTATATAAAAATCACATTTTTATATTCACTTTATATGGATAAAAATCACATTTTTACACCGCTACTATATAGATAAAAATTCTGTTTTTACACCGCTACATATATAAAGATCAAATTTTTACTATCTATATAATATAAAAATCGTATTTTTATTCTTTCTACTATATAAAAATCAAAATTTTATTATCTCCACTACAAAAAAAAAACCCACCTTTTCTATGTTAAAATCAAGTCTTTCTTCGCTACGTATATACATAAAAACGAATTCTTATCCCGAAGTAGCATATATAAATTTCATTTTCAAACCATGATAATATATAAAACAAATCTAATCTTTCTTATTAAAAAGAAAACATATTTTTAAAACTAACTTCTTAAATTGAAAACCATATTTCTATAAATAAAAATCATATCTTTTTAAAGATAAAAATCTCACATTTGTAATAAATAATATAAAACCCCAATTTTTATTTCTATCAACTAATTACTTTGAAATAAAAGTAAACAACTAACAAAAAAAGTAAAATAAAATAAATAAGAAAATACAAAGCTTACAGTACAGAGAGGAGGGGGTTTCAGCCGCCATCGGAGGTCGGAGGATGGCCGCTGGCGTTCGGCGGTGGGGGCAGGGTGGTTGGCGGGTTGAGCTGACGCGAGGGAAGGAGGGGGAGGGAAAAGGGAATCGAGCGGCTGTTTAAAGAGGAGGAGGGCAAAGGGGGAAGAGGAGGTGGGAGCGGCAGGGGGGACCGCGGTGGACGGCGCCGCCTCGAGCGGCGGCGGCGCTGGATCGAAGGGGGGTCATGCGGATTTGGGGTTTTTCCTTTTTCCCTTTTTTTATATAACGGAAGTAAGACGACCCGAACTTCCCCATGAAGGAAAGCACGGATAGAATTGAGTACAAGACAAAATAGAACGCAAACGGAAGAACATTTCATTGTTATTACAACAATTCCATCAGATACAAGAATATACATAGTATAAATGAATAAATTACATTCGATAAATACCAGAGATTACAATAAATTACATAGCAGCGGAAAAATATATAAAACACAACTGAAAGTGATACACGGATACAGAGCTTTCCGAACATCGTTCCAGCTATAAATCAGGATCTTGTGAATATAAATCTACAAAACCAAAACTACTAGTTGCCCGTGTGGAAAATAGGGGCACCCAGAGTTTAGGTTAAACAATAAACTCCAGGTCAGTCATGTGACTGGTGTGAGAACTAAAACAGTTATTTAAAACTTTACTTTAAAGATAGTAATTCAAGGGACCATGCCGTATAACACGGAACGGGTTTCCTCCCAAGAACACTAGTGCACATAACAAAACAGCGCAATGCTCTTTGGAAAAATGAAGCTATTACAAGACCTAGGTCCCATCACACAATGCAACGCAAGCCGGAGGATAGGGTTTTCCCTTATAATAGCCAAACATGCTTGGTACGTCAAAACAAATCATTTGATACTATAATAAGTGTATAGTGTCAAAACAATTCAAATCATAAATATCAATCATAGGCGGCATGGGCACCATCTATCATGTCGCCGTACTAGTTCTACAATTAAAACCGAAATATCACGTATTGGAAATTGGATTCCATCATGAGTCGAGGCAAGGGGCAAGCTCCTCTCCGCGTTCGAGACACTCTAGCAAATGTCCCAAGACCCCACTTTGATCCTTGGAATCGGCTGGGCCAGTCCTCTCTTACTTTTGAGGATTGGCAATTCCTGAACACACGTTTCCCGGTCCTTACAGACCTATATCCGAGGCGCCTCGCATTCCAACAACCACACATGTGAAAAGTATATAAATGTCAGGGCTGGTAGGTCACTGACACCACCCTAACTAGAAAGAAACGTCGTGCTCTCCCAGCGGTCCGTCTCCCGTTTTTGACTCATACCGAGGTGTGAGGCTCGCGAATTCACGTTATACACAAAGATACGCCACACAGGCCGTGCTTTGATCATCAACCACAAGACTTTGCTTTTCAACAGAAGCCTTGATCAATCGCCACTTACGCGTGTCACACTGGCAATTCACTCCATGCGACTGATGTCCATCGATATACAACCTCTGAGCTCGTACGTCTTAGAGAAGGGCGTTAAGCAAGAGAATAAATTCTCCGCCGCCAAATAGATGTATATTTAATAGAGATCAATCAACACAGAATAAAATCCAATGTCAGACACACAATCCATTTACAAGTTCGTTCTGGGTCTGAACGAAACCGGAGGCACTATCCTCGCATATCCATCCATCTCCAAGTACGTCTGGACGATCACCAACTGTTTCCCTCATCTTGGGTGTACAGCCCAATCGAGATCATCAGTAATCACCCAAACGATGTGAAGACTTCCGGTCTTCAACCACCGTCTTCATCTTCGACATCTCGTCGAATCGGTTATTCAGAATGGGTATAAACCCGGCCTTTCTGAATAACCCACGTATATGATAAACAAATGTTACACAAACACAACAAACGCCTCGTTCCAATTCAGAATATTCTTTTATTCACAAAATCACATTCTTAGGGGAAAGGTTCCCATTAATTTTATCCAAGATAAATTCTTTTAAATTTATTCTTTAATCTTCCTTTGGATATCATTTCAAACTAGTCGGGATTAGCGAACCACACCGAAGTAATTATTTATTTTATTTCCCAATCCCAACCTATATATCCTATGGAGCAAAACTGGTAATACTCCATATCTAACACCACGGTGTTATCGGTAAAATTAATTACCATTTCACGTTCAAATCTAATCAAAGATTTAACTATCGCTTTGGAGCAAAACTGATGATACTCCACTCTCGATCCCTTTTCAGGTTTGATAATTTAAATTATCAATTCACATTTTAATCTAATTAAAGATTCATTAAAACTCCACTTAGTTTTAATCTTCTCAAAAAATCAACATCTTGCCTTTAACTGGGTTAAAGAACCAATGTCATCTAAAACACGATTCACGATAAACCCAAATCATATTTGATATTAAATACAAGGCTCTGAATATAAAATATACCGGCTTATATTCAATATCAAATTCTGAAACCAACAAATATCATACTGGAAATAACGATATAAAATATATCTTTCAAATTCCCATAACAATATCTGTATAGTCACGAAATCCAACATCGAAATATTCCAAAGATAATTTCGATTCAACTCCAGTCCAATTCACGTATTGGGAATATTGGTTATTTTTAAAATCACTTTCAAGTTCAATTTATTTATTTCAAAAATAAATTGATTTTAATTTTAGTTCAAAACTAGTTCATTTCGATAAAAATCTATTTTTATCCTTTCAAATGTGGAATTCTTCAGCCTAATTTTCCCAAATCCTTTCTTATGATTTTACACAAATTAAAGATATTTTTAATAATTTTATCAAGGCCCGTACATCGATTTCCAACAACGGCCATCGAACTGCACTTACAGCGACCTTTTTCAAATTTGATTTGGACATAATTCCAAATCCAACCGTTAGATTTCAAATTTCAAACATTCATTGGAAAGTTATTTACGATACGAACCCAACGGTTCCGGTTTTAGGAGAATCCGACGGTCGGATCTCCCGTAATGTCCATTCGAAGTCAATGGTCGAAATTCACGAACTGCCGCGGCGCGGCGCGTTCTATTCAGGCCATTATATATATATATAATATATATATATATATTATATATATTTCGTCGATTTCCTTTAAAAACGTATTTTATAAATCGTTTTAAATTCCTTTTCAAAACCATTTCAACTATATCTTCAATTTCAAATCGATTTGATTTCAATTCAATTCGAATTCATTTCAATTTTATTTAATTCGAATTCAAATTCGTTTCAATTCAATTCAAATTCAAATTCTAATTCATTTCAATTCAATTTGAATTTACCTTCTATTTACTTCAATTCGAATTCATTTCAAATTGATTTCAATTCAATTTCAGTTCGTTTTAAATTTCATTCAAAACGATTTCAATTCGTTTTTAATTCAATTTCAATTTAATTCAATTTGAATTCATTTCTATTCAATTCGAATTCAAATTCACTTTCTATTCAATTCGAATCGAATTCATTTTCTATTCGAATCGAATTCATTTTCTATTCGAATCGAATTCATTTTCTATTCGATTCAAATTCATTTCAAATTGATTCAATAAAATTTCAATTTGAATTTCATTTCAAAATATTAAATTTTGAAATCACTTTTCAATATTCATTATAAAATGAATAAAATCGATATAAATATCGTTCGCGTCAAAATAACGCATCTCTAATCAACACGGCTTTATATTTTTCAAAAACTTCTTTATTCTATTCAACAAATGAATATTTATTCTATTCAACACATGAATCTATATTTCTTTAACACACGACTAATCTCAACACATGAGTACTGTCAACACACGACTGTTTTTGTTATGTAAAATATTTTATAAAATTATGGTATCTATCGTTTGATTTTTTATTAGACTCCACCGTGAAGTAGTTCTAATTTTAAATATGATAAAGATGTAAATTTTATTATTTAAAATATTTTACTCAACACATGAACATCGTCAACACATGACTATCTTTATATTCAACACATAAATTTCCTTTTATAATATTCATTATTTTCCCAATGGGAATGAGGCCCAATCAATTACCATATAATGTTAATTATATGGATTCCATACAACACATGTATATAATAGCAATGATAAACAATCAACCATCATCCAAGGTGCACCACACAACTGCATAAGCATCAAATATAAATAATCAACGCTTACACAGTCTGTCGACCAATCGATCGACATACAATTAAATAATTGGGATTAGTGTACCCAAATATCATCCCAACACCCGTGTGGGGTTTCAAATCAACAAACACAGATTTTATTTGTGCAGTTGGGCGATGTGTAAAATTTATCGACCCAATCAATATCAGTCAAATTAGTGCATATAAACAAATCGGCCGATTTGTTTATAAATATTCATTTATTCACATTCACTATAAAATTATTTTTTTAACGATAAAATATTTTACTTCAACCATCTACAATTTATTATCGATTTCACATCAACATCACAAACAATTTTCACAACACATCAATCAAACAAACAAGCCATCCATGGTCTGTGGATGACGGGTGTCGGGTGCTACTAAGCACCGTCTGCATCCTAGTATATATATATATAATTAGAAAAAGGAAATTTAGAGTGAGAAGTTCTCACCGATAGCTAATCCAATCATCTCGACTCTTCTTTTGTAGAAGTCTTCGTCGGTCTCGCCTTTCTTCACTTTCGTCACTTTCGTTGCCCGTATTCACTACATATATAAAAATCGAATTTTTACTTTGCTATTCAATATATAAAAATCGATTTTTTTTACTTCTCCATTCAATATATAAAAATCATATTTTTACTTCGCTATTCAATATATAAAAATCATATTTTTACTTCGCTATTCAATATATAAAAATTGAATTTTTATATCGCTATTCAATATATAAAAATCGAATTTTTACTTTGCTATTCAATATATAAAAATCGAATTTTTATATTGCTATTCAATATATAAAAATCGAATTTTTACTTCGCTATTCAATATATAAAAATCCTATTTTTACTTCGCTATTATATAGATAAAAATTCTATTTTTTACACTGCTACTATATAGATAAAAATTCTATTTTTATCGAAGTAAAAATCATATTTTTACTTCACTACTTAATTAAAAATTAAATTTTTATTACTTTACATAAATAAAACTATATTTTTAATCTTCTGCTAATATAAAAATTATATTTTTATCTCTACTCTAAAAAAAAATTATATTTTTATCTTCTTTCTTGAACAATAAAAATCATCCCTTTTATATGTAAAAGAACTCGCCTTTACAATGTTAAAAATCTAAGCTTGATATAAATAAAATCAAAACTTTATAATTTAAAAATCTGTTCTTTATTTCTTACAACAAATTCTAGTTTATATTTCCAACAACAAATCCTATTTTAATAATTAAAAATTATAAAAGCTTACATCTTTATGGCGGGAGCAGCTCACGGTGGCCGTTGGTGGAGGTTAGGGGCTATGGAGGGACCCACGGCGGAGATGGCGGTTAGAGAAGGGGCGGTGGAGTGTTGGAGAAGAGGCTTGGGCGCGTAGGGGGGTCAGGGCGTCGCTCCAGGTGGTGGAGAAGGCGGAGAAGGTGGCGGCGGGTCACAGGAAGGGGAGTGGCGGTGGTGATTGCTTTAGGCGGTGGAGGGGTGTGGAAATAGAGGCTGGGGCTCGATGGGAGGGTGGCGGATGGTGCAGGCGGAGGGCGTGTGAGGCGGAGGCGGTGGACGGGGAAGAGGGGAGGGGCGGAGATTTTGTGAGGGCGACGAGGTTTTTTTATTTTGATTTTTCTCGTTTGACTGAATAAAGGAAGAAAGAGAAGAGGGGAGGGGAAGTTATATAATAATTTTTATATATATTTAATAAAATTTTATCTCCAAAAAGCAATTTGAAATTTCAGACTCGAAATCGAACCCACCGACTGTCGTCCCTAGCGTTTTACCCCCATTCCGAACACAATGGTATAGGTATCATAAGCTGATTCGATCATTTCGATCAGTTTCCGTTAAAATCAACATATAACTCTATATATTGATTTTGAACGCGCATTTCAATTTACCGGGGTCACATACGAACTCTAAAAATTCCAAAAAAATATTTTCTAGCTTCGTATTGACGATACGGTCCTAACAAAACTAATTTCGTCGAATTCTGAGACTGTTGGAAAAATGGCCATTTTCCAGTCGATTAAAATCAACAGAAACTGGTCAAACGCGTTTTCCTTTGCCACGCTCACACATTGATTCGAAAAATTATGAAATTTGAAACCTAGCAATAATTTGACATCACGGACCCAAAAAAAGTGGTTTCGTCGAAATCCGAGGTCGTTTGCAAAATTCTCATTTTTAAGGGCCTGAATTCCATAGCGACTATTCAGAATCTTCAACTGGACATATCTTTTGATTCCCGCCATGAAATCTCAATTTTTCGGATTCGTTGGAAAGATATTCCCAATTAGATTCCATTATTTTTGGTTTCACTAAAATCCGGTTTATTTTGCACCCGGTACATTCAATTGAAGTTTGAAATCGAATTATCGAACTACCGCGCCATTTTCAATTCTATTTATAATTATATATAATTATTTATATTCAAACGACGACGTATATAATATATACGTTCTATTTCTATTCAAAATAAATTTCTCGTCGATATTATTTAAAATAATCCATTTTAAATGTTCAAATTCCACTAAAATTGCCAAAATAAAAATTTTAAACTAGCCCAGATTTTCGGGTTGTTACAATCTCCCCCACTTAAAACTTTTCGTCCCCGAAAAGGAACAAAGTCGAAAGTGGTTTGATTAATCAATTCTACGTTCGATCTGGCTTTCATTCTCCAACTTTTCAGTTTCTGAGAATTTTCAAATTCTTCCAAAATTTGGCTAACACCCGGAATTTTCGAAAAAATTCGCCATAACCTCCCCTGCACCGGGAGCCACGGGAAAATCCCAAAATTGCCCTACAGGCCTTCCGATCTCAAAAAGAAAAAGGAAAAGCCAAGCGGCTAGCCAATCGGCTCATAAAATCATCATCACCCAAACAAAACAGTAAATTATATAGCAAACATGCACCTATTTGTCGGGCCAACAAATTTTATTCTCTGCTCTAGCCTGCTTGCTATGACCTGTTCAATGTAAGTACAAGTATATGCAAGCAAATGTGACCAATTTTCAATACAATTCAATATTCGGTTCAATTAGGCTAAATGGTTCAAAATTATCAAACAAATAGGCAAACAACACAAACATCAATCAATTAGTGAATCAGAGTTTCAAATTCATAATTTTGATACATATACAGAAAATCATGTTTTTGATGCCAATTCACAACAAATAAATCTATCTATATAAGTTTTGGTTCTCACACCAGTCTAATGGAAATATATAGATATCACACCTTCGAAACACGAATATAAATATTGATGATGTCATGGTCATTATCAACATCATCTCCGGGCGACTAGAGTGTGATTCTATATCTATCCAGTATATTAAAACTTCGAATATACGTTCATGACGCGTATACGCGAAATCTTTATATACTCGATTGTCCAAATTCAAAATAAATAAATAATCAAATACGTATAAAATGGTTTAAATTTTCAAAACAAAATTGTTTTCATTTGAAAAATATACTCTTCACACTCGTTCTAGGATACTACTGATCCTATCTCTAACGAGTCATTCTAATTGGATATTACTAACCCAATATCTGATGAATTCTTTCGTATGCTTCTAATGTGTCTTGTTCTCAAGCTCTGTAAACCAAAGCTCTGATACCAAACTGAGACGACCCGAACTTCCTCGTGAAGGAAAGCACGGATAGAATTGAGTACAAGACAAAATAGAACGCAAACGGAAGAACATTTCATTGTTATTACAACAATTCCATCAGATACAAGAATATACAGAGTATAAATGAATAAACTACATTCGATAAATACCAGAGATTACAATAAATTACATAGCAGCGGAAAAATATATAAAACACAACTGAAAGTGATACACGGATACATAGCTTTCCGAGCATCGTTCCAGCTGTAAATCAGGATCCTGTGAATATAAATCTGCAAAACCAAAACAACTAGCTGCCCGTGTGGAAAATAGGGGCACCCGAGTTTAGGTTAAACAATAAACTCCAGGTCAGTCATTTGACTGGTGTGAGAACTAAAACAGTAATTTAAAACTTTACTTTAAAGATAGTAATTCAAGGGACCACGCCG
The DNA here is from genome assembly GCA_030737875.1 of Allium sativum. Classification (NCBI taxonomy): domain Eukaryota; kingdom Viridiplantae; phylum Streptophyta; class Magnoliopsida; order Asparagales; family Amaryllidaceae; genus Allium; species Allium sativum. The sequence continues at coordinate 119,742,352 of CM060918.1, read as the reverse complement.
TATAACAGGGAACGGGTTTCCTCCCAAGAACACTAGTGCACATAACAAAACAGCGCAATGCTCTTTGGAAAAATGAAGCTATTATAAGACCCAGGTCCCATCACACAATGCAACGCAAGCCGGAGGATAGGGTTTTCCCTTATAATAGCCAAACATGCTTGGTACGTCAAAACAAATCATTTGATACTATAATAAGTGTATAGTGTCAAAACAATTCAAATCATAAATATCAATCATAGGCGGCATGGGTACCATCTATCATGTCGCCGTACTAGTTCTACAATTAAAACCGAAATATCACGTATTGGAAATTGGATTCCATCATGAGTCGAGGCAAGGGGCAAGCTCCTCTCCGCGTTCGAGACACTCTAGCAAATGTCCCAGGACCCCACTTTGATCCTTGGAATCGGATGGGTCGGTCCTCTCTTACTTTTGAGGATTGGCAATTCCTGAACACACGTTTCCCGGTCCTTACAGACCTATATCCGAGGCGCCTCGTATTCCAACAACCACACAGGTGAAAAGTATATAAATGTCAGGGCTGGTAGGTCACTGACACCACCCTAGCCAGAAAGAAACGTCGTGCTCTCCCAGCGGTCCGTCTCCCGTTTTTGACTCATACCGAGGTGTGAGGCTCGCGAATTCACGTTATACACAAAGCTACGCCACACAGGCCGTGCTTTGATCATCAACCACAAGACTTTGCTTTTCAACAGAAGCCTTGATCAATCGCCACTTACGCGTGTCACACTGGAAATTCACTCCATTTGACTGATGTCCATCGATATACAACCTCTGAGCTCGTACGTCTCAGAGAAGGGCGCTAAGCAAGAGAATAAATTCTCCGCCGCCAAACAGATGTATATTTAATAGAGATCAATCAACACAGAATAAAATCCAATGTCAGACACACAGTCCATTTACAAGTTCGTTCTAGGTCTGAACGAAACCGGAGGCACTTTCCTTGCATATCCATCCATCTCCAAGTACGTCTGGACGATCACCAACTGTTTCCCTCATCTTGGGTATACAGCCCAATCGAGATCATCAGTAATCACCCAAACGATGTGAAGACTTCAAGTCTTCAACCACCGTCTTCATCTTCGACATCTCGTCGAATCGGTTATTCAGAATGGGTATAAACCCGGCCTTTCTGAATAACCCACGTATATGATAAACAAATGTTACACAAACACAACAAACGCCTCATTCCAATTCAGAATATTCTTTTATTCACAAAATCACATTCTTAGGGGAAAGGTTCCCATTAATTTTATCCAAGATAAATTCTTTTAAATTTATTCTTTAATCTTCCTTTGGATATCATTTCAAACTAGTCGGGATTAGCGAACCACACCAAAGTAATTATTTATTTTATTTCCCAATCCCAACCTATATATCCTATGGAGCAAAACTGGTAATACTCCATATCTAACACCACGGTGTTATCGGTAAAATTAATTACCATTTCACGTTCAAATCTAATCAAAGATTTAACTATCGCTTTGGAGCAAAACTGGTGATACTCCACTCTCGATCCCTTTTCAGGTTTGATAATTTAAATTATCAATTCACATTTTAATCTAATTAAAGATTCATTAAAACTCCACTTAGTTTTAATCTTCTCAAAAAATCAACATCTTGCCTTTAACTGGGTTAAAGAACCAATGTCATCTAAAACACGATTCACGATAAACCCAAATCATATTTGATATTAAATACAAGGCTCTGAATAGAAAATATACCGGCTTATATTCAATATCAAATTCTGAAACCAACAAATATCGTACTGGAAATAACGATATAAAATATATCTTTCAAATTCCCATAACAATATCTGTATAGTCACGAAATCCAACATCGAAATATTCTGAAGATAATTTCGATTCAACTCCAGTCCAATTCACGTATTGGGAATATTGGTTATTTTTAAAATCACTTTCAAGTTCAATTTATTTATTTCAAAAATAAATTGATTTTAATTCTAGTTCAAAACTAGTTCATTTCGATAAAAATCTATTTTTATCCTTTCAAATGTGGAATTATTCAGCCCAATTTTTCTCAAATCCTTTCTTATGATTTTACACAAATTAAAGATATTTTTAATAATTTTATCAAGGCCCGTACAGTCGATTTCCAACAACGGCCATCAAACTGCACTTACAGCGACCTTTTTCAAATTTGATTTGGACATAATTCCAAATCCAACCGTTAGATTTCAAATTTCAAATATTCATTGGAAAGCTATTTTCGATACGAACCCAACGGTTCCGGTTTTAGGAGAATCCGACGGTCGGATCTCCCGTAATGTCCATTCGAAGTCAATGGTCGAAATTCACGAACTGCCGCGGCGCGGCGCGTTCTATTCAGACCATTATATATATAATATATATATATTTCGTCGATTTCCTTTTAAAACGTATTTTATAAATCGTTTAAAATTCCTTTTCAAAACCATTTCAACTATATCTTCAATTTCAAATCGATTTGATTTCAATTCAATTCGAATTCATTTCAATTTTATTTAATTCGAATTCAAATTCGTTTCAATTCAATTCAAATTCGTTTCAATTCAATTCAAATTCTAATTCATTTCAATTCAATTTGAATTTACCTTCTATTTACTTCAATTCGAATTCATTTCAAATTGATTTCAATTCAATTTCAGTTCGTTTTAGATTTCATTCAAAACGATTTCAATTCGTTTTTAATTCAATTTCAATTTAATTCAATTTGAATTCATTTTTATTCAATTCGAATTCAAATTCACTTTCTATTCAATTCGAATCGAAATCATTTTCTATTCGATTCAAATTCATTTCAAATTGATTCAATAAAATTTCAATTTGAATTTTAATCTAATTCAATTTGAATTTCATTTCAAAATATTAAATTTTGAAATCACTTTTCAATATTCATTATAAAATGAATAAAATCGATATAAATATCGTTCGCGTCAAAATAACGCATCTCTAATCAACACGGCTTTATATTTTTCAAAAACTTCTTTATTCTATTCAACAAATGAATATTTATTCTATTCAACACATGAATCTATATTTCTTTAACACACGACTAATCTCAACACATGAGTACTGTCAACACACGACTGTTTTTGTTATGTAAAATATTTTATAAAATTATGGTATCTATCATTTGATTTTTTTATTAGACTCCACCGTGAAGTAGTTCTAATTTTAAATATGATAAAGATGTAAATTTTATTATTTAAAATATTTTACTCAACACATGAACATCGTCAACACATGACTACCTTTATATTCAACACATGAATTTCCTTTTATAATATTCATTATTTTCCCAATGGGAATGAGGCCCAATCAATTACCATATAATGTTAATTATATGGATTCCATACAACACATGTATATAATAACAATGATAAACAATCAACCATCATCCAAGGTGCACCACACAACTGCATAAGCATCAAATATAAATAATCAACGCTTACACAGTCTGTCGACCAATCGATCGACATACAATTAAATAATTGGGATTAGTGTACCCAAATATCATCCCAACACCCGTGTGGGGTTTCAAATCAACAAACACAGATTTTATTTGTGCAGTTGGGCGATGTGTAAAATTTATCGACCCAATCAATATCAGTCAAATTAGTGTATATAAACAAATCGGCCGATTTGTTTATAAATATTCATTTATTCACATTCACGTTAAAAATTATATTTTTAACGATAAAATATTTTACTTCAACCATCTACAATTTATTATCGATTTCACATCAACATCACAAACAATTTTCACAACACATCAATCAAACAAACAAGCCATCCATGGCCTGTGGATGACGGGTGTCGGGTGCTACTAAGCACCGTCTGCATCCTAGTATATATATATATAATTAGAAAAAGGAAATTTAGAGTGAGAAGTTCTCACCGATAGCTAATCCAATCATCTCGACTCTTCTTTTGTAGAAGTCTTCGTCGTTCTCGCCTTTCTTCACTTTCGTCACTTTCGTTGCCCATATTCACTACATATATAAAAATCGAATTTTTACTTTGCTATTCAATATATAAAAATCGATTTTTTTTACTTCGCCATTCAATATATAAAAATCATATTTTTACTTCGCTATTCAATATATAAAAATCATATTTTTACTTCGCTATTCAATATATAAAAATCGAATTTTTATATCGCTATTCAATATATAAAAATCGAATTTTTACTTTGCTATTCAATATATAAAAATCGAATTTTTATATTGCTATTCAATATATAAAAATCGAATTTTTACTTCGCTATTCAATATATAAAAATCCTATTTTTACTTCGCTATTATATAGATAAAAATTCTATTTTTTACACTGCTACTATATAGATAAAAATTCTATTTTTATCGAAGTAAAAATCATATTTTCACTTCACTACTTAATTAAAAATTATATTTTTATTACTTTACATAAATAAAACTATATTTTTAATCTTCTGCTAATATAAAAATTATTTTTTTATCTCTACTCTATGTAAAAATTATATTTTTATCTTCTTTCTTGAACAATAAAAATCATCCCTTTTATATGTAAAAGAACTCGCCTTTACAATGTTAATAATCTAAGCTTGATATAAATAAAATCAAAACATTATAATTTAAAAATCCGTTCTTTATTTCTTACAACAAATTCTAGTTTATATTTCCAACAACAAATCCTATTTTAATAATTAAAAATTATAAAAGCTTACATCTTTATGACGGAAGCAGCTCACGGTGGCCGTTGGTGGAGGTTAGGGGCTATGGAGGGACCCACGGCGGAGATGGCGGTTAGAGAAGGGGCGGTGGAGTGTTGGAGAAGAGGCTAGGGCGCGTAGGGGGGGTCAGGGCGTCGCTCCAGGTGGTGGAGAAGGCGGAGAAGGTGGCGGCGGTTCACAGGAAGGGGAGTGGCGGCGGTGATTGCTTCAGGCGGTGGAGGGGTGTGGAAATCGAGGCTGGGGCTCGATGGGAGGGTGGCGGATGGTGCAGGCGGAGGGCGTGTGAGGCGGAGGCGGTGGACGGGGAAGAGGGGAGGGGCGGCGATTTTGAGAGGGCGACGGGGTTTTTTTATTTTGATTTTTCTCGTTTGAATGAATAAAGGAAGAAAGAGAAGAGGGGAGGGGAAGTTATATAAAAATTTTTATATATATATATATTTAATTAAATTTTATCTCCAAAAAGCAACTTGAAATTTCGGACTCGAAATCGAACCCACCGACTGTCGTCCCAAGCGTTTTACCCCCATTCCGAACACAATGGTATAGGTATCATAAGATGATTCGATCATTTCGATCAGTTTCCGTTAAAATCAACATATAACTCTATATATTGATTTTGAACGCGCATTTCAATTTACCGGGGTCACATACGAACTCTAAAAATTTCAGAAAAATATTTTCTAGCTTCGTATTGACGATACGGTCCTAACAAAACTAATTTCGTCGAATTCTGAGACCGTTGGAAAAATGGCCATTTTCCAGTCGATTAAAATCAACTAAAACTGGTCAAACGCGTTTTCCTTTGCTACGCTCACATATTGATTCGAAAAATTATGAAATTTGAAACCTAGCAATAATTTGACATCACGGACCCAACAAAAGTGGTTTCGTCGAAATCCGAGGTCGTTTGCAAAATTCCCATTTTTAAGGGCCTGAATTCCATAGCGACTATTCAGAATCTTCAACTGGACATATCTTTTGATTCCCGCTATGAAATCTCAATTTTTCGGATTCGTTGGAAAGATATTCCCAATTAGATTCCATTATTTTTGGTTTCACTAAAATCCGGTTTATTTTGCACCCGGTACATTCAATTGAAGTTTGAAATCGAATTATCGAACTACCGCGCCATTTTCAATTCTATTTATAATTATATATAATTATTTATATTCAAACGACGACGTATATAATATATACGTTCTATTTCTATTCAAAATAAATCTCTCGTCGATATTATTTAAAATAATCCATTTTAAATGTTCAAATTCCACTAAAATTGCCAAAATAAAAATTTTAAACTAGCCCAGATTTTCGGGTTGTTACAGGAAGTCAACGGGGGTTAAGGAGAAAACGGAGGTGCTTTATAATAATTTTTATATTATTTTTAATTTCTCCCAAAAAGTAACTTTTTTATTCGAACTCGAAATCGAACCCACCGACAGTCGTCCAGAGCTAATTACCCCCATTCCGAACACAATGGGATATGTATCGCAGGCTGATTCGACTGTTTCGATCCGTTTTCATCAAAATCAACATATAAATATATATATTTAATTTGAACGCACATTCCAATTTACCGGGGCCACATATGGACTCTAAAAATTCTCGAAAAATATTTTCTAACTTCGTATTGACGATACGGTCCTAACAAAACTAATATCGTCGAATTTTGAGACGTTTGGAAAATGGCCATTTTCCAGTCGATTAAAATCAACTAAAACTGGTCAAACGCGTTTTCCTTCGCCACGCTCACATATTGATTCAGAAAATTACGAATTTTGAAACCTAGCAATAACTTGACATCGCGGATCCAACAAAAGTGGTTTCGTCGAAAACCAAGGTCGTTTGCAAAATTCCCATTTTTAAGGGCCAGAATTCCATAGCGACTATTCTGAATTTTCAACTGGGCATAACTTTTTATCCCCGCTATGAAATTTTGATTTTCCGGATTCGTTGGAAAGATATTCTCAAATAGATTCTAATATTTTTGGTTTCGCTAAAATTCGATTTATTTTGAATCCTGTACATTCATTTGAACTTTGAAATCGAATTTTCAAACTACCGCGCCATTTTCAATTCCTTTTATATTTATAAATAAATATTTATATTCTAACGATGATGTATATAAATATATACGTTCGAATTCTATTCAAAATAAATTTCTCGTCGTTATTATTTAAAATAATTCATTTTAAATAATCAAAATTCACTAAAATTGCCAAAATAAAAATTTTAAATTGGCTCGGATTTCCGTGTTATTACAATATCATTCAACTCAACACTAGTAAATCTAATTGATTGCCCATATTATAATAATTTGGGAAAATCATTACTTTTATAACTTTATGAAATATATTGGGCAAATATAGTTTAAATATAATTTTATATCAATATTACAGATACGCACTCCCATCTATACACTCAAACTCAATCTTGGGTATTACTAACCCCATCTCTATCGAGTTTACGCCACAGAGCCAAGGTTATCCCTAAACCAATCGCTCTAATACCAACTATAACGGCCCATAAATCCGTACCCTTTGAGCTGACGAATTACAACCCACGTCCAACCCAAATTGCATGAAATTACGAATCTTTAATAGAAAGAAATTAGAGGATAAGAAGTAGAAAGAAAGAAATATTTGTATAGAATAAAACGAAGAAGAACATCAGAATCTCACAGCGGAACGAACAAATATAATATATGAAATCTCTTTATACAAAAAGAAACTTTATATATACATACCAATCATCATAGTACAACATCTATCTGTCACAAAAGGAAAAAAATTAAACAAATAACGGTAAAGCCTCCTGCTTCCAGCTCCTAAAAATCCAAGTGGAACCTAACCTGAAATTACTCGGTCTGACCCGAACACATTTGAAGCAAAGCAAAAATTCACTCGGATCAGTCTGGAATACTTTCAGTGATAAATTCACATGACAAACAACTTGCTTAACTTTAAATGATCCTTTTTGAAAGAAAGGATAATAGTAAGACCAACCCACACATAAAAACGGAAAGTTTTTACCTTACTATAACCCCAAACATTTTTGATATAACAAAATCCATTGATAATATAATAGTGTCTATCAAACCACAAATAAATAACCATCTAGTAGAACGCTGCATCTCACGCTCTACATATTCATTATAAAATAAAAAAACCGCAAGGCGCTTATTGGAGATTGGATTCCGACTATGACAAGGTATGGAACCACCTTCCGATCAGTGTAATCTAGAGGGTGATACAATGGGGTTCAACAAGAACATCTTGCAACCCGGCCATACATGACCGGCCACTCATTTAACTTGAGTGTACCGAATGTATTGTCACCTATTACGGTCTTGTAGGCCTGCCGTACATCCATGGAGATAGAGAAACGAAAGAAGAACAAAAATGAATTTTTTTTTTCTAGATGGTGATAAAACACCCTGCTTGGGGGCAACTCAACTAGCCATGCTGGCTGCCCGATTTTTGGCACTTCCCGGTTCTAAGGCTTGAGGTCACGTTTACTTTTTCAGAATATTACATCATCATTTACTTTGGATGCCACATCGTCAGATCCGTCAAGTCATTAATTGATGTCCACAAATATACTCTCGGTGTTAAGAAAGAGAATTTCTCTGCCACCAAACTTGGTATATTTGTAAAGATCAATCGTACGTGATGATTTGTGAATACTCTGTCAGACATTCGTCCATACAAGTCATCCAGGAACAGGTTGAACCGAAGGCACCCTCCTACCGCATCCTATATAGGAATCACCCTAAGGATTAGTAGCAAGAAGTCCGTGCAATCCGTAGATTTCAATCATGATAGAATCACTATTGAAATAACTCTAATTGTAAGTCAGAGAAATTCAATGAGTAGTTCTTCCGCTCATGAGGATCAACGGTCTTTAATGCTCCATCTTTAAGCCTGTAAGTTAGTCGCGAACGCACAGTTGGCTCGAAGTGGTTTTGGATCTAGTTCTCATCCCGGTCTCTTCGAAACAAGACTTCAAAAGTTCCAATAATATTCGTTGATAGTTGGTGTTCTAACTATTTACTCAAACAGTATAGATTAGTACATTGGCAGCTCAGTCTCCTTTCATTTAAAACCATTCATAAGGATCATTTCGATTAAAACTCAATTTCATGCCTCATCCCAATTAAACCACTTTGGTTTTCCATTGCTCGTAACAATAATAAATACCTATTCTTTTAAATTAAAACCTCTTTCAAAACTTGTTGATTGATTTCCCATTTCCTCAAAAATCTCCTGTATAATTTCCTAAATCCCTTTTATTTTTCAAAACTCTTTTATATTTCCATTATTTTGGAAATATCGTTATATATATGTTCTCAGTATTTCCTTTTATTTCCTTCACTTCGGAAATATTTTATAAATACTAATAAAAATTCCTTGTACTTCTTATACCATTACAAACTGATATAATCCTGCGATAATAGTGAAGTCATTCAAGTTGGGGTATTTTAATTACCTCTCATACCTTGATCGACAACGTTCTTATCTCAAGATAATAAAATTTTGCAACTCAAAATCTAATATATCATTTCCATTTCCATTTACTATGGTTTTATAGTCCATTTTCTTTTATTTGAAAACCCATCTTACAAGTTAATTCCTTTTACTTCATTAAGTAAACTTTCAAATCTTATTTACCATTTGATTTCAATATGTTTTTATAAACCATATCTTACATTGGTAATCTCCTTATAATCTCTTTACTTAATTTATTAAACTATTAAATATTCTTTTGCACAAATCCATTTAACAATCTTCTTTGAAGTTCTATTATAATCACATCCGTTTCACTTAATAGAATCTTGTTGAAACTCCTGCACTAGCTTATAAATCCCATATAGCACTTTGTTTGTAAACTTAGGTTATAATCCTTTTATAAAACTCTTACTAGACTTAAATCAAATCTTATCTCCATTTGATCACTTCTTAAATGAATTCCAATTAAACGTGGTCGCCTTAATTATTATTAGTTTAAAATAATAATTTACTTCAACATTAACCACATTGAAAGCAGTTAACTTCGCTATTAACTAAAGATAGAATAAATTACCATTTTAAAATGGTTATTAAATAATTAACTTGATTAACAATAACAATTAGAAAATCACTTAGGAATATAGTTAATCAAAGATTAACTAACTTTTAACAACATTCATTAAGTTTAACAAATATTTAGAAAACCAATTATTAGATTAATTTAAAACAAATTAATCCAGTCATCAAATTTAAATTAAAACAGTTAAGCTGTTAACTGATTTCCATTCCCCTTACCCTTAAATTAATTAATAACTTAATTAATTTAAAACATCATTTATTTTTCATAAAAACAATTATTCCATTTTACTAACCCGTAGGTTAGTTTCTGATTTTCTATTCATAAAACGACATAAGAATTAGTTATATAAAACGTTTAATAATCCCTTTTGCAAAACATGATTTTAAATATAAATATATGTAAAACTTCTATTTTAATTAACTTATATAGAATAAACTTAAAAACTTCAATCCAATTATAAAATGAATTTATAACTTTAAATTTCGTCAAATTGCCTAACAGCAAACGACGTCATAAAACAATAGATTTTAGGCCATCACTGCCAACCACTTAATCAATACTGTCGATTGGTTAAAAACACAACAACGATTAACATCCATTCAATCATCAACATCCAAATAGTTTTTAATCTCATTTGGGGTAAATAATTCATATATATGAATAATATGAACAATAAATAACATACAATTTATTTGAGGAATCCGGTTGGATCCCTCCAACCTGTTCTTCCCTGTATCACAGATCATTATAATATTTGATAACAACATATGAAATAAATTTCGATAATCTACTATTTTTAAACGACGAAATATAAACAACGTCAACCAACCAAACCATAAACAACCAATAGCATCCAATTTTTATACTTATCAATGATAAATTATATTTTTATATGAATTTAACACATCATAGCATTCCAGAAAGCATGAGAGTTAGCTCACCAATTTGTTTCTGATTGACAGTTCAACGTTATTTTATATAGTTTCAAACAAGCAATTGAAAATATATATAAATTCCAATCACTTCTGAGTCACGTCATTCCAGCTTGTATGCGTAGCCTTTGTCTTTGCGAAACAGATCCAGTTTTGTTCAATTCTGATCACGGATGAACGAGATATCGTTATTACTAGATTAACATGAATTATACGAACATGTATTTACTTAAATAATTAATTAAATATTATTACCTTAATTAAGAATTAACTATATCATTAGCAGTAGGATTAAGCCGTGATAATTCTTCCTTCAACTTCAAAAATCCCCTCCGTTGTTCGACTCGTTCGACTTACTCCGCCTCTTGCTTCATGGACTCTTATTCCTCCGACCCTTCCTCTTACTACATGCATGTATATATATTTTCCCAGTCTTGTTCCTTGTCATTCTCACCATTTTGCTGTTATTTTCGTTGCAGTATAAATAATTAGTTGGGGTGGGCCTCACGTCACTCCAAAATGTATATATACTTTTTTTAATATGAGGCCCAAGCCAAGAAACCTTCGCAATAGCCCAACATCTCGCAACACGCATTTCCCACACTTTTCCTTATGTATTTCCTTCTTCTCCCTCTGTTGAATGTCTTCAGTGCTTCCTCATGAAACTATTTCTCACGCACTATTTTCTTCCTACCTTATACCCATATCCCCTCTCCACTCACAGTTCCTCACGTCGAAACTGAATACCCATGCAACCCTTTTTTTCCATCATAACTTCACCAAATCATGCCCGTTCATTTCCACACGAACCGCGAGCTCCCCTGGCCGACCCTCTCTCCTCCAGCATCAGAAAACAAGAACGAACCCAACCACATCAGCCCAATGAAACTCCACTAACGACAGGAAGCCACCTTACTGAACCCCGTCGACCTAATGACGCTCCAACTCCCCCGGTCGTCGCGGCCCTTGTCCACTCTCTCCTCTCTCTACCTTGCCATACCCCATTGCACCACGTCACTTCAATCAACGCTCCACTACTCAGCGCCAGATAGCATCGACACACAGTTTTGTTCCAAGAAATTGAAATCGCCCCACTTATTTCATCTCACTGTTTAAATTGTGCCCATCTTCTCATCTAAACACGCGAGCTGCAGGGTTCATATGAGCTGTTCTACCACCCATCGTGATACCTTCCTATGTATAACACGTATAATTATTATTTTATTTTATTTTCTGGTTCGATGATTTTTTTTCATGGAGAGGGAGCTTTATTTCGGTTTTCATTTGCAAGAGGAAGAAAAAATAGCTGGCGGTATTTATAGAAGAGAAATGGGAAAAGATAAGAATGAAGTCACCTTTCGATTGGTACAAGCGTAGGCTCTAAAGTAGCTGGAAAAAAAATATTAGGTCGGCTGAAACTTTAATTTGATGAGGATGTCTCGAATTAGGCTGATATGGGTAAGTTGCTTACCAAAGAAGGTGAAAATAGGATGGGTTGAATTAGGGTAAGCATTTTATGTTTATACGGCTAATTTTATTGTATCAGTATTTAACGTTACCAACTAATATTCGCACCTCTATATCCAAATTCTAACCGCAACAAAAATGAACGCACTACTATGTCCTGACGTTTTGGACCCAAAGAAATTAATTTTGTTAAAATCCAACTCCATTTGCAAAACGACATTATTTTAATTTATCGTTTCACCTTTAAATTGTACGTGCGAATAAAATAACTCCAATTGGTTTCAAACTAGAAATATAGCAATAACTGGTCATAGGTACTCCAATAAAATTTGTTTCATCGAAAACAAGGGTCGTTAGAAAATGGCTATTTTTAAAGCTTATATAATAGCAATAAAATATAATTAAGTTCAAAATAGTTCAATTTAAATAATAAAATCGTATCTCTTCAAATGAAATCTTATACAGCTTCAGAATATATCAATATATATTTTAAACTCAATATTTAAAATTCCTAGGTTAAACAATATATATATATAAACCCTAATATCTAATAAACGTTATCCTATATTAACAAATTCTATAACGACTATCTGAAAATTTGGTTTGGACACAAAACAAAATTTACAATTTGAAAACTTGATATTTTTTTCTTCCATTAGAAAAATATAATCCAATAGATTCAGATGTTTCTTGTCTCGAGAAATTCCGACTTATATTGGATCTTATACAGTCAATTGAAATTCAAAACGTTATATTACAAACTACCACGCCACTACAGTTCGTTTTATAATAAAATTATAAATTATACGTTCAAACATCATTTAATAAATGAATTTTTTATTATAATTTCAATACAAACAATATTAAACCTTATTATGTTGCCAATTCAAAATATATTGCAAATTCAACCTTTTTTCCAAACATTTTGGAATTAAAATATTACTTATATTAATAAAATATTCAAAATTATTAAATTTTGTTATTTAAATTCAAATTGACGTTTAAAGCAATACAATAATTTTAATAATTAACCAGAAAATACGGGATGTTATTTGGATGAGTTTGAGCAGTTGTAAAAACATAATGGTCAAAAGGGAATCAAAATTGCCTATATGTATTGAACTTATCCTTTTAAGAAATATGATGAGAAATGGTCAATAGCAACCACTACTTGATGAAAAAAATATTTTCTAAAATAAGTTTAGTTGGCTCTGACTAAATTCTGTTTTCTTGATCGAAAAGTTTTGATTACAGTATTGGTGCTTTTGATTTCCACTACAATTTTCAACTGGAATTGATGTTGCAGCCAAGAACTTGCAAGTGTTCTTTGGCGCACTTGAATTTTGGTATAGAGCTGTCTCTATCTCCCAAATGATGTTGTTGTAATCTGATGGAAGAAAAAATTCTATTAATCCAAATAATTCAAATGTTATTTTGGTTTTCAAAAACTGCTTTACTCTTTATTTTGAAGAAATGGGTTGGAGGCAATCACTTTGATGAATTCTTGACAAAGAAAGATAAAAGTTGATTGCTGTGAGGCTAATAAGGCTCTGATACCATGTTAGAAGTCTCGAAATATTTATGGAAACGAATGTATTTTATTGAAATGATATATGTACAATGCTCAAAAACAAAACAAAAAGTTCGGTATATACAATACATTCTATATGGGCTTTGATGCAGAGTACATAAATCTGAAGCCTGCTTGTAACGTACTAATACCAAAGACGACTGCTACCAATTAATTTCATTGCCTTCTATTATTTGTAAGCCACATTTCTTTAACATTTTGTTTATATCAATTTCATGATTTCTTAACTCTTGATTAACAATCCTCTGTAGTGAAAAGTAGTCTGCATTGAGTCCTTCATGATGTGGTCAACCAATTTATATTGAACTTCTTCTAGAGCTTCTACAACTTTAAGAGCTGCGTCTGAAGATTTTAACCTATTTTGTCCCATTCTTTAAGGCTTTTCTTCATAGATTTTACCGAACATCGCAAATGTCTGGGAAACAACACCGATTGAGACCACTCAATCCAATCCCTAGCGCAACGGAAAATAAGCTAGATCGGGCTAGATAGTGCACAAACAACCAATCTACGATCAAACCAACCTCAAACGATTCAAACCCAATCAAAAACATAAAACAAGCAATATAATAGAACGGTAACAATAAAAAAATCACACTGAGATTTATAGTGGTTCCACTAACAATTTGTTAGTGTACATCCACTTTGAGAGAGAGATTTTATTATCACCAAACGAGAAGAGTACACGAGATTGATTACAATGATCCAATATTCAACAGAGAATATAAGTTTGTGGAGATTAGAATTGAAGAAACCATTAGAATTGTCAAACCTCGATTAATGGAGGACTAACCCTTGATTTTATGAACTAATCACACCCTTCAAATTCGAGAAAGAATAACTTATATAGTTGTGTAGAAACCCCAGTCAAATGTCCACAATGCCCCTTACAAATTCACAAATCATCAATTTCCTCCATTCCAGACGTCTAGCCCTGAATTCCAGACGTCTGGAATTTCTTTCAGGAAACCACTTTGGCTCGTTTCATATGTCTGGATCCTTCCCAGATGTCTGAATGGCTTCCTAGACGTCTGAAAAGAATTTCAGATGTTTGAATGGCTATTCAGTTTTTTCTTTGGATGATTTTAGACGTTAGAAACCTACTCCTCAGTCATAACCCCTTGACTTCTTCTCTATGTCTTCAACATACGAGCTCCAATTTTCAAATGGTCTTCTCCTACACGAAGCTACTTCCATCCTCTTCGATTCTACCATATAGTATCACAAAATTTAATGCTCCACCTCGATACTATATCCATCTCCAACATTAATGGTACCATACCATCATCTACAAACAATAGCTCTAACTATCACCACTTCTACCTTCACCCAAGCTTGAATGCTTTCCCAATGAGTTCCGGCAAAGCCATCTCCCATTGCATTTCATCGACGAGTTTAGGCAAAGCTCCCACCTTCTAATAAAGTGTTGAAAGCACTCAACTCCAAATCCGTCTCAACCAAAGACTAAAGTACTTAGGAGTGTCAGCTAGTACTTACAAGAAGATAAAACTCCAATCTTGCACCACTACCCTTCCTCATCAAAACAAAGCTTCTCTCTCACCCGTGCCACCTAGTGTCACTTAGCACTTCTCCAAGCGAACCAAGTTCGAGCAATGCTCGAGCTTCCAAACTGACAACGTCTTGGTAAACATATACTTTCTTATCTTCATCCATGGCTACGAAGAATGACTCTCTCACTTCTATGTGCTTAGTCCGTGAGTTAAACGCCAAGTTCTCCGCCAAATTGATAGAACTTTGGCTATCACATTGAACATCGATGATATCGTGTTCTATCCCCAAGTCACACACCAAACGCTTCAAATAGAGTGCCTCCTTTGTCTCCTCCACCGTGGTTATCAACTCCGCCTCCGTAGTGTATAAAGCAACTATGGTTTGCAATCTCGATCTCCAACTTATGGCCGTGCCACCAAGTGTGAAGACATATCTGGAAGTTGACTTCCTCTGATCCTTATCACCCGCGAAGTCTGAATCGCAATAACCAACCAAATTGCAACTCTTTTCCTTACTACCCCTAAAGACAATTCCATGAGATGTTGTACCTTTCAAGTATCTCAAAATAAGATTGATCGCCTCCCAATGCAATTTTCCTGGATTAGCCATATACTGACTAAACACCCCAACGACATTTGCAATATTGGCAATGTACACACCATGACGTACATCAAACTACCAATCGCACTTGCATATGGCACCGTTGCATATAAGCCTTGTCTTTTTCCCCGATAGGCGATACTTAACTTGAAAGTTTCACATGCAAAGGTAAAGGTGTATTCGATGCTTTTTCATACTCCATGCTAAAAGACAAAGCACTTTCTTTATATACTCCTTTTGAGTCAATTTTAACTCAAAACGCTTTCGGTCCCTTCCAATTTCCATGCCCAATATCTTCTTAGCTTCTCGAAGGTCTTTCATTTCGAAATCCGCTTTCAATCTCAAATTTCACTTGTTGATTTCCGCCTTGTCCTATGAAGCTATAAGCATATCGTCCACGTACAAGAGCAAATACACCCAACAATAATTTACCAACCTCATGAAATATACACAAGCATCTTTGATGCTTCGATGGAAGCCACTTTCAAGCATGAAATGATCGAACCTCTTGTACCATTTCCCAGGTGATTTCTTTAACTCGTACAGTGATTTCTTTAGCTTGCATACCAATTTTGACTTACCATTTACCATAAACCCTTCTTGCTGCTCCATGTAGATGACTTCATCCAAGTCACTGTGCAAGAAGGACGTTTTCACATCAAGTTGCTCCAACTTCAAGTCGTGAATATCAACTATAGCAAGTAATTTCCGAATAGAAGTATGGCGCACAACGGGGGAAAATATTCATCATACTCATTTCCCTTCCTTTGTGCAAACCCCTTTGCCACTAGTATAACTTTGTATCTTCCATCATCCTTCACCTTGTATATCCATTTGCACCCATTTGCCCGGTTTCCTTTAGGAAGTGGAACCAACTCTCAAGTTCGGTTCTTCATCAACAATTGCATCTCTTCCTCCATGGCATAAATCAATTTCGAGCTATCACTCGATTTCATGATGTCATCATGGTCCATCAGTTCATCTTTCACAACATGAAGTGTATAGTCTAACCTGTCACAAAAGCTTAGGTAGTTCCAATCACCATACCTCTCGGGTGGCCTAATAGCGCGACGACCAACCCGAGTAGCAATAACATCACCTGGTCTTCCTTTGGTTCCACCTTGAGTCAAATCCTCTCTAGGCTCGTGCACATCACCAACACTACTAGAGGCACCATGTGAACTGTGTGATGTTCTATCAACCTCTTCTTCCCCACAAGCATCTCCAACAACTCTACTCTCCTTTCTCCTTGGACAAAATGTGGTAATGACTTCCTTCTCCTTTGATTCACCATGAACCAAATCCGAAACGTCCGATGAGCCATTATTGTCCTTGAACATAGCAGATTCATCAAAAGTAACATGACGAGATAATCTAACCTTCTTGTTTTCGGATTCCAAATCCGATAGCCTTTCACTCCGTCCTCATAACCAAGCAAAATTTCCTTCAATGCTCTAGGCTCAAGCTTATCACCCGGATCATCCACATACACGGGACATCCAAAGACATGAAGATAACTCAAGTCAATGCTCTTTCCCTTCCACACTTCATCTGGAATTTTGTTACCAATAGCCGAGAATTCGATTCACAATATGCACCACGGTTGACAATGCTTCGGTCCAAAATCCCTTAGACAAACCCAATGTCAATCTCGAGCATCGAGCTCTCTCAAGTAAAGTAAAGTTCATCCTCTCCGCAACCCCATTTGATTGCGGATCTCTTGGTGTAGTAAAATGCCTCTAAATACCATGATGCTTGCAATAATCCAAGAATTCTCCAAAAACATGCTCCCCGTCATTGTCGGACCTGAGAACCTTCAAAGCCCTACCACTCTCATTCTCAACAAGAGCTTCCCATTCTTTGAATTTAGCAAATGCCTCTGACTTGGCCTTTGTTACATACACCCAAACTTTAAGAGAAAAGTCATATATGAAGGAAATATAATACCTTGCTCCTCCCAAAGAAGCTACTGGTGCTGGTCCTCAAACATTCGTGTGCACATACTCAAGAATTCCTCTCGAATCAGGTTTTCCTTCACCGAGTGTCACTTTAGTTTGCTTCCCCATGACACACTCTTCACAAAACTCCAACTTGTTGAAACTTTCTTCGCCAATCATCTCCCTTTTTCGAAGAATATCCAAACTCTTATCCGGGACATGACCCAATCTCAAATGCCACAACCTTGTCTCATCCAAGCCACGAGAACTATCAATGACTATGCAAGTTTCACCTTCAGCAGTCACTCCTTGAAGTAAATAAATGCCATTAGCTCTAGAACCTTTCATAACCACAAGCGCCTCCTTCGAAACCCTCAAGAAATCACTCTCAGCAGTGATCTTGCATCCCAAGGAATCCAGCTGCCCCAAGAGATAAGAAACTTCATAAGTCTTGGAACTTAGCGCACATTGGTGAGAGTATGAACCACTCCGTCAAACATCTTAATTTGCACAGAACCAATGCCTTCCGACTTACACATGGAATCATTACCCATAACAATTGAATTTACTTCCTTGTCGACATAAGAAGGAAATGAATTTCTATTAGGCGTCAGATGATAAGACACCTCTGAATCGAGTACCCAATCACTACCTGAAACATCTGTTACTACTGCCGTCAAAACATCCATGTCTCTATCACCAAGCATCTCTCTGCACCGCTACGGTTGAAGAAGCTAGTTCTTTCTTTGCCTTCTCCCCGTCTGGATACTCATTCTTCCAATGACCGGGCTTCTTAAAAATATAACACTTATCTTTCCTTTCCTTCAACTTCCCTCTCCAACCGGGATTCCTAGATTTGAAACGCCTCTGGTTTTCCTTCTTCACATATTTATCATTCTCCACAAACAAACCTTGACCATTACCGACACTACTACTTCTCACGCTCAACTCCTTCATTTGATCTCTCAATTCCTCACTAAAAAGACCTGTCTTGACATCATCCAACATCAATGTATCCCGGTTATAGATCAAACTATTTGAGAAACTCGTATAGCGGTCCGGCAACGAGCACAACAATATCATTGCCTTGCTCTTCCTCAATCTTCAAATCTACTGCCTTCATCTTCATTAGCAAATCATCAAACACATTCAAATGTGCCTTCAGCGAAGTTCTTTTTTTCATCTTATAAGTGAAAAACATTCGCAACATGATCAAACGATTAGTGAATGACTTCTTCATGTATAACTCCTCCAACTTCTCCCAAATACCCTTAGTGGTCGTCTCGCCACTAATTTCAGAGATAACATTCTCTCCTACAGCAAGTTGAAGTGTAGTAAATGTTCACTCTTCCATTTCATATCTCTCAACATCAGAGATGTCCACCGGCAATAAATGTGTATCAAACACTACCCAATGCACGCGATTCTTTCTTAGAACCACTTTCATCTTCCATTGTCCCTTTTCAAAATCATTATCGCCATTCCGGTTGTTTATAATCAATTGTGATCCCGATGCCGCATACAACCCACGAACGTACGTCGCTATTCCACTTGAACCAACCACCGAGGGACAATCTGAATCTGAATCCAGCATTCCTATAACCACCTAACAACATTTCAGCTCTGATGCCAAATGTTGTGGGAAACAACATCGACTAAAACCACTCAATTGAATCCCTAATGCAGCGGAAAATAAGCTAGGTCGTGCTAGATAATGCACAAACAACCAATCTATGATAAAACCAAACTCAAACAATTCAAATCCGATCACAAAACACAAAACAAGAAACATAATAAAACGATAACAATAAAATAAATCACATTGAAATTTATAGTGGTTCCACTAACAATTTATTAGTGTACATCCACTTTGAGAGAGAGATTTTATTATCACCAAATGAGAAGAGTACAAGTGATTGATTACAATGATCCAATATTCAATAGGGAATATAAGTTTGTGGAGATTAGAAATGAAGAAACCCTTAGGATTGCCAAACCCTAATTAATGGAGGACTAAACCCTTGATTTGATGAACTAATCACACCCTTTAAAATCTGAGAAAGATTAGCTTATATAATTGTGTAGAAACCCCAGTCAAATGTACACAATGCCCCATGATAATTCACAAATTATCACTTTCCTCCATGCTTGAAAACAACCCGGGCTCCGTTCCAAACGTCTGGCCCTGAATTCTAAACGTTTGAAATTTCTTTCATGAAACCACTCTTGCTCGTTTTAGACGTCTGAATTCCTTCCCAGACGTCTGAATGCCTTCCCAGACATCTGAAAAGAATTTCAGACGTCTAAATGGCTATTCATATTTTTCTCTGGCTGATTTCAAACGTCTGAAACTTGCTCCTTAAGCAGAACCGCTTGCGTTCTTCGCCATGTCTTCCACATACGAGCTCTGATTTGTGAACGGTCTTCTCCTACACAAAGCTACTTCCATCCTCTTTGATTCTACCATATAGTATCGCAAAATTTAACAACATATATGTGCATAAAATTTCCAGTAGGATTTGATATTTGTAAAATTTCAAAGGACAATGACTAGTATATATAAAATGCTTCCCTTTTTAATTCTATTCTTTAGTATTGAATTGTATAAGGAGAGGATAATGTTCACTAATGGAGCTAGGAAGAACAGTAACTTTAATTTTTCTAATTTAATTGAAAAGTTATATATTTACTAATAATATGGTCTAGCCTTGATACTTTTTTCTTTACCTCACCACTTTTCCTGTATATTCCAAGCACATGTAGAAGACCTCAATTAATCCACTTGTTAGCATATGGTTATTGAATTCATCATTTTGGCAAACTTCAAACGTAAATCCACTTTTCTTTTCACAGTTCTCAACAGCGCATTGAAATCCACGACTATAAGGCTATGGTTTGTGAATTTGTTTCGAATTATGAAAAGATGTTTTTATAAGGTGGTTCTGGAAATAAAAATGAAAATAATTTTTAGTCCCCATATAAGCTAATGTAATATTTTGTTCATCTTATTTTAATAAATAAACATATCAAACTTCTTTTCCCAAGGAACATTAATTCTTTCCTTAGCAGTATTGGAATTTTCGTGGTTAACTTTCCATAACCCTTCATTTGCATTTCAAACAACTCTATACTTTCCTCACTTAAGTATTGCTAAAATTAAGAGCATATGCTTAGCCCTTAGAACATAAAGGGGTTTAACTTCTTTAAATCAATGTTTAAACCTATAAAATTCAACATAATCACTGAAACTGGGATTTGGTAGCTTTGTTTCTTGTAATAGGAGACGAAAGTAATTTTGCCATGTTTTTAGCTACCTTCTCATCACCTTCCTTAAACTATTTTATGTTTTGCATTTAAAATTGCATATCTTCCATCTATTTCTTCATCACTTTCTTCCTTAGAAGTGCCAAGTTGTATATTTAATTTATAATTTTCTTCTATAGTGGCAAGTAATTCCTTCTCATCAACAATACAAAACTCAATCTCAAGATCCTTTATCGAACTTAGGGGGCGTTCAACAATCTATACATGAGTGTGGATTTGATTTAAATCTTTATAGGCTGTCTGGAACAACTTTCTGCAAGCTATAGATGATGCTATATGTAAATAAGGGTTTCTAGGTAGTAATTGCAACAATTTGTGTTTCATTTTTGTTGCGATATTATTTTTTGAGATATCGTTGTCGTAGATCGTGCATTACTTATGGAAGTTGTATTATTGTGGGCATAAGTTGTGTTGCTGCTTTTTGGTCTCTTCCTCAATATTTTTTGACATATTTGTTACCATAATACTTTGTTGTGTGCTATGACCAAAACACTCACCATATCTATATGGCACATACTCATACTCCACATCCTGCATATACACATTACCATATTTATCAATGGTTTTTATTTCTTTAGACAATTCAAAAGTTGCTTCTAGCTAGCTCCACGTGAACCTTGCATAATTAATTAATTTACAGAGTCTAGCGTTCTCAACTAAGTTTAGTGATTTACCAATTAGATTAGCAAGTTTGCTAATACATCTAATATTCCATAATTTTATATTTAAATCATTAAACTTGACCCATGTTGGTACATTCAAAACTGGAATATACATCTCATTTCTTTATGAAAATTAGCTCACTATACATCAGTCATGGGCTTCTTTCAATATCCTTCCATGATCATCTTGTGTCTCAAATTCTACCAAATAAAAACCATTTTCTTTAAAGTAAACATTCCATGAACTTTGTAGATCCCAATACTCGTTTTATAAAAGTATTATAACACACAAAGTAGGGCATTTTACCTACCATAACTGCATAAAATAAGCTTTTCCACATTGCGTTGGCCTAAGCTTAATCTTCTTCATCAATAAATTGATTTGATTCCTTTCCATCATTTATAGGACGAAAGAAATTAACTTTGCTTTTTTATTTCAAACCTATTACCCGGAATATCAACTCAGGATTTGAGTTTTTTCTCCGACCATAGTTTTGTTGGCTTAGCATTTTGTTTTAGAGCCATGGAAATAGTTTGTTTCCCTTTCCACCTAATTCCTTTCTGGCCATCTCCATCGCCATCCTTCGTTTTGCCTAGAGTTTCAGGAATAACATTTGCAATTGTTAATTTTTTTATGAAAGTACTTTTGTTATATATATATATATATATATATATATATATATATATTTAAACATTTGTACGCTTTTATTAACTTGCATAAAGTACATAGCAAGGTTAGCATACTAACCGGAGTACAACTAAAATAAACATGCATAAAACATAAAGAACACTAGTCTAAGTACATAAAATAAAAATAAAAATGGATCCATGATGAGGTCAACTACTTGAAATCCACAAGTGCGATGTAACACCCTGTATTTTCTATGTTTATTAAAGTAACGAATCAAAGAATACCTAATTGTAAAAGTGAGAATTAAGGGAAACGGGTTACGCCATTGCGTTCGTCTCAGAATTCTACTTGAGATAGAGTCCGAGATTGCGTGAATCGGACTCCGTATGAAGAAGTTATGGAGTTCAGAAGATTTCATGTTTAAACAGAAAATTATATAATTTAATAATTAAATAAACAAAACTGTTCGAATTTCAAAATCACGTAAATCAGCTGGGCAGGAAAATTCCCGCCCATAGGGGTCGACTCCCCCCGGGGGGTGGACATAGGTGTTGATCCCCCAAGAGGGGTGTCGACTGGGGTGTCAACCCCCCGTGTAGGGGTCGACCCCCTCGTCCAGATCCAAACAGTGACGATTTTCTGATCTGTTGCTGAGTCACTAGGGCATATGTGGCAATTTCTGGATACCTCTATCTAGTTTGGACGGTTCTGATTGCTCCTAGGTTGATCTAACGGCTCACATAAGTCTAAACCTCTATAAAAGCAACCCCAATGCTTAACCCTAAACCACACAATTTCATTCCAAGGAGCCACCATGTTGTCCATGGTCAACCTAGCATAGCCACCATTCTTCTCCAACTAGGAAGCAAACTAGAAAGCAAGTTAGAATCTACGAATCAAATCTAAATTAGAGAATCGATGGTCTACGTCAAGGGATTGCTTTTCAGTTTCAGAAAACAGGTCGCAGAAAACAAGATTTTTCTTTGTTTGTTAGTCCTGTTATTATTTAGATGTAAATAATTAAAAGTCGTGATTTGAAATAAAATGAAACTAGAGTTGCGTCTAGTTGTAAGATAATGGTGATGCTGATTCATGACTAATCTTGTAACGATTCTATCATATATGCCTATGAGACTATTGTGGTTTATTGGACTTATCATGTTATATGTTAAACAAATCGTATATTATATAGATTTGGTGACTCTTTCATATTATGTTACATGCAAGTTTTTAGGCTAAGTCATATATATGTTTAGATCTACATTCTCCTATGTTTAGATCTATGTTAATTGGATCCAAAATGCAAGTTCACATTTACATGCCTAATTGGATTTGTGTAATTCTATGTAAGTCCCCGTTCATATGCTTAAGATTCATGTTAAAATGCAAGTTCATTGTTTTATGCCAAATTTATATGACACATGTTTAGATAGATCCTTATTATTTTATGTTGTGGGAATGGTACATGCTCCTTTCTTTTCCCTTTTGTATATAAGTTAGGCTAAGTTGCGAGCCTAACATTCTATGTGAATTTTACGAATGTATAACGGGGGTAACATTGGGAAAAACCTTAAGTTTCAAATTATTGGCATAGTTTGGCTCATAGTCATATAAATGATTAGTGGCATAAATTGGTATAATTTTTATACCTAAAAATTATGAACATGATTTAGAGGGTAGATGGGGCATGGCTTGAATGGCAATAATTGTGGATAATTTACATATAAATATGAAGGGTAAATATGTGAATTAAGTAAAAGACGAATATGCCTAACCCGAGGTTAGATTGATATACGATGTAAGACTGCCCGGAACCGCCCGGCACATCCAGCAACCGTAACAATATAGATCTAATGTGAGAGGTTAGTGCATCAAGCCCAAAAGAACCCGAGGTTAGATTGAGTTGTGGTGTAAGACTGCCCGGAACCGACCGGCACATCCAGCGACCGCAACAATACATATCTAATGTGAGTGGTTGGTGCTTTAATGAATGAATTAAAGCTAAGATAAGAATGGTAGGGTTAAGTTAATTAAGGCAATCCTTAACCAATACAACATGTTAACTAAACTGATGGGTGGGGTTAGGTTAATTTGAGAATACTTAACCATTTTAACATGTTGATTAGGAAACCCCAGTAACGGGGACCCATTTCAGTAGTAACCTACATAGATGTATCATGGTACCCTGAACTAGGCAGGTTGGGCACGATTACTGGGCTGATTATAAGCGGTCAAAACAACGGCGGGTGGTGCATCAGTGTAGGTTCCGACGGAGTGAAACGTGCATGTACTCCGGAGTGGAAAAAGCAGGCACTGGGCATCAGTAGTTATACACTGTGCATCTTGAATTGTGTTGGGTTGCCACCATAGGATTTGATACACCCCATGGTGGGGCCAGCACAGGTATCTACAATCAAGCGGGGCTGAATGACACAAGTAGTGAATATATACGAGTAGGAGCCGATCGATAAAGGGAATCATTTATCTTGAACACATGGTGCTAGTTGAAACACTTGTAAGTGGGTGCAGAGAAATAGTAATGAGTGCGATAGCATATTCAGTCTTATTATCTTATTTCTAGGATGCTGTCCTAGGTTCAGTTTATTCGTGTCATGATCCTTTTTCCTGTTTACATGCTAAATAATCACTGGACTTACCAAACTCATGTCTGACCCATTTTCTTTTGTCTTCTTTTCTTCCATTCCCCCCTGGTCCGCAGGGAGGGAATACTTCAGCTTAGTTTTGATCATTTCCAGCTTGAAGAGAGTAGATGTATTACTTGGATTCTCTTTCCTTGGGCTATGGCTTTGGATACACTCTTATTGGGGATTTATGCTACCTTATTGTTATTTCATGCTTCTTTATGTTTTAATCAAGACAGAGATTTTGTTGTAATAATTTGGAAGTTGGTTTGAGACAGTTGTTGTAATGTTTTAACTGAACCACATACTTGTGAAATAAATTTAGTTTTTCCGCTGTTCATATGTCTGTCTTGTAAATTATCTGTATCTTTTACCTATAATGCTCCACCGTAGTTAAGGCATTCCCTTTGTGAGTGACCTTAACGAAGGTGGGGTGTTTCACTTGGTATCAGAGCTGATGGTTGCCAGATCAGATAAAAAAAAATTGAAACTAATTTTCAAAAAGAAGTTTAAAGAAGAAATTTCAAGAAAAAGTGTTGTTTTTGTTTTAAAAGGCATAATCCCCAAAGCCATATGCACTATCTTTCTATCATTTGTTTTGAATCTTTTCTTTTTCGTTTCAGCATGTCTGGGGACCTTAACCTTTCAGAGGGCATACCGGTACCTGGTTGGTTCAGAAGGTACCTAGAGGCTAAGGCTAATGATGCAGGCCCAGCGGACATTCCTCCTCCCCCAGTTGCAGTTGTTCCTCCTCCTCCTCCTCGTGCAAATGCTTTCTCAAAGATATGTAGAGATTTTCGAGCCATGGATGGAAAGAACTTTAATGGGACTGAGTCATTTGTAGAAGCAAGAAACTGGCTCAAAGAAACCGAGGACTTGTTTGTTATCTTCGAAGTGGAAGATAGGCAGAAGATACAGTTGGCCATATGGTTGCTTAAAGACGAAGCCTCTTATCGGTGGGAAGTTACTAATGCTGAGAGACCGGTTGAAACTTGGGTGGATTTCAGAATGTGGTTTGAAATGAAATTCCTCTCACAAGCTGAACGAAGCTTACAGATGGAGAAGTTCTTAGCTCTCAAACAGGGAAGTATGTCGGTCAAGGAAATTTAACCAGCTGGCTAGATTCGGACTGGAGTTAGTGAACACTCCCCATAAGAAGGCTCTCCGTTTTGTTAAAGTGTTGAATGAGCCACTGCACAGCCTAGCTACGTCCCATATACTTATGGGTCCGACTTATGAGAGACTGGTGGACATGGCACTATTACAGGAGCAAGACAAGGATGGCAAGAAAGAGGCAAAGGTGGAAGTACCTCAAGATAAGAAAGTGGAGGGATCGCAGAATAAGAAGATAGATTCAAAGAAGGGCGGGAAGAACAACAAACCCCGTGACAAAAGGAAGTGTAATTTTTGTGGCATTCCTAGACATCTGATTAAGGATTGCAAGAAGAGGAAGATGGGTGGTTGTTTTCAGTGCAGCGAGATAGGACACATGGCTAAGGACTGCCTAAGAAAGCAAGGGCAAGGGCAGAGGACTGGATCTACTTCTGGAGGGCAGGTTCACGCTCTGATAGCACCTCCGCAAGAACGAGGTAGAAATATTTCTGTTGAGAGTTTACTTTATCTTTTTGATTATCCTGTTCGTACACTCTTTGATTCTGGCGCATCACACTCTTTTATATCTACTGCTTTAGTTGAATCTCTGCACCTAGACACCAGTATAGTAGAGGATCCCTTGGTTGTTTCAAATCCAATTGGGGGCTCGGCTTATTTGTCAATGATTTGTTTGGATTTGGAAATTTCTATACTAAGCGTTGGGTTTAGATGTAATGCCTATGTTTTGGGTTTCACGGGCTATGGGTTGATTCTAGGCATGGATTGGTTATCCAGTAATGGTGCCATAATCGATTGTGAAAAGAGAGTGGTTAGACTTATGACTCACCTCGGTAACACTCTCGAAATCTCTTGTAATCCCATGAATTTTGTTATGCTTAGCTACCTAGAATCTCTTGATGCGTCTGTTGAAAACTTGCAGTCTGTTCGAGTAGTCCGTGAATACTCATATGTATTTGAAGAGGTGAAGGGCTTACCTCCGAAGCGGGAGATAGACTTCCGCACATACCTTGTTGATAATGCAAAACCCGTAGCTCTACCCGTTAGACACATGGCTCCAAGAGAGAGGAAAGAGCTCAGCAAGTAAGTTAAAGAGCTACTCGAAAATGGGTTTATAAGGCGGAGTATTTCTTAATGGGGTGCTCCAGTAGTTTTCGCAACCAAAGCGGATGGTTCACTTCGCCTATGCGTTGACTCTAGGGAGCTAAACAAGCTGACCAAGAAGAATAGGCACCCACTTCCAAGGATAGAAGACTTGTTTGATCAGCTTGTAGGTGCATCGGTTTTCTCTTAGCTAGATATGGCTACTGGGTTTCATCAGCTAAGAGTGGCTGAAGACAGCATTGATAAGACCGCGTTCAGAACCCCGGATGGTTTCTTCGAATGGCTTGTCATGCCTTTCGGCTTGACAAACGCACCCGCTTATTTCGTTGACTTGATGAGCAGGGTGTTCAGGGAGTTCCTTAATAAGTTTGTGGTGGTCTTCGTAGACGACATTTTGATTTTCTCGAAGAATGAAGAAGAGCGTGCGACGCATTTAAGGGATGTCATGGATACTCTTCGTGCACATCAGCTAAAATCCAAATTCTCCTAATGTCATTTCTGGAGAGAAGAAGTAAGGTTTCTTGGACATGTGGTGGCCAAAGAGGGGATAGCTGTGGACCCCGCAAAAGTAGTTGCGGTGCAAGATTGGAAGGTTCCACGGAATGCAGCAGAAGTCCGAAGCATTCTCGGGCTAGCGGGTTTTTACCGAAAGTTCATTAAAGACTTTGCGAAAATCTCAGCCCCACTCACAAAATTGACAAAGAAGAACCTAACTTTCGTTTGGGTTTTGGATTGCGATGTTGCTTTCCAACGTTTGAAAAGGGCTCTAACAACAGCCCCAGTTTAGACATTGTCTGATGGGAGCAAAATGTTTACCGTATACACAGACGCATGCGGTATAGGATTAGGCGCTGTCTTGATGCAAGAAGGCAAGGTAGTTTGTTATGGGGAAAGGCAATTGAAGGTACATGAGAACTACCCAACTCATGATTTGGAGCTAGCTACCATTGTTTTCGCTCTTAAGTCATGGCGTCATTACCTGCTAGGAGAAAGGTTTGAATTGTTTACTGACCATAAATCATTAAAGTACCTTTTCTCACAGAAAGATCTTAACTTAAGACAACAAAGGTGGATGGAGTTCCTTGCCTCATATGATTTTGAAATTTCCTATACCCCTGGCAAGGGCAATGTAGTGGCAGACGCCTTGAGTAGAAAGAAGCTGACCTTAAGTCCTCTTTTTGTAGAAAGGCAAAGCTTGGAGTACATAGCAAACTTTGACTTTAGACCTCCTCTGAATTGGTACTCTTTTGGACTCAATAGGAACCGCGCAACGTGAAGACCCTCAGCTAGTTGATATGATGGATAAGCTAATTAGGGGTGAGACTTCTAGTCACCTCAATAGATACTCCATCGATGATAAGGGTTGGTTGAGGCGGGATGGAAGACTATGCATCCCACAAGCAAGGGATTTGGTGAAGACGGTTCTCGAAGAAGCGCACCATTCTAAGCAGACCATACACCCAGGTGGAGATAAGATGTATAAAGACATAAAAAGGGTTTTCTTTTGTAATGACATGAAGAGGGATGTCGCTGAGTTCGACACTAAGCGCTTGATATGCCAACAAGTCAAAGCGGAGCAGAAGAAGCCTGGTGGTCTGCTTCATCCTATGGAGGTCCCACAGTGGAAATGGGATAGCATTTCGATGGACTTTGTTGATGGGTTGCCTATGTCAAGAAGGGGCAATACCAGTATTTGGGTAATAGTGGACAGGCTCACTAAAAGCGCTCACTTTATACCTGTTAAGAGTAGAAGGACTGCCTCGTCTCTAGCATCTATTTATCATAAAGAAATAGTTCGACTCCATGGGATATCCTCCAGTATAGTGAGTGATCGAGATCCTATCTTTACGACCGAGTTTTGGAGGAGTTTGCAAGAGGATGTAAGCACGCAACTATGCTTAAGCACGACCTATCACCCCCAAACCGATGGTCAGACGGAAAGGGTGAACAGAGTGTTAGAAGACCTCTTGAGATTGTGCATTCTTGACTTTGGAGGAACATGGGAGGATCATCTTCCTTTGGTGGAATTCGCTTACAACAATAGCTACCAAGCCACCATAGGCATGGCACCCTTCGAGGCTTTATATGGAAGACCATGCCGATCACCAACTTGTTGGTGGGAGTCTACAGACAAGACCGTACTTGGGCCAGACATGATTAGAGAAACTTCAGAAAAGGTGGACTTGATAAGAAGACGAATGAAGACTGCACAAGATAGACAGAAGTCCTACGTAGACAAACGAAGGACCGACCTTGAGTTTGAGGTTGGAGATAGGGTGTTCCTTAAAGTATCTCCTTTGAGGAATGTCATTCACTTTGGGTCCATAGGAAAGTTGGCACCAAGATTTGTAGGACCATTTCCTATCATTGAAAGGGTTGGGACGATGGCTTACAGAGTAGAGCTACTCCAAAGACTGGCTGGAGTTCATAATGTTTTTCATGTTTCTCAACTACGAAAGTGCTTACATGAGTCTGCGGAAGTTGTGGAGCCAAGTATACTAGAGGAAGTAGAAGTGGAACGAGAAGCGATTGTGATAAGAGTTCCAACTCGTATCTTGGGTACGGAAGTCAAAAATCTACGCAACCGTGAAGTCAAGTTTGTTA
Organism: Allium sativum; assembly: GCA_030737875.1. NCBI lineage: Eukaryota > Viridiplantae > Streptophyta > Magnoliopsida > Asparagales > Amaryllidaceae > Allium > Allium sativum. The sequence continues at coordinate 119,712,414 of CM060918.1, read as the reverse complement.
AAATTCAATGGAGTGACGTTGAGGAAGACGCGACTTGGGAAACTGAGGGAAAAATACGCGCCGCCTACCCTTTTCTTTTTTAGGTTACATCCTTAATCTCTTTTCCATAAGTTTATGCATGCTTATATTTATCTTTTAAGTATATCTCCTCGGTCCTATTATTGATCCTTAGGTAGAAACCAATGGATGTAAACATGTATTTGAAACATGTTATGGTTGATGGTTGCAAGTGGTTGCTAGTGGTTGCTTGTGGATGCATATACACACACGCACATTAGGTACTAGATCGGCTCAGTCACTTTCATGTTGCATATGCATATATGTATTTGTATATGGATTGAAACTTGGAATGGTATCATATGGACGTTGCATTTGTATGGATGATTGTGCACTCATGTAAAAAGTATGATTAGGAATAAATTGCATGCATAATGGACTCATGGCACTGACATAATTTGCATTAAGGAGGTCAACTGAATCAGTAGACCACCTGATTTTGCATTAGATAAGGACATATACACACACTATGCATACAATCATGAAATCATTAGAAATCTTTTAAGGACAATGGATGTCGGTGCTTGATGGTTGAGTAGATGAACGATTAGATGGTAGGATATACATTCTTCGTGACTTGAAGATTTCGGGAACGAAATCCTTTAAGGAGGGGATAATATAACACCCTGTGTTTTCTAAGTTTATTAAAGTAACGAATTAAAGAATACCTAATTGTAAAAGTGAGAATTAAGGGAAACGGGTTACGCCATTGCATTCGTCTCGGAATTCTGCTTGAGACAGAGTCCGAGTTTGCGTGAATCGGATCCGTATGAAGAAATTATGGAGTTCAGAAGATTTCATGTTTAAACAAAAAATTATATAATTTAATAATTAAATAAACAAAACAGTTCAAATTTCAAAATCACGTAAATCAGCTGGGCGGGAAAACTCCTGCCCATAGGGGTCGACTCCCCCCAGGGGGGTCGACTGGGGTGTTGAGCCCCCCTGTAGGGGTCGACCCTCTCGCCCAGATCCAAACAGTGATGATTTTCTGATCTGTTGCTAAGTCACTAGGGCATAGGTGGAAATTTCTGGATAGCTCTATCTAGTCTGGACGGTTCTGATTGCTCCTAGGTTGATCTAACCGCTCACATAAGTCTAAAACTCTATAAAAGCAACCCCAATCCTTAACCCTAAACCATACAATTTCATTCCAAGGAGCCACCATGTTGTCCATGGTCAACCTAGCATAGCCACCATTCTTCTCCAACTAGGAAGCAAACTAGAAAGCAAGTTAGAAGCTACGAATCAAATCTAAATTAGAGAATTGATAGTCTACGTCAAGGGATTGCTTTTCAGTTTCAGAAAACAGATCCCAGAAAATAAGATTTTTCTTTGTTTGTAAGTCCTATTATTATTTAGATGTAAACAATTAAAAGTCGTGATTTGAAATAAAATGAAACTAGAGCTGCGTATAGTTGTAAGATAATGGTGATGCTTATTCATGTCTATTCTTATAACGATTCTATCATATATGCCTATAAGACTATTGCGGTTTATTGGACTTATCATGTTGTATGTTAAACAAATCGTGTATTATATAGATTTGGTGACTCTTTCATGTTATGTTACATGCAAGTTTTTAGGCTAAGTCATATATATGTTTAGATCTACATTTTCCTATGTTTAGATCTATGTTAATTGGATCCAAAATGCAAGTTCACATTTACATGCCTAATTGGATTTGTGTAATTCTATGTAAGTCCCCGTTCATATGCTTAAGATTCATGTTAAAATGCAAGTTCATTGTTTTATGCCAAATTTATATGACACGTGTTTAGATAGATCCTTATTATTTTATGTTGTGGGAATGGTACATGCTCCTTTCTTTTCCCTTTTGTATATAAGTTAGGCTAAGTTGCGAGCCTAACATTCTATGTGAATTTTGTGAACGTATAACGGGGGTAACATTGGGAAAAACCTTAAATTTCAAATTATTGACATAGTTTGGCTCATAATCATATGAATGATTAGTGGCATAAATTGGTATAATTTATATACCTAAAAATTATGAACATGATTTAGAGGGTAGATGGGGCATGAATTGAATGGCAATAATTGTGGATAATTTACATATAAATATGAAGGGTAAATATGTAAATTAAGTAAAAGACGAATATGCCTAACCCGTTGTTAGATAGAGTTACGGTGTAAGACTGCCCGGAACTGCCCGGCACATCCAGCAACCGTAACAATATAGATTAAAGTGAGAGGTTAGCGCATCAAGCCCAAAAGAACCCGAGGTTAGATTGAGTTGCGGTGTAAGACTGCCCAGAACCGATCTGCACATCCAGCGACCGCAACAATACATATCTAATGTGTGTGGTTGGTGCTTTAATGAATGAATTAAAGCTAAGACAGGAATGGTAGGGTTAAGTTAATTAAGGCAACCCTTATCCAATACAACATGTTAACTAAACTGATGGGTAGGGTTAGGTTAATTTGAGAACACTTAACCATTTTAACATGTTGATTAGGAAACCCTAGTAACGAGGACCCATTTCAGCAGTAACCCACATAGATGTATCATGGTACCCTGAACTAGGCAGGGTGGAGCACGATTACTGGGCTGATTATAAGCGGTCAAAACAAAGACGTGTGGTGCGTCAGTGTAGGTTCCGACGGAGTGCGGGCGTGCACGTACTCCGGAGTGGAAAAAGTAGGCACTGGGCATCAGTAGTTATACACTGTGCATCTTGAATTGTGTCGGGTTGCCACCATAGGATTTGATACACCCCATGGTGGGACCAGCACAGGTATCTACAATCAAGCAGGGACGAATGACACAAGTAGTGAATATATACGAGTAGGAGCCGATCGATAAAGGGGATCATTTATCTTGAACACATGGTGCTAGTTGAAACACTTGTAAGTGGGTGCAGAGAAATAGTAATGAGTGCGATAACATATTCAGTCTTATTATCTTCTTTCTAGGATGTTGTCCTAGGTTCAGTTTATTCTGTCATGATCCTTTTTCCTGTTTACATGCTAAATAATCACTGGACTTACCAGACTCATGTCTGACCCATTTTCTTTCGTCTTCTTTACTTCCATCCCCCCCCCCCCCCCCCCCAAGGTCCGCAGGGAGGGAATACTTCAGCTTAGTTTGGATCATTTCCAGCTTGAAGAGAGTAAATGTATTGCTTGGATTCTCTTTCCTTGGGCTATGGCTTTGGATACACTCTTATTGGGGATTTATGCTACCTTATTGTTATTTCATGCTTCTTTATGTTTTAATCAAGACAGAGATTTTGTTGTAATAATTTGGAAGTTGGTTTGAGTTGTAATGTTTTAACTGAACCACGTACTTATGAAATAAATTTAGTTTTTCCGCTGTTCATATGTTTGTCTTGTAAATTATCTGTATCTTTTACCTATAATGCTCCACCGTAGTTAAGGCATTCCCTTTGTGAGTGACCTTAACGAAGGTGGGGTGTTTCATGCGATCTCGCTGCACTTCAACTCACGAAGAAGTCACTTCATTCCTACATACTTTCTATGTGTTGCTTATAACTGTTTCCCATGTTTTCCTAATTGGCAAGTCGACATTTTCTCCACAATTAATGCATATAAACACCACTATTTCTCCATCATAAGTTCTGCATATTTGCAGTAAGTTGATCCACATTTTGAGCACGGTTATGCCCCATTCGTTGTTACCAACTCCATCTGAGTGACAAACGTTTGCCATGATGGAACCTTTTAACATAAATCTTCTCAAATGTATGAATGCATAGATGGAAATTCAACATAGGAATTTTCTACATAAATTCATCACAATTTCTAAGACGAAACTTACATAATTCAGCAGATGATAGCTAATCCAACCTTCCTAAAACATGTTCCACATACTGCTTATCAATCCATAAAAGGTTACACATGAGTTGACCAGCAAATGTAGAAGCAGCGTTTGGAATGTTGTTTTAATCGATCACCATGTAAAAGTAAATGTGAAAACTGAAGAAGAAATAAATGACGTCCTCTTTCCTTAGATGGCATATAATTTTAAGATGAATACAGTTACGCCATTGACAGGACGCTTCATTTACATCTAGTAAAGTGAAGATATAAATCTTTTTCTATTAGAAATATCTTGATCTTCTAAACATATGGTTTAATTTACATCCAAACTGAAGATGTAAATCATTTTATCCAGCAGCATACATAATTAACAGTAAAACCAAGTGTCCATTAAAACTATATTCGCCAAGAAGATGCGAGCTCAAATTTCATGGAAAGCAAAATAAATTTCAACCCCAAATCTTATTCACTTATACCATAAGGTAGAATTCTTACCCCATTGAAATTGGATAAAATCAGTGGTATTTCTGATCTACCAATACAAAGAATCGGTTATGAGAATCTAGATCTACCGCGTAGAATAGCGTAGCGCGAAGACACCCGTTCTCTGATGTCTTGATTCCTTTGTAATTCATGAAGACCACCAAATCCAATCCATTCATCGAATCAAAGAGATGAGTTAATTTGAAAAAATACATCATCGAATAATCAACTCAAGAATTCTCGGTCTACAACAAAAGTAGTTTTGGATAAGATTTTTTATTATGGCTAGAAATTGATGTGGTTTCGTTTAAATTGTCTTTTCAACGATTAAGAATAATCGCTGAAGTTTGTTGGTGTGGCTTTCCCGCGATGAAGGGTAATCGCTGAAGATTATTTATGGATTAAAACCTAGCGGTTTCAGTTGTTGAGTGGCTGGAAACCAAGCGGGTTCAGTTTGTTAAATAGTTTTTTGTGTGGATCGCCTTATATATATATATATATATGTGTGTGTGTGTGTGTGTGTGTGTGTGTGTGTGTGTGTGTGTGTGTGAGAGATCAAGAGCACCACATATGGTGCAGCACCCCAATACCCCTTCTGATTTCCACAATACATTTATGTTTCTCTCTACTCACTGTTGACGTCAAAAATTGTCGTCAACATCCGAGAGTTCCAAAATTTTAAAACTAAATGTCCAGAGCAGAAAAGTATGGGAGATGTAGTAATAATATGCTGGAAAGTAAAGGACACAGTTATTTATAGTGGTTCGGTTCAGATTGAAACTACGTCAATTGTGAAGGCTTTGCAGATTTTATTCCTTTACAATAAAGTACAGTAAGATACTATTATAAGAAGTTACAATGATTATCGATTTCCTATTAGTCCTTGTTGTTGAGCTTACTGCTGATTGGGAGTAGTCATGGAGTTTTCGGAGTCTGAAGCGTGTTGGGAAGTGTCGAGATCCGAGAGGAGGAGGATCTGAGAGGAGGGGTCCGAGGTGAAGGGTCTGAGGCCTTCTTCTTCTTCGTGGAGTGGAAGAGGTGTTGACTTGGTCAGCAATGTCCGAGGGGTTCGAAAATATCCAAAGGTAGTGTAAAGGTCCTTGTAGATGTCCGAAAGTAGGTGGAGAGTGTGTATGTCACGTCTTAGTGGTCCATTCTATGTCCAAAGTCAATAGGGAGGAAGATGGAAACCATTAATGGTGCTTAAGAGCTTCAAGAAGTCCAAAGGTGATTTAATATCCACAAGTATAGTTAAACCCTCAAGGGTATCCTCATGGGTCCAAGCACATGTGTCTTCTTCCTTGTATGATGAAGGAAGATTCCTAGGAGGCTTTGTGGAAGAATCTCTTCTTCCTAAGAAGCCATTAAAGCATGGAAGAGAGCTTGGACCAACCCCTTTTATGTAGGAAGTGAGGGGGTATTTATAGTGGAGTGGTTAGGTGGGAGTAAGTACAAGTAGGGGACCACAATGGTACATTTCGGACCCCAGAGTGTAGACTTCCAGAAACTCGGAACCCCCTCATCTTCCCTGGGAAACTCGTACCCCTCGATGGGGTACGAAGCTCGTACCCGGTAGGGGTACGAAGTTCGTACCCCATAGGGTACGTTAAGATCCGGAGAGCTGGGATTCAGGAGGATTTGAAACACGTGTTGAGGGGTCCGAAATTAGAGGGATCCGAGCTTCTAGCTCAGAGGAAATCGAATGAATCGGGCGGTGTCGGACAATGGGGGCATGGGACTGTCGATCGCCACGGGGATTGTGGGGCCCCGACTTCCACCTGCGTTGCGCCCGGACCCACTGACGAGCGCTCGGCTCGCCTTTGGGTCGGCGTGCACAGCACGGTGATGCGAGGCATGGATGAATTCTGGAATCGACCGATGTGTGTTGCGCAGGCTTCAGAGGTGGTCGGCATGTGCCAGACAAGTGGTCTTTAATATTGATGAATCCCGCATCCGAGGGATGTGACATTCTGTCGGTGGCCCGACTCGAGGATTCTGGCGCTAGAACCTTGATCTGCTTGATACGATCACATAGCCTTGAGTGCGTTCACTTGATTCGTGACTTATATTGTCCGAGAGTAGTCTGGCGAGCCCTGACGACTGTTCTTGCACGACCATGTCTTAGTGTGATTCCTGATGATGTTGACAACTGGGCCGTTGAACCACGCGATGGGCCGAATCGTGTGGACTTAGATTACTTCTGGTAACCGGACAAAAACGTCTGTTAACACTCACTAACTTATTAATATAAATAAGTGGCCTAAAATGGGATACAAATGAGATGCTAAAAAGTAGGGTGCCTTATAGAGTGTTATATATATATATATATATATATATATATATATATATATATATACTAGTGTGAACCCGTGTGAAGCACACGGGTATGGCGAAAATATTGTAGTTGTAGTTGGAAAATTAAAATATTTATTAAATAGTAAGAATGTTATATTAACAAAAAATAATGTGAAATATTATTACATTACAAATATTAATATAAGTACACAAACATACATCGACTAAATGTTCACAAACATATGTACTAATCAAAAGTTTGAATGGCCACAACGTACATGTCAATGGTTGAAATACACAACAGCAAATGCACTATGGAGAATTCGCAAGTTTGGCCCCCTAAAATTGGAAGGCTTGTCATGGAAAAATGTTTACAACATATTATTCGTCATCAAATAAAATGCTATTTTAACGCAGCACACAAAATGCAATATACATTCAGTTGTATTAACCTTATTTTTCAAATGCTTTCAAAACATAGAGAGAGAGAGAGAGAAAAGAGTACGTGATACATTTGATATACATATATGATAAGTAGTGACAAACAGCTGGGTTCACTGAACTAAAATATAGATAAATATACTTATCACTCTAGTTACAACAAACATAAAGACTTTATCTATAGTTGTCTAGCTTTATGATGGAAGCAATGATAATAAAAGATTAACATGACATATACCATAGTTATTCTTCCAAGTATATAGCTGAATTAGCCAAATTATTATTAGTAATATTAATTCAGCCCATTTCTTATAATAAAAATGCTAACTAAAGCAAAACAGAAAAAAAAAAAATGGGAAAGATACATTTACTTCAATTCATCTTCAACAGCCACCCACCACATACAACTGAAAACGTAACAGGCAAAATAGAGCAAAATGGCTAAAAAAGATAACTAATTTAAGGGAAAAAAATCATTCTGATGTATGATCTCAACCTGATCACATAGTTTCTTTATTGTTCTATTCTCCATAGACTGTGCACCACTCCTATATCTTTGTAGGATCATATATCTTCCATCAGGAAGCAGGGATTTTTTTTTTGTTCTCATACCAGCAACTTTCCACCATGTTCCCAGCATGGGACTGCAAACATTTCATCAATCCTCGTCTTTCATGCAATCATTTCAGCAAAAAGGCCAAATATGTTTTGTTAGTTTATACATGAATACTTCACAATATATCACCGGTTCATGAATGCAGCTTTGTTGCATAATTATCCGCACACTGGGAAATTACAAAATATACGATTGTTGTCTACTCAAATTATTCTTTAGTTTTATTTTTTTCTTAGCTCCTTGTATTTATTATGTTGTTCAACAACTATTATATTTAAAGCCCCTACCGGCTGCTATTCTAATGCTAAAATTAATACTTCACACCTTATTTTATTTTGATTATTTAAGATGTAATAACTTTTCATAGAAATGTAAACCTGATAATCTATCTTTGAACATCCATCACTCTGCCCTACGGTGAAATATCCTTATACAACACATAGCTGACAGGTCGATCCACAGCGATATGCGATTGTGATGTTGTTGTTCGATTTCAACTCGAATCGTATAATCGGTTAGTAATTTCGGCGATCTTCAATCCAAAAATTTAGGTTTCTCCTATTTCTACTATGGATTCAAACTTTCTTACGAAGCTTTGTTTTGATTCAACCTCCCCCAAATTAGGTAATAAATACTCTCTACGTTTTGGTTTAGTCATGCACTTCATGTTCTGTTGATTACTAGGATTTTGATTTCAAATTTATGAGTTTTTTTTTTTTTTTTTTTTTTTTTTTTGGATTAAGTTTGCAATTATCAAAATTCAGCAGCATAGTTTCTTACACTTAGATGCCGATTAAAAAATTTATATTAATGGAAGATATGTATACACAACATAAACAGCCTTGCATAAGAGATGCAACTTCTGTTTCAAATAGTTTACTAAAATTGTGGAAATGGTTGTCAGATTACTACAAAATCGTCCCTGCTTTTGAAAATTATCTTTGTCAGTATAAAAAGAACTCATTATATGCAAAGAACGGATAGGTGTGAAAACATATATGGGGTTTGAATGGTGCTTTTTTTCTAATTTTTGTGCATATGAGTTTTAACCATTGTTGGATATTATTGCAGATAAAATTAAAGTAACCCATAAACCTAGGAGAGTTCTTTGATGCATAATTTTTTCCGGGGACTTTTCTATTATGGCCTTGGAATCAAATATTACTTATTCTTATTTTCCTGTATGATTTATACATACATAGCTGTTATATTGTGATCATAAAGTATATATTTTTCGTTTGCAATCCATCATATTAACCACAAATTTGGTTCATGTTGCCTTATATTTATATAATATGAATAATTTTTAGAGTTATTTTGTTGGATGCTCATTGCGCAATATATTGTGTAATTGGTATCAAAATTGTTGATAGCAGTAGAGTCCATTGTACATTATTTCTGTTTATACATGATTTAACCAATATTTTCACACACTTACACACCCTCTTCTGTAATTCCGACCACACGTATTTGCTAGCTATTGCACTTTCGATGACTTTCCCTTTGAATTGGCTTTGTTGTTCTCACTGCAGATTCACCTTTATTTTAAAATTAAAGGAATGATTGTGAAAGAGATAATAAATTATGGGCTCATCTCTTTTCAGTACACATGCTTGCAATCATGAGAAATCATACCGTGTACCTTCAACGTCCATCCATAAAAAGAAACCTCACTTTAGGTTAGATTGTTGACAAAAATGTACTCCAACCATATAATTTGTTTTTGGTTCACAATATGATATTCGATCTCATTTAAATATGTTGCTTTATTTTTTTTATGTTGATAATTTTCCCATTTTTTTATAGATAATATTGCATCATACTTCATTTGCACTTTGGGAACCTAAGTTTCATTCGAACATTTACTTGGCTACGATAGATGAAAATTATTCATGTTGTGTGAATTTGAACAAAAGTGAAAACTGATCCCACAGATGGAATTTCCCATGCGATTCGAGGTTTAGTTAATTTAGATAAGTATAACCGACTAAAAGTGATCTTAATTATATGAAACTCGGGGCATTGACAACGATTGTTGGATTACATGATTATCTTAACTTCCGGTATTATGAAGTTGATAGGGTACTCGAAATGAGTTTGACAGCATGCAAAGTGCAAACATATCAGTTTAAGACTAGGCAAATATTACCTTGGATATCGGAGAAAAGTCAACCTGTTTTATTGAAAGAGTACTATATAGTCAGAAATGAGACTGAAGGTGAAAGGCTGTCTGTTAAGATGGTGAACGCTGGCACCGTCCTTAATAATTTTCATAAAAACCAGGACGCCTAATTAGTTTACAGCAATACCTAAGAAACATGAAACACTAACTTCATTACTGTCATTAATTTAATTTTCTCAAACAACTAATTAGTTTTCAAGTCATTGTCCTTTTATGCTCACTTCATTTATTTTTATTCACAAGTTTAACTACATAAAACTGTAAGTTTGTTTATGGTTTCAGAAATGTATGCTAATTGGAACGTTATTGATTATACACTAATAATAATAACACAACAAATCACTGTAAATGACAAAAAAATAACAATATAGTGCATTATCATGGTGGGCACTATTATACTGATAATTCAACAAGAATCCATGCATAATGAATTGTCAAAATACCATGAAAACAAATTGGACAAACTGTAAATGTTAGGTATCACCTATTAATGAAGTTGTATTTGTGTTTTCCTTCAACTTCGCTCTTATGCCCTGTGCAAATTTTTAATTAGGATTTTGTTATATGATCTCTCAAATGTAATTCAATAACGAAGCCTATATATTTGATGTACGACCAGCATTTCTTCTTTTTTAGAAAATTTCAACAACTTCATTTCATTTTTTAAAACTAGGCTTCAAACCACATTTGAAAAAACAATCCCACAACTGCTGCTATTGTAAAATTTATGAACGCTTTTACTTTTTTTAGACAGAGTTCAAAAATTGCTATGTTGAACTTTGTTGCAATTATTTATATTTTGGTACAATCATAAGTTCCTCAAAGTATTTTGTTGGATTTCAAATCATGTATAACATCTGAATGCATTATTTTATTTATAGAACTATAATTTACCTTAATGGTTCCTCTTATTCAGGTGATTTTTTTTATTGGTTCTCATCTCTAAACTGTATTTCTTTCAGTGTCGTTAATTGATCAGTGTCCCAAAATTATTTCATAGCACTACGTCTATAATGATTAACATATTTTATAAATATTCAATATACTAGATTGATTTAGATTTGTTTTCTAAATAATTAACGCTTTACAACTTTTGCACGTATATCAGATAAGTAGTTACAAATATATCAATTTACTAAGAAATTTTGGTTTCTTGCAGAGATAAAAATACATATACATTGTCCTTGGTTTATCTTGCAAAAACAAAGATGATTTTCTTAATGGCATCACTTGGTAGAATGCTTCTAAGAAAATTTCTGGTATGTATGTGTAATATTCATTTATTACTCCTATTTTAAATCAAATACATATATTGTTCAGAGAATTTTCAAATGAAGTGTAAACCACAATTAATACTTCTACCAGTTAGAGTTTTGTCTAATATCTAAGACTAAAATTTTCATGACATCACCATTGAACCGTAGGGTAAGCAAAATGTTTAATGTTATATCATTTTATCATGTTCTTTTAGCCCTTATTTGTCGACTGATATAAACTCTTTTAAGGTAGTACTTATCAAACATGGGAGGAATTTTATATTCAATAATTTTGATAGGACATCGAGAGGATTGTTCTTTCAGAAGTTAGTGAGATTGACTATGACCGAAGTCAAGCTTCATGTTCAAACTTTTGAGATCAATAATTTTAGAGATGTCGCATATTCAATTTTAAAAGATTTGTAGGACTTGCTTTGATTGCTTCTACCATTACCTTTAAAGTTCCATGTAAATTTATGATCTCTCCTTAATTCTTCCATGTTAGTTCTTTTCTGCAGTATGTGTGCGCGCTTCCTATTATGTTTTATTTTTCTTTATTTTATTTTTATGTTCCCCATGCTCCTTCCCTTCTAATATTTTATAGAACAACCTCTTTCATCTTTCTTGCACATACCTCTCTTAAGGTTGCGCTTACATATTATTTTTCTAAATTTCTCTATAGCTAATTATAGTTTACTCCAATAATTTGGTTCGTATTCCATATTATATATAAAAGTATATAATATCTTTTTATAGTATGAAGATGAGGAAAAATTGTTTAAAAATATGCAACAAGGAAAAAATCTCATAAAAATTATGATAACATACATTAAGCACCTCTGTCAAAATAACTACATTAAACATGAGTTTCTTCATTAAAGTTCTGTTTTTATTCTCTTCATCTAAGAGACGCTTTTACTCAATCGAATTTTTAGCAAGTAGATATTTTGATCTTAAAGCATGTGAATTTTGAATTATGCAATTATTTATGCTTTGCATGTATGTTTATACAACAAATAATGGTTATGTGTTCATGTGTAGCACCTTTGAAGTGTTATGACTCATTTTTTGGTAATTCCGGAGTTTTCATCTTCTTAGAATTTTGGAGTTTCTCTCTTTTTTCGATTATGAAGCTATGGGAAAATTGTTGTTTCTATATGATTATCAAATTGGAAACCATTCAAAGGCATAATTTATATTAAGACTTCAAATGAAGTACGATTGTCCATTAAAAAAGTAAGTGTTGAAGGACAATACTTCACAGTTCACACTTAAGAGATGCTCGCCTTTGGGATATATGGCTATGGACAAATATAGTGCCTTTAGGATTATGGAGTTAGGATGAGTGTACAACATTCAGTGGTACAATTTGCATTGAAACTTCAATGCACAGCAATTTTCCATTGATAAAATTAATTAATAGTACTTCATTTGTTAAATTCGTGCTCTTTTTGGGATTGTGGATGAGCATATACTAACATGGTTAAACCATCCTGCATGTAGATCATTTCTGCTTCAAACTATATTACCTTTTTCTTAGAATATAAAGTTATGTGCATTTGATCTATTAACGTAATGACTTAATACTTGATGCAGTTTCTTATATGCTTGAATTTCTTTTATAATGCCTTTGAGAACAACACTTTCTTTTATAATCTAATGTTAGGTTATAAAAGAACGTTAGATTATAAAGGAACATCAAAGGTTTACATTCACAATGAAGAACGTTAGATTATAAAAGAAAGTGGAAGCACGTTTTATAATGCCTAATGGAAGTGGAGTAATTGTCTCATTTGTCGAGACATGGTCATGCAAGAGGCACCATGAATAGTGGGATTATACAAGTCATGAATTGAGGTAAGCCCATTATTATTTTTTGCCTTTATAATTGTTTGTATATGCTTTTTAATATGTTATATATTTGTTTTATAGGATCCTATATTTGTTTTAAAACAAGGTCCCACTTCGTCTGCATGTGCAACCAAATTGTGCCCACCCAGCCTATGTTCCTTATAGCTGTTGCATTACCGAAGACAACCACATGTGCTTATTTATAGTGGTTTTCTGGCAGTCTTCAGTTAATTGTGTTTAGAACTCAACACGTCCATATATTGAATGGTGTTCAAGCACAATGGATTTTTATGCACATTTGAAGTTCAATTTCTTATGTACTATAAAGAATATTTACAAACGAAAATAACTGTTGTCATTGATTTGTCCACAAACAATAATGTTATTTTCAACTATCTGGGTTTATAAACAAATATGTAGTAGACTCTTATTTGCCTTGATTGCCAACTTCCAAGCACATATACTACAAACAATAAGGCATATGTTTACTTACATGAATTTCTTTTTTGTTGTTTCAATACATAACAAAACTGCATGTGTAGACTTTAAACTATACATTGTACGCTTTTCTAAGTTAAATTGCTTTAAACGATTTGAAAATGTTTACATTAATCATCATTAATTACCAAATATTCTTAAATATTGACTCATTTGCTTATACAATGAACATTTGCATTTTTTATACTTTGTTACCAAATAATGACTGCTGCTTTAATGGTGATAGCTTCTGTGCATTGATTTATCTTATATCTATCATGTACTCATTTGCATTACATTACGTTGAATATATAGTATAAAAGCGTCATATCGTATCTCTCTAACATTATGTTTCGGTGCGTACACGTAGCACCGGTTCATACATAGTATTTAGGCAAATAGCATTATGATTCTATGTATACAATAGCCAATAATTAATAAAATTTACTGTATGTCCATATAAAACACACACACTTATATGTATATATATACACACACATACAATGCGCACATGCTATAGTTTTTTGGCTGTAATTTTATGAAGTTCGGGTTGTTTTTCTAAAGCTTTATACTCTTACTGACTACAGATTCGGTATACTGTGAACATGCAGTAGTAGCAAAGTAGATTTTGAGTAGTACGTTTTAAAGTAACATGGATTTGGGAGGCGTTTCATACTTTGAGCTCGCTTCAAAATATCCTCCTTTCATTTGACAAGTTTGTATTAGCAATGAAATATACACAGTAATTACCAGTTTTAATAAAGGTGTGATTTTAAACCTTGCAAACAATTACTAAACCACTTAATTATGCCTATTCATTAATGTATTTTGGTAGACAACTGGATAAAAAGGTACTATTTTATATACATACCATATATTCCTCTTTTGAACCAACCAAGTAACAAACATATATACTTCATAGACCTCAACAAATGTGAAAATACTAAAATGTCAAGCTGATGCACAATGCGACATTTGGTAAATCAAGATACAGTTGTACACCAGTGCATGGTGCCTTTTTTTAAGCAAAACTATGTCAAATGACTATTTTAGTATATTTCATACTTATTTTTCTTTAGATGATACTGGCATTCTCAATTTATTTAAATGGCATTCTCATTTCATTTGAATTTGTTTTTTGAGAGTTGTTGTGTTCATGATTAGAAACTTGATTTGTTTAGAAACCTAATTCTATAGTATGTATATATTAAGTTTTACAAATCAGAAAATTGTTGTCTTAAGGAAAAGTTAACCAATATTTTGATTATGTTCAGTGCTTCTCGGACGTTAAAGAATATCAGCTTAACCAAGCCTCAGTTGTATCCAACATTTGAGGAAAAAGGAAAACGCTAAGCCTAGGAAAATGGACTTCCTGCATCAGTCTTAGGTAGCGTTTGCAGTCTGCGTCCGACGCGCCGGACGCGTCTACGATGGGTCCTACACTTTTGCCCCTTCAAGCTTAACGGCTGGAAACTTAGATTTCGCGTTAGACGCGTCGGACGCGTCCGACGCGACAGTTATTTTTGGCCCCTTCACTTTTCCCTCTCCCTATACATATTCTGCTCATACCATCACTACATCACCACAATATATGTCCATTTTTCTCTACTTCTTCAACCAAATATGGCAGGTTCTGACCAATCCGATCTTAAAGATTTGCAAGATGTGTTTGATATTCAAGAAATTATGACTGTTCAAACACGACAAAGGAGCAGAATACACAATTCCGCTTATCAGGTGTAAATTAAACTCAGCTTTAATAGTATAGTATATATATATATATATATATATATATATATATATATATATATATATATATATGTATGTATGTATGTATGTATGGAATCCTCCGTTGAAGAAGATCACTCATACAATATTAATTCACACTCAAGAGTGGCATTGCAACAAGCGTGACAAATAGCAAAAAATAGAATATCTGCATAGCTAACAAAAGAAAAAAAATCCCTCCTTCTCCTAGCGGCATACTCATATAACTGCTATAGACCTAATCAAAACGTAGAACATAACATATGAGAGCCAAAGTGACGGAAAAATAAAAATAAAAAACCAACAACTCTAGATGGTACGCTTAAAGAGCCACATATGCAAGAATTGTCAAAGCAAATAAGATGTAGCCAAGTGCCTTCATATGGCAAACTAATAATCAAAAGCCAAATGGAGGAAACTAGCCTCAACGATCAAGCTTCTACACTTACCCAGCATAATTGGTTGTCCAATCTTACCTCGAGCTCTAATGCTGAAAAATCCCAGTAAAATCATTAATATTGTATACTCATGTATATGTTTACAGTTTTGAGACTACATACATAAATATGCATGAAAATAAAAACGAGAATGCAGAGCAAAACTTGCTTAGTTACCCGTCAAAAATAAAATGATCTAAGGGCGATCTTCAATAGAGGTATCTACTAGATCATTGTTTAAGGCTCTATTATAACTCGCATTGCTATAAACAATTTTCGCCTTTAAAATTTCAATACAACCTTTTAACTTCTAAGAAATTCTTTGAATAAAACGAGTAACTTGGATTGCGTAAAGCAGGTTATCAAAGGTAATGCTAATACAATTAAATACTTTTTAGTCCCTTCCAAACTAAATATAATCAGTTATACCGGAGATAACGTCAGGTAGATTAAATAGAACAAAATTTGGTATGTAAATTACAAAGATTCATGATTTAAATTGTAAGTATTGATTTATAAGGGATTAAATAAAACGTTTATGCTAAAAGGCCCGAAAGAAAAGTAGCCCGAATGGATGCGGGAACAATCCGCATCGCACAAATAATTATCCCTCCTGAATTCCATCCGTAAGATCGGATTCCGCACCTTTCCGCACTAATTTTTCCTGGCCTCATAGCAAAGTCCTAAATAAAAAATTAATAAGGGATTAAATAAAAAATTACCTCCGTTGCATTGTGCGTGAACTTGTAGTCATGCACTCGCTCAGGCAACTTTTATCGTCGCTATTGTTCGCCGACCACTGCCATCGTCCTCGGTGTGTCACCACTAACCATACCATGTGTAACTATTATCACCTTTAATTTTCCCCGCCACTGTACGTTATCAAAACTTGTTTTTGCCAACTTCCAGTCAACTTAGGCCAAGTTAGGTCACAACATCATCAACCATCGACTGAATGGAATGTTACGGATCTACGAATCCACATATTTAATTTCACCTCCAGATCCCAATAAAAAAATGCTCAAATCTAACTTAAGGTTTTGCCAAATTCTTCATTTGACCGCAAGTTACGATCTGTCCGAGTATTGTACCCAAAAAAAAGGTTTGTTGCCTCGTCGTCATTTCATTGAGACGAACAATTTAATGGGTTTGAGGTCTACGAGTTTTGATACGATTTAAATTGGTAAAAATGCCTGTCATTGATTAGAGGTAGATTATGGAGAAGATTCAATATTAAGGAAATATGATTTAAATTAGAAAAAATGGCTGTCATTAATTAGAAATAATTACATAAAATGATTTAAACTAGAAAAAAAGACACTACCTTAAAATTCATCAAAAATGCTAAACAAACCGAATGAATGTCAGTCTAAAACTGCGAAACAGAAGGAAAATACGGAGACTCCACCAACAATTCAAATGAATTTACAGTTTTACCCCTCTACATTAAATATTTTGCACTGATTTGCATTTTTAGACCGAATTTCAATCGGTTCGTGTAGCACTTTCAGATCAAATTAAATGACTACAAATAATTACATAAAATAAACGTACCAGATAGATCATTAATTTAGAACATATGTACCAATTTAATTTAAGTAGCTCAGGTGGCAAAGGGTATGACGGAAATGCCATAATTTCTACTAATTAACCCATCAAAGCGAATGCTATTCTTGTTTCTACTTTTTCCATTGTCTCAGATAGCATAAAAGGTCTTGTGACATACGCGTATACATATGAAGTACGCACACTCCAACAAAGAATTTTGGCATACCCTCGATATAATCCACATAGTTACAATGTCCCCCCCTCCCCCCTCCCCCCCCCCCCCCCCAAACAAGTAAATTATATTTTCCTCAAATAGAAACAATATCATAACACACATGAGACATCTCTTATTAAGACTAGGTTTTTTTTTTCCATATCACGAAAAGAACTAGTAACTATAATCACAGTATACATATGAAGTAAGCTATGTTGTTTCTTATTTACAAACTTCGTCCGTAGCTGCATCTACATGTACAGGTTCTTAACCTTCGAGCTCGTCGGCTGTGCACTTGACTGAATAGGAATGCCACGCCCTTTCAGAGAAAGTAATGGACTGCCATCGAATTTTTTACCAATTAAAGTCTTGTCTAGAAACAGAACCACAACAGTAATATCATCGTGAAAATGCCTTCTGATGCCTCGATCGATCTTCTTCAGGTCAGCATATCTCATTTCCCTCTTCTTTGCCGCCTCGTGCAAGGCAGTTTTAACAAGCCTCCTTGCAATTCCCTGGATACAATCAATTGACTGTTAAAGCAATCAAATGGTAACAACTTCTATGGTTAGATTTGTAGACTGATGTTGGAATGACTTATGTCCATGGGCTATTATCCAAAAACTAAACATACCGCCGGTACCCACGCAGTAAAACTACAATAACAAACTAAACCGTCAAATCTATACCACGGGCTCAATTCTACAAGTGGCCCCACCTAGGTCCACAAGAAGAAAACATAGCATACCAAAGAATTCATGTACACGCAAAGTTCAACCGTCCTCTTAACTTTACTCCCACTAACCTAAGTGCACATGTGTATGATGTATATAAAAAATGTTTCTCATCACCCCTTTGCTATCTTGGCTATGCTACTCGAAAGGCAATAAAATTTTTGTAGCATTTAAAAGTTAATAGTGATCATTAAAATGATATTTACCTTTGTCCCAACAAGATCGATGTTTTGAAGTTTACCCCCCCCCCCCCCCCCCCCCTCCTTCCAAAAAATGATGACATTTCAAAAACATACAACTGATATTAATTTAGAAGCATACTTTCAAAAGTAAAATATACTATCTTGAAAGTCATATTTTGGGTATTTTGGGGTTGATTATTAATTTGGAAGTCATGCTACAGGATATTACATCTAAATACAAGAATCAAAATTTCAGTTTCCATTTCGTTCATTCAACCTTTTTTTTTTAATTCCATTCAATCTGAAATTTCTAATTCGATTCCAGATTCAAATTTCGGTACCTTTGGATATAGAAATATGTTAGATGATAAAATAACAAAGATGCTACAATGCTTCTTTTACAAAAACATAATATATAATATACTTTAAAGGGTTGATTCAACTATTTATTTATATTGTTATTCCATATTTATATCCATTCAAACTGTGTTGGAATTGGCAAAAATTTCAACATTTGTTTCGAAATTCAGGTATTTTATGCAATGTTGATTTTTTTTTTTTTTTTCTAACAGCTCTGCTATGCTTTTTTACATCTCAGTTATATAAAAAGTTTGGCACTCGAGAAGAAAAACTGAAATTCAGATAGAACCTGGGGTTCAAACTGTAACCAAAATTTAGATCAGATTCTATTTCGATAATTTTTAGAACTGGACCGGAACAAACAGAATCTCGACCAAAATATGGACTATGGATTACTGTTAAAAATGACATTCTTAGCGACTGTGGGACCTCTTGTTTCACTGTTGGGGATGCAAGCCTATGATGAGTAAAAGGGCATTATTTTGTCGTACTACAACGATTATACAATTCCCACGAGTGCACACACACAAGGTTCAAGATCCCAGTTTCGGTTTTCAATCATTTGTAATTTTAAGAATTTAGATCTAACTTGTAAATTTTGAAAACTTCAGGTCCTGCTTTGGATTACATTATTTACTTTTCATACACACAAATATTTGTTTAATATATTGAAATAAAATGTGTATCTTCAAGTCCCCATTTCAATTGCTTAAATAAGCTACATTTGGCTTTTCGAACGCCAAAATGAATTGATTTTGACTTTCAAAAAGCAAAAAATAACTTATTTAAATCCATCAATATGGGAAATAAGCCATGAACAAATAATATTGATTACTTATAAATATTTATAACAGTATAAAGTGTTTACTCGTTACTTTGTTTTTAATTTTTTTAGTTACAATACTTAGATATTGTGTTTTTTAACGTTCCTAAGATAAAATTTCAGATTTTGAATTACATTGGAAACTCAAATTAATTCTTCTTTTGAGTTTCTTCTTTTTTAAAATATGAAGTCCGGTAGTTTTTATTGTTGAATCTGAATTTTGGTTCGGTTTGGTTTCATTCCCTACCGGAACCGAAACGGGATGACCAGAATATCAGTGTTTTGGTTGAAGCTACAAACCTTGATATATACACAAGCACGCATGCGCGTGCGCATATATTCTTTGCATACCAACATGCCAACGCTACAATCGTGTGCATGTGTTGTAATTATGAGCAATGAAAGGAAAAACCTATATATATTTATTTGAAGAAAAATTCTCCAAAACACAGCAGTAGCACTGGATAGCTGAGATTAATGATATACGCTGCTAAATAATTGGTGATATTTCTAATAGTACCATGTTATTTGATGCCGATAAATAAATTAATCTAGGGGTGACATAAACAATAAAAAAAAAGACAATAATGTTGTTAATTTTAGCCATGTATATAGAATAAATGGTAAAAACTTACATTTCGAGGATTATTCTGAACAATCTCTACAGCCTCTTGATTGGTTAAATGCTCCCACAATCCATCAGATGCGAATATTATAAATTGATCCTCAGGACAAATTTTATGAGTTACTATTGATGGTTCAGCATTAAGAATAGACTTACAGAAGGGTTCAGGTAACCGGAACCTAGAAATTAGAGGTGCGCGGTTAAATTCCGATAATTTTAGATATGCATCCCCTATTGCCCTTGAAACCTGCATTAATCAGACAAATGGTGAAATACTGAACATCTTAGTTGAAACCTGCATTCCATTAATTAAACACATGGTAAATTATATACATCAAATTAACAGCTAAATAACAAGTTTCACACTGTTTCATACATTATTCTGAATTGTGGTAGCTACATACAGTTGACATAAAGTCCATTAGTAACTTTTAACTTGAACTACTACAGCATACACAAATGGAGAAATTCGATTATTCATGAGAGGTTATACAATGTGCATTACAAGTTAAACATGAAACATTGGTATTTCATGTAAAATTAGGAGCTTTGTCAAACTAAAAACAAAATTTCAAAAGAATCAACTGAAATGTTAAGTATTGAAAAGAAAGATGGTATGAAAAGTCAAAACAAGGATATTTCCATTAACGATCCAATACAACAGAAGCGAACAAAATAATTCAGCTAGTTAGAAGAGATGTAAGAAGGCAATTACTAATGTGCCACACCTTGATGTACAATTTTGCTAATTTTTTAAAAAGAAGAAGAATAAAAAGTAGTTTCCAGGCAATATTATTAGGTATTTACCAAATCTCACTACAGTCCTCCTTTTTTCGATATTGATGACTTAATCTAAGTAACTTTCAGATTTTATTGTCTACAAAAACAATGACGTTGAAGACTCCATGTATTGTTTACAAAAACATAACGGTCTAAATCTTCAAATCAACTTTCTCCAATTTCAATTTGACTAAAAAATTCGGTTTCAAAACAAAGATTCAAAACGGATTGAAAATAATATTCAATCAATGTCAAAATAAAATTATACTTAACTGAATCAAAATTTCAAAGTATGACCTTTTCCAGGAAAAATGGAGCATGAGAGAATATTAAGCTTTAGATTTAAGAATGTAAACCAAGGTTCAGAATTCGGATTCCGCTTCAATTATTTGAGATTTTCGAAATTCTACCACTTTCTAATTCAAATTTGATAATTATGTTTCTACTAGGTTTAATAGCTGTAACATTTATTAAACCAAAAATTTAATATATGCTGAAATTAAGCAAACAAATTCAAATTAAAATATTTCACTCTTCTTGTTAAAAAATAAGAAAATGAATAACCAAACACCAGCCCATACTAAATACGAGCACAAAATATCCGTTTATTAAAAATAAGCCCTAAATAGGAACTAACATCACTTGTAGATAACAATTTCCTCTGTTGATAAACTTAGGGTTATGGTTACAATCAGCAGTAAAAATAAAATTCAAGGTTAGATTGATTTTGATGAAATAGAAACACAATCAAGAAGAAACTGAAAATTCTCGAAGAAAAAAGCTGCAACTTTAATTGTTCTGTATTTTAAGTTTTCTCCTTCTTTTTTCCTCAAAGTTCGATATCTTTTATGAACACTCCATTGTTTTTGAGATTTTCTTTCATTATTTATGTTAATTTGCAATCAAACTGCCAAAACCCAGCCTTTTTTTGGGGTGCATATTTTGCCTCAATTCCGACTAAAAAAGAACCATGCCGGACTAAAATTCAAAGTACTGTTTGACCAGAAAATGAGTTTTATGTTTTGCGTTTTCAACCGTTAAAATACATGAAAGAGCCGGAGGGGATGAAAAACGATCGATTTGGAAAATGGCTTTAACACATAAGATTGAAAATGAATTTTCCTTGTTTCCGCCTTTCAGAAAATATCAACAACTATCTCTTCCTTCTGCTTACCACTGCCCCTTTTGTTGGAATGACTAGGATTCTCCAACTCCTCATCCAAGTCATTTGACATGCATACTACAAGCGGAAAACACAAAATGCATTTACTAGCCAAACGCTACCTGAAATTCTAGATTGCATCTCAAACCTTAGTAGAAACTCAAGCATTAAAATTAATTTTCAAAAATAAAAATCATTACTATAGAGAAAAGAATTGATTTTCACATACTTAAATACTATTTGATACTCTACATAAAGCAAATTTATCAGCATACAATAATATATACATAATAAAATATGAATCCTTTGAATCTACTGACTAAGATCCACAATTTAAATCCCCACTGTAATTTTAGATATTTCAGCACTTTATACATGCAACATAAGACATGGAAAGTTGATTTCTCAACATACGTAACATAATAAATATATTTATGACATGCTAATCAATTTTACGCTATTTGAGTACAAAAATAAATAAATTATAAATCAAATTGTACGATTATTTGCATGGCAAATATGAATAAATGCACAATGTTATGAGTGTGCGATGGGGTTTCTTTAAAAAAGAGAAAAAAAGACCATTTTCTTTGCTTGATCTGCCGAAAAATGAAATTAAAAATAAATAAATAAATAAATAAATAGGAAGTATGTTTGAGACGGAACAGCAACCACCATATATGTGCAGCATTGCCCTCTTCCTCCTCCTCCAGTCCTCCTAATATTAATAATAATAATAATATTTTATTGTAGTGGGGTACCAATGCTAGCTGTCTGCAATGATTACTTGAAACAAAGTGGAATAACGTTAGAAATTATCTTTTAATGTTCAGTTTAGGAATTAGCATAATATTTTGCCTGTGGACTTGCAAAGCTGACAGCATAGACACTTGAACACTTGTATTTGCTTGACACGAGAATTGTTTAATCGCAAAACTTCATTTTCGTAACCAAAGAACCTTCAGAACGCATAACCCAGAGATTCAATATTTATATCTTTTGACCAAAAGCAAAAAACTGTTGTTCCTTGCAACGTCATGAGATTGGGGTTTGGGAGCCACTTTCCATCATGTATGCACCAACAACCCCCTCCTTCCCCAAGAAAACAAAAAACAAATCCATTTGTTTTCCGTTCTCCCTCCTTCACCTAGCATCTCTGGCCCTAGCATTATTTTCAGATCTCTGGCGTTAGAGGTTTGTCTGCATCGATTGCTGCATTTGTGGTTGCTATAACAGCACTGCCTCACCACAGCCATCCCCACCCTTCACCCGTTATGGGACAGTCACCTCCCACCTCTTCCTTGCCTACCAATGGATGACCTGATGTCTCTCCTCTGCCATCCAGTTTCCTCCGAGTATTGTTAACGACACACCAGTTTTGGATAAGGAGGGGACACGTGTGAAATTCGGTAAGGGTGTACCGTATTGATTCATGGAATTCGGTGGGGGTGTAGTTAAGTTTCACCCTTAAATTTGGTGGGGGTGTAGCTAAGTTTTCACCCTTAAAATTCGGCGAAGGGGTGTCGAAAATGAGAAAAAAAATCAAAAACCGGAGGGGGTATACCGAATTCTGTTTACAGACACCCCCCCCCCCCCCCAATCGATTTGTGGTGTGTCAATAACAACATTCTTTCCGCCTTTACCTTCTAAGGCTGCTGGCTTGCAGCAATAATGTCATATTAATGCTGCTCCTGTTTACCTTGGCAGCTTCTTTAGCTACTCCGTTACTTGCAACAGCCTTGTCTGCTGATCCAGGAATCCTTGTTCAGGTATTTCTTTGCGAGAGTTTCTTGTCAGATGTGATGGTGATACTGTAAATGAGAACCACTCTTCAGGGTGGTCTTCGATCTTCAGGCATAAGAAACCAGTGTTGTCAATAGCGAATAGCGCAAGGCCTGCACTATGCGCTATTTTGCGCTATAATGTTTTTTTTTTTTTTTTTTTTTTTTTTTTTTTGCTTACAGAAAAGAAGATCTTAAAAAAAAACACAGGAAAAAGGCACAAAAGGAAAAAAACTGTATGTTTAAAATCTCCAAAAAGGAAAAAAAAAACGAAAATGCATGTTCAAAAAAGAAAAAGCAAAATAGCGCGCTATTCATGGCTGCGCTATGATAAAATAGCGCGCTATTTTTGCGCTATACGGGACCTCTGCGCTATAAGAACCAAAATAGCGCAACCTGTGCGCTATGCGCTATTTTGCGCTATAGCGCTCGCTATGACAACTATGTAAGAAACGCCATGTAGGATCTTATATTCCAAAACCTTTGGAGTTTTCGTCAGATGTGATGGTGATACTGATTCTGATGAATGTATTCAACTGCGGATTTAGCCAAAGAGTTGATTCTATCTATTCCAATGTGGGAAACTTATCACTAATCTCTTCTATTTAACGGGCTTTGATTATGATTACATGGTTGCCTTGTCACATTGCTGACCTTGGATGTTATGATTTATATAACGAGAAGTAGGGAAGGTCTGGGAATGCAAAGCTTTGATTGAAGTTAAGCTGGCCAAGGAGTTTTCATCAAGAATACCCATTTCTTATGATAGCACTTGCCTTGTGGATCTCACATATGAATGGAAATCAAAATTTTGACCGCCTTATCTCTCTTTTGTTCATGTATAATCCTCCTGCCAAAAATCTGCTCCTACGGCTGTTGCTCCTTCAGCTGCTTCACCTGGTACAACTCGCAGGCCACTTCCTAAGCCTTTGGAGGCACACTAAGTTGATTGACATTGTTATTCCCTTGCATGTTTTTGAGCAACAGCTCATTTTGTTACATCTTATCTCATCTACTATTGAGCCTTTGGCGTATCCACCAATTGACTTGGCCATGGCCTTTGTCTCGCCTGTTCTTGCAGCTTCATTGGTACACCAGGCACATCATGTTCACCTTCTATCCTTGTTTTGGACGCCATTGACCATCCTCCATCTATTTCGTTGCCACACTCTCTTTTATACGGTATTGCTTTGATTGACTACTATCACCATTATTATGTTGCTGGGATGAATACAAAGAACGCTTGGATGCATTACATGAGCAATATACCCTACTCTATTCAAAATTGTTACCTCAAATTTCTTATGAAAATTGATGCTGTCCATTGTATGCTCTACCACTCCCCTCTGATGATTCCCCAACTCTTTGTACTACACGACCATCAGCGATATCCATTCGAAATCAAGGTTATAAAAATAACTAAGTAGCATAGACTAGGATTAATTGTTTAGGCAGGATTAATCGAGGATTAATCAAAGTTATGTGTTTTTTTTTTTTTTTGTTAACCCATGCATTTTGGGTAAAATCGACTGATATAAATTGAAAAAAGGGTTTTTAAATGCGCTTAGGAGTAGTTAAAGAAACAAGACCATAAAAAACTAGTAGTTTGATGCTTAGATGTGGCAATGGACCTTAAATAATGCCTAACTATTGGCTGAATACATGTTCGGATCTTTCAAGAGACAGTGAACCTTGTTTTGGCAGGTCTTGGCGAATCACTTGGTGGTAAGCCTCACCAGACAGATGTATATAGGAATTACACCGTAGGATAAAATTACATTTTTATATGTAATTAAAACATGAATTTACATTGTATGTTAATATCACATTTTTATATGTAATGTATATAGGAATTACACCGTAGGATAAAAATTACATTTTTATATGTAATTAAAACATGAATTTACATTATATGTTAATATCACATTTTTATATGTAATGTATGTAGGAATTCCACCGTAGGATAAAAATTACATTTTTATATGTAATTAAAACATGAATTTACATTGTATGTTAATATCAAATAATCATCTCTTACTTTCATTCCGTGGAAGTTTGGGGTTATCACAGTTGGTAGCCTAGATGGAGCCTAGAGAACTTTTACAACAGTGTTAGAAAATCATGTTCCATGACGACAGAGATCAAAACTTTTATCAATTCAAAATAGTCGTTTGACTTTTTGTTCAATCCGGTAACATGCTTATGTGTAAGGGCGGTGTTCAATCAGTAGTTAAATAGGTTTGTATTGGTCTGGTTTTGGTAGGTTATATTATATATTCCATCATTATCATCAAAAAACTTAAAATTATGCAATCTAAACCGATTTAGGTCTTTTCCTTTGCAATTCGATTTAAATTATCAATTCAAACTTAATCTCAGAATCACAGTTTTCAAAAATCATTCAATCAACACTAACGTATTTAATATATTTATTTGGATTCACAATTCCAATTCTAATGCTTTTAATAAATAGAAATGGAACAAGAGAGATTAAGTTTAAGGTTCAGGCATAAAAACTCAAACATCCAAAATAATTTCTGATTACGTACAAATCTCAAAGTATGGATTTTTAATCTACGATTAAAATCCCATTTTGATTTGAAGTTTAAACTTGACCTATGATTAAAATCCCATTTTGATTTGAAGTTTAAACTTGACCTACGATTTAAATCCCATTTTAAAAAACCTTTGTTATTCACATTTCATAGACAAGGTGGTTTTTTTATTTAGAGAAGGTCGTTTTTCC
Source organism: Allium sativum (assembly GCA_030737875.1). Classification (NCBI taxonomy): domain Eukaryota; kingdom Viridiplantae; phylum Streptophyta; class Magnoliopsida; order Asparagales; family Amaryllidaceae; genus Allium; species Allium sativum. Next base: position 119,685,796 of record CM060918.1, on the reverse strand, counting down.
TCTGTTTTTCATTCAGTAACTGAGTTCAATCATCTTCACTACGGTATTTACTATTCTTTTGGATATAGCTAAAAGTCAACGAATCTAACAGGACAGACCCAAATTCATTTCCCTATGCCAAAAAGCCTCGAAATTTTGTATCTGTTCCAACGATTTCTAATACCGTCATATCAAAAAACTTACCATTTACTTCCAGTACTATAATCGCTATGACACAATGGTGTATTATTAGTCAGAAAGAATATTTTCATGATACAGGAGACTGAATGTTTCCAGCGGACAAAATGCCCAGTTTGTGCAATAGACAGGTGCATCATAAAATTAGATAAAGTACATGCATGTGGTATGAGCTTACAGGACAGCATTACATAAAATGGTATTGTTATATGGTTCACAGAAGATTAAAAGCAGTCTATAAGAATGTATACCTGTATAATTCCCTTGACACGCCAAACTTTGTGCTTTAAGACCACGATCCTCGAATCATGAGGGTGAAGTAACCGTAGTTCTTCTCTTATAGTTTCATGACAAGCATTATGCTCTGTAGAAAGCTGTACTGCAATTACTTCTCTTAAGCCTCTTTTATATTTCCCCAAAACCGCACGAGAATCACCAGCATTTGCAATATACAACATCCCACTGCATATAACACCTACTAAACAACATGACCCAACCGCTGCTAGCTGAGGTTTTGTCGAAAAGTCCCTCCTTACAACCGATAAAAAGCCTTCTTCTGTAGCTAGGAATGCTTTATGTATGACGTCTCCTGACATGCCTTGCTGTTCCGATGCAAATCCTGCAAGTGAAAATGTTAAGACGCTGTCATCCTGGAGTACAAGATACTACATTTCGTACATTAACATACAAGATACCACTTTCCGATGTCAACAAATGTGAAACTGAGAAACCTTGGAAATGCACTTAAGTTATAACAACTATACTCATCTGTTCTCATACACATCCCTAGTTTAACTTTAATTATAAGCACATGATACAGTTATTTAAATTATATGGGAGTTTGGCAAGGGAGTACACATACTAATTACCATGTAGATAAACACTGCATGGACAAATCAAGGGGAATCAAATTTAGACAATCCCTCTCCATCACACAATCAAGTTCAACTGACTATATATCACCGTTTGTCAGCAGGAGTTTGATTTATAGCAACCAAACACATTTCAAATTATCTCATTTGTCTTTCATATGGATAACAATGAAATCAAGGCATATATTGTATCGGTTCTCAACCAAAGTTTCTTCTTACCAAATGGCAACTCGTCTGTCATGAGTAGCAAGCATTATAAAGCAAATGTCGACAAAAGCAAAAACCTATCTACAATTCCAATCGACGTCAGTTAGCATCGAAGAATTAGTGGACGAGGTCGACATTCTAGAATTTGCTAACTCAAAAATAAAATAATATATGTGATAAAATACATCAAAATAAGCATAATTAAAAAAAAAAAATACACAAAGAGTGATCAAACGAAGCTCAAAACTGGGTTGCTTTTCAAGGTTATATTGTGATGGGAGGGAAAAGGAGTCAGTGGAAATATAAAAAGCGGAGAAGAGGGAAAATGCAACAAATGACTACAACCGATAGAAATTTCGGAGTCAACATCAGACGCATCACGAGGATTGACAAACTTGCAAGGAATCCCCTTGCATTGCTCCAAAATGTTGCTTCGTGATCCATGTCCCTGTCCCGAATAGTTTTTATTCATCATTGAAGCCATTTCCACCAAGAACTCGAAGGTCATTGAGATGATCTATTGATAACTATTGATTGATAAATTTAACCAATTTTCTCTACTTTGCTTCTTTATCATTTTATAAGCTAACATCATCAAATATTTGAGTGTGAAAAATACATATAGCAATTACCCTCTAAAGCAAGCTTCTGTGAATACAAAACATGTTTTGTTTAGACAAACCATTGAATCCTGGATCGATGAGACGTACTTGTTGCTCAAATCATTTAAAAAACTGCATGTAAAGAATTATCTTAGTCCCACATATTGAGTCGTGTTTAACCAATCAATATAAGTCAGTGTATTTAAAAAAGCGCTTGAGGCGAGGCGTAGGCAAAAACGCCTTGAGGCGCATCTCATGAGGCATTTTACCTCTGAGGCTCAAGCCTCAACCAATTGAGGCGTGAAAGGCGCAAAAAACGTACGCCTCAGAGCCTCAATTGACTGAGGCGTACGTTTTTTTCTCCTTTTTATACTATATTTTTTGTTTTTGTTTTATGGTTTATTGTTTTTACTTACTATTTGAGTGATGGAATCAAATACTTTATGGTTTTTACTTACTATTTGATGCTTAATAGTATTCCATATTAAAAATTAAATATATGTGTTGCGCTTTTTTTAAACCCGAAAGGCTTACACCTCAACGCTTCGAGCCTTACGCCACGCCTCGCCTCACGAACCCGAAAATGCGTCACATATGCCTTTTGCATTTTAAAACATTGATATAAGTATGAGATCTTCATAATCATGAAGTCCATTTTCTTTGAGAATTTTTTTCCTAACCTAAAGCTTTACCCACTATTTGAGAACAATAATCCCATAGACTATCAAAGCTAAGTTGCAAATTCCTCAAGACGAACAAGCATGACGAGGCTCGCATATTGATCCAAGATATGATTAGTCGATGCCGATCCACGGAGATCAATCTGAACTAATCAATGCCTTCTATTATGTGTTCCTAACACTAAAAAAAATTCAGTACATTCTCACTTTAGCAATATTGAACCCTGACCATTCATGTAAATCCCTACATGCTCTAATCTCTTCCAAACCTCATAATTTCATTTAGGATACCCTTTTTCTTTCCTTTACACATTTAGCTTCATCAAATTCATTGAGTTAACTATCGTTTTAGCTAAACTCTATAAGGATTAATCCACGTCTAGTTAAAAATCTTTGTTCTTTGGATAAAGATGATTCACTTGGATTGTGTGGTTGTTATTTGACTTGTCACACCTGATTCTAAATTGAATTGCATGCACTCCTGTAAACTTTCCAGAAACCTGGATAGGTAACTACAAATACAATGGAAAGTTGAAGTTGGTTGAATTAAGAACTTTGTTTCTATGTATGTTTGACGTTTCACGACTACGCGTTGCATTAAAATTCATTGTTACCGACTCCAAAATCCTTGCTTCTTAAAAAATAAAACCTCTCGCGAGCAAAATCCAATCAAGAACACGAGTTAGTCCAAGATTATTAACATAATTCCTATGTTAATAACCATGATATACGCACAGTTTCATCGCATGTGTTAGATCTACACATATCTTATGGGAAATGTGTATTCATTCATGCTTTGTTTCTTTTAGGGCTGTATATCGGACATGACAGTCCGTTGTCCGGCCCGGTCCGAAGCTATAAGGTGTTCGGTCTGTGTCCGTCTGATTCTCTTATAGGACAGGGCTTGGACACGCTATTGTTCCGTCTGATCTAAAATGTTCGATGTTTTCTATTATCCAAGGCTATATCGGATAGGACAGTCTGTTGTCCGGCTCGGTCCGAGGCTATATGATGTCTGATCCGTGTCCGTCCGAATTCTTATAGGACAGAGCTTGGACACACCTCCGTCCGGTCCGGTCCGACCCGTTTACACCCCTAGTTTCTTTTTATATAAGTACAACTGGGTATTCATGTTACATATGACATACCCATATATTATACATCACATCAACAAGCATGCGCATTCACCACACTGTTCGCCCCATTCAACATTCAATACTCGACTGGTTGGCACACGTCAATGTCCGTTTGTACTTCGATCACACCAGGACAGTAGGTTATCATATTCATATTCATATTTGTATGCAACATATAATAATATAAATTGTACCTTGTACACGGTGCTCACTGTCACAAGCTTGCGTTTAGCTTATTATTATCAAAGTATGAACCACAAGCGAATATCCACCAAACTAGCTACTACAATTGCTTCATCACCTTCTATGTCTCCCACTACACCATAGGACAAAAGACTGTTTTAGCTTCCACCTTAGCTTTTATTTTTACAATTGCCATGAGTTCTATTCCAGCTTCTTCCTCAACAAGGGCTCTTGGCCCTTCTGTTACTCATAACATTTCCATAGTTGCATCTCTAGCAACTGAAGTTACTCCATCTCTACTAGAGACGCCAAACTTAGATGAGTACCTAAGCCTAGCTTTCATTCAGGAAAATCATCCCGTTGATCTTTTGTTTTTCTATCGAAAATCCAGAGAGCAATGTTAGGTTTCACAGAGGCCACCTGATGGCTAAACCAATTGCATCTGGCTCGCATCTTATGGCTGTTGTTTCCCCTTTATGTCCATTCATCTACTGCATCATTACCACTTTGGCATTGGCTCCATCACAACTACATATAATTTTATCATTTATACCTATATTATCATTTCTACAATTATTATAACAATGTAGCAATGTTCAAATTGCTTACAAATATTCAAAGGCTACCCAAAAAAACTATTCCAAAAATATTGTAACACCGAAAGATACAATATATATGTTGAAATATTGAAACGTAAAAGGATAAAATAATATATTAAAAAACTAAAATATGGATGAAATCAAATTCTCAAACCTTTGGTAAATGATAACGAAAATAGGACGTAGACAATTTATTAGATAATTAACAAAATTATCCAATGTATTAAATATATATAATAGTATTAATAAAATTGAATATGTTATACACTTATGTAAAATCAATAGTAAATATATTTTATCTATTAAATTACCAAATTAAAAAAAGGTGCTACAAGCGTGCAACCAACAACCATATCGGTAGGTACAATTGGCGGTAAGGGTAAGCAATCTTTGGTTAAAACCAAAACCAGTTTATTTTATCAGTTTACTTTTGAAACTAGATTGATTTATAACCATTAAGTGGCATGTAAAATAATTGATTTGATTATCTATTTAATCAAACTTTAGTTAAATTTCTAAAATTACTATTTGTCTAAATGATTTTGTTTAGAATAATTCAGTGATCTAAATAAAATTTTATTTATCATTTTTTCTTCGAAATTACTATTTGAAAAAATAAAAATATTGAATGATTACACTTCAAGCACACTATTATATCTTATTTTAAATAATATTCATAGGGTAAAATGAGAAATGCTTTTAGCCCGGTTGAACCGGATAATCAAGTGAACTAATCAAACTTGATTCGTTGATTTGGTTCAGTTTGCATTTTTATTGGCTCTAGTCAGGTCCAACAGCTTTTAAAATTGAACCATAAAGTCCACCCCTAATTGGTGAGATCATCGAAATAAATGTCTGTTATTAACAATAGTAGTATGATTTTTATACCAAAAGCGGGAGCATAGGTCTAAAAAATAATTCTAGGATTAAATTAATCAAAATTTCATCTAAACTAGGAAATTTTTAACTATTTGAATTAAAGTGAAAAGAAAGTAAGTTTGTTATTCTAAGGAAACCTAGAGTTCTAAATATAGTTAGCTTCTTTGTAGAACTGTTTGATAGTTTCATGGAATTGTTTGTTGAATTTAAGTGTTGTTTAATGTCTTCAAGTCTTATTAAGGAAAGGGGATAGCATGAAAGCCAAGAGATGAGATATGAATTATGGTAGCTTTGAGAATTATGTTGACACTAACAAGCGACATACATCTAACGAATCCGGTGAATTTTTGAAATAGTTGACGACTCAAGAAATTTTAACTTTTCCCACATGATATAAAAAACATTATATATTCACCACATCATCGAACGATTTTTTGTACAAGCGTAGCAATGAACACTACTTTAGTCAATGCAAACTTATGGTTTTCATCTTTTGGTTTTTATTCTTAAGATCTAACAATGGAAATTATCGATAAATCAAATTATTAAAGTATTTCAAAACATTAACCATGACTATCTATTGGATGCCAACTCAAAAATATCATCATTGATGTCTAAAATGATATTGTGGTTTTTCTCATTGGTTCATGATGTTCACTCATTCAAGGCAACGATTAACCATCAATTTATTAACTAAGTGTAAAGTCCAATTGTGCATTGATGATCCATGTGGGTACTAGGTACCATAATTATACAACGCATAACTCCAACTTATTAGCAACTTCAAAAAACATTGGATATAACAAAAGTTAGATTTAGAGTCTTGTTAGGGTCGTTATGGTAATTTTATCATTACCATTTTGTAAATGCGGAAATTAGGAACATGTCCCTTCTTAAATTTATTTGTTTTACATCCTTCCATTTTTAAAAAAAAAATCTACATTCTCTTTTTTAATTCATTTTTTTCCCCTTTTGTTTTCAAATTTAGAAGCACCCACTCTGACATGACTTAATGGCAGTAGTGAGTAAAGGCATATATCTTGAAAGCGCATGTTAAGATTTGTAAAATTACCCAAATACCCCGTGAATTTCACCTTTTTAAATACAAAAAAAATAAAAATGTAAATTATAAAAGAGAACTATAAAAGAACTAATGTTAAATTCTTGTGGTATGCCAAAATTTCCCTTTGTATATACTATTACCATACCATTTCTACTAAAATAGCTTACCATTAGGTTACTAATTGGTTGGTGCACTAAATAATGGTATGCTAATAAATAAGTAATTGTTACATTGGTAATGACAAATCATCATTTATCTAGAAATTCAACACTTTTTTTACAATACAATAATGTTTCATTGCATATTCTACTATGTTAATAAAAATATCAATGTGAGAAAATAAATATATACATCATCATTTGAGTTTAACGTCTCAACTAAATATAATCATTTGACTGCTTCCAAAATGTCCATGATATAATATATCATATGAAGTTACTGCAGTCTGAATTAAAAATAACGGCTTTGTACTTAGGCGGAGTTTAAATATGAAAATGTAGCATGTTATTTTATAAGTACAATTATTAGTCATAATGGAGAACTATAGTTTTCATTCATAATATTAAGATGGTGTTTGGTTTAAAACGAGTTTTGAGTTTTCAACAATAATTACGAAATATGAAAGGTATGAGGGGACGATGCAAAGACGGAGGGGGCCACAGAAGGAATGGATCAACAATTGAAGGATAGTTTGTATTCTGTGTTTCTCTTATTTGTCAAAACATGGAAAACAAATAAAGATTGTTTTCTATTTTGTATGTTAACTTCGTTTTCTAAAATAATTGTTTTTCACAATATAAATGCATTATGCACATTTTTGCATGGACGGAAATCGAAAACTAAAAATAGTTTACCAAACACTACCTAAGTATTTGAGTGTTTCATATTATTCGTAATTTAGATCTAAATTCATTGGTCAAAGTCTTGTCTGCTTTCGAATTAGTATGAAAAAGTTATCGCAGTATGAACAAAAAAATAGAGAACTCTGCCTAGTGAGGGTTAAATAGATAAATGGGTTATCTATCTATAATCGTTTTAAAAATAAACCAACACATTTATGACCCGTTTAATAAAAATCCATAATACGTTGACCCAGCATGGATTGAAAGTCAAGTAAATGAGTTGGATCTTATTTTTACAGGTCTACCGCCCATAGTAGTTAAGGCGCAGGCGCACAGCCCGCGCCTCCGAGGAGGCGCACAAAAGGCGCGCCTCTAGAGCCTTTTTTCGAGGCTCTGGGGCGCAATAAGGCGCGCCTCGATATCGTTCAACGTTTTGTTTTGTTTTCTCTGGGCCTAGTTTTTGTTTGCCCGACCCAATAGCGATGCCTTTTCTTTGAACGATTTAGGGTTTTGCAACCCATTTGAGCCAGGTTCGAATTCGACATCGAGAAAAAAAAACTTTCCGCCGCAGCCGCTGCCACTCCTCAGCCACTGTCAGGTTTTTTTAAAATTATACAGCAGTTTTTTTTTTTTAAACATATGCGTTATGCAGCAGTTTTTGATTTTGTTTTGTAGCAGTTATTTAAAAATATATATATATACAAGCAGCAGTTTTTTTTTTTTTTTTTTTTTTTGAATATATACAGCAGTTTTTTCTTTTTGAATAATATGCAACAGTTTTATTTTTAGTTGTGCAGCAAATATTTTTTTTAATATATGCAACAGTTTATGACTTAAAACTGTTTTGGTGTTGAAACTTCTATTTGTGATCGTTTTAGTTTCGGAATTGCATTTGTGACTTCGTACCTGCTAATCTATGTTTTTTAGCACTAAATTCATCGTTTTTTGTTGCATTTTATAGTGCAGTTTTTTTCTAGTAAAAAAGCCCGCGCTTGTATAAAAGTCCCACAAAAAAGCAAGGGCTCAAAAAAGCCCAGGGCTCAAAAAATCCCAAGGCTCAACCATTGCGCCTTAACTACTATGCTACCGCCCGAGATTTTCTTCAAAAATCCATGATTTGATACCATGGTTAGTTATCAAGGTTTTCAATCTTTCCCATTTCAGCCGAGATATCAGCTCGAGATTTTATTCAAATCCAATATTTGAAGCATTAAATAGTATGATAATGAAATAATAATTGTTATCATACCAACCCTATTTTTTTATAACCACCTCTTATCATTCAAATCATCACTTTACCACTATAAATTGCAATAGATATGTATATTATACTATTATATAATATATATACTCATACATACATGTATGTATTTGAATTACATTCCTTTTGTCAATCCAGTACTCTTTTTGGCTTGTCATCAGGCATCGCATACCCTATTGTGATAAAGGTAATGTATATTATTGTGAGTACCCCAAAAAAAAAAAAAAAAAATCATATCACCTTAAACAAGACTGATTCTATTAACACCCAACTAGCATTTATAGTATCGAGTAGGAAAAAATGTCTCTTTGGTATTTTGTATTGCAGCCTCACTTTGAAGGCAGTAACGCTAACCATCAATCATGCTTGGATTGGACAATATTTTACAAATCCACGCTCATGCGAAGTGAACCTTGCTTGTGTGGAGCTGAGCTCTTCAAAGAACTTTGTGCATACCAGAGAGAGATTTGTGAAAGAACCACATTCAACCATAGTTCAGAACTCACAACGAACACAGTTCACTTTTCTTATTCCCTCCTCTTGTAATGGGAATGAAAATAGCGTAATTAGTTGGAACTATTAAGAGTTAGATGTGCTATTTTTTCTCAGTTGGCAAGGTGTTAAAGGAAATTAGTGGGGTAAGCCAAATTACAAAGTCACAAAATATAGGCCAATCTCCTATGCCTAAAATTAAACACCCACAGGCTCCCAACAAATCCATAATGATCTCAACCATTAATACCAAACAACAACAAAACGTACTCTTAAGATGCCGAAACAAATTATCCCCCACATAGTTAGACGTTTCTGGCCCGCCGTGCCCATCATAAACACCAACAAAAGTCCCAACAAGTCCGCGAATTCTGCAGTCCAGCGGTCCTGATTCGATCTGGCTTCCATCTTCTAGCAAATTATTCGCCTGCACGACCGCCATAGAAAATTCTCCTGCGGCATGGTTCCCTAGATCTTCGCACCACAGAAGATGGTCTTGCCCTCTTACCTCTCGGAGGACGTTCGAGAAAGGGTTGAGACACATGGATAGGGATTTGACCATGGGGAGATTTGGGGGCTAGGGTTTGATTTTTGTGATTTCGGCTTTAGAAACATGTAGACGAAAAGTATATAAAATTATAGTTTAGCCGACCTGTTTAATAAAATTATAGCGGGCAAATTTGCAGATTTTACACAGTAGACGTAGTCCACTCCATACAGTTGTACCAAAATGTAGCGTTTCTAGCACCTGAAGAATCGGCTACACGAAGCAAAATTGTTTCCATATTTTCACTTTCCTCGTGCTTGTGTGAGCTGTTAATTTCACAAAAGCCTATGTAAATTGAGGACATAAAATTACACATATTAAATCTCAACCACTGGATCCTTCCATAAATTACGTTCTCCACATAAAGACAAACAAATCCAACGATTGACGCTTTGTGTCTCTTTCTTTGTGTTTAATTTTGTATTCAAATAGCCGGCCCATAAATATCTTTATATTAATAAGGGTCCGTTTGGATGATGGTAAATAAGTAACTTTTTTGCTTTTTAAAAGTAAAATCAAAAAAGCTCACATGGATGCTTAATATATTTGGGCTTTCATAAGCAGCTTTCTTGCTTATTTGAAAAGCAGTTTGTTTTTGCTTTTTGACTTTCAAAGCTCATCTATTATCTTCTTTCTGGCCACGTCTCTTTGAATTAGGTTTTCAGGATTAGAGGCGATTTCTTTTCTCTTTCATCGTCTCCCCTAAACATCGCCGAATCTCTTCCAAGTTTAAAAAAGGTACTATCTTTCTTCTTTCATTTGTTCTCTATGCTTGTATTCTTCGATTATTTGGTCTATCAATCTTCGATTTCATTTTTTACTTAGGATTTATGTGTACGAACCTGAAGAAGGCACTGGCGACCAGTTCCTCGAAGATGAGAGATGGTTTGTGTAACACCCCACCTCCGCTAGGGTCACTCACAAAGAGAATGCACTAGTTTTGGAGGAGCGTTATCGAGGTAAACAATCACAGAATTATTACAAGACAGAATATAAATAAAACAGCGGAATATTCAAAAGCTAAATTTCATTACTTTCAAAAAGAGTCAAAACATTTTACATCCAAAGTACCAAATAGGCAAAGTCGTTATATTCCATTACAACAAATCATGTCTTGCATAAATAAAGAAGCATAATCTTAAAACAACAAAAGTAGCTTAATTCCCCAAAGGTAGCAGAAATGCAGCCATAGCATAGCTCAAGATCAAACCATACATGAGCTGAACCGAAAGCAAGCGAAATCCAAGCTAAGTGCTAGAGTTTCCTCCCTGAGAACCTTGGGGGGGAACGAAAGAAAAAGAGGCGAAAGAAAACGGGTCAGTCATAAAGACTGGTAAGTCCTAATGACTTTCAGCATAAAAACAGGTAAAGGTAACATGACATGTATAAACTGAAAGTAAACATAAGGATGCTGTCAAGATGGGCAAGATAGACTAAGATAACGTAATAAATCAAGTATAGCATCGCATGTTCAAGGTTCGTTACACCAACTGTACTAGTATCCCAAACCCATGTCTTATATTAATCATGAAATGATCCCTTGGCCCAATATCATGAAATGACCCATTACTAGGTCCAACGGAACGATCCACTAATCGATCGGCTCCCTACAAGTTCTCGCTCGTCGTGTGTCTGTGTCATACGGCCCTATCACGAATGTAGTCACCTGTGCTAGGTCAACCATAGGGTGTATTAAGCCCTAGGGTGCCAACCACCGACACGAATCAAGCATGCACAAGTAAACCTACTGATGCCCAATGCCTGCTTTTTCAACTCCGGACCACTGCACGACCATAGCCCGCCTGAACCTACACTGGCGCACCAACTCAGCCGTCGTTCTGGTCGCTTACAATCAGCCCAATAATCGTGCCCCACCCTGCCTAGTTCCAGGGTACCATGATACATCTAGTGGGTTACTGCTGAAATGGACTGCGTAACTAGGGTTTCTATCCAATAGGTTAAGTGTTGTCATTTAAATTCGTGACTTAACCCTTATCAGTCTAGCATGTCAAGTTGGTTAAGTGTTGTCATTCAAGTTCGTGACTTAACCCGCCTACGTGTCTTGTCAAATTTGACTAAGTGTTGTCGTTCAAGTTCATGACTTAGCCCTACGAATCATGTATCAAGTTGGTTAAGTGTTGCCTTACATGTTCATGAATTAACACTATCATGTGGCGTTAATTAATTAATGCACCCCAACCTCTCACATTAGACCTGTTGTTGTGGTCACTGGATATGTCGGGCGGTTCCGGGCAGATTTACACCACAACTCAGTCTAACCTCGGGTTTCAAGCGCGATATGACCAACTACTTACATTGGATCCTATTGTTTGCAGTCACTGGATTTGCCGGGCGGTTCCGGACAGATTTACACTACAAACCCAACCCAACCTCGAGTTGGCCATTTTCAAGTTCATTCTAATGTCATGTCCATGTTCAAATTTCATATCAAGTCCGTGTCAAGTTTCAAGGCAAGTTTCATGTCCATATCCAGATCCAAGTTATAACAATGTTCATGTTTCAATTTATGCCTATTATCAAGTTCATGATTCATGTTCATAACCAATTCATGTTTTGCCTAATCTACCCAAATCGTATTTCCATTGTATGTAAACGTGAATCGATCTATATTACAAGTAAATCCAAATCCCGAAATAAAGGGAATAACATCAAAACTATGATAGGTAAAAAGGACGAGCATAAAGTGATAAAAGGGATTACAAGTCTAGCATGATATAACTTGAGATAATTGGTTACACCATCACTGGCATATGGAATAATAGCCTCAAAACATTAGGATTTCAAATCTAGTATGATAAGGTGATAGTCATGATAAAGGTTGACATAAGGTGATAGTCCCAAACTTGTGAATAATAACTGATTCAACATCACAGGCATGATAATATTATGGACATGAAAGGATTTGATTTACAACATGAATAGGCCCAAATTAATCTCATAGCAATATTCCCAAAAGTCAAGATCCAAGATGAACAAGAATAGATATGAATCAATTATCATACATAGATCCAATTCCAATTTATAACATGAATAGGCCCAAATTAATCTCATAGCAATATTCCTAAAAGTCAAGATCCAAGATGAACAAGAATAGATATGAATCAATTATCATACATAGATCCAATTCCAATTTATAACATGAATAGGCCCAAATTAATCTCATAGCAATATTCCCAAAAGTCAAGATCCAAGATGAACAAGAATAGATATGAATCAATTATCATACATAGATCCAATTCCAATTTATAACATGTCCATATTAATTTTATAGTTTTTATCTATAAGTAACTTGAACTTACAGATCGTGGTCTAAGAAATTGAGATGCAGAAGTTGAATCTATAAACTAGTCGATGAATTGTTGAATCTTGATTTGATTGTAGAAGCAAATCCCCAATATGCAATTCCTAGCCGTAGTCTTCAAGAACTTATCTTCGCATTTTAATTTAATTTAATTTAATTTAATTTAATTTAGAGGAGGAAGAAGAAGCCATGTCCATCAAGAATTTGTGCAGTATAAGGTTAGATAAGAATGGTGTAAAGAAAATGAGGCTAGGAGGCTATTTATATAGGATTAGGCGGATGAATCTAGACAGAAAACGAGACCAGGTACATCTGAACGAACCCAGGCTCAAAACTGGGCTTCAGCACCAGGTCGACCCCCAGGTCGACCCCCAGGTCGACCTGGTCCCTGGGAGGTCGACCATAGTGTCGACCCCCAGGTCGACCTGGTCCTGGGCGGGAAAAATCCCGCCCAGCCTTCACTGGGTTTTGAATTTGAAATTCGAATTCGAAATTCGAGTTGTTTTTTATTCTGAAAATTCCTGAAACTTCGGAGGGTCATATCTCCCTCATACGGACTCCGATTTTCAAAAACTCGGACTAGTTTCCAAGCAGAATTTCGAGACGAACGCAATGGCGCAACTCGTTTCCCTTGATTCTTATTTTAAAAATTAATTCTGCCTTGATTTATGGTTTTAACATGTTATTAAAATTCGGGTTGTTACATTCTCCCCTCCTTAAAGGATTTCGTCCCCGAAATCTTCAAGTTAAGAAGAATGCATCCTGTCATCCAATCAACCATCTACTCAATCATCATCCATAAGCAACCATTATCCTTAAAAGATTTCTAATGCTATATGAACATATGCAGAAAGTGTGTGTATATATGTTCCTTATCTAATGCAAATGATCGGGCCTGATTGATCTTCTTAATGCAAAATATGCTTAGTGCCATGAATCCAACATGTATGCAAATAGTCCTAGTCACATAAACACTATATTTGTGCACAAACATCCATCCATATGCAACATTCACATGATAACACATTCAATTTCATCCATAAACAAGTATAAACACTCATGCATATGCAATATGAAAATGTGTCTGAGCCGATCTAGTGTCTAATGTGTGTTATGCAACCACGAGCAACCACTTGCGACCACTTGCAACCATTTGCAAACATCAACCATAACATGTTTCAATCACATGTTTACATCCAAAAGGGTTCTACCTAAGGTTCTCAAGATAGGATTGAGAAGATAAGCAAGATAAAACAAAGCATCTAGGTGAAGAAGTTAAAGATGTACCCCTAGAAGGTCCTGCCTGCGGGCCTTGCCCTTGCTTCTTAGGGCAGTTCTTGCTGATATGTCCAGTATCACCACACTGAAAGCAAGCTCCCATCTTTATCTTCTTCTTTCTACAATCCTGGACTATATGCCCCTCAATACCACAGAAGTGGCATTTTCTTTTCTCACGTGTCTTGTTATCATTATTGTTGTTGTTGTTCTTGCCTCCTTTCTCGGAGTCTACCTTCTTGTTTTGAGACTCATTCGCCTTGACCTCCTTCTTGCCATTCTTGTCTTCTTTATTTAAGAGCGCCATGTCTACTAACTTTTCGTAAGTAGCCCCCTATAGGTATGTGGGTCATTGCCAAGCTGTGAAGTGGCTCATTCAATCCTTTGACAAAACGGAGAGCCTTCTTATGCAGAGTATTCACTAAGTCCAGTCCAAACCGAGCCAGCTGATTGAATTGATTGACGTACTCCTTGACCGTCATACTTCCTTGCTTAAGAGATAAGAACTTTTCCAGTTATAAACTTCGTTCAGCTTGCGAGAGGAATTTCATCTCAAACCTTATTCTGAAATCCATCCATGTTTCAACCGGCCTCTCGGCGTTAGTGACTTCCCACCAATAGGAATCTTCGTCTTTGAGCAACCATACCGCCAACTGTACCTTCTGCCTATCGTCCACCTCGAAGATAACGAACAGATCCTCAGTTTTTTTGAGCCAGTTCCTCGCTTCTACGAATGATTCAGTTCCCTTGAAATCCTTTCCACCCATGGCCCTAAAATCTTTACAGATCTTTGAGAAAGCAATTGCACGAGGAGGGGGCGGAGGAGGAGGAATCGCTGCAACTGGAGGAGGAATATCTGCTGGGCCTGCATCGTCGGCCCTAGCCTCTAAGTACCTCCTGAACTAGCCAGGTATTGGCACGCCCTCTGGAAAGTTAAGATTCTCAGACATGCTGAAATGAAAAAGAAGAGATTCAAAACGAGGAAACAAAGGATAGTGCTAATGGCTTTTGGGGAATATCCTTTAAATAAAACAAGATTTTTCTTGAAAAATGCTTCTTTGTAAACAGTTTTGAAAATAGTTTTAGAAGGTTTTAAAAACTTTTGCCCAGTCTGGTAACCTTCTGCTCTAATACCAAGTGTAACACCCCACCTCCGCTAGGGTCACTCACAAAGGGAATGCACTAGTTTTGGAGGAGCGTTATCGAGGTAGACAATCACATAATTATTACAAGACAGAACATAAATAAAACAGCGGAATATTCAAAAGCTAAATTTCATTACTTTCAAAAAGAGTCAAAACATTTTACATCCAAAGTACCAAATAGGCAAAGTCATTATTTTCCATTACAACAAATCCTGTCTTGCATAAATAAAGAAGCATAATCTTAAAACAACAAAAGTAGCTTAATTCCCCAAAGGTAGCAGAAATGCAGCCATAGCATAGCTCAAGATCAAACCATACATGAGCTGAACCGAAAGCAAGCGAAATCCAAGCTAAGTGCTAGAGTTTCCTCCCTGAGAACCTTGGGGGGGACAAAAGAAAATGAGGCGAAAGAAAACGAGTCAGTCATAAAGACTGGTAAGTCCTAGTGACTTTCAGCATAAAAACAGGTAAAGGTAACATGACATGTATAAACTGAAAGTAAACATAAGGATGCTGTCAAGATGGGCAAGATAGACTAAGATAACGTAATAAATCAAGTATAGCATCGCATGTTCAAGGTTCGTTACACCAACTGTACTAGTATCTCAAACCCATGTCTTATATTAATCATGAAATGATCCCTTGGCCCAATATTATGAAATGACCTATTACTAGGTCCAACGGAACGATCCACTAATCGATCGGCTCCCTACAAGTTCTCGCTCGTCGTGTGTCTGTGTCATACGGCCCTATCACGAATGTAGTCACATGTGCTAGGTCCACCATAGGGTGTATCAAGCCCTAGGGTGCCAACCACTGACATGAATCAAGCATGCACAGGTAAACCTACTGATGCCCAATGCCTGCTTTTTCAACTCCGGACCACGTGCACGACCATAGCCCGCCTGAATCTACATTGGCGCACCAACTCAGCCGTCGTTCTGGTCGCTTACAATCAACCCAGTAATCGTGCCCCACCCTGCCTAGTTCCAGGGTACCATGATACATATAGCGGGTTACCATTCAAGTTCGTGACTTAACCCGCCTACGTGTCATGTCAAATTTGACTAAGTGTTGCCGTTCAAGTTCTTGACTTAGCCCTACGAATCATGTATCAAGTTGGTTAAGTGTTGCCTTACATGTTCATGACTTAACACTATCATGTGGCATTAATTAATTAATGCACCCCAACCTCTCACATTAGACCTGTTGTTGTGGTCACTGGATATGTCGGGCGGTTCCGGGCAGATTTACACCACAACTCAGTCTAACCTCGGGTTTCAAGCGCGATATGACCAACTACTTACATTGGATCCTATTGTTTGCAGTCACTGGATTTGCCGGGCGGTTCCGGGCAGATTTACACTACAAACCCAACCCAACCTCGAGTTGGCCAATTTCAAGTTCATTCTAATGTCATGTCCATGTTCAAATTTCATATCAAGTCCATGTCAAGTTTCAAGGCAAGTTTCATGTCCATATCCAGATCCAAGTTATAACAATGTTCATGTTTCAATTTATGCCTATTATCAAGTTCATGATTCATGTTCATAACCAATTCATGTTTTGCCTAATCTACCCAAATCGTATTCCCATTGTATGTAAACGTGAATCGATCTATATTACAAGTAAATCCAAATCCCGAAATAAAGGGAATAACATCAAAACTATGATAGGCAAAAAGGACGAGCATAAAGTGATAAAAGGGATTACAAGTCTAGCATGATATAACTTGAGATAATTGGTTACAACATCACTGGCATATGGAATAATAGCCTCAAAACATTAGGATTTCAAATCTAGTATGATAAGGTGATAGTCATGATAAAGGTTGACATAAGGTGATAGTCCCAAACTTGTGAATAATAACTGATTCAACATCACAGGCATGATAATATTATGGACATGAAAGGATTTGATTTACAATATGAATAGGCCCAAATTAATCTCATAGCAATATTTCCAAAAGTCTAGATCCAAGATGAACAAGAATAGATATGAATCAATTATCATACATAGATCCAATTCCAATTTATAACATGAATAGGCCCAAATTAATCTCATAGCAATATTCCCAAAAGTCAAGATCCAAGATGAACAAGAATAGATATGAATCAATTATCATACATAGATCCAATTCCAATTTATATCATGAATAGGCCCAAATTAATCTCATAGAAATATTCCCAAAAGTCAAGATCCAAGATGAACAAGAACAGATATGAATCAATTATCATACATAGATCCAATTCCAATTTATAACATGTCCATATTAAGTTTATAGTTTTTATCTAAAAGTAACTTGAACTTACAGATCGTGGTCTAAGAAATTGAGATGTAGAAGTTGAATCTATAAACTAGTCGATGAATTGTTGAATCTTGATTTGATTGTGGAAGCAAATCCCCAATATGCAATTCCTAGCCGTAGTCTTCAAGAAATAATCTTCGCGTTTTAATTTAATTTAATTTAATTTAATTTAGAGGAAGAAGAAGAAGCCATGTCCATCAAGAATTTGTGCAGCATAAGGTTAGAGAAGAATGGTGTAAAGAGAATGAGGCTAGGAGGCTGTTTATATAGGATTAGGCGGACGAATCTAGACAGAAAACGAGACCGGGTACATCAAAACGAACCCAGGATCAAAACTGGGCTTCAGCACCAGGTCGACCCCCAGGTCGACCTGGTCCTGGGCGGGAAAATTCCCGCCCAGCCTGCACTGGGTTTTGAATTTGAAATTCGAATTCGAAATTCGAGCTGTTTTTTATTCTAAAAATTCCTGAAACTTCGGAGGGTCATATCTCCCTCATACGGACTCCGATTTTTGAAAACTCGAACTCGTTTCCAAACAGAATTTCGAGACGAACGCAATAGCGCAACCCGTTTCCCTTTATTCTTATTTTAAAAATTAATTCTGCCTTGATTTATGGTTTTAACATGTTATTAAAATTCGGGTTGTTACAGTTTGATCTCGAGAATTTTGAGAATCTATTTTAGTGTAATTCAGGTAAGAATATTTTCCATTGTAGTTAAATATTCTAGATTAATCTACAACATAGCATTTTTGATTAATCTATGGTTCTTGCTTGGGCATACACAAGTATCTGATTGGTGATCTAGAGTCAATAAAGAGCCGAACATTATTGCTCCTTGAGAAACAATCATTGACTTTATTAATAATAGAGTTATACGGTCAACTTTAATCCTGTACGAATGAAGTTCCAAAGCACCTGTATTAGCATGATTATTGGTTCTAACATTTACAGTTTTTTGTTATATATGAGTGGCATCCTTGCAGACTATGGATTTCATTTATGCTTGTGTCACATTATAAATTTTTACTAAAAAACAATATCATAAAGAAGAAAATTAGTATTGGAAAGCAATTTCCAAAATGGATGGGAGTTTAGCTATGAAAATGCAATACAATGCTCTTTGAAAAGAAAAGAAAAGTGGCTGACATTTGAATTGAGAAATTCTCTGAACAACAAATTAATATCTCGCACAATTTCGACTCATTATTGTAATAACCCGAAAATCTGAGCCAGTTTAAATTTTTTATTTTGGCAATTTTAGCGAATTTTGAATATTTAAAATGAATTATTTTAAATAATATCGACGAGAAATTTATTTTGAATATAATTAGAACGTATATATTTATACGCGTCGTCGTTAGAATATAAATAATTATATATAATTATAAATGGAATTGAAAATGGCACGGTAGTTCGATAATTCGATTTCAAACTTCAATTGAATGTACCGGGTGCAAAACAATCCGGATTTTAGTGAAACTAAAAACATTAGGATCTATTTGTGAATATCTTTCCAACGAATCCAAAAAATTGAATTTTCATAGCGGGAATCAAAAGATATGCCCAGTTGAAAAATATGAATAGTCGCTATGGAATTCAGGCTCTTAAAAATAGATATTTTGCAAACAACCTCGGATTTCGACGAAACCACTTTTGTTGGGTCCGAGATGTCAAATTATCGCTAGGTTTCAAATTTCATAATTTTTCGAACCAATATGTGAGTGTGGCAAAGGAAAACGTGTTTGACCAGTTTCAATTGATTTTAATCGACTGGAAAATGGCCATTTTTCCAACGGTCTCAGAATTTGACGAAACTAGTTTTGTTAGGACCGTATCGTCAATACAAAGCTAGAAAATATTTTTCGGGAATTTTTAGAGTTAGTACGTGACCCCAGTAAATTGAAATGCGCGTTCAAATTCAATATATAGAGTTATGTATTGATTTCGACGAAAACTGATCGAAACGATCGAATCAGCCTACGATACATATCCCATTGTGTTCGGAATGGGGGTAAAACGCTATGGACGACAGGCGGTGGGCCTCGTTTTGAGGTCGAAAATAAAAGTTGCTTTTTTGGGATTAAATAAAATAAAATAAAATAAAAATTAAAACCTATATACTCTCTCTCACCCCTCAGATTTAGATCGAAGAAAAAAAAGGGGGGCTCAAAGAAAACCCGTCGCCCCCAGTTCGTCGATTGACCACCGCCGCCTCAGGCGTGGCATCGCCCACCGCCAGGACCCCCTCAGCTCCCCCTCCTCCTCCTTAGTCGCGATCGAACCCCCCCCCCTTTCCTCGATCGACGCGAAGAAGCCCTTCCCCCCCCCCCTCGTCAGTTCGAATCCTCCCCCTCCCCTTCGACCGCCACCCGCCTGAACCACCGTACCCCCTGACCACCTCCGCCAGCTCCGACGAGCACCACGAACCTCCCCTTCTTCCCCTGCTCCTCTTCCCCTCTTCCGACAATCCGCGAGACCCCCCCCCCAATCCTCCTCCACTGTTCGCCGCAGCAAACCCCTTTCTTTTCCCGAGCAATGTAAGTTTGTTTTATTTATTTATTTTGTTTCGTTTATTTATTTTCAATAAGCTTTGATTTATATATATATAAAATAAAATAGATTAGCTTTTTGTTTGAAATAGAAAAAATTAGATTTTTTAAAATAGAAAATATTAGATTTTTAAAATAGAAAAGATTAAAGTTTTGAAATTTGAAAAGGCGAAATCTTTATATTTGAAAAGGCGAAATCTTTATCTATATAGTAGTATTGTAAAAATATAATTTTTGTCTATATAGTAGCGGGGTAAAAATAGAATTTTTATCCATATAGCGTGATTATAAAAATTCGATTTTTATATATTGAATAGCGAGGTAAAAATTCGATTTTTATATATTGAATAGCGAGGTAAAAATTCGATTTTTATATATTGAATAGCGAAGTAAAAATTCGATTTTTATATATTGAATAGCGAGGTAAAAATTCGATTTTTATATATTGAATAGCGAGGTAAAAATTCGATTTTTATATATTGAATAGCGAAGTAAAAATTCGATTTTTATATATTGAATAGCGAAGTAAAAATTCGATTTTTATATATTTAATAGCATAGTAAAAATTCGATTTTTATATATTGAATAGCATAGGAAAAATTCGATTTTTATATATTGAATGGCGAAGAGAAAATTCGATTTTTAAATATATGAAGCGATTATAAAAATATGATTTTTAAATTGAAAGTGAACAAATAAAAATGTGAATTTTATTTTAAAGACATCAGTATATAAAAATGTGATTTTATATATGTAGTGGCTACGGGCGACGAAAGCGATAAGAGACGAGAACGACGAAGATTTCTCTAAATGAAGTGTCATGGAGTTGGAATAGCTATTGGTGAGAACTTCTCACTCTTCAATTTCTTTTTCTAGTTATATATATATATATATATATATATATATATACTAGGATGCAGACGGTGTTTAGTAGCACCCGACACCCGTCATCCACAGGCCATGGATGGCTTGTTTGTTAAATTGTTTGGTTGTGTAGTTGGTTAGTTTATTTGGTTTGAATTGAATTGTTTGGTGAAATGAAATGGATTTGATTGATGTGTGAATGGCGTGGGCCTTCACTAGACCGGGGATAAGGCTAGGCCTCGTCCCGTTTCTAGTATCGTGCCGTTATGCCGCCGAAATTTTCTAAAATAAGTTAGAAAAATAAAAATATCATTTTTATTTTGTAAATGAACTGAATAAAAATTCATGTGTTAAAATATAATTTTTAACGTGAATATGAATATAGTGAATGTGAATAAATAAATATTCATTTACAAACCGGACGGTTTGTTTATGTACACCTATTTGAAGGACATTGATTGAGACGATAAATTTTACACATCGCCCAACTGCACAAATAAAATCTGTGTTTGATTGTTTGAAACCCCACACGAGTGTTGGGATGAAATTTGAAGTTCACTCATCCTGATTGATTAAATATGTCGATCGATTGATTGACAGGCTGTTATAAGCGTTAGATATCTATATTTGATGCTTATACAGTGTAGTGCACTTTGGTTGATGGTTGATTATTTTTCAACGCTATTATATACGTGTGATGTATGAAAATCCATATAATTAATATTATATGGTGATTGATTGGGCCTCATTCCAATTTAGAAAATAAAGAATATTATAAAATAAAGGTTCATGTGTTGACCGTACTCATCCGTTGAGATTAGTCATTTGTTGAACGAAATATTTTAATAATAAAATTTACATCTTTATCAATATAAAATAAAGGTTCACGTGTTGACAGTACTCATCCGTTGAGATTAGTCATGTGTTGAACGAAACATTTTGATAATAGAAATATTTGAAATAGAAATATTTGAAATAGAAATATTTTGGAATAGAAATATTTGAAATAGAATATTTGAAAATAGAAATATATGAAGCCGTGTTGATTAGATTGACGCTATTTTGACGTGAACGATATTTATATCGATTTTATTCATTTTAAAATGAATATTGAAAAGTGATTTCGAAATCGAATATTTTGAAATGAAATTTGAATTGAAATGAATAGAAAACCAATTTGAATTGAAATGAATAGAAAACGAATTTGAATTGAAATGAATAGAAAACCAATTTGAATTGAAATGAATAGAAAACCAATTTGAATTGAAATGAATAGAAAACTAATTTGAATTGAAATGAATAGAAAACCAATTTGAATTGAAATGAATAGAAAACCAATTTGAATTGAATTGAAATGAATAGAAAACCAATTTGAATTGAAATGAATAGAAAACCAATTTGAATTGAATTGAAATTTGAATTGAAATGAATAGAAAACCAATTTGAATGGAAATGGAAGTTGAAATTGTTTTTGAAACGAATTTAAAACTATTTATAAAATTCGTTTTAAATAGAAATCGACGAAATATAATTATATATATTATATATATAATATAATGGCCTGAATAGAACGCGCCGCGCCGCGGCAGTTCGTGAATTTCGACCATTTATTTCAAACGGACATTACGGGAGATCCGACCGTCGTATTCTCCTAAAACCGGAACCGTTGGGTTCGTATCGAAAAGAGCTTTCTAACGAATATTAGAAATTTGAAATCTAACGGTTGGATTTGGAGATACGTCCAAATAAAATTTGAAGAAGGTCGCTGTAAGTGCAGTTCGATGGCCGTTGATGGAAATCGACTATACGGGCCTTGATAAAATTATTAAAAATAGTAATAATTAGTGTAAAATCATAAGAAATGATTTGGGAAAAATTGGGATGAAAAACTCCATATTTGAAAAGATAAAAATAGATTTTTTATCGAAATGAACTAGTTTTGAACTGAAATTAAAACCCATTTATTTTTAAATAAATAAATTGGATTTGAAATGGGTTTAAATAGAATTGATTCAGGGGTTTATCGTGAACTGTGTTTTAAATAATACTAGTTCTTTAACCCGATAATAAATAGAATGTGATTTGGGTTTATCGTGAACTGTGTTTTAAATAACACTAGTTCTTTAACCCAGTAAAAGGAGTTTTAATGAATCTGCAATTAGATTGAAATGTGAACTGATAATTTAAAATTATCAAATTTAGAAATTGAGCGAGAATGGTGTATCACCAGTTTTGCTCCAAAGCGATAGTTAAATCTTTAATTAGATTTGAATGTGAAATGGTAATTATTTTTACCGATAACACTATAGTATTAGATATGGAGTATTACCCATTTTGCTTCATGGGATGAATAGGTTGGGATTGGGAAATAAAATAAATAATTACTTCGGTGTGGGTCGCTAATCTCGACTAGTTTGGAAAACCATAATTTGGTTTGAAATGACATCCAAAGGAAGATTAAAGGATAAATTTCAAAGAATTTATCTTGGATAAAATTAATGGGAACCTTTGCCTGAGAATATGAATTGGAATGAGGCGTATGTTGTGTTTGTGTAACATTTGTTTTTAATATACGCGGGTTGTTCGAAAAGTCCGGGTTTATACCCATTCTGAATAACCGATTCGACGATATGTCGAAGATGAAAACGGTGGTTAAAGACCGGAAGTCATCACATTGTTTAGGCGATTACTGATGATCTTGATTGGGCTGTACACCCAAGATGAGGGAATCAGTTGGTGATCGTCCAGACGTACTTGGAGATCGATGGATATGCGAGGAAAGTGCCTCCGGTTTCGTTCAGACCCAGAACGAACTTGTAAATGGATTGTGTGTCTGACATTGGATTTTATTCTGTGTTGATTGATTTCTGTTAAATATATATCTGTTTGGCGGCGGAGAATTTATTCTCTTGCTTAATGCCCTTCTCTGAGACGTACGTGCTTAGAGGTTATATATCGATAGATATCAATCGCATGGCATGAATTGCCTGTGTGGCATGCTGAGTTGCATGGATCAAGGCTTCTGTTGAAAAGCAAAGTCTTGTGGTTGATGATCAAAGCACGGCCTTTGTGGCGTAGCTTTGTGTATAGCGTGGATTCGCGAGCCTCACACCTCGGTATGAGTCAAAAACGGGATACGGACCGTTGGGAGAACACGACGTTTCTTTCTAGCTTTGGTGGTGTCAGTGACTTACCAGCCCTGACATTTAAATACTTTTCACCTTTGTTGTTGTTGGAATGAGGCGCCTCGATTATAGGTCTGTAAGGACCGGGAAACGTGTGTTCAGGCATAATTAATCCTGTAACGTAAGTGAGGACCGGCCCAACCGATCCAGGATTGCCCAGAGTGTGTAGTCCTGGGACATTTGCTAGAGTGTCTCGAACGCGGAGAGGAGCTTGCCCCTTGCCTCGACTCATGACGGAAATCCAGTTTCCAATACGTGCATTTCGGTTTTAATTGTAGAACTAGTATGGCGACATAGTAGATGGTAGCTATGCCGCCTATGATTGATATTTATGATTGAAATTGTTTTGACACTATACACCTATAATAGTATCAGATAATGTGTTTTAAACGTATCAAGCATGCTTTGGCTGTTATAAGGGAAAACCCTATCCTCCGGCTTGCGTTGCATTGTGTGATGGGACCTGGGTCTTATAACAGCTTCATTTTTCTTTATTTAGCATTGCGCTGTTTGTTTTATGCACTGGTATTCTTGGGAGGAAACCCGTTCCGTGTTATACGGCGTGGTCCCTTGATTTACCGAACTTTAAAATAAAGAATTATAACTGTTTTAGTTCTCACACCAGTCACATGACTGACCTGGAGTTTATTGTTTTAACCTAAACTCTGGGTGCCCCTATTTTTCGCACGGGCAGCTAGTAGTTTCGGTTTTGCAGATTTATATTCACAGGATCCTGATTTACAGCTGGAACGATGCTCGGAAAGCTCTGTATCCGCGCATTACTTTAAGTTGTGTTTTATATTGTTTTTCCGCTGCTATATAATTTATTGTAATCTCTGATATTTATCGAATGTAATTTATTCATTCATACTCTGTATATTCTTGTATTCTGATGGAATTGTTGTAATAGCAATGAAATGTTCTTCCGTCTGCGTTTTGATTTGTCTTGTCCTCAACGCCATCCGCGCTTTCCTTCACGGGGAAGTTCGGGTCGTGTCAATTTTCATCTCCTACATTCTCATTTGCTGAAGCTA
Source organism: Allium sativum (assembly GCA_030737875.1). Classification (NCBI taxonomy): domain Eukaryota; kingdom Viridiplantae; phylum Streptophyta; class Magnoliopsida; order Asparagales; family Amaryllidaceae; genus Allium; species Allium sativum. The sequence goes on along the minus strand of CM060918.1, from coordinate 119,660,572 downwards.
TTTTGGCAGGGTTGAAATGTATGGATATATTTATCTTCATTGTTTGTGACATGACATAGATAAGATCACTGTATTTCAACAGCCGTTTAAGTTTTAGCTAAGATTATCAACTAGAATTTGTCATCATGTCTTTTTTTTTTTGAATTTTTTTTTTTTTAGTTACAACTGAAGAAAATCCTGATGTCTTGATTAGTGCTCCATTGATGGCATGATAAATTACATTGCAAATAAACATATTTATCACTTTCTGAAATCACTTTTTGTTTATAAATACGACCATATCGATACTGTAAGCATAATGATAGATCAACCAATAGTATATAAGATGAAAAAATACATTCTATTATGGAATAACCATTGTTAGCTACGTCCAAAAAAGATTTTAGCTTGGGTTTTCAGTAAGTTTTTTCTTTGATTCTTTTTTTAAAACATAGTATTTTAGTAACTTAGGTGAAAGATTGTTAGTGTTATTTGTTTGTTAAGTTTTAAAAATACTGTCAATATTAGCTTGGCTGCAAAATGTAGTTATTTTAGGCAAGAATTACCTTCATGATTCTATATTTGCTCTTTTGTTTAGCTTACAATATAATGTCCAGACGAAAAGCAATATTTTATAAGATAGAACCAATATACTTATTATGTTAGCCACCTGCATACAGTATAATAGTATGGATGTAATTATTAATTAGTGTCAACTCAAGTTTGAATCTGAGGCGATTTGTATCACAGGTTCCATGGTTGCAACGTCTCATTGGATGAATCAAATTTCGCAGAATGTAGAGTGTGATTTAACAACGTTTTCCGAAGAAAGAAATTTTGAATCTAATAAAAGTTTAGAGGAAGTGGATTCAACTCAAGAAGGAAAATTCTAATAGCAAAAGACGACAATCCATCAAAATATAACTTTGAATCTAATCAAAGTTTAGAGGGAGTTCAACTCAAGAAAGAAGATTCCGATAGCAAAAGATGACAAATCTATCACATTAACATATTATCCTTTCCTTATAGGTCTAGTATGCGTATATGTTTATATTGTCTTTTATACATTGGTATGATGCTTGACTTTTTATTGACAAAATTAACATGTATTTGTGTTTGGTTTATTGTTCTTAACTCGGATGTTTTATGTATTTGAATGCTTTGAAATGTTATGCATGTGAATTGTTTTGTTTGAGACAACAGTGTAAAAGTAATGCTACAAATTTGTGTACTTATGCATATTGAATTTTTTTCCCTTTCGACTTATAAATCATTATCACAACAAACGAGCTTTTTGACTTTTCTATAGCAAAAGGACTTTCAAAATAAGCTAAAGTGCTTCTGATTTCAGTTGCCAAACGGGCCCTAAGAATACTTAGGGATGGTGAAACTTTTTTGATTTTTTAGAATAGCCCTTCACCCATCAAAAACCGAAATGCAACAACCGATTAAATTTCATGGCAGGCATGTCATTTACGTCCCACTACCCCCATGACTCAGTTCCTTTCCGTTAACACGTTTACTAATTTTTTTTCTTTCCTCACCGCCTATTTTCTTTATATTATATAGTTTCTTCCGGGTTTCCTTATTTATCAACTTCCTCTCAAACCCTAAAAATTCTCCTAATTTCCCGTATTATTCACCGCTTATTTCCTTCCAACTTTATTTCCAACTCTTCCGTCTTCCTGCCATCCTTTCCTCGGACCTGCCATGTCGCTTTCCGTCTTCACCCTCTATCTGCCCGATCCATGCTCAAAACCAACTTCTGCTTTTCACGTCCCGCCAGATCTACGACTCCTCTTCAATTCTACAAGTGGATTAACTGTTAATCTTCCACGACGGCGACATCTCAGGTGAGATATTTTTACGTTTGCTTCGTTCCTACTATTTGCTTTAATTTTTGATGTTCTTTTCTTTGTCATGTTTTTTCAGATCTACCATTCCTCCTCCCTTCTGCGATCGGATCAACCCTTACTCCGCGTTGACGAGGACGAGGTGACTTCTGTTGCTGTATAACTATCTTACAGATCTTTATTTCCGATAGCTAAAGATTTTTGAGTTTCTACCCAGAGTATAATATCATTACGCATCAACTATCCATCTTGCAACTGCAAATTATATTATATCATGCATCAACTATCCATCTTTATTTCATATATTTGTAGGGTTCAATTGATGATTGATTTGTAGTTCAGTGTGAATCATTATTATCCTTTCACCTTTTTACATTACAGTAGGACTTCACCGCTTGCTTCTTCCATGTTCGTGTTATGTTAGTAACTTATCTTCTGTCTTAAACGAAGTTGGCTTAAATTTCCTTTCAAACAAAAAATCTGCATCTGGTATTGCTGCAAAAATCAGCTATTAAAGTAGAATGTTTATTCTTCCTTTTGCTTTTCAGATTTGGGTTCTGCACTGAATTTGGGGTGCTTGTGTAACGGATGAGATAGGTAGATGTATTTTTGTTAAACAATCTCAAAATTTTAGTTGATCCAGTGCTTGGTTTACTGAAGGATTAAAAGTACATATGTAGGTATACTTTCTCTATATAAATTTAGTTTAAATTCCATATTTTCTGTTTAGTAATACATTTTCCTTTCAAAAATGCCATGAAAAATTATTGTGATTATTGTTTTTGTTTATCAGTAAAATACTGATTTTGATGTTTGGTGGATTGGCCTCAAAATTGAACTGATGCTAATATAGGTGTTGTTTCTATTCATGTTTTCAGTTATAATTTTTGAGCAAGATATTAAATATATGTTTTAGTCATAATGTTTACCATTTGTTTCATTAAATGTATTACACTATATTAAAGGTGCATAGCTTTGTTATGTTGCTTTTGACCTACATGCTTGACGAAGGGTGCTCTCTAAAAAAAGAGCATTGCAACCGACATTACAATATATAAAATAATTTTACTTTAATTCATTTTTTTATATATTTCCAGTTAACTTTCTTGCATAAAACACGATATATTAAATTTGCTTTACTACCAATGATTTTTTTTCTTCATGTTATTGTAATATACAGTTCACCATGATGCTCTTTGTGTTGATAGATGTAATTAATCTACATGGAGATAAGTTGGTGACAAAGATGAGTTAACACAGTGCTTTGTTTACTGAAGAATTAAATGAACACATGCAAGTATTGTTTCTACTTATTTTTTTGGTCAAACTTTCATTATTTTAAGTTTTGTAACAGATTTTCGTTTTATATAATTTTTTGAAATGGTAATGTTGTTGTTGCTCATATTTATCTACAAAATAATGAGTTACATGCTTGGTGGGTTTTCCTCAACATTGAATTGACGATCATGTATGCATTGTTTTCCTAAAGTGGAAATTTGCGTGAAGGGCTTACTAGTCAGGTCCAATTAATTTAAAGGACACGACTTTTAAAGAATAAGTTTCAAGGACAAAAAAATGTCGCGGACGTTATTTTGCAAATCTGAAACCCTAGTCGATCTTTATTAAAATGGCGATTTTCAAAAGCTTTTCATGTTTCAAACGAATCGATTGAACGATTCGATTTTATTTCTACAGCCACAATCAATTGAACGAATCGATTGACCGATTCGCTTGAACGAATCGATTGAACGATTTGATTTTCAAACGCTTTTCATTTTATGTCATGTGTTGATGAAGTGAAGGAGGATTGTTGTGTTTTGATGATGGATGATTGGTTTCAGAGTGCATAGAAATGCAAAAAAGAGATAAGATGGGAAGCAAATGGAAATCAAATTTAAAACAATAGTTAACAATACTGCAAGTGCAATGTAAAATATTATTTTGTGTGGAGTGAATGCAGGTGCTTTTCCGGTTTTATAACTAATAGTTATAATGTTCACGTAGTTGGTTTCATGTGCTTCTTTTTATATTTTCAGATAAAGATAAACACTTTTATCTTTTTCAAAGAAGGAAGAACACGCTGCAGTAATGATACAACGGAATATTGGTTGGTTTATGTGATTTAACTGTGAAACTGTCTGCTAATGTATATATTTTTGATACAATGGAATACTAGCTTTAAGTGTTTGTCAGGTACATATTTTTATATTTTTCAGAGAAAGATAAATACTTCTATCTTTTTTAGAAAAGGAAGAACAACTTGCAATAATGATCTAAATCATAGTGGCATACTTGAACTTTTTTTGTATACTGTGTACTACAGTACAATGAAAATTGTGAGCAATGCAGAAGTCGTAGCTATTGTTTTTAACACAAAAAGATAATTAAAAAGGAAGAACACCCAACTGCGTAATTTCCCACTGTTCTTTCCAACTCTTTTATACACAAATTTTCACAGCTCATTTATGGTTTTAACTCCGCAACAAAGAACAATTAACAAAAAAAAAACCTATGGTCACCAGAAAAAAACAAATAAACATGACTCTGCAAGTTCATAGCCATTCTATTTACAAGCACAACAATAAGCAATATGACTACGACTATCATGGTAGTTCAGTCTCCATATCGCTGCACCCTTTAAATAACGCTTGTTGATCCTCGAATTCCTACAAAGGAAATTTGAATATGTATCAACAAGGATGAAATTAGAAAGAAAGAAAAATAATTGATAAAATGATAACATATTTTTGACTTAGTTAGTCTACCATGAATTTGGAGTTATATGCTCTTGTGTTGTAATTTATTATGTAACTAAATTTTGGCATATCTTTTGATATCCATAATCAACTAAAAGCATTTCGTTATAATTTATTATGTAACTAAGTTGTTTGTACAAAAACGTAAATGCTTTTATCTTTTTTATGCAGGCTTTAAATCAAGTTCATATGGTATGTAATAATTGTATATAATAAGTAAAACATCAAATTTGCTTAACATGTACCCTTTTTTCAAACATAAGTAGAGCTAAACATGTAATTATCTTTTTTAAATCTAAAGTTTGGTTTTGAAAAGATAGATGCAACTATCTTTTTTAAATCTGAAATAAATTAAGATATTCTACTAAACATTTAAAAATTGTTAATTACAAAAATGCAATTTTGTAATCAAAAGTTCAGTTTTATCATTAACATTCCATATTTGCAATTAACAATTAACACATGACATATATATTCATTTATCTTTTTTTAAATCTGAAGTTCAATTTTTAAAAGATAGATGCATCTATCTTTTTTAAGTCTGAAATAAGATAAGATATTCTACTAAACATTTAAAAATTGTTAATTAAAAAATTGCAATTTAGTAATCAAAAGTTCAGTTTTATCATTAATATTGCATATTTGCAACTAACAATTAACACATGACATATATATTCATTTATCTTTTTTAAATCTGAAGCTCGGTTTTGAAAAGATAGATTTAACTATCTTTTTTAAATCAGAAATAAATTAAGATACTCTACTACATTTAAAAATTGTGAAATTGCAATTTTGTAATCAAAAGGTCAGTTTTATCAATAACATTGCATATTTGCAACTAACAATTAACACATGACATATATATATATATATATATATATATATATTAAATCTGAAGTTCAGTTTTGAAAAGATAGACGCATCTATCTTTTTTAAATTTGAAATAAAATAGGATATTCTATGTAAAAAATAAACATGTTAATATTTATCATTTAGTAAAAGATAAAATAAGATATTCTATGTAACTTATCTTTTATTCTACTAAATCTGAAGTAAAATTACATATTCTATGTAACTTATCTTTTATCTTTTAGTAAAAGATAGATGCAATTATCTTTTTTAAATATGAAATAAAATAAGTTATTCTATGTAAAAAAATAAACATGTTAATATTTATCATTTGGTTAAAGATAAAATAAGATATTCTATGTAACTTATCTTGTATTATACTAAATATGAAATAAAAAAAGATATTCTATGTAACTTATCTTTTATCTTTTAGTAAAAGATTAATGCAATTAACTTTTTACAATCTGAAATAAAATAAGTTATTCTATGTAAAAAAATAAACATGTTAATATTTATCATTTAGTTAAAGATAAAATAAGATACTCTATGTAACTTATCTTTTATCTTTCAGTAAAAGATAGATGCAATTATCTATTTTAAATCTGAAATAAAACAAGGTATTCTATGTAAAAAATAAACATGTTAATATTTATCATTTAGTAAAATATAAAATAAGACATTCTATGTAACTTATTTTGTATTCTACTAAATATGAAATAAAAAAGATATTCTATGTAACTTATATTTTAGTAAAAGATAGATGCAATTATCTTTTTTAAAATATGAAATAAAGTATGATATTATGTGTAAAAAATAAACACGTTACTATTTATCATTTAGTAAAAGATAAAATAAGATATTCTATGTAACTTATCTTTTAATGCTTTTATCACAATGATTCCAAATCATAAGAAAAAAAAACAAATATGTTTAAAATGTATCAGTAATTATCAAATATTACTAAGGTTTAATACGTAGTTAAATCATTCAAATCAAAAGATAAACACCTTTATCTTTTCAAGTTGTCAAATAAATTAACATCTACATTGAATATATATGTATGAACAGTTTCATCATCACTATAAATTGATTCATATTACGTATTATTAACCCACTGAGTATATACATATGATTAACAAAACAAAAAAATATGTTTTACATGTATCAGTAATTTTTAAATATTACTAAATTTGAATACGTAATTAAATAATTCAAATCAAAAGATAAACACCTTTATCTTTTTAAGTTGTGAAACAAAATAAAATCTACCACTGAATATATATGTATAAACTGTTTTATATAGCAAATAAAATCAATCAATGAATGGCTACTTACTTCAGCTAACAAAAACAATCAATATATAACAAACAAAAAAAATCGAGGAACAACAAACAACGAAGATAAACAAATACTTACTTGTTTAACAACGAACACAAATCGTGTCTTGCAAATAGTGAATAGAAATTGTGTCTTAGTTTCGTCACCTGGATAAAGGTGAGGCGATTAACATCAGCAATCGATATATAACAAATAAAAGAAATAAACAATTACTTACTTGTTCAGTTGAGAAAAGTGATGCGGTTGGATTTCTTCAGCCAATCGACAAATCAGCTGAGGCGATTTTGTTTCGAAAGTAGATTAACAACAGATTTGATTTTCAAAGTATAAAGATGAAGAAGAAAGCGGATTTGAAATCGATTTGGAGTTTTTTTTAGCGTCGAGAATGCATACGAAATGAGACAATAAAATTCTGTCCTTAAAAATAATTATTTTAAACCCGCGTCCTTAAAATTAATTGGTTGAGGGGGCTAAGCCCTTATTGTAAAATGTCCTTTTCCTAAAACTGACACGACCCGAACTTCCCCGTGAAGAAAAGCACGGATAGCATTGAGAACAGGACAAAATAGAGCGCATACAGAAGAACATTTCATTGTTATTACAACAATTCCATCAGATACAAGAATATACAGAGTATAAATGAATAAATTACATTCGATAAATATCAGAGATTACACTAAATTACATAGCAGCGGAAAATAATACAAAAGCACAACTAGAAGTGATGCACGGATACAGAGCTTTCCGAGCATCGTTCCAGCTGTAAACCAAGTTCCTGTGAATATAAATCTGCAAAACCAAAACTACTAGCTGCCCGTGCGGAAAATAGGGGCACCCAGAGTTTAGGTTAAAACAATAAACTCCAGGTCAGTCATGTGACTGGTGTGAGAACTAAAACAGTTATAATTCTTTATTTTAAAGTTCGGTAAATCAAGGGACCACGCCGTATAACACGGAACGGGTTTCCTCCCAAGAATACCAGTGCATAAAACAAACAGCGCAATGCTAAATAAAGAAAAATGAAGCTGTTATAAGACCCAGGTCCCATCACACAATGCAACGCAAGCCGGAGGATAGGGTTTTTACCTTATAACAGCCAAAACATGCTTGATACGTTTAAAACACATTATTTGATACTATTATAGGTGTATAGTGTCAAAATAATTTCAATCATAAATATCAATCATAGGCGGCATGAATGACCCATACCACTATGTCGCCATACTAGGTTCTACAAATAAAACCGCAATATCACGTATTGGAAATTGGATTTCCGTCATGAGTCGAGGCAAGGGGCAAGCTCCTCTCCGCGTTCGAGACACTCTAGCAAATGCCTCAGGACCCCACTCTGATCCTTTGGAACCTCCAAGGCCGGTCCTCTCTTACTTTTGAGGATTAGTTATTCCTGAACACGCGTTTCCCGGTCCTTACAGACCTATATCCGAGGCGCCTCATATCCAACAACCACACAGGTGAAAAGTATATAAATGTCAGGGCTGGTAGGTCACTGACACCACCCTAGCTAGAAAGAAACGTCGTGCACTCCTTGGGTCCGTATCCCGTTTTTGACTCATACCGAGGTGTGAGGCTCGCGAATTCACGTTATACACAAAGCTACGCCACGCAGGCCGTGCTTTGATCATCAACCACAAGACTTTGCTTTTCAACAAAAGCCTTGATCAATTGCCACTTACGCATGCCACATTGGCAATTCACTCCATGCGACTGATGTCCATCGATATACAACCTCTGAGCTCGTACGTCTCAGAGAAGGGCGTTAAGCAAGAGAATAAATTCTCCGCTGCCAAACAGATGCATATTTAATAGAGATCAATCAACACAGAATAAAATCCAATGTCAGACACACAATCCATTTACAAGTTCGTTCTGGGTCTGAACGAAACCGGAGGCACTTTCCTCGCATATCCATCCATCTCCAAGTACGTCTGGACGATCACCAACTGTTTCCCTCATCCTGGGTGTACAGACCAATCAAGATCATCAGTAATCACCCAAACGATGTGAAGACTTCCGGTCTTCAACCACCGTCTTCATCTTCGACATCTCGTCGAATCGGTTATTCAGAATGGGTATAAACCCGGCCTTTCTGAATAACCCACGTATATAATAAACAAATGTTACACGAACACAACAAACGCCTCATTCCAATTCAGAATATTCTTTTATTCACAAAATCACATTCTTAGGGAAAGGTTCCCATTAATTTTATCAAAGATAAATTCTTCTAAATTTATTCTTTAATCTTCCTTTGGATATCATTTCAAACTAGTTGGGATTAGCGAACCACACCGAAGTAATTATTTGTTTTATTTCCCAATCCCAACCTATATATCCCATGGAGAAAACTGGTAATACTCCACATCTAACACCACGGTGTTATCGGTAAAATTAATTACCATTTCACGCTCAAATCTAATTAAAGATTTAACTATCGCTTTGGAGCAAAACTGGTGGTACTCCATTCTCGATCACCTTTCAGATTTGATAATTTAAATTATCAATTCACATTTTTAATATAATTAAAGATTCATTAAAACTCCACTTAGTTTTAATCTTTTCAAAAATCGATATCTTGCCTTTAACTGGGTTAAAGAACCAACGTCATCTAAAACACGATTCACGATAAACCCAAATCACATTTGATATTAAATACCAGGCTCTGAATAGAAAATATATCGGCTTATATTCAATATCAAATTCTGAAACCAACATATATCATATTGGAAATAACGATATAAAATATATCTTTCAAATTTCCATAACAATATCTGTATAGTCACGAAATCCAACATCGAAATATCCCGAAGATAATTTCGATTCAACTCCAGCCCAATCCACGTATTAGGAATATTGATTATTTTTAAAATCACTTTCAAATTCAATTTATTTATTTCACTAATAAATTGATTTTAATTCTAGTTCAAAACTAGTTCATTTCGACAAAAATCTATTTTTATCTTTTCAAATGTGGAATTTTCCAGCCCAATTCTTTCCAATTCACATATTATAATTTTACACAAATTATAGATATTTTTATAAATTTTATCAAGGCCCGTACAGTCGATTTCCATCAACGGCTATCGAACTGCACTTACAGCGACCTTTTTCGAATTTGATTTGGACATAATTCCAAATCCAACCGTTAGGTTTCAAATTTCTAATATTCATTGGAAAGCTCTTTTCGATACGAACCCAACGGTTCCGGTTTTAGGAGAATCCGACGGTCGGATCTCCCGCAATGTCCGTTTGAAATAAATGGTCGAAATTCACGAACTACCGCGGCGCGGCGCGTTCTATTCAGGCCATTATATATATAATATATATATATTTCGTCGATTTCCTTTTAAAACGAATTTTATAAATATTTCTACATTCGTTTCAAAACAATTTCAACTTCCATTCTAATTCAAATCAAAATTGAATTCTTCTTTATAAATTCGTTTTAAAATTCAATTCTATTCAATTCATTTGAATTCATTTGAATTCGCTTTCAATTCAATTCATTTCGAAATCGTTTTCAATTCAATTCATTTCGAAATCGTTTTCAATTCAATTTATTTCGAAATCGTTTTCAGTTCAATTCATTTCGAAATCGTTTTCAATTCAATTCATTTCGAAATCGTTTTCAATTCAATTCATTTCGAAATCGTTTTCAATTCAATTTATTTCGAAATCGTTTTCAATTCAATTCATTTCGAAATCGTTTTCAATTCAATTTACAACGAATAAAATCGATATAAATATCGTTCACGTCAAAATGGCGCAAAACTAATCAACACGGCTTTATATTTTTCACAACTTCTTTATTTTATTCAACAAATGAATATTTATCCCATTCAACACATGAATCTAGATTTTTTTTCAACCCACGACTAATCTCAACACATGAGTACTGTCAACACATCACTATTTTTGTTATGTAAAATATTTTATAAAACTATGGTATCTATCGTTTGATTTTCAATTAGACTTCTACTGGGAAGTAGTTCTAATTTTAAATATGATAAAGATGTAATTTTTTTATTATATAAAATATTTCACTCAACACATGAACATCGTCAACACATGACTATTTTTATATTCAACACATGAATTTTCTTTTATAATATTCATTATTTTCCCGATTGGAATGAGGCCCAATCAATCACCATATAACGTTAATTATATGGATTCCATACAACACATGTATATAATAGCTTTGAAAAATAATCAACCATCAACCAAAGTGCACCACATAACTGCATAAGCACCAAATATAATTAATCGACGCTTACACAGTCTGTCGACCAATCGATCGACAATAATTAAATAATTGGGATTAGTGTACGCCAAATATCATCCCAACACCCGTGTGGGGTTTCAAATCAACAAACACACATTTTTGTTTGTGCAGTTGGGCGATGTGTAAAATTTATCGACCCAATCAATGTCAGTCAAATCAGTGTATATAAACAAATCGGCCGATTTGTTTATAAATATTTTATTTATTCACATTCACGTTAAAAATTATATTTTTAACGATAAAATATTCTATTTCAACACTTGAATTTCTATTCATTTTATTTACACAATAAAAATGATATTTTTGTTTTTCTAACATATTTTAGAAAATTTCGGCGGCATAACGACACGATACTAGAAACGGGACGAGGCCTAGCCTTATCCCCGGTCTAGTGAAGGCCCACGCCATTCACACATCAATCAAATCCATTTCAATTCACCAAACAATTCAATTCAAACCAAATCATCTAACTAATCTATGCAACCAAAACAAACAAGTCCATGGTTTGTGGACGATTGTGTCGGGTGCTACTAAGCACTGTCTGCATCCTAGTATATATATATAACTAAAAAGAGAGAATTTGAGTGAGAAGTTCTCACCGATAGCTATCCAGCTCCACGACACTTCATTTATAGAAATCTTCTTCATCCTCGCCTTTCTATCGTCTTCTTGTGCCCGTAGTCACTATATATATAAAAATCACACATTTTTATATTTCGATGTCTTTAAAATAAAAATCACATTTTTATTTATTCACTTTCAATCTAAAAATCATATTTTTATAATCACTTCATATATTTAAAAATCGAATTTTTACTACTATGTTATATAGATAAAAATTATATTTTTATCACGCTATTTTCTATATAAAGATTTCGCCTTTTTAAATTTAAAGATTCCACCTTTTTAAATTTAAAGATTTCACCTTTTTAAATTTAAAGATTTCACCTTTTTAAATTTAAAGATTTCACCTTTTTAAATTTAACCACTTTATCTCAACGTAGATAAAATAAAAATCAGATTTTTATTTCGTTACATACACAAGGATGATATTTTTATATTCTCTATCCTATAAAGATTATATTTTTAATACTTTAAAAATATAAAAATCATATTTTTAATATTTCTATATAGTAAAGATTATATTTTTAATACTTTAAAAATATAAAAATCATATTTTTACTTCTTCGACTCAATAAAAATTCCGTCTTTTCTATTCTAAAGATTTCACCTTTTCTAAAATCTCATTATAAAAATCACATTTTTCTGTTTTAAAACAAAACTGATTTTCTATTTTAAAATAAATTTCAGAATTTATAAACAAAGTATATTAAACAAATTTCAGAATTTATAAACAAAGTATATTAATGTAAATAAAATTCATAGAAACTTACTGTTGTCTCTACGTTGGACTGAGGGCAAGGTCGCCGGAGCAGCTATGGCGCCGGGGGGGGGGGGGGGGGGGAGGATCCTGATCGCCGCCGGCGGTCTCTGGGCTTGGTGGCAGTCTCGCGGTGGTTAGCGGAGCATGGGCGAGGGGGGGTGGCTTCATCGCGCGGCTAGGGTTCTAAAGGGGGAGGGGGCTAGCGTCGGTTTCCGTTCGACGAAGAGGGAGCGCGGAGGGAAGGAGGAGGTGGATCGGAAGGGGAGGGAGGGGTCTCGCGGTGGAGGCGCCTGGCTGCGGCGCCGCTGGGGGGGGGGGGGCGCGAGGTGGCGGCGGCGGCTCTCCCCCCCGTCGCCCTCGTCTGTCCTCTTTTTTTTTTTTTTTTATTCTGAATCGGGAAAGAAGAATATAAGAAGGGGGGCTTTTATAAATTTTTTATTATTTAATTGATTAATTTTTAATTTTTAAATCCATGAAGGTGAGATTTTTCATACGACCTCTAAACGAGGCCCACCGCCTGTCGTCCATAGCGTATTACCCCCATTCCGAACACAATGGGATATGTATCGTTGGCTGATTCGATCGCCTCGATAAGTTTCCGTTGAATTTACATTTAAATCGCTATATTGAATTTTAAACGTACATTTCAAATTACCGGGGTCACATACTAACTCTAAAAATTCTCGAAAAATATTTTCTAGCTTCGTATTGACGATACGGTCCTAACAAAACTAGTTTCGTCGAATTCTGAGACCGTTAGAAAAATGGCCAATTTCCAGTCGATTAAAATCAACTGAAATGGTCAAAACACGTTTTCCTTTGCCACGCTCACATATTGATTCGAAAAATTATGAAATTTGAAACCTAGCAATAATTTGACACTGCGGACCCAACAAAAGTGGTTTCGTCGAAATCCGAGGTCATTTGCAAAATGTCCATTTTTAAGGGCCTGAATTCCATAGCGACTATTCAGAATTTTCAACTGGACATATCTTATCATTCCCGCTACGAAATCTTGATTTGTCGGATTCGTTGGAAAGATATCCACAATTAGATTCCATTATTTTTGGTTTCACTAAAATCCGGATTGTTTTGCACCCGGTACATTCAATTGAAGTTTGAAATCGAATTATCGAACTACCGCGCCATTTTCAATTCTATTTATAATTATATATAAATATTTATATTCTAACGACGACGTATATAATATATACGTCGAATTCCATTCAAAATAAATTTCTCGTCGATATTATTTAAAATAATCTATTTTAAATATTCAAAATTCGCCAAAATTGCCAAAATAAAAATTTTAAACTGGCCCAGATTTTCGGGTTATTACAATCTCCCCCACTCAAAACTTTTCGTCCCCGAAAAGGAATAAAGTCGAAAGTGGTTTGATCAATAAGCTCCACATTCGGTCTGGCTTCCATTCTCCAACTTTTCAGTTTCTGAGAATTTTCAAAATTTCAAAAATTTGGCTAACACCCTAAATTTTCGAAAAATTTCGCCATAACCTCCCCTGCACCGGGAGCATCGGGGAATTTCAAATAGCTTCCCCGGTCCTTCAGATCTCAAAAAGAAAAAGAAAAAGCCAAGCGGCTAGCCAATAGGCTCACAAAATCATCATCACCCAAACAAAACAGGAAATTATGTAGTAAACATGTACCTATTTGTCGGGCAAACAAATTTTATTCTCTGCTCTAGCCTCCTTGCTATGACCTGTTCAATATATACATGTATATGCAAGCAGATGCGACCAATTTTCAATATAGTTCAATATTCGGTTCAATTAGGCATAAATGGTTAAAATTATCAAACAAATAAACAAACAACACAAACATCAATCAATTAGTAGATTAGAGTTTCAAATTCATAATTTTGATATATATACAAAAATCATGTTTTTGATGCCAATTCACAACAATGTATTCTATCTATATTAGTTTTGGTTCTCACACCAGCCTAATGGAAATATATAGAAATCGCACCTTCGAAATTCGAATATGAATACTGATGATGATGCACCATCATCAGAATCATCCTCGGATGTCTAGAATGTGATTCTATATCTATCCAGTATATTAAAACTTCGAATATACGTTCATGACGCGTATACGCGAAATCTATATATACTCGATTGTCCATATTCAAAATAAATAAATATTCAAATACGTATAAAACGATTTAAATTTTCAAAACAAAATTGTTTTCATTTGAAAAAATATACTCTTAACACTCGTTCTAGGATACTACTGATCCTATCTCTAACGAGTCATTCTAATTGGATATTGCTAATCCAATATCTGATGAATTCTTTCGTATGGTTCTAATGTGTCTTGTTCTCGAGCTCTGTAAACCAAAGCTCTGATACCAAACTGACACGACCCGAACTTCCCCGTGAGGGAAAGCACGGATAGCGTTGAGAACAGGACAAAATAGAACGCATACAGAAGAACATTTCATTGTTATTACAACAATTCCATCAGATACAAGAATATACAGAGTATAAATGAATAAATTACATTCGATAAATATCAGAGATTACACTAAATTACATAGCAGCGGAAAATAATACAAAAGCACAACTAGAAGTGATGCACGGATACAGAGCTTTCCGAGCATCGTTCCAGCTGTAAACCAGGTTCCTGTGAATATAAATCTGCAAAACCAAAACTACTAGCTGCCCGTGCGGAAAATAGGGGCACCCAGAGTTTAGGTTAAAACAATAAACTCCAGGTCAGTCATGTGACTGGTGTGAGAACTAAAACAGTTATAATTCTTTATTTTAAAGTTCGGTAAATCAAGGGACCACGCCGTATAACACGGAACGGGTTTCCTCCCAAGAATACCAGTGCATAAAACAAACAGCGCAATGCTAAATAAAGAAAAATGAAGCTGTTATAAGACCCAGGTCCCATCACACAATGCAACGCAAGCCGGAGGATAGGGTTTTTACCTTATAACAGCCAAAGCATGCTTGATACGTTTAAAACACATTATTTGATACTATTATAGGTGTATAGTGTCAAAATAATTTCAATCATAAATATCAATCATAGGCGGCATGAATGACCCATACCACTATGTCGCCATACTAGGTTCTACAAATAAAACCGCAATATCACGTATTGGAAATTGGATTTCCGTCATGAGTCGAGGCAAGGGGCAAGCTCCTCTCCGCGTTCGAGACACTCTAGCAAATGCCTCAGGACCCCACTCTGATCCTTTGGAACCTCCAAGGCCGGTCCTCTCTTACTTTTGAGGATTTGTTATTCCTGAACACACGTTTCCCGGTCCTTACAGACCTATATCCGAGGCGCCTCATATCCAACAACCACACAGGTGAAAAGTATATAAATGTCAGGGCTGGTAGGTCACTGACACCACCCTAGCTAGAAAGAAACGTCGTGCACTCCTTGGGTCCGTATCCCGTTTTTGACTCATACCGAGGTGTGAGGCTCGCGAATTCACGTTATACACAAAGCTACGCCACACAGGCCGTGCTTTTGTCATTAACCACAAGACTTTGCTTTTCAACAGAAGCCTTGATCAATTGCCACTTACGCATGCCACATTGGCAATTCACTCCATGCGACTGATGTCCATCGATATACAACCTCTGAGCTCGTACGTCTCAGAGAAGGGCGTTAAGCAAGAGAATAAATTCTCCGCCGCCAAACAGATGCATATTTAATAGAGATCAATCAACACAGAATAAAATCCAATGTCAGACACACAATCCATTTACAAGTTCGTTCTGGGTCTGAACGAAACCGGAGGCACTTTCCTCGCATATCCATCCATCTCCAAGTACGTCTGGACGATCACCAACTGTTTCCCTCATCCTGGGTGTACAGCCCAATCAAGATCATCAGTAATCACCCAAACGATGTGAAGACTTCCGGTCTTCAACCACCGTCTTCATCTTCGACATCTCGTCGAATCGGTTATTCAGAATGGGTATAAACCCGGCCTTTCTGAATAACCCACGTATATAATAAACAAATGTTACACGAACACAACAAACGCCTCATTCCAATTCAGAATATTCTTTTATTCACAAAATCACATTCTTAGGGAAAGGTTCCCATTAATTTTATCAAAGATAAATTCTTCTAAATTTATTCTTTAATCTTCCTTTGGATATCATTTCAAACTAGTCGGGATTAGCGAACCACACCGAAGTAATTATTTGTTTTATTTCCCAATCCCAACCTATATATCCCATGGAGAAAACTGGTAATACTCCACATCTAACACCACGGTGTTATCGGTAAAATTAATTACCATTTCACGCTCAAATCTAATTAAAGATTTAACTATCGCTTTGGAGCAAAACTGGTGGTACTCCATTCTCGATCACCTTTCAGATTTGATAATTTAAATTATCAATTCACATTTTTAATCTAATTAAAGATTCATTAAAACTCCACTTAGTTTTAATCTTTTCAAAAATCGATATCTTGCCTTTAACTGGGTTAAAGAACAAACGCCATCTAAAACACGATTCACGATAAACCCAAATCACATTTGATATTAAATACCAGGCTCTGAATAGAAAATATATCGGCTTATATTCAATATCAAATTCTGAAACCAACATATATCATATTGGAAATAACGATATAAAATATATCTTTCAAATTTCCATAATAATATCTGTATAGTCACGAAATCCAACATCGAAATATCCCGAAGATAATTTCGATTCAACTCCAGCCTAATCCACGTATTGGGAATATTGATTATTTTTAAAATCACTTTCAAATTCAATTTATTTATTTCACTAATAAATTGATTTTAATTCTAGTTCAAAACTAGTTCATTTCGACAAAAATCTATTTTTATCTTTTCAAATGTGGAATTTTCCAGCCCAATTCTTTCCAATTCACATATTATAATTTTACACAAATTATAGATATTTTTATAAATTTTATCAAGGCCCGTACAGTCGATTTCCATCAACGGCTATCGAACTGCACTTACAGCGACCTTTTTCGAATTTGATTTGGACATAATTCCAAATCCAACCGTTAGGTTTCAAATTTCTAATATTCATTGGAAAGCTCTTTTCGATACGAACCCAACGGTTCCGGTTTTAGGAGAATCCGACGGTCGGATCTCCCGCAATGTCCGTTTGAAATAAATGGTCGAAATTCACGAACTGCCGCGGCGCGTTCTATTCAGGCCATTATATATATAATATATATATATTTCGTCGATTTCCTTTTAAAACGAATTTTATAAATAGTTCTACATTCGTTTCAAAACAATTTCAACTTCCATTCCAATTCAAATCAAAATTGAATTCTTCTTTATAAATTCGTTTTAAAATTCATTTCTATTCAATTCATTTGAATTCATTTGAATTCGCTTTCAATTCAATTCATTTCGAAATCGTTTTCAATTCAATTCATTTCGAAATCGTTTTCAATTCAATTTATTTCGAAATCGTTTTCAGTTCAATTCATTTCGAAATCGTTTTCAATTCAATTCATTTCGAAATCGTTTTCAATTCAATTCATTTCGAAATCGTTTTCAATTCAATTTATTTCGAAATCGTTTTCAATTCAATTCATTTCGAAATCGTTTTCAATTCAATTTACAACGAATAAAATCGATATAAATATCGTTCACGTCAAAATGGCGCAAAACTAATCAACACGGCTTTATATTTTTCACAACTTCTTTATTTTATTCAACAAATGAATATTTATCCCATTCAACACATGAATCTAGATTTTTTTTCAACCCACGACTAATCTCAACACATGAGTACTGTCAACACATCACTATTTTTGTTATGTAAAATATTTTATAAAACTATGGTATCTATCGTTTGATTTTCAATTAGACTTCTACTGGGAAGTAGTTCTAATTTTAAATATGATAAAGATGTAATTTTTTTATTATATAAAATATTTCACTCAACACATGAACATCGTCAACACATGACTATTTTTATATTCAACACATGAATTTTCTTTTATAATATTCATTATTTTCCCGATTGGAATGAGGCCCAATCAATCACCATATAACGTTAATTATATGGATTCCATACAACACATGTATATAATAGCTTTGAAAAATAATCAACCATCAACCAAAGTGCACCACATAACTGCATAAGCACCAAATATAAATAATCGACGCTTACACAGTCTGTCGACCAATCGATCGACAATAATTAAATAATTGGGATTAGTGTACGCCAAATATCATCCCAACACCCGTGTGGGGTTTCAAATCAACAAACACACATTTTTGTTTGTGCAGTTGGGCGATGTGTAAAATTTATCGACCCAATCAATGTCAGTCAAATCAGTGTATATAAACAAATCGGCCGATTTGTTTATAAATATTTTATTTATTCACATTCACGTTAAAAATTATATTTTTAACGATAAAATATTCTATTTCAACACTTGAATTTCTATTCATTTTATTTACACAATAAAAATGATATTTTTGTTTTTCTAACATATTTTAGAAAATTTCGGCGGCATAACGGCACGATACTAGAAACGGGACGAGGCCTAGCCTTATCCCTGGTCTAGTGAAGGCCCACGCCATTCACACATCAATCAAATCCTTTTCAATTCACCAAACAATTCAATTCAAACCAAATCATCTAACTAATCTATGCAACCAAAACAAACAAGTCCATGGTTTGTGGACGATTGTGTCGGGTGCTACTAAGCACCGTCTGCATCCTAGTATATATATATAACTAGAAAGAGAGAATTTGAGTGAGAAGTTCTCACCGATAGCTATCCAGCTCCACGACACCTCATTTATAGAAATCTTCTTCATCCTCGCCTTTCTATCGTCTTCTTGTGCCCGTAGTCACTATATATATAAAAATCACACATTTTTATATTTCGATGTCTTTAAAATAAAAATCACATTTTTATTTATTCACTTTCAATCTAAAAATCATATTTTTATAATCACTTCATATATTTAAAAATCGAATTTTTACTACTATGTTATATAGATAAAAATTATATTTTTATCACGCTATTTTCTATATAAAGATTTCGCCTTTTTAAATTTAAAGATTTCACCTTTTTAAATTTAAAGATTTCACCTTTTTAAATTTAAAGATTTCACCTTTTTAAATTTAAAGATTTCACCTTTTTAAATTTAAAGATTTCACCTTTTTAAATTTAAAGATTTCACCTTTTTAAATTTAACCACTTTATCTCAACGTAGATAAAATAAAAATCAGATTTTTATTTCGTTACATACACAAGGATGATATTTTTATATTCTCTATCCTATAAAGATTATATTTTTAATACTTTAAAAATATAAAAATCATATTTTTAATATTTCTATATAGTAAAGATTATATTTTTAATACTTTAAAAATATAAAAATCATATTTTTACTTCTTCGACTCAATAAAAATTCCGTCTTTTCTATTTTAAAGATTTCACCTTTTCTAAAATCTCATTATAAAAATCACATTTTTCTGTTTTAAAACAAAACTGATTTTCTATTTTAAAATAAATTTCGGAATTTATAAACAAAGTATATTAAACAAATTTCAGAATTTATAAACAAAGTATATTAATGTAAATAAAATTCATAGAAACTTACTGTTGTCTCTACGTTGGACTGAGGGCAAGGTCGCCGGAGCAGCTATGGCGCTGGGGGGGGGGGGGGGGGGGAGGATCCTGATCGCCGGCGGCGGTCTCTGGGCTTGGTGGCAGTCTCGCGGTGGTTAGCGGAGCATGGGCGAGGGGGGGTGGCTTCATCGCGCGGCTAGGGTTCTAAAGGGGGATGGGGCCAGCGTCGGTTTCCGTTCGACGAAGAGGGAGCGCGGAGGGAAGGAGGAGGTGGATCGGAAGGGGAGGGAGGGGTCTCGCGGCGGAGGCGCCTGGCTGCGGCGCCGCTGGGGGGGGGGGGGGGCGCGAGGTGGCGGCGGCGGCTCTCCCCCCCGTCGCCCTCGTCTGTCCTCTTTTTTTTTTTTTTATTCTGAATCGGGAAAGAAGAATATAAGAAGGGGGGCTTTTATAAATTTTTTATTATTTAATTGATTAATTTTTAATTTTTAAATCCATGAAGGTGAGATTTTTCATACGACCTCTAAACGAGGCCCACCGCCTGTCGTCCATAGCGTATTACCCCCATTCCGAACACAATGGGATATGTATCGTTGGCTGATTCAATCGCCTCGATAAGTTTCCGTTGAATTTACATTTAAATCGCTATATTGAATTTTAAACGTACATTTCAAATTACCGGGGTCACATACTAACTCTAAAAATTCTCGAAAAATATTTTCTAGCTTCGTATTGACGATACGGTCCTAACAAAACTAGTTTCGTCGAATTCTGAGACCGTTAGAAAAATGGCCAATTTCCAGTCGATTAAAATCAACTGAAATGGTCAAAACACGTTTTCCTTTGCCACGCTCACATATTGATTCGAAAAATTATGAAATTTGAAACCTAGCAATAATTTGACACTGCGGACCCAACAAAAGTGGTTTCGTCGAAATCCGAGGTCATTTGCAAAATGTCCATTTTTAAGGGCCTGAATTCCATAGCGACTATTCAGAATTTTCAACTGGACATATCTTATCATTCCCGCTACGAAATCTTGATTTGTCGGATTCGTTGGAAAGATATCCACAATTAGATTCCATTATTTTTGGTTTCACTAAAATCCGGATTGTTTTGCACCCGGTACATTCAATTGAAGTTTGAAATCGAATTATCGAACTACCGCGCCATTTTCAATTCTATTTATAATTATATATAAATATTTATATTCTAACGACGACGTATATAATATATACGTCGAATTCCATTCAAAATAAATTTCTCGTCGATATTATTTAAAATAATCTATTTTAAATATTCAAAATTCGCCAAAATTGCCAAAATAAAAATTTTAAACTGGCCCAGATTTTCGGGTTATTACAAAATGTTTTCAATTACAATTTTTGAGCAGTATACATGTATATTGAATAAATTCTTTCATTTATAATGTTAAAATTTACTTCTTTAAATGCAATATATGATAAATGTGCATGCTTTCTTTCAACTATTGCTGTTTTTTGGTGATGTGGTCCAAGAAAACTCTATTTTATTTGCCTCTTAACCATAAGCTTTTTGTTTTCATTTGTATTCTGATATTATTCAATTTTTTATGTGTTTGCGTCAGTCTAAAATTAATTACTACTCAGTTGGTTCATACATGAGTTGTTGAAATTTATATTAATTTTACTTTATTATTTTAAAATCACTAGATCAATTTTTGAAAATTTGTTCAGCTTTTGTATCTACATAAGTTAGTATACATTAAATTTAGATAATGAAACACAGTTTAATTTTTTGTGTTCTAATTGGCATGGTTACTCATCTTTGTTCCAGCTGAGGTCCTGAGGAACACACAGATATGTACTTAAGTTATTATACATAAAGTATGTACTTAAATTAGTATACATTTCTTTCGGTTTTATAGGACATTAATATCTGTACTAGCTGAGGTCCTGAGGAGCACGCGGATTTGGAAGAACTGGATCCTGAAATACTTGGATACATGAAGGTAAACATATGGATTATCTATTGGAAATGGCAACCATATTTTATATACTTAATCTTTAACTGTTTAATCGAACTTCCCATTTTTATTATTATTTCTTACATATTATTATACTTAATTTAAAATAATTGTATATTTTATCACTTTATACCCACCTGTTACAAGTTATAGGATAAAATAGTAGTTTAGTAAATTATGTTTTTGTTTGATTCACATAGCTTTCGACTATCATCTAGCAAATTTCTATGATATCTATTTCATTGTAGTGCATGCGTTCTTTCAACTATTGCTGTTTTTTGGTGATGTGGTCCAAGAAAACTCTATTTTATTTGCCTCTTAACCATAAGCTTTATGTTTTGATTTGTAGTTTGATATTGTTCGATTTTTACGTGTTTGCGTCAGTTCGAAATTAATTTAGTACTCATTTGGTTCATACATGAATTGTTGAAATTTACTTTCATTGTACTTTATTATTTTGAAAACATTAGGTCAAATTTTGAAAAATTGTCCACCTTTTGTATCTACTTAAGTTAGTATACATTAAAGTTAGATAATGAAGTACGGTGTAATTTTTTATGTTCTAATTGGCATGGTAACTCATCTTTTTTCCACCTGGGGTCCTGAGGTCCTGCGGAACAGACAGATATGTACTTAAGTTAGTATACATAAAAGTATGTACTTAAGTTAGTATACATAAAAGTATGTACTTAAGTTAGTATACATTTCTTTTGGTTTTATAGAACATTAATATCTGTCCCAGTTGAGGCCCTGAGGAACACACAGATTTGGAAGAACTGGATCCTAAAATACTTGAATACGTGAAGGTAAACATATGGATTATTTATTGGCCTAAATGGAAACATATTTTGTTTACATAATCTTTAACTGTTTAATCAAAGTTCCCATTTTTATTATTATTTCTTACATATAATTATACTTAATTTAAAATAATAAATTTTATCACTTTATACTGACCTGTTACAAGTTATTGGATAAATAGTAGTTTATTGGATTATGTTTTTGTCTAATTCATAAAGCTTTAAACTATCATCTGAGGAGGTTCTATGATACATATTTCATTATAGTCTTATGTTGTCTTCGAACATCTATCGATCATCTTTTAATGGATCATTTATTAGTTCTTTACCTTTGTCACTGTTCACTTTGGTTGAGATTAAACTTTTTTCTTCTGTTAACTTTGGTAGGAATTACTAACAGAACCAGTTATGCAAATAATTTTTATTTATGTCCTATTTACCTGATCATAAGTTATAACATTTCATGTCTTTTGATCTTCAACATATTATATCATAAATCATAACGCCTATTTGTTTTATAAAAAGGGGAATGAGTTGTGGACATTACTTAATTAACCTGACATTTAAAACATTGATATTCTATGAGAAAATACTGATTGTTAAACATTGAATGGATGGGGTCCATATAACAAATATCACATGCAACTCTATTTAGCAAGTCTTCAATGTTTTTGCTGTCCAACAAGCATGTTGTTCTTTAATTTGAACAATTTTTGAATATGGTAATCCTGTTTTTGTAGTTTGAAGATTATAATTGATTTGACTTCAATAATTATTTTTTCTAGTGATATTGTGATGTTTATAATACGATGACCTTGCAATGCAACGGATTACTGGGTAACTTTAGAATTGTCTGCTGATGTATGGCTTTCAAATTGGTTTATATAGACTGTTTATATCTTATTCATTGTCCATCTACTTTTTAGTTGTATGCAATTACATTTTTTTTACTAAATAAATGAATAATATACAAATAATACATTTGATGCTCTTTGCGATGTTTTTCCAGATCTACCACTCTTCCTCGCTTCTGTCAGCGGATCAACCCTTATAATGTCTACGAGGTTAGAAAGGTTTGAGCTTCACGTATTTACTGATGACTGTGTTGAAGCTTTCTTCATTCATAACATCTTTGCTATTATACAAATAATGATAGCATGCATGTCTACATTAGTATTAAATTTGGTTATATTGTTATTTATTTGTTTTTACTACTGTTTCAAATTCATCAATATTTTTCTGATGCTAAATGGAACAAATAGATGGCTAATATTTTGACTAAAACTTTGAATGCAAATTTTGTGAACCTATATTTAATATGCCATTTTATTCTCATCTCAGTACATTTCTCTTGTTTGTTACACACATTTTTTCAATGACCTTATCTTCTTTTTCCTTAAATTATTGTTACACGCAGAGGCATACATATATTACATCTTAAAACTTTATAAATTTATGTATAGAAATATTTATACTCCAAGTTTCTGATTACAATACTGATTTTGGCAGTGTACTAATATTTATTTAAATAGCATTTTTTTCCTTTAAAATTCCACTCCACGCTGCCCCTGATTTTTTGTCATCAAATTACAACTCAAATTTTTAAATACCAACGTTTTAGCTTGCTTATTAGTCCTCCTTCAAATAATTCAATCTTATTTAAATTTCCATATTTAACTCCTTATTTTTGGCAATTTTATTTACACGTCAATTGAGAAGGTATATGCATATAACGACTATTGTCTTCCCCTTTACATCTTCATCTTTTTCCGTTCACGCTCTTTCATCAACATCTCATATCTTCTACTCAATTCTATTCCTCTGCTCCCAAACCTCTATTCTATCGCCTTCATTCAATAATCCCATGGATTCTGAACAGCGAGAACATAGGCGTCTTGCTCAAAGAGCTAGACGTGCTAGGTGTTAAATTTGGTGATACAAAATCACAAATTGATTGGAGCAAATTTGCAAAGAATGGAAAGTAAATATTTTTATAATGAGAATGCACTGATTGCATTTGATGAGATGGCAGAGAAATAAATGAAGGGATTAATTTCTTCCATCTATGCTAAAGAAACAGATTGACTTACTTCCTATGTTTGCACATTTGTTGTTATGGTAATTTGCCTCCATTATATTATTACCATATGTTGGTAATTTAATTGATGACTCACATAGATTTGCACTGGCTATATATTGAGGGGTAGACTTTAGTGTAAACTCATCCTGGCTTGGAGCCAGTGATCCCCAATGGTGTCTCTTCTTGTTAAACCTGATTGAGAATAATTGCTATCAGATTGGATTGATGTTCAATTGCAAATCTAGTTCCTGCTTATTGTGCTTCCGCAAAGGCACAATTTTGCATAACAGATTGGTATCAGAGCCAGGAGATTTGTTTTAAATTGTGCATCAATTATTTCTACAAAGGTTGGTAGATTCAGTGGTGATTATGCTATTACTATTTTGGAGAAAAGGAAGACTTTGGTGGAGGAGATTATGTTGAGAGTGAAGAGCATTCCAATCTGGGAACTTTGACGTGATATGGAGTTTATTGTGAAGAAGCCCTCTGATATGGATGTGGGAAGATGGAAGAAGACGAAGAAGAAGGCGGGTGACGGTTGAAGAACCTAGTCCACAGCAAGGTGGAGAGGTTAATACGGTCACTGCTTATGGTCCTAAGGTGGAGGATCATGGTATCGACAAGGGTCTAGATGTTGATGATACTCGAGGGATCCCGGAGATGAAGAGATCATGTCAAACGGAAGACGGATGTCGAGTTTTGAAATCCACAAAGACGATGGAGATCTTGTGGTATTGCAAGCATTTTTTTAGACCGTTGGTGTATGCACGGTGCAGCTCAAGTGGTAGATGCATCTTTTGCAGGCGGTGGGTTGTGCTTGTAATTGAGGTGTGGTCGTAGTCCTTTCAAATCGACTGGGTGTATCTCGTTGCCCTGAAATCGAGGTTGGTTTTAATTGAGAGAATTAAATTTTGGCCTTGGCGGTGTTGAGATTACTTTGGTGTCTGCCTTCTTTGTTATTTTGGATATTTGCAACATTTTGTTGGCGGACGGGGACGTAGTATGAGCTCGTTAACAATTGTGTGAATGGGGGTGGCTTTGCTGGAACTCATTTGGTAAATATTCATTTTTTTGGTGTATCTCGTTGTGAGATTTTGATTAAAGGTGGAGTTCTGTTGAAGAGTTTTATGTTGCGAAGAGAATTTGATTGGAGATGGGGTGTTACAGATATGTGATTTTGCATCAAGGTGGAGTGTTAAATTTGGTGATACAAAATCACAAATTGATTGGAGCAAATTTGCAAAGAATGGAAAGTAAATATTTTTATAATGAGAATGCACTGATTGCATTTGATGAGATGTCAGAGAAATAAATGAAGGGATTAATTTCTTCCATCTATGCTAAAGAAACAGATTACTTCCTATGTTTGCACATTTGTTGTTATGGTAATTTGCCTCCATTATATTATTACCATATGTTGGTAATTTAATTGATGACTCACATAGATTTGCACTGGCTATATATTGAGGGGTAGACTTTAGTGTAAACCCATCCTGGATTGGAGCCAGCGATCCCCAATGGTGTCTCTTCTTATTAAACCCGATTGAGAATAATTTCTATCAGATTGGATTGATTTTCAATTGCAAACCTAGATCCTGCTTATTGTGCTTCCGCAAAGGCGCAATTTTGCATAACAGATTGAGATATGAGGTTATGCGAACAAGTGGGTATGTGCCTCACACCTGCCACTTCATTTGTGGTATTACAAATGCTTTTGAAGATCGCTAGTGGCGTGGTGCACGGATAAGGGAGGTGCATCATTAGTGGGCGATGGTGGAGGTTTGTAATAGTGTTAATTGAGAAAGAAAGGTTGGAAGTGAGAGCTAAGGGGCTATTGTTTGAGTGGAGGAGATGTTGTGATTTGGTATCAAGGTGGAGTGTTGAAATTGGTGATACGCAAATCACAATTTTGAGCAACAAATAATCTTACATATTTTGTGGAGAGATTTGTTGTTAGATTTTATGGAGAGATTTGGTGCTAGATTTGATGAAGAGATTTGGTGCTAGATTTGATGAAAAAATTTGGTGCTAGATTTTATGGAGAGATATTGGTTGCTATATTTGTGGACATTTATTGCAAGGATATTTGGTGCTTAACCAAATAGTTTTATAACATATATGAAGATATTTTGGGAGCCAAATTTTCTTGGGCATGAAGCCAAGTTTTTCTTGGACATGAAGCAATTCTCACTATAAAAAGGGCTAGCTAATCTCTTCATTAGATGTGGAAAATTTGCCATTATACTTCATTGTCTTTCTCCTCAAATTTTTTAGCCATTAGATATTCTCTACCTATTTCTCAATAAGGTTATTGGTTCAAGTTGTAATTGTTTGTAACGATAGTTGAGATCATTTGTAAACAATTTTTATTAGTGAATCAATAAAGAGGGTGGTTGGGTGGAATATCGTGTGCTCATATTTCCGATATTATTTGTGTTTTTTTTTCAATCAAATTCATCTTTAAGTGATTGGGTGATAAAGATCCAATTTTTCTTGGCATTTTGTCAAGCTTCGGCTACGCACAAAAATCATAACACTAGGGTGTCAGACAATGAACATGAACAACATCTGGCAAACCGTAGACACCGACGCCGTTCGCAATGACTTCAGTCTACTGAATAATAAGCAGAACCTATCAATGGTACTATTTAACATAATATTAAAATATTCTCTTACATTCTTCATGCTTGGTTGTATTTATCTGTCCTCTTACCTCCTTTTTGCACTCTTTTTGAAACAGTCCAAAATGTTGATGTTCCTCTTCAAACACTTACAACATCCCGTAATTGCGGACGAAACTTCGTTGCCAACAATGCCTTTCGTAAACATGTGTTGCCAGAACCAACTATTTGTCCCTTTTGCACAGCAAAAAAAATTGTTTTCGAAACTTCACAGTTCTGGTGTTCAAATGGTAAGAATAATGTTTTTCTACCTTCCTCCTTCACAGTTGCTTGACCTCTTTATTGATCAAACCGAAGTTGACACCCATTTCCGAACTAACATCTGATCCTACAACAATGCTTTCGCTTTCACATCAATGGGTGCAAATATTGATCAAAATTTGGCTAATGCAATGTATGGAGTATATTCATATCGTGCTCACAGTACCATCTACTATCGTATTGGAAGTGTGTTATCTTCCAATGGAATCAGACCAACATATTTTCAGCTTTACATTTACGACACCGAACATGAAACTGAAAATCGACAATTGGATAGTGAAGTACTAAGACCTGAGCTACTTCAACTTATAACGCAAGTTCTGGATTCAGTTAACCCATTTGTTTCCACTCTACGTCAGTTGGGACAGCGTCCTGATATGCGCATGTGTCGAATTCAAATTAAAGAGATCACAGGTGACCGACATCTTCATGAATTGCCTACTGCATCCCAATTTGCAGGCATAATTGTAGGCGACGAAGCAGATGATGTACAAGGTAGGGACATAATTGTCGAAACAAGGTCTGAAAATCTACAACGAGTTCCAGATACGGCTGGATATTATGATCCACTTCAGTATCCACTACTGCTACCTTACGGTCATCACGGTTGGGATTTGAACTTACAGGATAATCAAAACAATCAAATTAGTTGTGCATCTTATTACTCAAATATATTATAGGTACATTTATGCTAATAGATTTTCATATGTCAATACATGCTTAACTGTATTTGCTTCCTACAACATTCAACCTAAATCATGAAAACTTTTACCTTTGCACACCTTTTACTTCCACTTCTGTGTACATTATGTTCTTCCCTACTTATATCATGTTAGTTTTCTACGCTATCATTTCACACTACATGCTTATTTTTTTTTTATGCATGTTGATATTACTACTTACTGTTTTTTACTTTCCTGCACTCGCATTAGCCTGTCTGTCATCACTTCAATTTCTCAATTTTCATATTCGGTTTTGTTATATCGATGATAAAAAACCCAGTTCACATTTTTAATTACGCTTTCCATTTGCTAATACCTTTATTTTCTGTCAGATACCAGTAGGAGACCCGTCGCTACTCCTGCTTGGCGGCCGGCTTTTTCAGCAGTATGTGGTAGCTATGTTTGTTAAAATAGAAACAATGAGACTTAGATTTGTTCGTAGTCATCAGGATAAAATCAGGGCTGATTTATATCAGGGGTTGCAAGATGCGTTGAGCGCAGGCGAAACGTCAACAGGTCTGTTACATATTGTACGACTGTCCAATTTCTTAATTTCCGCTTGCTTCATACACGGTTATTTTCTATATGCTTATACATACTTTCATGGCAGCCAATGTTGGTGTAAAGAAAATTCTTCCATCATCTCGTATTGGTAGTCCACAAGATATGCATCAACGCTATCAAGATGCAATGGCAATAGTTCAAAGGTTTGGAAAACCTGATTTTTTTGTTACGATTACATGTAACGCTAAATGACCTGAAATTACTAACGAATTGCTTCCCGGACAGCAACCGCACGATAGACTTGACTTAACAACTAGAATTTTTTGTGCTAAATTAGAAAATTTAAAACATGATTTATTTGACATAGGCGTTTTAGGCAGCACTATTGCATATGTACACGTTGTTGAATTTCAAAAAAGAGGATTGCCACATGCACATTTTTTACTAATTGTAGCGGACAACGATAAGATTTATAACCCTGATGACTATGATGCCGTTGTTAGAGCTAAAATTCCATATAAGGAGTTGGAATCTGATTTACATGCGGCTGTTGTTGTTAGATCACAGGTTTTTGATTCATGACAAGGAAGAAGAGAAGATCAAAGGAAAAGTGATACAGGTTATGATTATCTATTTAATTGTGTCTTAGATGTGTTATATATTGTTAAAATCTGTCCTCAAATATATAGCATACACAAATGCACTTACGAAAAGACACTTCACAAAAAGACACTTCGCGAAAAGACACTTCGTGAAAAGACACTTCGCGAAAAAACACTTCGCGAAAAAGACACTTTGTGAAAAGTCACTTTGTGAAAAGACACTTCGCGAAAAGACACTTCATCACTTCGTGAAAAGGCACTTTATGAAAAGACACTTCGTCATTTCGCGAAAAGACACTTCGTCACTTCGTGAAAAGACACTTCATGAAAAGACACTTCGTCACTTCACAAAAAGACACTTCGTCGCTTCGTGAAAAGACACTTCGCGAAAAGACACTTCATGGAAAGACATTTCGCGAAAAGACACTTCATCACTTCGCGAAAAGGCACTTCGCGAAAAGACACTTCATGAAAGGACACTTCACGAAAAGACACTTCATCACTTTACGAAAAGACACTTCAAAAAGACTATTCACGAAAAGACACTTCACGAAAAGATACTTCACGAAGAGACACTTCATATTTCCAACGGTCATATTTTATAACGATCATATTTTACAATGGCCATATTTTTTAAAAGGCATCATATTTCATGAAGAGAATCCTTTTCATTTCTAAAAGGAAATGGGTGCATCTCTTTGATAAAACTCTTCATGGAAGTTGACAACTCTTCAACGATTATATATACATTAAAGCATTTTTTTTCACATCACCGAATCTTCTCATATTTTCTGATCATAAACTCTATACATTCTTGCATACTAAAAAGCTCTCCATTATTCAAATTACTTGTTGAATCGTTGAAATTATTTAATATCTCTTGATTCAGTAAGTAATATACTTCCTTCAATCTTCACATACACGTTATATACTTGAGGATAAGATTATAGGAAGGGTGTACTCAACTGTTAGTTATTCGGTGTTATTCAAGAACACAATCAGAAGTCAAACTCTTGTTATTTGTTGAAGTCCTTCGTGTTGTAAGAGGCAAGTTCTGAAGTCCTCGTGTTAATAGAGGCGTGAAATCCCGTTCGGCTGCTCGGGTGTTGTATACCTGTTCCTCCGGGTGAAGTGAGGTTGTTGATTAGTGAAAATCCAGATAGAAGTCTGGGACTGGACGTAGGACGGTGCTCCGAACCAGTATAAAAATTCCTAGTGTGATTTTTCTATTTTTACTATTATACAGTTCTGTGATTATCTATTACTTCATACTTGACTATTGTTCGCCATATTACACGATCCTTGTGTGTATTATACTTGGCAAGTACACACGTACACTTTCATTTGGTATCGGAGCTTGGTGTTCTAGAGATCATAACAACATCCTAGAACAAACGGCAATAAAGAAATCTAGTCAAGGAATTAGAAAGTGGAGGCGCAACAAAGTGGAATCAAGAGAGCAAGGAAGCAAATGTCTCATGGCTAAAGTCAGATCACAATCGGTATATATAGATTCATTATATAAATATCTTTTGTTAGACCATGAAAAATTGTTAAAAGATTTTAAAAGTTTAGGTAAACTTAATGCAGTTATTTTAACCAAGTATAAAGATTGTGAGCAAGAAAATTCCAAACTAAAAGAGGAAATCAATTTTTTAGTTAAACAAGACAAATATTTTGAAAATTCCTTAGAAGTGCTTGTTTTTCAAAAAGATTTCCTTCAAAAAGAAAATGAGTGGCTAGAAGATAAAAACAATGTTCTTTTAAAGGAAATCGATGGTTTACAAAATAAAAATACAACATTAGAAGATTCTTTAAATAATTCTAGTTCTTTAATTTCGTCTCTTGAAAAGACGAATGGAGCTTTAATTGAAAAGAATCTAGAATTATCTAAAGAATGTGAGCTTTTAAAGGTGAATAGTAATATTTTGCAAAATGAAATCTCTGACTCAAAAGAAAGTTCTGAAAAATTACAATCTTCTTTAGATAATTCAGAATCTCAAGTTTTTGATCTCAAAAATGAGAATGAAACCTTAAAAAGGGAGAATTCTGAATTCAATAAGGAAATTAATATCGTAAAAACTGCCAAAATTTCTTTTGAAAATTCCAATCGCGACTTTGGAGTAAAATTTGAAAAATGTATAAATAAGTTTGCGAAATTTAATAAAGGTCAAAATGATTTAAATATGATTTTATCTAGATCTCGACCTTTACATGACAAAAGTGGTTTAGGATATAATAAAACCAATCATAGAAATAGTACTAGATGCGCTTTTATGTACAATAAGAATAGCACTGCTAGTACTAGTACACATCATAGATCCAATTATTATTCGAATACTTCTATGACATCTAGAAGTACGAAAAGAAATATCAATAGAAACCACTTAAGTATTTAGGTTCCTATAGATTGGAGAAACAGAGAAAAATATATTGATGATTATTTTGATTCAGTAGTTAATAATGAAAATTTCATTTTTAAAGGTTCCATTAAACTCTCTTGGGTATGGTTACCTTCTAACTCCTGGACCCAATCGAAACAAGTGGGTACCAAAGTATATACATCATATTTTTTTGCAGGTACACCACAACAAAGAGAAGACTATTTCGGTATCTCTATGGACTTATAATAAATAGTCATGCTTTTTGAAAACTATCTATGCTTGTTTTCTCTTACTTGTTCTCGATTATTGCTTTATCATGTTATATATTCTTTTTAATCGATGACAAAGAGGGAGAAAAATTATGGAATATATATGCATTATACACTAACATTTTGTTACAGGGAAACAAATGGTAAGTACTTTTACATATGCACTAACAAAATGTTGCAGAGAAGCTTTATATTTAGGGGGAGATAAATATATACAAGCATACATTCGGGGGGAGAAAATAAATATGTAACGACCCGTATTCTACGCATCATAGGACCGTAGAATATTTATTTCTTTCACATACGAAGTCGTATGGTCATGTAACTTTGGGAGACGACTATTGTGGTCATTTCCCCTGTTCATGATTTTTCTCGAATTTTAAATGACCATTTTACCCTTAGTTGGCACTGTTTTGGCCATAACTTTTGACTGGAAAGGAATTTTGACCTGAAACCACTTCCATTGGCTCTGGATGATGGTTTACAATTCCGTAGAGTGGTCACATTAGCCAAACGGACTCACCGTTTGGGAGATATGGCTGAAACAAGTTTCAGATGGTGAAAAACAGCTTAATTGGGCTTAACCGGGTGATTAGCAGCTAGGCCCAAAGGGGAATTTCGGGTTTAGAGGTATAGGAGGACTGATTAGGGTTAGGAAATCACTTTCATTTCAGTTTTGAGCCGCCACAAACCTTCTTGAGGCCTTAGTAATGGCTTCCATCCTCTAAAACCACTCCAAAACACATTTTTAGTGAAGATTAAGCCTAAACTACATCAAAACAAGGCCAAATAGCAACAGAGCAAGGTTGGAGCTGCTGCTATACATAGGAATTCGACCCAAACAGAGAGTATTTCAGATTTGGTGTTTCATTTGTGGCCAAGGTGAGTGATTTGCATAGTTTTTGCACTAATTACGGTAATTAAGGGTAATTAGTGAGGATTAGCGGATTTATACACTAATAAATTCTGGAAAAATGTTTAGAAATTATTAAATAATATTTTATGCCTCTGGTAGAAATTTGGTTTAATTTGATTGAGTTTTGTTAACCCTATGATTAGATTTACTTAAACATGTTTAAGGGAAAATAAGGGGTTTTGGGCACATTTGATCCATTTTGACATGTAAATTCATTGTTTTGGTGTTTGTGGTTAGTTTGCTATGTTGTTATGACTATTTGACATGATTTGTGATTGATTAGAATAGTTAGATTTGTCGAAAACGTCGTCGAATGGCGTAAACAAGTTGCTGGAAAAGTTGTAGAAAGTTGTGCAGGGTTTCGGATCGGATCGGATAGGAGACCTGGGCAAGGAACCCGACCCGAACTGGAACCTGGCACAAAAGAAATTTGGCAAGAAGGAAGGCCACTGCTTAAAATCGGAGTAGGAGAGAGCGGATCGGATCGGAACTATGGAGCAGGATCGGATCGGAGTAGGAGAGAGCGGATCGGATCGGAAGAATAATGGAGGCCAGATCAGATCGACTTAATAATAGAAGGCTACGACTGGAGTAAGGCGAAGGGATCGGATCGGAGTAGATGGAAAACGAGGGAGCTGATCGGAGAAGGGGCATGAACTGGAAAGAAGACAGCAACCCGACCCGACCCAGAGGAGGACACCGACCCGACCCGAAGTGAAGTACCCGACCCGAACCGAATGGAAAGATGACAAGGAAGGAGGACCGACCCGAACCGACGAGGGTAATGACTACCGAACCGAACCGAATCCTAGGGCTGCTACTGCACGACAACTCTTCTGAAGACCCACTCCAATTCGACCAAACCCGAGATGCAAAGGAAGTCCAAATGAGAAGCTAGAGCTCAAGATCCAAATGGGAATCAACGAGTTCGCTTCATGATTGGGCTTTGCTGCAGGACGCGTGTTAAGGGGTTATCGATGTCTATAGCTTTGGACCACTATGGTAGGAGGTACGAAGGCGGATTCAGGGCCATTATGGCATTGGTAGGACCAAGGGCTACGACCAATGTGGTGGGTCATTGAAATGTTTGGTCATGACTCCATGTGTTTAGCTTGGTCACAGCAGGGTTTCTACAAGTCGGGATTCGTCGTTACCTCAATTTGTCTAGTGTTCCAAATTGGTAGAAACCGTACGCTTTACGCACTGAGTGAGAAATGTGAGGATGATTGATATGGATGATTTGTTTGCTATCATTGTGACATGCACACCCCACCCCCGTATTCTTACACTATCTATTATGGCACCTTAGAGTATTGTACGGTATGTGGTACTAACTCTTTGGTTGCAGGTCCAGGTTCAGGTATGGTTTAGTATACCTGTTATTATTCTGTTTAGATGCTTATCGCTCATACCAGGCTTTATGTCTGACCCAAAGTTTTATGTCTCCTCTTATTACTCTGGGTGCTCACACGAGCAGACTAGAGACAGGTTAGCTGGTGATGTACGGGTAGATGATCCGGAGACGAGCAGGAGGCTTCCACGTAATATATATATAGTATTCTCCCTGTGTTGTTGAAGATCGCTGCTTGGGCATTGGTGGTGCATCTTCTACTTTAGCTTTCTTTTGTTTGGAGACAGTAAATTTGGAAAATTGTAATAAGCTGTATTTGGATTTCTGCTGCTCTGATGATTGATGTTGATTTTAGTTATCAGCTTATGCACTGTCTCACCTGTTTTATGTCAAGTATATTATTATTATATTTTATTCCATGCGTTGTGAGACATTCTACAGGTTCCTTGATTAGTTCATTCCCTTCTTTCCTTTCTTTGGCGACCGTTCCGTGCTAGTCGGGCATGTGTACAGCGCACTTCCGGAGGAAATGCAGGCTGGTGCGGGGCGGGCCGTCACAAAATAACTCTACAAGATTGCAAGAGGTTGTCATCAATCAAAAAAGGGGGAGAATGTTAGATCACAGGTTTTTGATTCATGACAAGGAAGAAGAGAAGATCAAAGGAAAAGTGATATAGGTTATGATTATCTATTTAATTGTGTCTTAGAGGTGTTATATATTGTTAAAATCTGTCCTCAAATATATATCATACACAAATGCACTTACGAAAAGACACTTCGCGAAAAGACACTTCGTGAAAAGACACTTCGTGAAAAGACATTTCGCGAAAAGACACTTCGTCACTTCGTGAAAAGGCACTTCGTGAAAAGACACTTCATGAAAAGACACTTCGTCACTTCACGAAAAGACACTTCGTCACTTCGTGAAAAGGCACTTCGTGAAAAGACACTTCATGAAAAGACACTTCGTCACTTCGCGAAAAGACACTTCGCGAAAAAACACTTCGCGAAAAGACACTTCATGAAAAGACATTTCGCGAAAAGACACTTCATCACTTCACGAAAAGGCACTTCGTGAAAAGACACTTCATGAAAGGACACTTCACGAAAAGGCACTTCATCACTTTACGAAAAGACACTTCAAAAAGACTATTCACGAAAAGACACTTCACGAAAAGATACTTCACGAAGAGACACTTCATATTTCCAACGGTCATATTTTATAACGATCATATTTTACAATGGCCATATTTTTTAAAAGGCATCATATTTCATGAAGAGAATCCTTTTCATTTCTAAAATGAAATGGGTGCATCTCTTTGATAAAACTCTTCATGGAAGTTGACAACTCTTCAACGATTATATATACATTAAAGCATTTTTTTTTTCACATCACCGAATCTTCTCATATTTTCTGATCATAAACTCTATACATTCTTGCATACTAAAAAGCTCTCCATTATTCAAATTACTTGTTGAATCGTTGAAATTATTTAATATCTCTTGATTCAGTAAGTAATATATTTCCTTCAATCTTCACATACACGTTATATACTTGAGGATAAGATTATAGGAAGGGTGTACTCAACTGTTAGCTATTCAGTGTTATTCAAGAATACAATCAGAAGTCAAACTCTTGTTATTTGTTGAAGTCCTTCGTGTTGTAAGAGGCAAGTTCTTAAGTCCTCGTGTTAATAGAGGCGTGAAATCCCGTTCGGCTGTTCGGGTGTTGTATACCTGTTCCTCCAGGTGAAGTGAGGTTGTTGATTAGTGAAAATCCAGATAGAAGTCTGGGACTGGACGTAGGACGGTGCTCCGAACCAGTATAAAAATTCCTAGTGTGATTTTTCTATTTTTACTGCATTTACTATTATACAGTTCTGTGATTATCTATTACTTCATACTTGATTATTGTTCGTCATATTACACGATCCTTGTGTGTATTATACTTGCCAAGTACACACGTACACTTTCAGTTGTAAAACACATGATTCATCATCCATGTAGACGTTTTAATTCTAATCCCACTTGCATGAAAAATGGTGAGTGTAAAAAAGGGTTCCCAAAACCATAAGCTCATGTTACTTTACAAGGAAATGATTCATACCCAATATATAGGAGACGTGATAACATGAGACAAAATGATTTAATGGAAAACACAATTTACAATCGTTGGGTAGTGCCATATAACCCTTATTTACTACTAAAATATGACTGGTATTTAAATGTTGAAATATGTTCAAGTATTAAATCAGTAAAATATCTTTTCAAGTATGTTTACAAGGGGTCTGACTGTGTTTCCGTTGGTGTTTCTACGTCATCCTCCAACAACAACAACGAAATATCCAAATTTGCTAATGCTCGATGGGTTTGTCCACATGAGTCTTTATGGAGAATCTTTAAATTCCCGCTTAATGACATTACACCCTCTGTTATTGGTCTAGACATCCATCTCCCCAACAGACACCAATTACATTTTTCTTCATCCGAACAATTAGATGATATTTTAAATGACGAAACTAGAACCAAAACTATGCTTACTGAATATTTTTCTACAAATGTTACTGATGAAGAGGCAAGACAGTACTTTTACAACGAGTTCCCACAGAAATATTGGTGGGATAATAAACATAAGATGTGGATTCATAGACAAATTAATCGTCGTGTTTTAGGCAAAATTTATACCGTGTACCCCGTTGAAGGTGAATGCTATTTTTTGAGATTACTGCTAACACACGTTAGAGGCGCTTTATCTTTACTGATTTACTTACCGTTCAAGGAACACAATACCACACATTTAAAGAAGCCGCTCAACATAGAGGTTTATTGGAAAATGATGGCGCTATTTATGACTGCTTACGCGAAGCTTCTACCACACATATGTCAGCGCAACTTAGAAGATTATTTGTCATAATTTTAGTTTACTGCGAACCAAATCGTATGCGTAACATGTGGGATTTTTTTTACAATACATGATAGAAGATTACCAACATACATCTTCCATTACAGACATTACATACTTTACTCATTTTTGTCTTTCAGACCTTAACAGCTTGCTGCACCAATACAACAAGTCAGTGTTTGACTACGATTTTCCGCTTGCTTCTGTTAATTTTCATATTGGCAGCACCATTTCCGCAACTATTTCCAATGAAAAATCTATCCATATACCACAAGAAGACATTGAATCGGTTAACTACTTAAATATAGAACAACGATACACATTTGATGTTATTATGAACTCTATTTATCAAAACACAAACTTTGTTTTTTTCATAGATAGGCCGGGGGTACAGGGAAAATATTTTTATACAAGTCTATTTTAGCTCATTCACGAAGTAAAGGTTTAATTGCACTTGCAGTTGCCACATCGGGAATTGCTGCTTTAGCATTATCCAGTGGTCGAACTTCCCATTCTTGATTTAAAATCCCAGTAAAACTTGATTCTTCTTCCACCTGTTACATTCCAAAACAATCTGATAATGCAAAACTATTTCGTGAAACGACGGTCATCCTCTGGGATGAAGCAACGATGGCTCTTCGTCATGCTTTTGAGGCCGTAAACAAAACACTTAGAGACATATGTAATATAGACAAACTGTTTGGTGGTAAATCGTAATTTTAGTTGGTGACTTTCATCAAGTTTTGCCCATTTTCCAAAATGGTACTAGAGCTTAAACTGTTGACGCAAGCATTATACGATTATACTTATAGTCAGACGTAGCGGTTTTTCACTTAACACAAAACATGCGTGATATACATGATCCTTCGTATGCTACCTTTGTTTTACGTATTGGAAATGGAGATGAACTGTGACGGCCTGGAATTTCGCTCGATCCGAATCAGTCGTTAAACCGATCTAGACCGTTCGAAACCCCTGATCGTTTTGAGAACAGGACAAATCAGAACACAAACAGAAGAACATTTCATTGTTATTACAACAATTCCATCAGATACAAGAATATACAGAGTATAAATGAATAAATTGCATTCGATAAATATCAGAGATTATAAAAAATTACATAGCAGCGGAAAATAATACAAAGCACAACTGAAGGTGATATATGGATACAGAGCTTTCCGGATATCATTCCAGCTGTAAACCAGGATCCTGTGAATATAAATCTGCAAAACCAAAACTACTAGCTGCCCGTGCGGAAAATAGGGGCACCCAGAGTTTAGGTTAAAACAATAAACTCCAGGTCAGTCATGTGACTGGTGTGAGAACTAAAACAGTTATTTAAAACTTTACTTTAAAAGAGAGTAATTCAAGGGACCACGCCGTATAACACGGAACAGGTTTCCTCCCAAGAATACCAGTGCACATCAATAAACAACGCAATGCTTTTTCGAAAAATGAAGCTATTATAAGACCCAGGTCCCATCACACAATGCAACGCAAGCCGGAGGATAGGGTTTTCCCTTATAATAGCCAAACATGCTTGGTACGTTTAAAACAAATCATTTGATACTATAATAGGTGTATAGTGTCAAAACATTTTCAATCATAAATATCAATCCTAGGCGGCATGGGTACCATCTATCATGTCGCCATACTAGGCTCTACAAATAAAACCGAAATACACGTATTGGAAATTGGATTTCCGTCATGAGTCGAGGCAAGGGGCAAGCTCCTCTCCGCGTTCGAGACACTCTGGCAAATGTCCCAGGGTTACGCACTCTGGGCAACCCCTGGATCTTCAGGGCCGGTCCTCACTTACGTTAGAGGATTGGAAATTCCTGAACACACGTTTCCCGGTCCTTACAGACCTATAATCGAGGCGCCTTGCATTCCAACAACCACAAAGGTGAAAAGTATATAAATGTCAGGGCTGGTAAGTCACTGACACCACCAAAGCTAGAAAGAAACGTCGTGCTCTCCCTGTAGTCCGCATCCCGTTTTTAACTCATACCGAGGTGTGAGGCTCGCGAATTCACGTTATACACAAAGCTGCCACGTAGGCGTGCTTTGATCATCAACCACAAGACTTTGCTTTTCAACAGAAGCCTTGATCATTGCATCTTAGCGTGCCACACAGGCAATTCATGCCATGCGACTGATGTCCATCGATATACAACCTCTGAGCTCGTACGTCTCAGAGAAGGGCGTTAAGCAAAAGAATAAATTCTCCGCCGCCAAACAGATGTATATTTAATAGAAATCAATCAACACAGAATAAAATCCAGTGTTAGACACACAATCCATTTACAAGTCCGTTCTGGGTCTGAACGAAACCGGAGGCACTTTCCTCGCATATCCATCCATCTCCAAGTACGTCTGGACGACCACCAACTATTTCCATCCTCTTGGGTGTACAGCCCAATCAGGATCGTCAGTAATTATCCAAACGATGTGAAGACTTCCGGTCTTCAACCACCGTCTTCATCTTCGACATATCGTCGAATCGATTATTCAGAATGGGTATAAACCCGGACTTTCCGAACAACCCGCGTATATTAAAACAAATGCTAGAAAACACAACATACGTGTAACACCCCGCCTCCGCCAGGGTCACTCGCAAAGGAATGCACTAGCTTCAGAGGGGCATTATTGGTAAACATGCATAGAAATATCACAAGACAGAACATATAAAATAGCGGAAGTAAAATCGAACTTTCATAAACATCAATAATTAAGGTCTAAAGCCTTTTACATCAGAGTACATCAAAATCTGTCTTGCAATAGTAAAGAAGCATAAAGACTTTTTCATAAATTATTCCCCAAGTAAAGTAGCCATAGCCAAGAAAAGTCCAAGCCATCCATGATGACCTTCAAGCAGAAGAAGTCCGAACTAAACAACAGTATTTCCTCCCTGTAACCTGGGGGGGGGGGGAACAGAAGAAATGGAGGCGAAACAAAACGGGTCAGTCAAAAAGACTGAGTAAGCCCTATCTACTATCAGCATAAAAACTAGTAAAGTTAACTGACATGAGAAACTGAGATGAACATAAGCATGATGACAAGATAGATAAGCTAAATCAAAATAACAGGATGAACTACTGAACTCAGAAAAACTAAGGTGTCATGATAAATTACGGTGTCAAGATAAAACAAGGTATCCCATCGTCAAGTTTCTGTCAAGTATAATATCCCCAAGATATCTATCACGTATAACATCCCATGGTGTCTATCCTGTCTTTTAGCTCTGCACCTACCGTACTAGTATCCCCACCGCATCATGTGTTAACCATGAATGACCCTTACTCAAAAGTCGTGTAATGGTCTATGTCAACCTAATATATCACATATATAGGTTACTCAACTCGTATGTTTTATTCCATGTAAATGTTCAGTCCCTTGCCGTAGACCATACGGGCTTTCCCATGAGATTCTATACTACTTTAACATAGTTCCATGATCCTTAAGATCGCTTTGGATTGTCACCCTATATCTAACTAGGGTCTTACAACATGAATCATTGTTTGTACAACTAGGACTTATGCTACCTAGGACTACTAGGGATTATGCTTACCTATTGCACGTTTTCGTATCTCGGTTTTGGTTCAACCACCCAGGGCCACTAGGATTTACGCTAACCGTCAACCGCGCCCTTTTTCCCACGCATTCATCGTGAATCGTTTTTCCATGACTGTATGCACATGTATCACATCGTGCCATCCGAGTCCTGTCACAGGGCAGACCAGGAAATGCAGGACTCGGTCGGGAGCATTCGATTTATCTTCCGATGCAGATGCTAAGGTCTGTTTTTTTTTTCTATACGTGGCTATGGTCCCACGAGACCACTCCCTCAACTAGTGAAAGACAAGACAGGATAAATCCTGTATGAGAACACAACACTGGTCAACCCACATCCAAGCCTTACCGCACCCATAATTAGATAGCAATTATGGTCTTTTGGGTGTTCTCTGCCTTTCCGTACGTACACGCTTGACCAAAGATGGTAGGTAACCTGACGAAATGCTATCTAGGGTACGACCGTGTATTGTCGACTATCCCCTATCCATCCCCGTCTTTAGGTCGCTCGTATAGCAACCAAGGCATACTCTTGGTTCTTCTAACGCAGACGTTAACCTCTCATGAGCCTAGTATAACGACCTGGCAGCTCACAGAGGGATACCAAGAATATCCTCATGTTCCCCGAAGCCGCTGCTTCGTTACCCAGTTTGCTGGAGCCTTTATCTAAATCAGATACTTGCTCCTACTCGTATACTTAAACGATGACCTACCGTATCAGGTTACTCAT
The DNA here is from genome assembly GCA_030737875.1 of Allium sativum. Classification (NCBI taxonomy): domain Eukaryota; kingdom Viridiplantae; phylum Streptophyta; class Magnoliopsida; order Asparagales; family Amaryllidaceae; genus Allium; species Allium sativum. Next base: position 119,618,756 of record CM060918.1, on the reverse strand, counting down.
CTATCTATGAACTGGTCTAAATTTCCTTGACTAAGAATCATTACTTAGTTATTCTTCAACTAAGGTTTACCCCTTAGCCTTATTCCCGTTATCCTTGTTAACTACGGTTATCCACCTAATCCTCAGAACTAGGGTTTACATAATGGATTAAGTGTCACTTAAGTTCATGACTTAACCCGTCTACAAATCATGTCAAAATTGGCTAAGTATCCAAGTTCAAGACTTAACCCTACAAACCATGCTTAAGTTGGTTAAGTATATATTAACTTGACCCTATCAAATTACTGAGTCAAATCGGTCAAGCGTATTTGAGCGATTCGTGACTTAGCCTTATCATGTTTTCACGTTAGATTGGTTAAGTATAGGTTAACTTAACCTCAATAAATTCACGAGTTAGATTTGTTAAGCGTTTAACTTAACCCCATTAAACTGCCAAGTGGGATTAATTAAGTCTAGGCTAACTTAACCCCATCCGATTTCCATGTTTAGACTAGTTGAGTCTAATCTTGACCCCATCCATTAACTGTATCTTTCGGTTAAGTGTCATTAAGAAAACTTACTTAACCTTACCAAATTATCGTGTTGGATTGATTAAGTGTTGGTTAACTTAACCCCGTCCACTAGTCGTATAAAAAGGGTTAAGTGTCATTAGGCAAATCAAATTACTTAACCTACCCAACCTTGTCATATTTTGTTAAGTATCATTGGCCTAATCAATTTACTTAACCCATTGTCCATGTCATATTTGGTTAAGAGTCATTAATCAAATTAACTTAACCCTATCATGTGGCATTAATTACTTAATGCACCTCAACCTCTCACATTAGACTTTGTTGTGGTTACTAGTTAAGCCGGTCGGTTCCGGGTAGCTTTACACCACAACTTGGTCTAACCTCGGGTTCAAGCACAACATGACCAACTTCTCACGTTGGGTCCTATTGTTTGCAACTACTAGTTAGGCCGGTCGGTTCCGGGTAGTTTTACGTTGCAAACTCAACCCAACCTCGAGTTGGCCACACTTATATTATCTAAGTGTCATGTCCATTATGTTTCCAACACATATTACAAGTTTTCAAGGATTTGGGTAGACCTAACTTAATAGGTAAATTCCCAATTCCATAGTATGGGTAGACCTAACTTAATAGGTAAATTCCCAATTTCATATTTTCAAGTATACTTACATGTCAACTTCCATGTTATATTTCAAGTCATGTTTTCAAGTTGTATTTCATGTCATTAGAAATTACCCATAACATAACCCAACGCTTTTAAACTCGCATATACGTTCGCAACAACGTAATGGATTAAAAGAAGAGACTTGGCAAAGGCATGACAAAAATGGATATTAAGCCACAAGTTAATCATGGTGGCAAATGAGGCACAAATGTGTTCATCAACTTGCATGTTACATTCTTAAGCCTCAAAAACATGCATAAACCCAAACTTGGCACATAAGCAAATCATGGTGACAAAAGACATGGAATGATGAGTAGTAACTTGCATATATCATCATATAAGGGTTATGACTTCATATGCAAGTTGACATAAAGGTTATGAGGGTTCTCATGTTACATAATGCAACATTTCAACATAAAGGTTGTAGCTTTTAGCCCACAAGATCAAGATAATGACTTCATAAACTTGCATGACATGATAGCATGTATCATACTCATTGATCAAACCCAAACTTGCAACATGAACATTTAACTTCATAGTTAATATCTAAGAGTAGGGAAAGGGCTTACATTGCTATGAAGGCACAAAAGATATGACAAAGCCCTTATGCAATCAAATAGACCCAAAATGCAAGCTCTAACATAAAAACCCTTGAGCCAAAGTGAATCAAAACTCTTGCTTTATGATGTAGATATGGAAACTTGACTTGAATGCAAGCTAGTGAGGCTCATACAAGCTTGAAAACACTTGTATGCATGGAAAATCTCTCATAGAAACAATTTAGAAATTTTATGAAGAGAGTGGAGGCCATGAGAGGTAAAATTTTGCCATAGTTTAGTTGTATGAATGAATAATGATGATTTAGGGTTAGGTTAGGGTCTTATTTATAGATTAGGCAAGTGTTTTAGGCCATAGGATTAAACCCTAGTTGCAATCTCAGCCCTTAAAACTGAATCTGGCCCCCAAACTCAACACAAACCCAAAATGGTGCACCAGGCAGAACTGCCCGGCTGGACCAAGTCGACAGCCAAGTCGACAGGGCTGTCGACTTGGGTCCAACCAAGTCGACTCCCAAGTTGACAGGGCTGTCGACTTGGGTGCTCTGGCGGGAATTTTCCCGCCTGGCCCAAACTGGCCCAAATTTCCAAATTCAAACTTGAATTTGAAATCTGTTTTTACTTTGAAATTTTCTGAAAACTTCGTTGGGCCTTAATCGGGTCATACGGACTCCGATTTTCGAAAACTCGGACTCTATTTCGCGTATTTTTCCGAGACGAACGCAATGGCATAGCCCGTTTTACTTGATTCAGAATTTAAAATTAAATTCTGCCTTGATTCTCGTTTTAACATGTTATCGAAATACGGGTTGTTACATTCTCCCAACCTTTTAGGATTTCGTCCCCGAAATCTCCAAGTTAGGAAGAACATATCCTACCATCCATCATTCATCTACTCAAAACATCATCCACAAGCAACCATTGTCCTTAGATGATTTCTAATGCTGTATGAATATATGCAAAACGTGTGTGTACATGTTCCTTAGCTAATGCTAATGATCAGGCCTGAATAATCTTTCCAATGCAAAATATGTATAGTGCCATGAATCCAACATGTATGCAAATAATCCTAGTCATATAGATACTATATGTGTGCACAATCATTCATTCATATGCAACAACCACATGATAATACATTCGATTTCATCCATAAACAAGTATAAATACTCGTGCATATGCAATATGAAATGTGACCGAGTCGAGCTAGTATCTAATGTGTATTCGCGCATCCACGAGCAACCACTTGCAACCACTTGTACCCATATCAATCATAACATGTTTCAAATACATGTTTACATCCATAGGATTCTACCTAGGATTCCCTGAAACAGGGTCGAGAAGATAAACAAGACAAAACTCCTTACGGGGTTTGTAACAGAAAATAGGACCGAGAGGATATTCACAAAAGATAGCCTACAAGCAAGCTCTACAGGAAACAGGGATCAAGGATATACTCCCAAAAAGAGATATCATGCGCGTATCTAGTCCTTGACCATCAGAGTCGTATTTCCTTGAGCTTAATTCCATTGTGCCTTGACCGTCTTTTAACTTCATGATTTCGTAGCTTCTTATTTCCTGTTTCCATAACATGAGCTGGAACTCATTTCTTCGTCGCCTCTCGTTCCACTTGCACACTTGGCGCAAACATGACTGCGTACTCATGATCTCATGCAAGCTTTCCAAAATCCACTAGTGAATCTTGGACCTCGTTTATATACTATAAGGTATTCCATGTAAAAGAACTTTCTCTTGAAAGTAAACAGATGCCAACCAGGTTATCATGCGCACTTACTAGGGTGATCTGTATAACCCATGCATAAATGAAGTAAACCATCCGTCTTACTCGATCGGGCTTCAAATTTCCAATAAAGGCATCAAGGGATTCTAAGTAACTAGTCATGACAGAACCTCAAAAAGGTTACATGATACTTCGAGGGTATTACCAAGGCTAGTCAAAAAGGTCTAACTACCCTCCTATCCAAAACCAAGAGTGGCACCCCCTACTGGATAACCACTTCATCCCTAGAATACATCCATAGCTTATAAACATAAGCATTATTTCCAAACTCGACACTTGGCATAGACATTCTCAAATCCAAACAAGTCATGTATAAATGGACTGATTCTCCAATAGGACTTTGAGACAAAAAAATGGGATTCTCTATTACGCTAGTACTTAAGGTGCAGAGACTCAACTATCGAAGCAGACTTAAATGATACGAAAAACGAAGTCCTAACGGGATGATAGAGAAGAAAAGCTAAACCTTTAACAAGATCGTTACCCTCCTTCCGAGGTACCCTAGAAATGAGAGCATACTACTGCCCTCCCGATGATCTTGTCCTTGTCCCATAATACTTAACTATCCGCCCCGTTTTACCATGCCAAAGGTACTCTCTCGTCATGGGTTTCATTGTTCATCTTTCTCCCTCCTTTGAGGACTAAGCCATACCAACAAGTTGCTCATCCTTAAGCTCGTATCCTTTATCCTCTTTCTCACTATCCTTTCTTATAACGCGGCCACTGGTCTCTCGAGAACCACCTCCATCGTATGGAAATCACTTTCGTAGATAGAAAAGACTAGTCGCAGTTAAAACCACTGTGACTACAGATGGAGGAAAGAAAGGAAAAGAGATTCAATTAAGGAAACAAGGATAGTGCTAATGGCCTTTGGGGAATAGCCTTTTTCTTTTAAAAGAAAATTTTCTTGAAAAAATGCTTCTTTGTAAACGATTTTCAAATAGTTTTCAGAAGGTCTTTAAAAACTTTTGCCCAGTCTGGTAACAACCTGGCTCTGATACCACGTGTAACACCCCGCCTCCGCTAGGGTCACTCGCAAAGGAATGCACTAGCTTCAGAGGGGCATTATTGGTAAACATGCATAGAAATATCACAAGACAGAACATATAAAATAGCGGAAGTAAAATCTAACTTTCATAAACATCAATAATTAAGGTCTAAAGCCTTTTACATCAGAGTACATCAAAACCTGTCTTGCAATAGTAAAGAAGCATAAAGACTTTTTCATAAATTATTCCCCAAGTAAAGTAGCCATAGCCAAGAAAAGTCCAAGCCATCCATGATGACCTTCAAGCAGAAGAAGTCCGAACCAAACAACAGTATTTCCTCCCTGTAACCTTGGGGGGGGGGGGGGAACGGAAGAAAAGGAGGCGAAACAAAACGGGTCAGTCAAAAAGACTGAGTAAGCCCTATCTACTATCAGCATAAAAACTAGTAAAGTTAACTGACATGAGAAACCGAGATGAACATAAGCATGATGACAAGATAGATAAGCTAAATCAAAATAACAGGATGAACTACTGAACTCAGATAAACTAAGGTGTCATGATAAATTACGGTGTCAAGATAAAACAAGGTATCCCATCGTCAAGTTTCTATCAAGTATAATATCCCCAAGATATCTATCACGTATAACATCCCATGGTATCTATCCTGTCTTTTAGCTCTGCACCTACCGTACTAGTATCCCCACCGCATCATGTGTTAACCATGAATGACCCTTACTCAAAAGTCGTGTAATGGTCTATGTCAACCTAATATATCGCATATATAGGTTACTCAACTCATATGTTTTATTCCATGTAAATGTTCAGTCCCTTGCCGTAGACCATACGGGCTTTCCCATGAGATTCTATACTACTTTAACATAGTTCCATGATCCTTAAGATCGCTTTGGATTGTCACCCTATATCTAACTAGGGTCTTACAACATGAATCATTGTTTGTACAACTAGGACTTATGCTACCTAGGACTACTAGGGATTATGCTTACCTATTGCACGTTTTCGTATCTCGGTTTTGGTTCAACCACCCAGGGCCACTAGGATTTACGCTAACCGTCAACCGCGCCCTTTTTCCCACGCATTCATCGTGAATCGTTTTTCCATGACTGTATGCACATGTATCACATCGTGCCATCCGAGTCCTGTCACAGGGCAGACCAGGAAATGCAGGACTCGGTCGGGAGCATTCGATTTATCTGCCGATGCAGATGCTAAGGTCTGTTTTTTTTTTCTATACGTGGCTATGGTCCCACGAGACCACTCCCTCAACTAGTGAAAGACAAGACAGGATAAATCCTGTATGAGAACACAACACTGGCCAACCCACATCCAAGCCTTACCGCACCCATAATTAGATAGCAATTATGGTCTTTTGGGTGTTCTCTGCCTTTCCGTACGTACACGCTTGACCAAAGATGGTAGGTAACCTGACGAAATGCTATCTAGGGTACGACCGTGTATCGTCGACTATCCCCTATCCATCCCCATCTTTAGGTCGCTCGTATAGCAACCAAGGCATACTCTTGGTTCTTCTAACGCAGACCTTAACCTCTCATGAGCCTAGTATAACGACCTGGCAGCTCACAGAGGGATACTAAGAATATCCTCATGTTCCCCGAAGCCGCTGCTTCGTTACCCAGTTCGCTGGAGCCTTTATCTAAATCAGATACTTGCTCCTACTCGTATACTTAAACGATGACCTACCGTATCAGGTTACTCATCTATCTATGAACTGGTCTAAATTTCCTTGACTAAGAATCATTACTTAGTTATTCTTCAACTAAGGTTTACCCCTTAGCCTTATTCCCGTTATCCTTGTTAACTACGGTTATCCACCTAATCCTCAGAACTAGGGTTTACATAATGGATTAAGTGTCACTTAAGTTCATGACTTAACCCGTCTACAAATCATGTCAAAATTGGCTAAGTATCCAAGTTCAAGACTTAACCCTACAAACCATGCTTAAGTTGGTTAAGTATATATTAACTTGACCATATCAAATTACTGAGTCAAATCGGTCAAGCGTATTTAAGCGATTCGGGACTTAGCCTTATCATGTTTTCACGTTAGATTGGTTAAGTATAGGTTAACTTAACCTCAATAAATTCACGAGTTAGATTAGTTAAGCGTTTAACTTAACCCTATTAAACTGCCAAGTGGGATTAATTAAGTCTAGACTAACTTAACCCCATCCGATTTCCATGTTTAGACTAGTTGAGTCTAATCTTGACCCCATCCATTAACTGTATCTTTCGGTTAAGTGTCATTAAGAAAACTTACTTAACCTTACCAAATTATCGTGTTGGATTGATTAAGTGTTGGTTAACTTAACCCCGTCCACTAGTCGTATAAAAAGGGTTAAGTGTCATTAGGCAAATCAAATTACTTAACCTACCCAACCTTGTCATATTTTGTTAAGTATCATTGGCCTAATCAATTTACTTAACCCATTGTCCATGTCATATTTGGTTAAGAGTCATTAATCAAATTAACTTAACCCTATCATGTGGCATTAATTACTTAATGCACCTCAACCTCTCACATTAGACTTTGTTGTGGTTACTAGTTAAGCCGGTCGGTTCCGGGTAGCTTTACACCACAACTTGGTCTAACCTCGGGTTCAAGCACAACATGACCAACTTCTCACATTGGGTCCTATTGTTTGCAACTACTAGTTAGGCCGGTCGGTTCCGGGTAGTTTTACGTTGCAAACTCAACCCAACCTCGAGTTGGCCACACTTATATTATCTAAGTGTCATGTCCATTATGTTTCCAACACATATTACAAGTTTTCAAGGATTTGGGTAGACCTAACTTAATAGGTAAATTCCCAATTCCATAGTATGGGTAGACCTAACTTAATAGGTAAATTCCCAATTTCATATTTTCAAGTATACTCACATGTCAACTTCCATGTTATATTTCAAGTCATGTTTTCAAGTTGTATTTCATGTCATTAGAAATTACCCATAACATAACCCAACGCTTTTAAACTCGCATATACGTTCGCAACAACGTAATGGATTAAAAGAAGAGACTTGGCAAAGGCATGACAAAAATGGATATTAAGCCACAAGTTAATCATGGTGGCAAATGAGGCACAAATGTGTTCATCAACTTGCATGTTACATTCTTAAGCCTCAAAAACATGCATAAACCCAAACTTGGCACATAAGCAAATCATGGTGACAAAAGACATGGAATGATGAGTAGTAACTCGCATATATCATCATATAAGGGTTATGACTTCATATGCAAGTTGACATAAAGGTTATGAGGGTTCTCATGTTACATAATGCAACATTTCAACATAAAGGTTGTAGCTTTTAGCCCACAAGATCAAGATAATGACTTCATAAACTTGCATGACATGATAGCATGTATCATACTCATTGATCAAACCCAAACTTGCAACATGAACATTTAACTTCATAGTTAATATCTAAGAGTAGGGAAAGGGCTTACATTGCTATGAAGGCACAAAAGATATGACAAAGCCCTTATGCAATCAAATAGACCCAAAATGCAAGCTCTAACATAAAAACCCTTGAGCCAAAGTGAATCAAAACTCTTGCTTTATGATGTAGATATGGAAACTTGACTTGAATTCAAGCTAGTGAGGCTCATACAAGCTTGAAAACACTTGTATGCATGGAAAATCTCTCATAGAAACAATTTAGAAATTTTATGAAGAGAGTGGAGGCCATGAGAGGTAAAATTTTGCCATAGTTTAGTTGTATGAATGAATAATTATGATTTAGGGTTAGGTTAGGGTCTTATTTATAGATTAGGCAAGTGTTTTAGGCCATAGGATTAAACCCTAGTTGCAATCTCAGCCCTTAAAACCGAATCTGGCCCCCAAACTCAACACAAACCCAAAATGGTGCACCAGGCAGAACTGCTCGGCTGGACCAAGTCGACAGCCAAGTCGACAGGGCTGTCGACTTGGTTCCAACCAAGTCGACTCCCAAGTCGACAGGGTTGTCGACTTGGGTGCTCTGGCGGGAATTTTCCCGCCTGGCCCAAACTGGCCCAAATTTCCAAATTCAAACTTGAATTTGAAATCTGTTTTTACTTTGAAATTTTCTGAAAACTTCGTTGGGCCTTAATCGGGTCATACGGACTCCGATTTTCGAAAACTCGGACTCTATTTCGCGTATTTTTCCGAGACGAACGCAATGGCGTAGCCCGTTTTACTTGATTCAGAATTTAAAATTAAATTCTGCCTTGATTCTCGTTTTAACATGTTATCGAAATACGGGTTGTTACAATACGCCTCATTCCAATTCTGAACATTCTGTTATTTAAATATTCACATCTTTTGGGAAAGGTTCCCATTAATTTTATCCAAGATAAATTCTTTAAAATTTATTCTTTAATCTTCCTTTGGATGTCATATCAAACCAAATTATGGTTTTCTGAACTAGTCGAGATTAGCGAACCGTACCGAATTAATTATTTATATTATTTCCCAATCCCAACTTATTCATCCCATGATGCAAAACTGGTAGTACTCCATATCTAACACCACGGTGTTATCGGTAAAATTAATTACCATTTCTCGTTCAAATCTGATTAAAGATTTAACTATCGCTTTGGAGCAAAACTGGCGATACTCCATTCTCGCTAATTTCTAAATTTGATAATTTAGATTTTAGATTCACATTTCAACCTAATTGCAGATTCGTTGAAACTCCTTTTATTGGGTTAAAGAACTAGGTGTTATTTAAAACACAGTTCACGACAAACCCAAATCACATTCTATTTGTTATCGGGTTAAAGAACTAGTGTTATTTAAAACACCGTTCACGATAAACCCATTTCAAATCCAATCAAATATATTAGAAATTCCGATTATTTAAAACCCCTTTTTAAATCTAATTCATTTATTTAAAAATAATTGGGTTTTAAATTTAGTTCAAAACTAGTTCATTTCGATAAAAATCCATTTTTATCTTTTCAAATATGGAGTTTTTCACCCCAATTTTTCCCAAATCATTTCTTATGATTTTACACAAATTATTATTGTTTTTAATAATTTTATCAAGGCCCGTACAGTCGATTTCCATCAACGGTCATCGAACTGCACTTACAGCGACCTTTTCCAAATTTGATTTGGACGTATCTCCAAATCCAACCGTTAGATTTCAAATTTCTAATATTCGTTAGAAAGCTCTTTTCGATACGAACCCAACGGTTCCGGTTTTAGGAGAATTCGACGGTCGGATCTCCCGTAATGTCCGTTTGAAATAAATGGTCGAAATTCACGAACTGCCGCGGCGCGGCGCGTTCTATTCAGGCCATTAAATTATATATAATATATATATATATAATATATATTTCGTCGATTTCTATTTAAAACGAATTATATAAATAGTTTTGAATTCGTTTCAAAAACAATTTCAACCTCCATTTCATTTCAAATCAAAATTGAATTCTTCCTTATAAATTCGTTTTAAAATTCATTTCTATTCAATTCAATTTGAATTCATTTCAATTTGTTTCCAATTTAATTCGAATTCGTTTTCAATTCAATTCGAATTGGTTTTATATTCAATTCAATTCAAATTCGTTATCTATTCAATTCAATTTGAATTCATTTCAATTTGTTTCCAGTTCAATTCGAATTCGTTTTCAATTCAATTCGAATTGGTTTTATATTCGATTCAATTCAAATTCGTTATCTATTCAATTCAATTCGAATTCGTTTTGTTTGCTATTCAATTGAAATCAAATTCGTTTTCCATTCAATTCGAATTCATTATATATTCAATTGAAATCAAATTCGTTTTCTATTCAATTCATTTCGAAATCGTTTTCAATTCAATTCATTTCGAAATCGTTTTCAATTCAATTCATTTCGAAATCGTTTTTAATTCAATTCATTTCGAAATCGTTTTCAATTCAATTCATTTCGAAATCGTTTTCAATTCAATTCATTTCGAAATCGTTTTTAATTCAAATCAAAACAAATTCCATTTCAAAATATTCAATTTCGAAATCACTTTTCAATATTCATTTCAAAATGAATGAAATTGATGTAAATATCGTTCACGGCAAAATGGCGTCAATCTAATCAACACGGCTTCATATATTCTATTTCAAATATTTCGTTTTCAAATATTTCTTTTTCAAATATTTCTATTATTAAAATATTTCGTTCAACACATGACTAATCTCAACGGATGAGTACAGTCAACACATGAACCTTTATTTTATATTGATAAAGAAGTAAATTTTATTATTAAAATATTTCGTTCAACACATGACTAATCTCAACGGATGAGTACAGTCAACACATGAACATTTATTTTATATTATTCTTTATCTTCTAAATTGGAATGAGGCCCAATCAATCACCATATAAAATTAATTATATGGATTTTCATACAACACATGTATATAATAGCATTGAAAAATAATCAACCATCAACCAAAGTGCACTACACTGTATAAGCATCAAATATAGATATTCAACGCTTATAACAGCCTGTCAATCAATCGATCGACATATTTAATCAATCAGGATGAGTGAACTTCAAATTTCATCCCAACACCCGTGTGGGGTTTCAAATCAACAAACACAGATTTTATTTGTGCAGTTGGGCGATGTGTAAAATTTATCGTCCCAATCAATGTCCTTCAAATAGGTGTACATAAACAAACCGTCCGGTTTGTAAATGAATATTTATTTATTCACATTCACTATATTCATATTCACGTTAAAAATTATATTTTTAACGATAAAACATTTTATTCTAACATATGAATTTCTATTCAGTTCATTCTTTAAATAAAATGATATTTTTATTTTTCTAACTTATTTTAGGAATTTCGGCGGCATAACGGCACGATACTAGAAACGGGACGAGGCCTAGCCTTATCCCCGGTCTAGTGAAGGCCAACGCCATTCACACATCAATCAAATCCATTCATTTCACCAAACAAATCAATTCAAACCAAATAATCTAACTAAATTTTGCAATCAAACAAACAAGTCCATGGTCTGTGGACGATTGTGTCGGGTGCTACTAAACACCGTCTGCATCCTAGTATATATATATAACTAGAAAAGAAATTGAAGAGTGAGAAATTCTCACATATAGCTATCCAATCATCTTGACTCTTCTTTGATAGAAATCTTCATCGTTATCGCATTCTTGTCATCTTCGTTGCTCATAGTCACTACATATGTAAAAATCGAATTTTTACTTCGCTATTCAATATATAAAAATCGAATTTTTACTTTGTTATTCAATATATAAAAATCGAATTTTTACTTTGTTATTCAATATATAAAAATCGAATTTTTACTTTGTTATTCAATATATAAAAATCGAATTTTTACTTTGTTATTCAATATATAAAAATCCTATTTTTATCTCGCTATTCTTCATATAAAGATTTCACCTTTTCAAAAATATAGATTTCGCCTTTTCAAAAATATAGATTTTGCCTTTTCAAAAATATAGATTTAATCATTATAAAAATCACCACTTTATTTCAACGTATATAAAATAAAAATCAGATTTTTATTTTACTACATACACAAAGATGATATTTTTTTATATTCTCTATCTTATAAAAGATTACATTTTTATATTTTCTACTATGTAAAAATTATATTTTTAATTCTCTACATAAACAAAAATCATATTTTTACATCTTCTATATAGTAAAGATTATATTTTTATTACTTTAAAAATATAAAAATCATATTTTCCTCCAATAAAAATCAAAGCTTTACCGTGTTAAAAACTCTACTAATTAAAAATCCGATCTTTCTACCAATTAAAAATCCGACCTTTTAATTTATAAAAATCAAACTTTCACGTACACAATACCTTTCTATGAAAATCTGATTTAAACAATATTGTATATAGAATAAAAATCGAATTTTTATAAACAATGTATTGAATAAATTAAAAACTCACTTTTTTATGATGGAAGAGGACGGGTAGGTGGCGCAGCAGCTCTACAGGGGGAGGAGGATGCTCGCTGACCCGAGGTGGGGCCGGAAAGGGAAAAAAAAAGGTGCGTCGGCTCCGGCATTGACCTCGGGGAGGTCGGCTATGGTGGCAGGGATCTCGAGCTAGGGGATGGAGGGGGGGGGGGGAGGTCTTCGCGAGGCGGCAGCGGGTTCGAAACTGGGGGGGGGGGGGTGCTGTTGCGGCGGTCTTCGATGGAGGGGAGGGGGGTCTGTCGCGCCACCGCGACGGCGACGAGGAGATCATCGGGGAGGGCGGCGGCTCCTCCCCGCTTCGACTTCTTCTTCTTCTTCTTTTTTCTCTGTGAATTCGATTTAAAATCAGAAAGGGGGAGGGGCCAGAGAGATTTAAGGGGAGAGGAGAGAGGATTCCAATTTTTAATTATTTTAATTATTAAAAAGTTGACTTTTACATATGACCTCAAAACGAGGCCCACCACCTGTCGTCCATAGCGTTTTACCCCTATTCCGAATCCAATGGGATATGTATCACAAGCTGATTTGATCGTTACAATCAGTTTCCGTTGAATTTACATTTAAATCTATATATTCTGTTTTAAACATACATTTCAATTTACCAGGGTCACATACGAACTCTATAAATTCCTGAAAAATATTTTCTAGCTTCGTATTGACGATACGGTATTAATAAAGCTAGTTTCGTCGAATTCCGAGACCGTTAGAAAAATGGCCATTTTCCAGTCGATTAAAATCAACTGAAATTGGTCAAACGCGTTCTCCTTCGCCACGCTCACATATTGATTCGAAAAATTACGAAATTTGGAATCTAGCAATAATTTGACACTGCGGATCCAACAAAAGTGGTTTCGTCGAAATCCGAGGTCCTTTGCAAAATGTCTATTTTTAAGGGCCTGAATTCCATAGCGACTATTCAGAATTTTCAACTGGACATATCTTTTGATTCCCGCTATGAAATTTCGATTTGTCGGATTCGTTGGAAAGATATTATCAATTAGATCCTAATGTTTTTGGTTTCACTAAAATCCGGATTGTTTTGCACCCGATACGTTCAATTGAAGTTTGAAATCGAATTATCGAACTACCACGCCATTTTCAATTCCTTTTATAATTATATATAATTATTTATATTCTAACTACGACGCGTATATAATATATACGTTCGAATTATATTCAAAATAAATTTTCTTCGATATTATTTAAAATAATCTATTTTAAATATTCAAAATTCGCTAAAATTGCCAAAATAAAAAAAATTAAACTGGTTCAGATTTTCGGATTATTACCATCTCCCCCACTTAAAACTTTTCGTCCCCGAAAAGGAACAAAGTCGAAAGTGGTTTGATCAATCCACTCTCCATTCGATCTGGCTTCCATTCTCCAACTTTTCAGTTTCTGAGAATTTTCAAATTTTCAAAAATTTGGCTAACACCCTAAATTTTCGAATTTTTTTGCCATAACCTCCCCTGCACCGGGAGCCACGGGAAAATCCCGAAATTGCCATATAGGCCTTCAGATCTCAAAAAGAAAAAGAAAAAGCCAAGCGGCTAGCCAATAGGCTCATAAAATCATCATCACCCACACAAAACAGTAAATTATGTAGTAAATATGTACCTATTTGTCGGGCAAACAAATTTTATTCTCTGCTCTAGCCTCCTTGCTATGACCTGTTCAATGTAAGTATATGTATATGCAAACAAATGCGACCAATTCTCCATATAATTCAATATTTGATTCAATTAGGCTAAATGGTTCAAAATTATCAAACAAATGACCAAACAACACAAACATCAATCAATTAGTGAATTAGAGTTTTCAAATTCATAATTTTGATACATATACAGAAAATCATGTTTTTGATGCTAATTCACAACAATGTGATCTAACTATATAAGTTTTGGTTCTCACACCAGTCTAATGGAAATATATAGATATCACACCTTCGAAACACGAACATAAATACTGATGATGTCATGACAATTATCAATACCATCTCCGGGCGACAAGAATGTGATTCTATATCTATCCAATATATTAAAACTTCGAATATACGTTCATGACGCGTATATGAAAAACCTTTATATATTGGATTGTCCAAATTCAAAATAAATAAATATTTAAATACGTATAAAATGGTTTAAATTTTCAAAACAAAATTGTTTTCATTTGGAAAATATACCCTTCACACTCGTTCTACGGTACTACTGATCCTATCTCTAACGAGTCATTCTAATTGGATATTACTAATCCAATATCTGATGAATTCTTTCGTATGGTTCTAATGTGCCTTGTTCTCGAGCTCTGTAAACCAAAGCTCTGATACCAAATGTGACGGCCTGGAATTTCGCTCGATCCGAATCAGTCGTTAAACCGATCTAGACCGTTCGAAACCCCTGATCGTTTTGAGAACAGGACAAATCAGAACACAAACAGAAGAACATTTCATTGTTATTACAACAATTCCATCAGATACAAGAATATACAGAGTATAAATGAATAAATTGCATTCGATAAATATTAGAGATTACAATAAATTACATAGCAGCGGAAAAATAATACAAAGCACAACTGAAGGTGATATACGGATACAGAGCTTTCCGGATATCATTCCAGCTGTAAACCAGGATCCTGTGAATATAAATCTGCAAAACCAAAACTACTAGCTGCCCGTGCGGAAAATAGGGGCACCCAGAGTTTAGGTTAAAACAATAAAATCCAGGTCAGTCATGTGACTGGTGTGAGAACTAAAACAGTTATTTAAAACTTTACTTTAAAAGAGTAATTCAAGGGATCACGCCGTATTACACGGAACGAGTTTCCTCCCAAGAATACCAGTGCATATCAATAAACAACGCAATGCTTTTTCGAAAAATGAAGCTATTATAAGACCCAGGTCCCATCACACAATGCAACGCAAGTCGGAGGATATGGTTTTCCCTTATAATAGCCAAACATGCTTGGTACGTTTAAAACAAATCATTTGATACTATAATAGGTGTATAGTGTCAAAACATTTTCAATCATAAATATCAATCCTAGGCGGCATGGGTACCATCTATCATGTCGCCATACTAGGCTCTACAAATAAAACCGAAATACACGTATTGGAAATTGGATTTCCGTCATGAGTCGAGGCAAGGGGCAAGCTCCTATCCGCGTTCGAGACACTCTAGGAAATGTCCCAGGGTTACGCACTCTGGGCAACCCCTGGATCTTCAGGGCCCGTCCTCACTTACGTTAGAGGATTGGAAATTCCTGAACACACGTTTCCCGGTCCTTACAGACCCATAATCGAGGCGCCTCGCATTCCAACAACCACAAAGGTGAAAAGTATATAAATGTCAGGGCTGGTAAGTCAGTGACACCACCAAAGCTAGAAAGAAACGTCGTGCTCTCCCTGCAGTCCGCATCCCGTTTTTAACTCATACCGAGGTGTGAGGCTCGCGAATTCATGTTATACACAAAGCTGCCACGTAGGCGTGCTTTGATCATCAACCACAAGACTTTGCTTTTCAACAGAAGCCTTGATCATTGCATCTTAGCGTGCCACACAGGCAATTCATGCCATGCGACTGATGTCCATCGATATACAACCTCTGAGCTCGTACGTCTCAGAGAAGGGCGTTAAGCAAAAGAATAAATTCTCCGCCGCCAAACAGATGTATATTTAATAGAAATCAATCAACATAGAATAAAATCCAGTGTCAGACACACAATCCATTTACAAGTCCGTTCTGGGTCTGAACGAAACCGGAGGCACTTTCCTCGCATATCCATCCATCTCCAAGTACGTCTGGACGACCACCAACTATTTCCATCCTCTTGGGTGTACAGCCCAATCAGGATCGTCAGTAATTATCCAAACGATGTGAAGACTTCCGGTCTTCAACCACCGTCTTCATCTTCGACATATCGTCGAATCGATTATTCAGAATGGGTATAAACCCGGACTTTCCGAACAACCCGCGTATATTAAAACAAATGCTAGAAAACACAACATACGCCTCCTTCCAATTCTGAATATTCTTTTATTTAAATATTCACATCTTTTGGGAAAGGTTCCCATTAATTTTATCCAAGATAAATTCTTTAAAATTTATTCTTTAATCTTCCTTTGGATGTCATATCAAACCAAATTATGGTTTTCTGAACTAGTCGAGATTAGCGAACCGTACCGAAGTAATTATTTATTTTATTTCCCAATCCCAACTTATTCATCCCATGAAGCAAAACTGGTAGTACTCCATATCTAACACCACGGTGTTATCGGTAAAATTAATTACCATTTCTCGTTCAAATCTGATTAAAGATTTAACTATCGCTTTGGAGTAAAACTGGCGATACTCCATTCTCGCTAATTTATAAATTTGATAATTTAGATTTTAGATTCACATGTCAACCTAATTGCAGATTCGTTGAAACTCCTTTTATTGGGTTAAAGAACTAGGTGTTATTTAAAACACAGTTCACAACAAACCCAAATCACATTCTATTTGTTATCGGGTTAAAGAACTAGTGTTATTTAAAACACCGTTCACGATAAACCCATTTCAAATCCAATCAAATATATTAGAAATTCCGATTATTTAAAACCCCTTTTTAAATCTAATTCATTTATTTAAAAATAATTGGGTTTTAAATTTAGTTCAAAACTAGTTCATTTCGATAAAAATCCAATTTTATCTTTTCAAATATGGAGTTTTTCTCCCCAATTTTTCCCAAATCATTTCTTATGATTTTACACAAATTATTATTGTTTTTAATAATTTTATCAAGGCCCGTACAGTCGATTTCCATCAACGGTCATCGAACTGCACTTACAGCGACCTTTTCCAAATTTGATTTGGACGTATCTCCAAATCCAACCGTTAGATTTCAAATTTCTAATATTCGTTAGAAAGCTCTTTTCGATACGAACCCAACGGTTCTGGTTTTAGGAGAATTCGACGGTCGGATCTCCCGTAATGTCCGTTTGAAATAAATGGTCGAAATTCACGAACTGCCACGGCGCGGCGCGTTCTATTCAGGCCATTATATTATATATAATATATATATAATATATATTTCGTCGATTTCTATTTAAAACGAATTATATAAATAGTTTTGAATTCGTTTCAAAAACAATTTCAACCTCCATTTCATTTCAAATCAAAATTGAATTCTTCCTTATAAATTCGTTTTAAAATTCATTTCTATTCAATTCAATTTGAATTCATTTCAATTTGTTTCCAATTCAATTCGAATTCGTTTTCAATTCAATTCGAATTGGTTTTATATTCAATTCAATTCAAATTCGTTATCTATTCAATTCAATTTGAATTCATTTCAATTTGTTTCCAATTCAATTCGAATTCGTTTTCAATTCAATTCGAATTGGTTTTATATTCAATTCAATTCAAATTCGTTATCTATTCAATTCAATTCGAATTCGTTTTGTTTGCTATTCAATTGAAATCAAATTCGTTTTCCATTCAATTCGAATTCATTATATATTCAATTGAAATCAAATTTGTTTTCTATTCAATTCACTTCGAAATCGTTTTCAATTCAATTCAATTCATTTCGAAATCGTTTTCAATTCAATTCATTTCGAAATCGTTTTCAATTCAATTCATTTCGAAATCGTTTTCAATTCAATTCATTTCGAAATCGTTTTCAATTCAATTCATTTCGAAATCGTTTTCAATTCAATTCATTTCGAAATCGTTTTTAATTCAAATCAAAATAAATTCCATTTCAAAATATTCAATTTCGAAATCACTTTTCAATATTCATTTCAAAATGAATGAAATTGATGTAAATATCGTTCACGGCAAAATGGCGTCAATCTAATCAACACGGCTTCATATATTCTATTTCAAATATTTCGTTTTCAAATATTTCTTTTTCAAATATTTCTTTTTCAAATATTTCTATTATTAAAATATTTCGTTCAACACATGACTAATCTCAACGGATGAGTACAGTCAACACATGAACCTTTATTTTATATTGATAAAGAAGTAAATTTTATTATTAAAATATTTCGTTCAACACATGACTAATCTCAACGGATGAGTACAGTCAACACATGAACCTTTATTTTATATTATTCTTTATCTTCTAAATTGGAATGAGGCCCAATCAATCACCATATAAAATTAATTATATGGATTTTCATACAACACATGTATATAATAGCATTGAAAAATAATCAACCATCAACCAAAGTGCACTACACTGTATAAGCATCAAATATAGATATTCAACGCTTATAACAGCCTGTAAATCAATCGATCGACATATTTAATCAATCAGGATGAGTGAACTTCAAATTTCATCCCAACACCCGTGTGGGGTTTCAAATCAACAAACATAGATTTTATTTGTGCAGTTGGGCGATGTGTAAAATTTATCGTCCCAATCAATGTCCTTCAAATAGGTGTACATAAACAAACCGTTCGGTTTGTAAATGAATATTTATTTATTCACATTCACTATATTCATATTCACGTTAAAAATTATATTTTTAACGATAAAACATTTTATTCTAACATATGAATTTTTATTCAGTTCATTCTTTAAATAAAATGATATTTTTATTTTTCTAACTTATTTTAGGAATTTCGGCGGCATAACGGCACGATACTAGAAACGGGACGAGGCCTAGCCTTATCCCCGGTCTAGTGAAGGCCCACGCCATTCACACATCAATCAAATCCATTCATTTCACCAAACAATTCAATTCAAACCAAATAATCTAACTAATTTTTGCAATCAAACAAACAAGTCCATGGTCTGTGGACGATTGTGTCGGGTGCTACTAAACACCGTCTGCATCCTAGTATATATATATAACTAGAAAAGAAATTGAAGAGTGAGAAATTCTCACATATAGCTATCCAATCATCTTGACTCTTCTTTGATAGAAATCTTCATCGTTATCGCATTCTTGTCATCTTCGTTGCTCATAGTCACTACATATGTAAAAATCGAATTTTTACTTCGCTATTCAATATATAAAAATCGAATTTTTACTTTGTTATTCAATATATAAAAATCGAATTTTTACTTTGTTAATCGATATATAAAAATCGAATTTTTACTTTGTTATTCAATATATAAAAATCGAATTTTTACTTTGTTATTCAATATATAAAAATCCTATTTTTATCTCGCTATTCTTCATATAAAGATTTCACCTTTTCAAAAATATAGATTTCGCCTTTTCAAAAATATAGATTTCGCCTTTTCAAAAATATAGATTTCATCATTATAAAAATCACCACTTTATTTCAACGTATATAAAATAAAAATCAGATTTTTATTTTACTACATACACAAAGATGATATTTTTTTATATTCTCTATCTTATAAAAGATTACATTTTTATATTTTCTACTATGTAAAAATTATATTTTTAATTCTCTACATAAACAAAAATCATATTTTTACATCTTCTATATAGTAAAGATTATATTTTTATTACTTTAAAAATATAAAAATCATATTTTCCTCCAACAAAAATCAAAGCTTTACCGTGTTAAAAACTCTACTAATTAAAAATCCGATCTTTCTACCAATTAAAAATCCGACCTTTTAATTTATAAAAATCAAACTTTCACGTACACAATACCTTTCTATGAAAATCTGATTTAAACAATATTGTATATAGAATAAAAATCGAATTTTTATAAACAATGTATTGAATAAATTAAAAACTCACTTTTTTATGATGGAAGAGGACGGGTAGGTGGCGCAGCAGCTCGACAGGGGGAGGAGGATGCTCGCTGACCCGAGGTGGGGCCGGAAAGGAAAAAAAAAGGTGCGTCGGCTCCGGCAGTGACCTCGGGGAGGTCGGCTATGGTGGCAGGGATCTCGAGCTAGGGGATGGAGGGGGGGAGGTCTTTGCGAGGCGGCGGCGGGTTCGAAACTGGGGGGGGGGGCTGCGTCGCGATAGGGGGGGGTGCTGTTGCGGCGGTCTTCGATGGAGGGGAGGGGGGTCTGTCGCGCCACCGCGACGGCGGCGAGGAGATCATCGGGGAGGGCGGCGGCTCCTCCCCGCTTCGACTTCTTCTTCTTCTTTTTTTTCTCTCTGTGAATTCGATTTAAAATCAGAAAGGGGGGGGGGGGCAGAGAGATTTAAGGGGAGAGGAGAGAGGATTCCAATTTTTAATTATTTTAATTATGAAAAAGTTGACTTTTACATATGACCTCAAAACGAGGCCCACCGCCTGTCGTCTATAGCGTTTTACCCCTATTCCGAACCCAATGGGATATGTATCACAAGCTGATTTGATCGTTACAATCAGTTTCCGTTGAATTTACATTTAAATCTATATATTCTGTTTTAAACATTCATTTCAATTTACCAGGGTCACATACGAACTCTATAAATTCCCGAAAAATATTTTCTAGCTTCGTATTGACGATACGGTCCTAACAAAGCTAGTTTCGTCGAATTTCGAGACCGTTAGAAAAATGGCCATTTCCAGTCGATTAAAATCAACTGAAATTGGACAAACGCGTTCTCCTTCGCTACGCTCACATATTGATTCGAAAAATTACGAAATTTGGAATCTAGCAATAATTTGACACTGCGGATCCAACAAAAGTGGTTTCGTCGAAATCCGAGGTCGTTTGCAAAATGTCTATTTTTAAGGGCTTGAATTCCATAGCGACTATTCAGAATTTTCAACTGGACATATCTTTTGATTCCCGCTATGAAATTTTGATTTGTCGGATTCGTTGGAAAGATATTATCAATTAGATCCTAATGTTTTTGGTTTCACTAAAATTCGGATTGTTTTGCACCCGATACGTTCAATTGAAGTTTGAAATCGAATTATCGAACTACCGCGCCATTTTCAATTCCTTATATAATTATATATAATTATTTATATTCTAACGAAGACGCGTATATAATATATACGTTCGAATTATATTCAAAATAAATTTTCTTCGATATTATTTAAAATAATCTATTTTAAATATCAAAATTCGCTAAAATTGCCAAAATAAAAATTTTAAACTGGTTCAGATTTTCGGGTTATTACATGAACCATATGTGCATGATGACATGATTAGACTCCCTAATGATATTATTATCTCCTCAGATAGTACAAACTGTATTTATTCATTAATTAACCATGTTTTTCCATCACTTGCTGAAACAGTATATGATGCTTCTTCTATTTTGAATAGAGCCATTTTGGCTCCCACAAATGAAACTATTGATGCTATCAACAATACTGTTGTTACCATGTTTCCCAGTCCGGAATATACTTACTATTCATTTGATTCCGTTGAAGATGACACACATAATTTGTATCAACATGAATTCCTGAATTCTCTTCCCCTCAGTGGACTACCACCACATAAACTTATTCTTAAAGTTGGTTCTCCTATAATGCTTCTTTGGAATATTGACCCTAAAATAGGATTATGTAATGGAACAAGGTTAATATGTCGTGTTTTCCACCATAATCTTATTGCTGCAGAAATTGCACTTGGTCATTTCCGTGGTACAAGAGTTTTTATTCCTAGAATACCATTACAGCCTTCGGAAAATGTTAGCATGTCTTTAATGCTTATTAGAAAACAATTGCCTATTAAATTGGTTTTTGCTCTTACGATCAACAAATATCAAGGACAAACCATTCCAACTGTTGGTATCCATCTACAACAACACGTGTTCACTCACGGTCAGTTATATGTAACTTTATCTAGAGGTGTTGCACAAAGAACAACAAAAAATTTAGCTGAAAACGGAAGCATACAAGGAAAACATGGTGCTCATACAAGAAATTTGGTTTACAAGGATGTTCTACTAACATTCAGTTCAAACATGAGTTAGGAATTCTTTTATCCTACCATTAATAATTAGCACAAATTACTCGTAACTGTTACCAACATCTTTATATTTGCATTTTTTATTTTTCCTTACTGCTATCTGTAATGTTCAGCCTTCTTTTTAACCACTTAAATACAGTAATATTTTTCCACCCTTATTCTTATCATTCCTATGCATTTAAAGTTTTTATCATGTAGAAAAAAAACATTTTTAACTCTGCCATCAAATATTAAATCATCTGATGCTGGTCTCAAGCCCGGAAAAGGAGGAGAGGAAATGTTTATTTAATATTCTAGAAAAGGTATGTTTTTTTTACTTAAATATTTGTGTATTCTGTTTTTGAACTTTTATTCCTGTTTGACATAGCAGACAATGGAGATTGAGCGTACAACAGACCTTCATGGCGATGTGTCCGGGAAACATTCATTGCTTTCGGAATCCAGAGGTGAAAATCCTAGATGGTATGTTTTGAATTGAGTTTTCATATATTAGTAGAGCCTACTATAACAATGTCCACGTTATATCTTTAATCCCCCAATTTTTTTTTACTGTACTAACCTGACCTGATCTGGGTTCGTCTTATTTGCATATTATTGTACTGCATATATGGTGCATACCAAATCATGTTATTGGAGGTCATTATCCAATTATTCTGCATATTACCCAAATCTATTTTACGATTTATTACTGCTCTACAATGCTCGCTATTTCATGTTTATATATTACTACCATATCTGATTTTGACCAATAAACCTTATAAGCCTAACGTAATTCTACAAATGTTTTTTAATTTAGCTTCATTTTGTTGCTGCAAGTTTACATCGATTAGCAAAAGAAAACCTACTTTTACCAAAATTGATTCTTTATAATTGTTCCACTATCTATGTATACCAAAAAATTTATTATATCACAGCCAACAATGTGTGTTAATTTTATACTTATGTTATAATATGGTTTCAACAAGCGATGTGCCGTAAATTCATGAAAATGATACCATTTACCATGGCTCAGTGAACCATGTGCAGTAGTCTCAGTGAAACATCTCAGTTGAAACATTTTGATGAATTTGAATTTTAAGTATCTTAAGTTATGTGCATAACCAAGAATTCACAACTGTTAGGATTAGGGGAAAAAAACCAATGAATAATTTAAGATACAATCTTAAAAATGACAATGCACCTAAGTACATTTACAGTCTATTAAAAATAATTAGACGTTAATTAAGGTAATGCTTTAATTATACATATTTATTTATTTAGTTTATATTATCTTACAGATTGAGACAAAACATACTTTAATTCCAGTCTATTGTCCAGAATTTTACTTTTGCATTGTTCATACAATTTATGTGGTTATATTAAATCTCCTACTATGCTTCAGAAGTCATTTAAAGTCTTTACCAAACAAATTATCATTTTATTTTTTTCACTGACAGCTAATTCAGTTTGCAAGAAATTATCTCAATGCCTTTCCCAAGTGTCCACTTTTCAGTTCGAACTTTGCATATGTTTTATAGCCAAATCACTTTGCTGTACAGGTAAATAATCTCTCTCCGTTTTATGTATGTCAACAACCATAGTGCTACAGATTGGAAATTTTTGTATTATTCATTGTTTATGGTCAAAGGAATTGAGAAAACCGAGTATTTGGGAGATCGACCTAATACTATGATACATTGTTAATGGGAGATCAACTAATACTTCAATTCAAATTTAAGCTAATTTCAATTCCATATAAATTTCAATTTCAATTTCATATTAATTTCAATTCCCAATTAATTTCAATTTATAATAATTCTGAGTTCTCAAATTATCGATTTAAAACACTCAAATCAAATTTACTTCAATGTCCAATTTGAACTCCAAAACTTCAACTATAATTCTATCCCAAGCTCAATTTAAAAATATTGTTATTTTATCTTCTTTTACTTGGAAATATCTAAAGTTCAAATAAAAGTCTAGTCTTTTAAAACAATCAATATCTGAATTTCAAATCACATTCTGATTATAACTTCCAAATCTCAACTTTGATTATTTAAGTATTTCCACTTACCAAATGTAAATTTCAACATTTCTAGCTCCAATTCGAAAATAATTCGACTTCCATAAATTCAATTTTTTTTCAATGTCATGTTATTTCAAATAACTATACAAAATTATTTGATTTAACCAATCCGATGTCCATATGTAATTTTCTATTCTATGGTCAAGTGATACTTAAATTTAATTTTAGTATTTCAGGAATGGATGTATATCATATCAATCCAAATCAGGGGTCATGGGTATTTACCATTTCAACCTATGTTCTTAATTCATTATGAATGATTAATCCCAGATTTATTTAATTCCCGTAACATCTAGGGTAAATGGTTGGGATTAATCAACACAAACAATAGTCATACATAAATATGGTGAATAATCGGGTGAATCACTCAATTAAATATCAATATACCAACCATATCAATCCAAGGCATCCATCAAAATTAATCATCCAACAGTTCAAGATCACATCAATTTACTAGTTATATGGTCCTGGGTTTAACTAGAAATTAAATTTCGAATTTAACCTAATTGTAATATTTAAATTGGCAGTCAAATTAAATTATATACTGATGGAAATCAACATGAATATGCATTCTAAACTACCAAATATTAACCGATACAATCGTATCATAACACGATTTTAATCTAACTGACAATCAAATATTTTAGTTAAGAGTGAGTGGGCTTAATCACTCACCTTTGACTTTCGAGTCCATATGAAATTCCAATATAGGCCTAAGATTCGATAATCTCGGAATTCGTTTAAATCAGTGCCAAAATATCCAAAATTTTGATATGGTCCCTGAGACGACCCGAACTTCCCCGGTAAGGAAAGCCCGGATTGCTTTGAGAACACGACGAATTAGAACGCAGACAGAAGAACATTTCATTGTTTATTACAACAATTCCATCAGAATACAAGAATATACAGAGTATGAATAAATATTACACAGAAAATATCATAGATTTAAATTACATTTAAATACATCGCAGCGGAAAAATAATACAAACACAACTGAAAGAGATATACGGATATAGAGCTTTACGAGTATCGTTCCAGCTGTAAATCAGGATCCTGTGAATATAAATCTGCAAAACCAAAACTACTAGCTGCTCATGTCAAAATAAGGGCACCTAGAGTTTAGGTTAAAACAATAAACTCCAGGTCAGTCATGTGACTGGTGTGAGAATTAAAACAGTTATTAATCTTTATTTTAAAGTTAGGTAAATCAAGGGACCACGCCGTATAATATGGAACGGGTTTCCTCCCAAGAACACCAGTGCATAAAACAACAGCGCAATGCTAAATAAAGAAAAATGAAGCTATTATAAGACCCAGGTCCCATCACACAATGCAACACAAGCCGGAGGATAGGGTTTTATCTTATAATAGCCAAAGAATGCTTGATACGCTAAATTTCATGTTTTATTATTACTATAAGTGTATAGTGTCAAAACAATTTCAATCATAAATATCAATCATAGACGGCATGGGTACCGTATATCATGTCACCATACTAGGCTCTACAATCAAAACCGCAAAGTCACGTATTGGAAGTTGGATTTCCATCTTTAAGGGCCAGAATTCCATAGCGACTATTCTGAATTTTCAACTGGACGTATCTTTTGATTCCCGCTATGAAATTTCGATTTTTCGGATTCGTTGGAAAGAAATTCTCAATTAGATTCTAATATTTTTGGTTTCGCTAAAATCCGGTTTATTTTGAATCCTGTACATTCATTTGAACTTTGAAATCGAATTATCGAACTACCGCGCCATTTTCAATTCCTTTTATAATTATAAATAAATATTTATATTCAAACGACGATTCAAATAAATATATACGTTCTAATTCTATTCAAAATAAATTTCTCGTCGTAATTATTTAAAATAATTCATTTTAAATATTCAAAATTCACTAAAATTGCCAAAATAAAAATTTTAAATTGGCTCAGAATTTCCGGGTTGTTACAGTCCCAGTGCAACCGGAGGCATGTCAATTCGACTTAGTATGAACTAGATATGATATTTACAAATTAATACGTGGTTTACAACAACGTTAACTTAAATTATTTTATTAATAAATCAATATCACACCCTAAGTCATGTGCTCCCTTCTCCCTTACTTTAAAACACCAACTTGCCATTGCCTGATACAAGAAAAAAGTGTTTCACGCGTGCCTCACTTCCACTGACACGAAGCTCGACTCCTTGAATTCTAAATCTAACGACGCCATTGCATTCCTCACCTCAAACTCTACTGTCCAGTCATCTCCACTTATCCTCTGGCATCCACAAATGATTTCTGACTTTGCTCCTCTTTCAAACAGCTACAGGTCGAGCTACATTTCTTGTACACAACTTCCACCAAACTCCGGCCATTAGCTCCTAGTGCTACCACGAATTCGATTTCTCCTATCGTTTCACTATCCGACGCCCATTGCTTGAGATAGTCGCAAACCTAGTCCGCCTTGAAAATTGTTGAGCACCCTAAAATCCTATCACACCAAAATCGAATGCTACAGGGGTGAAGAGTAAGCTCGCATGAGTTCAACGAATCATGAAACTTTTATTTCATTGCATAGTAGAGAAGATTAAATTTCATGAAGATTTAATGGTGGCGGCCTATTTTTGCTGAAGCCATATAGAGGAAAAGTGATTAGGTTTTAAGAAAAATAAGGGTTATTTATAAAAGGATTTTTTTAGACATTTTCAATTACTATATTCGTATAATTTTCCATTAAGCGTACGAAGCCCGCACGACCACACATCCCGTCCAATCGCCACGAAACTTGACACTCTACTATAATTTAATATTCCAGACTCAATAAAACTGGTTTCGTCGAATTCGAGGCTATTTGCAAAAGCACTATTTTTACGTGTTATCTAAGTCGAGTAAATACTAATCGATTTTCCAAACACTTTAATTCTTCGATGATAATTTATTATTATCGTTTCTATTTAAACATAATTTTACATAAGCTACATAATCATTTTAATTTCATATTAAATTCCAAATTTACTTATTCGAGTAATTTCAATTAAATTAAATAACTTGCATATTCTGAATTTAAGTCGTTAAACTTCTTATTTAATCACATTCATATTTAAATGAATTAAATATTCTAATACTAAATATTTGGGTCATTACAAATATATATGCCAAGAGGAAGCACATAGAAACCGGGCCATAGATGGCTATCCCTATAAACTTCTATAGGATAACATTTAAAGAGTAGTCAAATTAAAGTAAGTTGGAGAACGTTCAGATAAAGTCAATATTGATGGCTAGAATAAACCCTCTCAACATGGTAACAACAGAGGTAGTCGCGAAAAAGGAAACTATAAAGGTCGTATTTTCCCACTCTCTAAATAAGCAATTCCAAACCCTTGCTAACTCAAAGTGTGTGGAAAGATGGATCTTTAGGGATAGAATAGAAAAACAGAACAAAGCAAAATCTAATAAAACAGAATCTGACATGAATGGAATAACATATATTATTGAACATAATCTTTTACAGCGGAAAACATTTACAAAATTAGAGTTAAATTCAATATGGATAGTTATAAATGTCTATCCATACAATCAAAGACATAATACAATAGGAAATAAGGTGCGCTTCTTCGTCTGATGAAGATCTCCAACTCTCCTCTGGATACTACAACTATCTTAACTCGGATCAGACCCAAGCACTAAAAACACTCGGATCAGGCTTGATAAACCATTGTGAAAAAAACTTAAAAATCAATGACAGTGTCATAATTACCAGTCGTAATCCTTTTGAAAAGAAGGTATCTCATAAGACTACGTCCACAAATAAAAACAGACGGGTTTTTCTCTTATGACAACTAAACCCTTTTATATATCATATCATTTAATATTATTCTTAATGACATTGTTTTTGTAACCTTTGTAAATAAACTTAGAATCTTAGCATGGAATTCCTACATTATTAAATTCCTGCTATAACTACCATTTCCTGATAGGTCATACAACTAAAACCATATGGGTTCGTATTGGAGAATGGATTTCCAACAAATGGCCAAGGAATAGGATTTCCTATCCACGATGGGTACACCTCTCGAGCGATCTTCCGAGAATCAACAGATGAATCTCTGGCAACACAAGACCGGGATATCCCTTCACTGGATAGCACCAAATATGTCATTCCCCAGTCGTAACTGACCTTTATCGAGCTAGCTCTTTCCATCATTCATATAAGTAAAATACCTTAGCTTTTATACCGTGGTATAACTTTTAATCTAGATGGGAACGATTATACCTTAATGGTAGCGAACCATATAGAGCTGCCACTGTCATCCTATTTCAGTTATTTGAGGGATGTGAGGCTTGAGGTCACGTTACACAAAGCTACGATTTATACAAAGCCATACTTTTACCTTCTGCAGCTCATTCCACTTTGCATGCCACATTTCCATCTCATAACGCATAACCGATGTCTACCAACATACGAACTTTTGAGCTCTTTGGTTTCACAATGAAGGGTGTTAAGCTAAATAAGAATTGTCTTCTCCGCCACCAACAAATGATAAGTTTAGCAAAGATCAATTACTATGTTGTAAAATGCAATGTCAGACAAACATCCATACAAGTTTGTTCTGGGTCTGAATGAAACCGAAGGCACATTCCTACTGCATCCAATTTAGGGATCAGTAACGAAATGCCCTTGCATGGATCATCGTAGCATAAGACCACTGTCACTCTGAAGCAAATCAAGATTTTAACCCTAATCAATCGACAAGTAGCTCCTTATTATACTCATCCTAATTTCTTCAACGATCTTTATTTGCTCCATTTCGTCGTATCATTATTCGAGATGATTTTCAGATAGGAATCACCCAAATTTGATCTTGGTCTTTTTGAATAATCACCGTTATTCAAAAACAATATGGATATACAATATTGCTAAGTCTCTTCAATCTTAAATTTGTTAATCAAATCCTTCCGTTGACTTAATAAAAATCCTTAATTATCTATTCCTTAAGTTAGAAACTTAATCCATATATTCATTCTATTACATCTTTAAATAATGATTTATTTAAATCCCAATGAAGATTTCTTTTTAACTTTAATTAGAGAAATCATTGCAATAACATGTAATTAAATCTTAACTAAAAGATCTCTTAATTCTTGAATAAACATTCGCTATTTCATAATACGAGTCAAAATGATATAGTTTAGATCTTTAATGGGTTAAAGATGATGTTATTTAAGACATCATTGACAACAAACCCAAAACCAATTAATATTGAGCATAAGAATTGCATAGAAATTATATCAAATTATTCTCAGTATCAATTTCCATATTCAATAAGTACTATAGGCGAGATAATGGTATAGTTACCTTCAAATTCCTTAAATAGTAGGAGTTCCTTCTACGGAATTTAATACCAAGTATATGAAGATTATTTCCATACAAATCCAATTAATTTAAAATTCAAAAACATTAATCTTGTTAAATTTAAATCTTCAGAATATCATTCCAAAGTATCCGGGCTTTCCTTTCGACCTATTTCAACCCTCGCCCAGATAAGTAAACGTTTGCCAGGTAAGTACACGACACTTGTAACACCCCACGTCCATTAATGTCACTCACAAAGGGAATGCATTAACTTCCATGGAGGTTTTAAGTGAATATAGAACAGTAAAATTACAACAAGACAGATATAAAATAGTACTTGGAAATTCAAAAACTTTATTTCATTGTAGCAGAAGTCAAAACATGTTTGATTACATCATAACACCATATTCAATGTCAAGTACAATATCTATCTTGATAAAACAAGTACATAATCCCATTACATGAATAGCCATTAAAAAGAAAGATAACAAGCTGGACTTTACTTCAGCAGTCCAAGCTTTCCAGAAGATAAGCGATCCAACTAGACTCCACTAGAACTTGGCCCAACCTGGGGACCTGAAGGGAGAAAAAGGATGGAAAAGAGGGGGTCAGACATAAAGTCTGGTGAATATGATAATTCTACAATACTATTACCAAAATAACTGGACTAAGGCATAAGCTGGAAAACAAGAAAATGTCTATGAAGAGCAGATTAAGGACATAGACAATCGCTAAAGGCAACGTTATAGGCGCTCCTAAATACTAAAGGATAAACACTATACTGCACCACACCAGTCACCCTAAAGGTTCATCCCACTTAGCTTCACTTAGAAACTTTCCCAATGGCTTTACGTACCCCTAGCTGACTACATAGGTGCCGCCTGCCCCTATCTCCACTAGGTGTACCCTACTTCCCATTATTCGATCGGCTCCCTAACTCGTAGATACCCGTGCTGGCCCCACAGTGGGGTGTATCACTCCCCTAAAGTGGCAACCTGATACAACGGACATGCACGGCTTATACCTACACGATGCAACAACGTCTTACCTACCAGCCCGGGTCCACACACGCATATGAAACCCGTTGGACTTGCGTTGCCACCGCTCCCTGTTTTGGCCTCTTATAGTCAAACCCAGTATGCGTGTCCCGTCCTCGACTTGGGTCGAGCCCACAAAGATACGTTTTGGGATACTGGTTGAAATGGGCCCCCACTATTTACCACAAGCATTCCACCTAAGCTTGTCCCCATTAGTCCATCCCACTTAACCCACTTAGTCATGTTCATTTACATGTGTGTTTGGTTAAGTCTAATCGTATTTCAAATGCCTCTAAAGGCAACCACCAGATTCCTCATGCCACCCAAGGCACCTACTTAACCCCCATGTCCCACCTTACATGATTATCTGGTTAAGTATTTCTTAGTTCATTAAGGCCATAACCTCATAAAGACCTCTCACATTAGACTGGCATTTATGGCAGCTGGATTTGCCGGGCGGGTCCGGGCAGTCTTACACCATAAAAGAGTCTAACCTCGTGTCTTTACAACTGTTATGCTTTAGTTTGGGCCTAGGACCTCTCACATTGGGCCGACATTTGTGACTACTGGATTTGCCGGGCGGGTCCGGGCAGGTTTACATCACAAACGGGTCCAACCTCGTGTCCTAAGCATTGATTATTAATAATAATCCACTTTCCCCCAATTTTAATAATTCCCTACTTGAATTATTAATTACTTCCAATTTTTAACAATGTCCATAATTGACTCAATTATGGACATCCATTCATGGTATGCAAAATCTTACAAAATTGCACCCAATTTATTAATTCCTAATATTACCCCTACCCCACGTTTGAACGTTTATTCGCAAAATATATGTTAGACTCGAATAGCCTAACTCATAGCATAAAAGAGATTATCATAATAACAACATGTATATGTGGCCAAATGAATCATAATAAGGGGTGAAACTTGCATATGTCCAACTTGCATAGATTATACATGTCATGGACCTAAAGGTGTCAACTTGTTCAAAATTCACCTAATATAATCTCAATCAATTTTCATAAACTTACATATGAACATGTGTGAATCAACATCATCTAATTTTTTAACAACATGGTTTTATATGGGTACACCTAACTCAATAGGCAAATTCCCATAATCAAGTTTTATTTAATTATAGTTTCAAGTTTATGGGTACACCTAACCTAATAGGCAAATTCCCATAAACAAGATCCATTTAAATTAAGAAAAAAAAACATAACTTTAAGCATGATCCAACAACATCATGATTTTTCAACATAATATAGCATGATTTATAACATGGCATAGTATGATAGTATAACATAGCTTGACATGATTCTCAACATAGCACGACATAGCATAAGAGAATTTACAACATAGCATGACATAGCATATATAATTTACATCATACGACAACATAATAACATAATAAGAGATCCACAATATATAGAATTTACAATTACAAATCACATCACTTTCTTGTGATCCATTCATAACTGAGTCAAATTAGTTTGTAATAGTCTTGTGAGAATCATCATACTCACCAACAAAAGAAAAGAATTAGAGAAAGAGAGATCTTTTGATTTGATTTGTGTAGATTTAGTTGTAGATGATTAGGCTTCCTCTTCTTAGTTTGTGACGGCTATGCTGAACTCCATGGCAGCAGCATGACGGTAGCTTCTCTAATTTTACAAGTGATTTAGGTCTAGGGTCTACCCACTTATTTATAGATTTTAGAATTCATTTAGGCCGTTAGATTTAACCTAGAAATAACCGCAACCGTTCAGACAAGATGGGGTTTATCTTGTTGACTCAGCAATGAGTCAGAAATGACTCAGCAAACACTCAGCATATTAATAAACTTCTATTCATGTCATAAATATATATATATATTTTCTACAATGTACATATTAGATACATCCCCCTTTACTTATTATTGTTTTTATATACATATTAGATACATCCCCTCTCTTACACACTTATTAATATTTTTATATTCATATTAGATACATCCCCTCTCTTACATACTTATTAATATTTTTATATTCATAATAGATACATCCCCTCTCTTACATACTTATTAATATTTTTATATTCATATTAGATACATCCCCTCTCTTACATACTTATTAATATTTTTATATTCATATTAGATACATCCCCTCTTCTACACACTTATTATTATTTTAGCAACTTTAGTGTTAATAGAAAATTCGGGGTGTTACATTCTCCCCTCCTTTTAGGATTTCGTCCCCGAAATCTTCAAGTCTGGAAGAATGTATATCCTACCATCCAAACGTCCATCTACTCATCCATCATACACAGGCATCCATTGTCCTTAAAAGACTTCTAATGCTTTATGATCATATGCAAGTGTGTGTA
Source organism: Allium sativum (assembly GCA_030737875.1). NCBI lineage: Eukaryota > Viridiplantae > Streptophyta > Magnoliopsida > Asparagales > Amaryllidaceae > Allium > Allium sativum. Next base: position 119,585,609 of record CM060918.1, on the reverse strand, counting down.
CATGTCCTTACCTAATGCGAAATCAGGCGGTCTACTGATTCAGTTGACCCCCTTAATGCAAATTATGTAAGTGTCATGAATCCATTATGTATGCAAAAGATCCTAATTGCTTACATACTACTTCTATATGCGTGCACACCCATTAAACCGAATGCAGCATCCATATGATGGTACAACCATTATACATCCATTATACTAAATACATCCATATATATGCAATATGCAATATGTAGTGACTGAGCCAATCTAGTGCCTAAAGTGTGTGTATATATGCATCCACGAGCAACCACTAGCAAACACTTGCATCCATTTTGCATCCATCATACATAACATGTCTCAAACACATGTTTCAACCATAGGATTATCCTAACTAAAGGTCAAAGATACTAATGAGAGGACATACTAAAGATAAGATAAGATAAGCTAAGCGATAAAGGAGAAATTAAAAGACATACCCTCAAAAAGAAAAGGGTACAACGAACGCATCTTCTCTTCTGTCTCCTAAGTTGCGTTGCTCTCATCATCTCCCCATTGCACTTTAACCAGTCTGACCTCTCGATTCCTCAACTTTTTGATCTCCGACCCAAGAATGCATGTAGGAGCTCGTCTAATTGTTGCATCACGCTCTATTTCCACCTCTTTAAGCAAGCTCGGCTCTACCACCTCCGCGGTCTTGTGCAAACACCTCCTCAAATGTGATACATGGAATACGTCGTGTACTCCACTAAGTTTCTCAGGCAACTCCAACCTATATGCCATCTTCCCAATCCTGTTTTTTTACAGGAAACGGCCCTACAAACCTTGGTGCTAATTTCCCCACGGACCCAAAGCGAACAACATTCTGTAACGGAGATACTTTGATAAAAACCATGTCCCCAATGTCAAACTCAAGATCTGTCCTCCTCTTATCAGCATACAATTTTTGCCTATCTTGTGCTGCTTTCATCCTCCTTCGAATCAACTCAATCTTTTCCGAGGTTTCCCTAACCATATCGGGCCCAAGTAGGATTTTATCGGTAGATTCCCACCAACATGGAGGCGAACGGCAAGGCCTTCCATAAAGAGCTTCGAAAGGTGCCATGCCAATACTAGACTGAAAGCTATTATTATATGCGAATTCTACTAACGGAAGGTGCTCTTCCCATGTACCCCCAAAGTCTAGGATACAAAGCCTTAAAAGATCCTCTAGAATGCGATTCACCCTCTCGGTCTGGCCGTCTGTCTGAGGATGATATGCGGTGCTCAAACATAGCTGAGTCCCTACCGCCTCTTGTAAACTCTTCCAAAATTCGCTAGTAAAGATGGGGTCACGGTCGCTTACTATACTAGAAGGAATACCGTGCAAACGAACTATCTCCTTAATGTATACAGAAGCCAACCACGGAGCAGTCCTCTTACTTTTCACGGGAATAAAATGGGCGCTTTTAGTAAGTCTATCTACTATAACCCAAATCCCCGTGTTACCCTTCCTTGATCTTGGTAATCCATCCACAAAATCCATTGAGATGCTTTCCCATTTCCATAGTGGAACTTCTAATGGGTGAAGCAACCCACCGGGTTTCTTTTGTTCTGCTTTAACTCGTTGGCACACCAAGCATCTAGCGACGTACTCGGCCACATCCTTTTTCATACCGGCCCAAAAGAAAACCCGCTTCATATCTTTGTACATCTTATCCCCGCCGGGATGAATGGTCATTTTTGAGCGATGAGCATCATCAAGAATGGCCTTCCTTAAGTCTTCGTCTTGTGGTACACAAAGTCTATTATCCCTTCGTAACCAACCCTTATCGTCTAGGGTATACCTACGAAGATGGCTTGACGACTCCCCCCCTTTGAGCTTTTCTACTATCTCAACCAACTGTGGGTCGTCTCGCTGTGCCTCACCAACCCGTCCTAGAAGTGTAGGTCTAACCTCCAAGGATGCTAACAGACCGGGTACTAAGTCAACGGAGGGTCTAAAGTCAAACATAGAGATGAATTCTAAGCTTTGTCGTTCAACAAACAACGGACTCAAGGACAACCTTTTCCTACTTAAGGCGTCTGCCACCACGTTACCCTTGCCCGGGGTATATGCTATTTCAAAATCGTAGGAGGCTAAGAATTCCATCCACCGTTGCTGCCTTAAATTCAAATCCTTCTGAGAGAATAAGTATTTTAATGATTTGTGGTCAGTGAACAGTTCGAATTTCTCACCAAGAAGATAGTGACGCCAAGACTTAAGCGCGAAAACAATTGCGGCTAGCTCTAAGTCATGCGTGGGGTAATTCTTTTCATGAACCCTCAACTGCCTTCCACCATAGGCTATTACTCTTCCCTCTTGCATGAGGACCGCGCCAAGTCCCGTCCCACAAGCATCAGTATAGATGGTAAACGGTTTATTCCCGTCTGGCAGCACTAAGACTGGGGCTGAAGTTAAGGCTCTCTTTAAACGTTGGAACACATCATCGCAATCTTTGTCCCACGTAAAAACCAGGTTCTTCTTCGTTAACCGTGTTAATGGAGCTGATATTTTTGCGAAGTCTTTGATAAACTTCCTATAATAGCCAGCCAACCCCAAGAAACTTCTTACTTCGGTTGCATTTTTAGGGACTTTCCAATCTTGGATGGCCACCACCTTTGCGGGATCCACTGCTATCCCTTCTTTGGAAACCACGTGCCCTAAGAACCGTACTTCCTTCCTCCAGAAGTGACACTTAGAAAATTTTGCCTTAAGGTTATGCGCTCGAAGGGTTTCCAACACTTCCCTAAGATGTAGGGAGTGCTCTTCTTTATTCTTAGAAAAGACTAAGATGTCATCCACAAAGACTACCACGAATTTGTTAAGGTATTCCCTAAACACCCTACTCATCAAATCAACAAAATATGCAGGGGCGTTTGTCAAACCAAAGGGCATCACTAGCCATTCATAGAATCCGTCAGGAGTCCTAAAAGCAGTCTTATCTATACTATCCTCAGCCACTCTCAGTTGATGAAAGCCAGTGGCTAAGTCCAACTGCGAAAACACTGAGGCGCCAACTAACTGATCAAAGAGATCGTCAATCCTCGGCAGTGGGTGTCGGTTCTTTTTAGTAAGCTTGTTTAGTTCTCTATAGTCCATACAAAGTCTAAGAGACCCATCCGCCTTTGTGGCAAAAACTACTGGAGCACCCCACTCCGATATACTACGTCTTATGAACCCCTTCTCAAGCAACTCCTTTACTTGCTTATTGAGTTCCCTCCTTTCACGAGGAGCCATGTGGCGCACTGGCAAAGATACGGGTTTAGCATTATCCACAAGATAAATTCGAAAGTCTATCTCCCGCTTTGGAGGTAAGCCCTTCATCTCCTCAAACACATCCGGATATTCCCGGACCACTTCTACCGATCGCAGGTTCTCTACAGACGCGTCAAGCGATTCAAGATAACTTAGCATAACGGAATTTATGGGATTACAAAAGATGTCGAGAGCATTACCAAGGCGAGTCACAAGCCTAACTACTCTCCTTTCACAATCAAGAATGGCCCTATTTCTAGACAACCAATCCATTCCTAAAATTAGACCATAGCCCGTGAAGCCCAATACATAAGCATCACATCTAAATTCAACGCTAAGTATAGAGATTTTCAAATCCAAACATATCATGGTCAAATGAGCCAAACCCCCAATTGGATTTGAAACGACCAAGGGATCCTCTACTAAACTGGTGTTCAAGTGCAGTGATTCAACTAATGATGCAGAGATAAACGAATGAGATGCGCCAGAATCGAATAAGGTACGGACAGGATGATCAAACAGAAAAACTAAGCTTTCAACAGAAATTGTTCTACCTCTTTCTTGCAGCGGTGGGGACGCAATAGCCTGAACTTGCCCCCTTGCCTGCCCTGGTGCCATAAGAGCCTGCACCTGTCCTCCCGAGGTAGACCCTGCCCTCTGCCCCTTCTTTGGACAGTCCTTCACTAAATGTCCCGCATCTCCACAATGAAAACAACCAGTCTTCTTTTTCTTTCTACAATCTTTGCTGAGATGGCCAAGCGTCCCACAATTGAAGCATTTCTTCTTCCCTTTGCCATTATTGTTTTTACCACCCTTCTTATTTTGCTGTTGGGGTTTCTTCTGATCCCCTTTCTTTTCAACTGCCTTATCCTCATGCATAAGTGCCATTTCTACTAGCTTTTCAAAGGTGGCTCCCATAGGGATGTGGGTCATAGCCAACCCTTGCAACGGTTCATTCAAGCCTCTAACGAACCTCAAAGCTTTCTTCTCTGGCGTGTTCACCAACTCCAAGACAAACCTTGCTAACTGATTAAATTTATTGACATATTCCTTTACTGATGAGCTCCCTTGCTTTAGTGCCAGGAATTTTTCCATATTTAAGTTCTCCTCTGCCCTTGAAAGAAACTTTGCCTCAAACCTTCGTCTGAAATCCGCCCATGAATCAACTGGACGTTCCCCGTTAGTGACCTCCCACCAAAACGAGGCCTCTCCCTTCATTAACCAAGCAGCTAAACGGACTTTCCTCCCATCTTCCACTTCAAAGATATCCAACAATTCCTCAGTCTCCTTAAGCCAATCTCTGGCCTCCACAAACGTCTCAGTCCCTTGAAAAGTTTTTCCTCCCATAGCCTTGAATTCCTTGCACGTCTTTGCAAAAGTGTCAACACGAGGAGGAGGAGGAGGAGGAGGAATGGGTGCAACTAGGGGTGGAGGAGTATCCGCTGGGCCTGCAGTGGTGGCCCTAGCCTCCAAGTATCTCCTAAACCCCCCTGGAATCGTCACACCTTCTGGGAGATTAAGATCTTCAGCCATGCTGAAACGAAAAAGGAAAGATTCAAAATGGAGAATTCGAGAGATAAAGATAAGGATGTGGCTATTTGGGATTATGTTTTTCATAAAAAGTCTCTTTAAATAACATGTTTTTTTTTTTTTTTTTTTTGAAAGCACTTCTTCCAAAAATACTTTAGAAAAAAAATATTTTTCTAAATTTTTTTTTAATCTGTTCTGGTAACCTTATGCTCTGATACCACGTGTAACACCCCACGTCCATTAATGTCACTCACAAAGGGAATGCATTAACTTCCATGGAGGTTTTAAGTGAATATAGAACAGTAAAATTACAACAAGACAGATATAAAATAGTACTTGGAAATTCAAAAACTTTATTTCATTGTAGCAGAAGTCAAAACATGTTTGATTACATCATAACACCATATTCAATGTCAAGTACAATATCTATCTTGATAAAACAAGTACATAATCCCATTACATGAATAGCCATTAAAAAGAAAGATAACAAGCTGGACTTTACTTCAGCAGTCCAAGCTTTCCAGAAGATAAGCGATCCAACTAGACTCCACTAGAACTTGGCCCAACCTGGGGACCTGAAGGGAGAAAAAGGATGGAAAAGAGGGGGTCAGACATAAAGTCTGGTGAATATGATAATTCTACAATACTATTACCAAAATAACTGGACTAAGGCATAAGCTGGAAAACAAGAAAATGTCTATGAAGAGCAGATTAAGGACATAAACAATCGCTAAAGGCAACGTTATAGGCGCTCCTAAATACTAAAGGATAAACACTATACTGCACCACACCAGTCACCCTAAAGGTTCATCCCACTTAGCTTCACTTAGAAACTTTCCCAATGGCTTTATGTACCCCTAGCTGACTACATAGGTGCCGCCTGCCCCTATCTCCACTAGGTGTACCCTAATTCCCATTATTCGATCGGCTCCCTAACTCGTAGATACCCGTGCTGGCCCCACAGTGGGGTGTATCACTCCCCTAAAGTGGCAACCTGATACAACGGACATGCACGGCTTATACCTACACGATACAACAACGTCTTACCTACCAGCCCGGGTCCACACACGCATATGAAACCCGTTGGACTTGCGTTGCCACCGCTCCCTGTTTTGGCCTCTTATAGTCAAACCCAGTATGCGTGTCCCGTCCTCGACTTGGGTCGAGCCCACAAAGATACGTTTTGGGATACTGGTTGAAATGGGCCCCCACTATTTACCACAAGCATTCCACCTAAGCTTGTCCCCATTAGTCCATCCCACTTAACCCACTTAGTCATGTTCATTTACATGTGTGTTTGGTTAAGTCTAATCGTATTTCAAATGCCTCTAAAGGCAACCACCAGATTCCTCATGCCACCCAAGGCACCTACTTAACCCCCATGTCCCACCTTACATGATTATCTGGTTAAGTATTTCTTAGTTCATTAAGGCCATAACCTCATAAAGACCTCTCACATTAGACTGTCATTTATGGCAGTTGGATTTGCCGGGCGGGTCCGGGCAGTCTTACACCATAAAAGAGTCTAACCTCGTGTCTTTACAACTGTTATGCTTTAGTTTGGGCCTGGGACCTCTCACATTGGGCCGACATTTGTGACTACTGGATTTGCCGGGCGGGTCCGGGCAGGTTTACATCACAAACGGGTCCAACCTCGTGTCCTAAGCATTGATTATTAATAATAATCCACTTTCCCCCAATTTTAATAATTCCCTACTTGAATTATTAATTACTTCCAATTTTTAACAATGTCCATAATTGACTCAATTATGGACATCCATTCATGGTATGCAAAATCTTACAAAATTGCACCCAATTTATTAATTCCTAATATTACCCCTACCCCACGTTTGAACGTTTATTCGCAAAATATATGTTAGACTCGAATAGCCTAACTTATAGCATAAAAGAGATTATCATAATAACAACATGTATATGTGGCCAAATGAATCATAATAAGGGGTGAAACTTGCATATGTCCAACTTGCATAGATTATACATGTCATGGACCTAAAGGTGTCAACTTGTTCAAAATTCACCTAATATAATCTCAATCAATTTTAACTTACATATGAACATGTGTGAATCAACATCATCTAATTTTTTAACAACATGGTTTTATATGGGTACACCTAACTCAATAGGCAAATTCCCATAATCAAGTTTTATTTAATTATAGTTTCAAGTTTATGGGTACACCTAACCTAATAGGCAAATTCCCATAAACAAGATCCATTTAAATTAAGAAAAAAAATATAACTTTAAGCATGATCCAACAACATCATGATTTTTCAACATAATATAGCATGATTTATGACATGGCATAGTATGATAGTATAACATAGCTTGACATGATTCTCAACATAGCACGACATAGCATAAGAGAATCTACAACATAGCATGACATAGCATATATAATTTACATCATACGACAACATAATAACATAATAAGAGATCCACAATATATAGAATTTACAATTACAAATCACATCACTTTCTTGTGATCCATTCATAACTGAGTCAAATTAGTTTGTAATAGTCTTGTGAGAATCATCATACTCACCAACAAAAGAAAAGAATTAGAGAAAGAGAGATCTTTTGATTTGATTTGTGTAGATTTAGTTGTAGATGATTAGGCTTCCTCTTCTTAGTTTGTGACGGCTATGCTGAACTCCATGGCAGCAGCATGACGGTAGCTTCTCTAATTTTATAAGTGATTTAGGTCTAGGGTCTACCCACTTATTTATAGATTTTAGAATTCATTTAGGCCATTAGATTTAACCTAGAAATAACCGCAGCCGTTCAGACAAGATGGGGTTTATCTTGTTGACTCAGCAATGAGTCAGAAGTGACTCAGCAAACACTCAGCATATTAATAAACTTCTATTCATGTCATAAATATATATATATTTTCTACAATGTACATATTAGATACATCCCCCTTTACTTATTATTGTTTTTATATACATATTAGATACATCCCCTCTCTTACACACTTATTAATATTTTTATATTCATATTAGATACATCCCCTCTCTTACATACTTATTAATATTTTTATATTCATAATAGATACATCCCCTCTCTTACATACTTATTAATATTTTTATATTCATATTAGATACATCCCCTCTCTTACATACTTATTAATATTTTTATATTCATATTAGATACATCCCCTCTTCTACACACTTATTATTATTTTAGCAACTTTAGTGTTAATAGAAAATTCGGGGTGTTACAACACTGACTATTGCATCCCTTGCCTTAGTTATACACCCTGTTTATTGTTTAAGATCTCAGAATCGGGAAAAATTTAATAATGGTTTCCGCATACTCAATTTAATTGTGTCTATCTTATTCTTAAATTTGGTTAATTATTTCAAACTTCCAAATTTATATTAAACCACTTTATTTATCATTTTGAAATGCCTATAAAATATTTGGGTATTAATCATTAGGTAAGATCTTTTTATCTCAATGTTGTTGGAAAAGTGACACAACAGAACCCCCCCCCCCCGGCCTAGGCTGAACTGGAATACAGATAGGTTGAGAAAACTACGCATAAGAACACTAAACAATAGAAATTTTCATAAGCTTTTACAACAATTTACACCAGAGTACAAGATATATAATAGTACATCGATAATAATACAACAGAAATATAGATATCAGAGAATAAATAGTTTACATAATAGCGGAAATGTTATACAATGTAAATACAAAGCAGCGGAAAAACATCAACTAACACACTTGAAGGCAATACACAGATACATAACTTTTCGAATATAGCTTCAACTGTAATTCGGGATTTGTAAGAGAAAAGAATCTGCAAAATTGAAACAACTGACAACTCGTGTGAAAAATATAGGCACCCAGAGTTTAAGTAGAAACAATAAACTCCGAGTCAGTTATGGGACTAGTGAAAAAGAAAAAATAGTTATTAAACTTTTAAAAACAGTTGGATAAATATCATGGGACTACGTCATATGTCACGGAACGGGTTTACTCCCATGAATACTTTGAAATAAAAACAATTTATAAACAACACAATGTTTTTTTGGAAAAAATGAAGCTATTATAAGACTCAGGTCCCATCACACAATGCAACGCAAGTCGGAGGATAGAGTTTTTTACCTTATAAGAGCCAAATATGATTGATATGAAGAAAACCAAAAAATAATTTGGTATTATCATTCGTGTCTATATGTTTCAAAAACAATTTCAACATAAATGTATCAATCATAGACAACATAGGTGCCATATATTATTTCGCCATATAGGTTTACAACTAAAACCGTAGTATCACGTTTTGGAAATTTGGATTTCCATCTATGAGTCGAGGTAAAGGATCTTCCTCACCAGTTTCGGATCACCTCTAGCAAGATGTCCAAGGTCACACCTATGGGAAACCCTTGGTTAGCGGCAGGGCAGATCAACACCTAACGTTTGTGGATTATTTATTCCTGAACAATACATTTCCTGGTACTATAGGACCTACAACCTGGCCAGTACGTCGACCATATGAGCCTTTTAGTCGGCTCTATATCCGAGGTGCCTCGCGATCCATCATCCACATAAGTAAAAATGTCTGGGCTCCATACCATGACACCACTTCTAGCTAGAAAGAAACGCATGCACTCCCTGCTGTCCTCATCCCGTTTTTAACTCATATCGGGGTGTGAAGCTTGCGAATTAACGCTACAACATGAAGCTATGCTATTTAAAGCCGTGCATTGATCATCATCCACTAGACTCTAGTTTTCAACAAAAGCCTTGATCATTTGCATCTTAGCATGTCGCGTAGTCATTCAAGACCATACAACTGATAACTACCAATACCTAACCTCTTAGCTCATACGTCTCAGAGAAGGGTGTTAATCAATAGAATAAATTCTCTGTTGCCAAGCAAATATATATTTAGCGGAAATCAATCAATACAGTTCAGAATACTGCGTCGGACATACAATCCTTTTACAAGTCCGTTCTGGGTCTGAATGAAACCGGAGGCACCTTATACCTCATCCCATACGTCCAATACAGAAAAGGGGTCCTCGCATATCCGGACAATCAACAAGTCTGTCCGGACCATTGTCACTATAATCCCTTCAAGGGTGCGACCCAAATACAGGGCATCAGCAACAACTCTTTCGATGTGAATATTATTGGTCTTGCACCATTTTCAATCTCTTTGACTTTTAATCATCATAACAATTATTCAAAATGGGTTAAACCCAGTCTTTCCGAGTAACTGGCGCATTTTCGTAATCATGTGATAAATAAGCAAAGATAGAACACATCTTATCCCAATCCAGAATATTTTTTATTCAAATATTCATTTAAAAATATTTTATAATATCTTTTCACCATCATAAACCAAATTATGGTTTATGAAACAAGTCGGGATTAACGAGCCTTACCGAAGTAATCATTCATTTTATTATCCCAATCCCAACCTATTCATCCCATGGAGCAAAACTGGTAGTACTCCATATTTTACACCCATTGTTTTATTAGTAAATTTAATTATCATCTAACGTTCAAATCCAATTAAAGATTTAACCACCGCATGGAGCAAAACTGGTGATGCTCCATTCTCGAACACTTCTAAAGTTCAGTAAATTTAATTACTCCATTCACTTATCAATCTAATTAAAGATTCATGAAAAATCTAGCTTAATTTTAATCTCAAAATCATTACTTAATGATTATTCAACATAAAAAATTTATTCCTGTCTTTAATTGGATTAAAGAACAAATGTCACTTAATCACTGCTCACGATAAACCCAAAATCAGCTTCCATTTATATGGAATCATTATGGAAATCTGAACAATATATAATCGATATACATTTCCGTATTAGACTAATACTATAAGTGGAATAGCGGCAAAGCCTTTTAAATTACATAAATAGTGAATGCCTTCTTTTGCAGAAGCTCATTTCGATTATTATGTAATCAAATTTCATTCAATCCTAATTTAATTAAATAAATTGGAAACTTTATTAAATCTTATTTAAAAGATTTATTCTCTTTTCACAATTCAGTTTAAGAACAGTATTGCTTAAGATATCATTCACTACAAGCCCAAATCCAATTTGATATTAAATATAAACTCTTAAATGGGAATCATATCGATTTACATCCAATACCAAATTCTGAAACTAACAGATATCGTCTTGGAATAACGATATCAATATCTTCCAAGTTCCTCGATGATATCCGTATAATCATGGAATCCAATATTGAAATATCTGAAGATTATTTCCATTCAACTTCTTTCCAAATTATATGTTGGGAAAATTCTGGTTATATTAAAACCCTCTTTTTATTCCAATTCGTTACACTCAAAACATTTGATTTTTCTTCTTGTTGTAAAATAACATTTTCAAATAAAAAGTAATATTTATCTTTCAAAACTTGGAATATTTAATCCAAACTCTTTTCAAATCATTCATTATGATTTATCATATATTATTCATATTTTTAATAATTCTATTGAGGCCCTTACAGTTGGTTTCCAATAACGGCCACCGAACTGCATCCACAGCGACCTTTTCCAAATTTTATTTGGATATATTATAAAGTATAATTGTTCAAATTTAATCCTCTTATATTCATTGGAAAGGTCTTTTCGATACGAACCCAATGGTTCCAGTTTTTAGGAGAATCCGACGGTCGGATCTTTCGTCGTTAATTCGAAGTTCGTGGTCGAAATTCATGAACGGTCGTTGCGCGATACGTTCTATTCAGGCTATTTAAATATATATATATATATATATATAATATTTCATCGATTTCCACTTAATTTTTTTTTATAAATTCGTTCAAAAATGATTCCAACTTCCATTTCAATTTTAAAATTAAAATTGAAAATCCCATATTATTATAATCTCAAAATAATAATATTTTCAAAATATTAGATTCTGAAATCAAATCTTTTCGATATTTATTATAAAAATGAATAAAATCTGTATAAAGTCCGTTCGAGTTAAAATGGCATATATCTACTTAACTCGGCTTCATATATTTCAATATTTTCGTGTCCATCCAAAATCGGACATCAAAACCAGATTTCAATTTTCATTGAATATTATATTATTAAACTATTCATGTTTTATTCTGGATTGGAAAAATATTCAACCAATATCCATGTAAGTAATTTATAGGGACTTCATTCATCATATGCATCCAATAATAGTTGCAAACAACTATCAACATCCAGTCCACATATCGTGGTACATACCATATAAGCATTAAACAATTAACGCTTATATGGGTTCGCCAATCAATAGATTAACCACAATATCAATCAACAACAAGCATATGTTCAATCACTACATAACACAATAAATCAATAATTCATCCATTGCCATTTACGGTGCCACAAAGTGTCCATCCACATTGTTTGAAATACGAGTGTCGTATAGTCAAACAACGCTTCTAATAATAAATAACTTAATGAATAGTTCTTGTGTTGAACTCAAAGGATATCGCATGTAACAGATAAAAAACCATACAAATTATTTGATTGAGAGAGTTCTCACCCAGTAGCTAATCCAATCGCCACGACACTTCTCATGTAGGCTTTTTTTTCAACTTCCAATCATTTAAAGAATTTGTCTTTTCACCGCGCACTCGCCATACTAGCTCTCCGCAACCCGAATTCACCTTTCTGGCTCCACAGTCCGCATACGACCTCTAATATTCTCTAAATTTAATCAACAACACAGAATCGCCATTCCGGATAATTTTTCCCTAGGGCACTTTCCACCGAAAACCCTCGGATTGGCGGGAAATCGCTAAAATCTGCTATAGGACAGCGAACATTGATTGTGTCTTTAGAGTATATCTGAACTCCAAAATTTGATTTTAATATGTGTATTTCGTAGAGGAAAACGAGATCTACAACTTTCGTTTAACTGGTTTTGGCCGAAAATGGTCGAATCAAAAAATATAAGGCAAAGAAAGACGAGGTTATTTTTGCAAAACGAGATTTTGAGCAAAAATGAGATTTTTGGTGTCGTGGGGCCCACGGCCAGAGCTAGGGCTGCTGCCCGGACTGGTGCAGGTGGTTGCAGTGGCTAAGGAGGTATTGGAGGTGTCTAAGTTGGAGTTTGGAGGGGTAAAAGTTGAAATAGTGGAAAAGAGAGGAGTTTTGTGGGTTTGGAAGGGGAGAGGGGCCCCACGGCCGGAGGGGGGTGGTTGTCTAGGTTGGCGGTGGGTGAAAGGGGGTGCAGTAGGTCGAAGGGTGGCGGTGATCGAGGCTAAAGGGTGGAGGAGGCCATTGGAAGGAAGGAGGAAAGGTGGAAGGAGGAAAATGAAAAATGAGAGGAAGAAGAAAGAAAAGAGAAAGGAGGAGGGTTTTTAGTGCAATTATCCATCCCCTCACGTGGATCGCTGACGTGGTGCGATCTCGTGAGTTTCAACAAAACCACCTTGGCTCATTGGATGGCCTCCGTTTGTTTTTAGGTTTTAAAACTTCACGTTTATAAAAGTGTGTTAGTTAACCTCCACTTCTTTTGATCGGACGATCATAAATTAATTTCATTTGCTATGAAATTTTGTATTGTGGTAATAAACATAATTCCGGATCTAACGAAACATGTTTCGTTGAATTTCGAGTTTGTTTGGCCTTCTATTTATTTTTCGATCAAGTTTAAACTAGTTTCACAAATGCGATTTTAGCGTATATTTTCTTCTTGTATGCCTACACAATAATTCCAAAAATCATGAAATGTGGAACTTGACCATTATTCGACGCTACGAATTCAAAAAAGTGTCATCAAATTCCGAGGTCATCTCAATAACGTTCCTTTGCAAACTGATCATCAGTTTTACATCAAACTGTTATCGTGCACGGCTACACACAGAATCCGCCTGGCAGGAAATTTGAAACTTAGCCATGATTTATTATTCCGAATCCAACAAAATCGGCCTCGTCGAATTCTGAGGCCGCTAACAAAATTTCACTTTTAAAGGGCCATGCGACGATTTAAAAATTGAATTTTTAAATTCTGATGTATTTTCTTATAAATTTATATTAAAAATAATTTTTTTATTGGTTATGAAATTCCGAGTTGTTACAGTCTCCTCCACTGAAACTTTTTCGTCCCCGAAAAAGGAACGGAGCTGAAAGTTGTTTAACCAACCAACTCAACATTCATTCTGGCTTGAGTTCTTCAACTTTTCAGTTTCTAAGAATTTCCTAATTTTCCTTAAATTTGGCTAATGCCTTAAATTTCTGAAAAATTTCTCCATAACCTTCTTTGTACGGTTTGATCTAAACAAATAAATATGGCCTTATTAGGCCCCCAATAAATCCACACACATCAAATAAAGCAATTGTGACTTATCTACACTCGATAGAGATGTGTAAAAAATCATCCCTTGACTCGGAGGCAGGGTTTAGTCATGATCCATGTGCCTTATCTAAATACAAGAGAGACGTGTATATTTTTGTCATCTCAAGACTTTTAGGGTTTATTATATAATCCTACCATTTTCTATATATTTAAGTCCACAATCATTCCTCGGTTCAACCTGTAATTCAGTCCTCGCCATACAAGTATCTTGTTCATATGATCATCCGTACCTTGTCATATAAGCACCAAATGCTTATATGGATATGCTATGTTATGTTGTCCTCAATATATGTTATGCGGTGTAGTCCATACCTGTTTACTATCCTATGGTGTATGTTTAATTTCACACTAAAATCCATCACAGATCATCCAATTTATTCACAGCAATATAATAATAAAAATTGCGCAACCAACTAAATAATGTGCACCTGTTTGTCGGACACGCAAATTTTCTTTACTCGGCTTTTAAAACAATAACATGCTCAACAGATATATGCAGATATATGTCTAATTTGAACTTAATTTCAATTCAGTTCTACACTAAATTTGATTTAATTTACCTTTCATTTTAATATTTGTTTCATCATTCCAATATTATTTAACTTCACCTGAGTTAAAATTTCAGTTCGTTTGATTTACCTTTCCATTTTCAATCTATTTAACTAATATAAGTTAAATTTTAATTCCAAATCATTTCCAAACATTTATTTAAATTAGTTTAAGTATATTTCGACATTTCAATTGGAATTATATAATCATCCCACCTTCGAAACTCGAAAATAAACACTGATAATATGGCCACATAGCCAGAATTATTCTCAAGCAATTAGAATGTGATTCTATATCAACTAAGTATATTTTAGACTTCAGATATACGTTCGCGAGACGTATATGTAAAATCTTCTTATACTCGATAGTCCAACCTCGACGTCAAATAATATACTAAAAATCATATAATAAATATATAATAATCACAAATACGTTACTTATAAGCATATCATTCTCAACTCATTCAAGGGCATTACTAGCCCCATCTCTAAGGAGTTTCTCATTCTAGGATACCACTGATCCTATCTCTAGTGAGCATTCTTTAAAACAATATTACTAATTCTATCTCTGAGGAATTATTTCATTTGGTTCTGTGTTTTGTTCTCGAGCTCCGTAGACTAAAGCTCTGATACTAAGCTGGCACAACCTGAAACCCCTGCCCGGCCTAGGTCGAACTGGAATACGGATAGGTTGAGAACACTATGCATCAAAACACTAAATAATAGAAGTTTTCATTTGGTTTTTCAACAATTTACATCAGAGTACAAGATATATCTTAGTACAAAGATAATAATACAGCGGAAATACAAATATCAGAGAATAAGTATATTACATAACTGCGGAAATGTTATACAATGTAAATACACAACAGCGGAAAAACATCAACTAACACAGCTGAAGGCAATACACAAATACAAAGCTTTCCAAATATAGTTCCATTTGTAATCCAGGATCTGTTAGAGAGAAGAATCTGCAAAACCGAAACTACCGAGTGCCCGTGTGAAAAATATGGGTACCCAGAGTTTAGGTAGAAACAATAAACTCTGAGTCAGTCATGCGACTGGTGTGAGATCTAAAACAAAATATCATAGGACCACGCCATATGTCACAGAACGGGTTTACTTCCATGAATACTTTGAAATAAAACAATTTATAAACAACACAATGCTTTTTGGAAAAAAATGAAGCTATTATAAAAATCAGTCCCATCACAAAATGCAACGCAAGCCGGAGGATAGAGTTTTACCTTATAAGAATCAAATATGCTTGATACGTAGAAAAAATCATTTGGTATTATCATTAGTGTCTATATGCTTCAAAATAATTTCAACATAAATGTATCAATCATAGACGACATAAATAACATATATTATGTCGCCATATAGGTTTACAACTAAAACTGTTGTATTACGTATTAGAAATTTGGATTTCCATCTATGAGTCGAGACAAAGGATCTTCCTCAACGGTTTCGGATCACCTATAGCAAGATGTCCAGGACCACACCTATGGGGAACCCTTGGTTAGCGGCAGGGCCGATCCATACCTAACATCTGTAGATTATTTATTCCTGAACAATACATTCCCCGGTCCTATAGGACCTACAACCCGGTCAGTACGTCGGCCATATGAGCCTTTTAGTCGACTCTATATCCGAGGCGCCTCACAATCCATCATCCACATAAGTAAAAATGTCTGGGCTCCATACCATGACACCACTTCTAGCTAGAAATAAACGCATGCACTCCCTGCTATCTTCATCCCATTTTTAACTCATACCGAGGTGTGGAGCTCGCGAATTAACATTACAAAATGAAGCTATGCTATTTAAAGTCGTGCTTCAATCATCACCCATAAGACTCTTCTTTTCAACAAAAGCCTTGATCATTTTCATCTTAACATGCCACATAGTCATTCCAGACCATACAATTGATAACTACCAATACATAACATCTAAACTCATACGTCTCAGAGAAGAGTGTTAAGCATGAGAATAAATTCTTCGTTGCGAAGCAGATGTATATTTAGCGGAAATCAATCAATACAGTTCAGAATACCACGTCGGACATACAATCCTTTTACAAGTCCGTTCTGGCTCTGAACGGAACCGGAGGCATCTTATTCCTCTTCCCATATGTCCAATACAGGAGAGAAGTCCTCGCATATCTGGACAATCAACAAGTACTCCGGACCACTGCCATTATAGCCCCTTTAAGGGTGCGACCCAAATCCAAGTAATGAACAACAATCCTTTCAATGTGAAAAATGTCAGTCTTGCACCGTCTTCAATCTCTTTGACTTTTAATTGTCATAACAATTATTCAGAATGGGTTAAATCCGATATTTCCGAATAATTGTCTTACCTTTGTAATCATGTGATAAATATGCAAAGATAGCACACATCTTATCCCAATCCAGTATAATCTTTTATTCAAATATTCATTTTGAAATATTTTATAATATCTTTTCACAATCTTAAACCAAATTAAGGTTTATGAAACTAGTCGGGATTAACGAGCCTTACCGAAGTAATCTTTCATTTTATTATCCCAATCCCAACCTATTCATCCCATGGAGCAAAACTGGTAGTACCTCATATTTAACACCCATTGTTTTATCGGTAAATTTAATTACCATCTAACGTTCAAATCTAATTAAAGATTTAACTACCGCATGGATCGAAACTGTTGATACTCCATTCTCGAACACTTGTCGAATTAAGTAAATTTAATGAGTCATTCACTTATCAATCTAATTAAAGATTCACTAAAACTTTGGCTTAGTTTTAATCTCAAAATCATTACTTAATGATTATTCAACATAGGAAAATTAATCCTATCTTTAATTAGGTTTAAGAAAAAATGTCATTTAAACACTGCTCGCGATAAACCCAAAATCAACTTCCATTAAATGGAATCATTACAGAAATCTGAACAATTTATAATCGATATAAATTTCTGTATCAAACTAGTATTATAGTGGAATAGCGACAAAGCCTTTTAAATTCCATAAATAGTAATGTCCTTCCTTTACAGAAGCTCATTTCGATTATTATGAAATCGAATTCCATTCAATCATAATTTAATTAAATAAATTGAAAACTTCATTAAATCTTATTTAAAAGATTTATTCCTTTTTCACAATTGGGTTTAGGAACTGTATTGTTTAAGATACCATTCACAACAAGCCCAAATCCAATTCGATATTAAATATAAAGTCTTAAATGGGAATCATATTGATTTACATTCAATACCAAATTCTGAAACCAACAAATATCGTTTTGGAATAACGATATCAATATCTTCCAAATTCCTCGATGGTATCCGTATAATCACAGAATCCAATATTGAAATATCTAAACATTATTTCCATTCAACTTCTTCCCAAATTTAATGTTGGGAAAATTCTGGTTATATTATAACCCTCTTTTTATTCTAATTCGTTACACTCAAAACGTTGAATTTTTCATCTTGTTATAAAACAACATTTTCAGATAAAAATAATATTTATCTTTCAAAACTTGGAATATTTAATCCAAACTCTTTCAGAATCATTTATTATGATTTACCGTATTCTATTCATATTTTTAATAATTTTATTAAGGCCCTCACAGTCGGTTTCCAATATCGGCCACCGAACTACATCCATGACAACCTTTTTCAAATTTTATTTGGATATGTTTTGAAATCTAATCGTTCAAATTTAATCCTCTTATATTCATTGGAAAGATCTTTTCGATACGAACCCAATGGTTCCAGTTTTGGGAGAATCCGACGGTCGGATCTTCCGTCACGTCAATTCGAAGGTCATGGTCGAAATTCGCGAATGGTCGCTGTGTGATTGTTCTATTCAAGCCATTTAAATTTATATATATATATAATGTATATTGTCGATTTCTATTCAAAAACTTATTTTACAAATTCGTTTAAGAACGATTCCAACTTCAATTTTAAAATTAAAATTGAAAATCCCATAATTATTATAATCTCAAAATAATAATATATTCAAAACATTAGATTTTGAAATCAAATCTTTTTGATATACATTATAAAAATGAATAAAATCAATGTAAAGTCCATTCAAGTTAAACAGCATATATCTGCATAACTCGGCTTCATATATTTTAATATTTTCGTATCCATCCAAAATCGGACATCAAAACCAAATTTCAATTTTCGTTGAATATTTTATTATTAAACTATTCATGTTTTATTCCGGATTGGAATATATTCAACCAATATCCATATAAATAAATTTATAGGGACTTCATTCATCATATGCATCCAACAATAGTTGCAAACAACTATCAACATCCAGTCGACATATCGTGGTACATACCATATAAGCATTAAATAGTTAACGCTTATATGTGATCGTCAATCAATAGATTAACCACAATATCAATCAACAATAAGCATATGTTCAATCACTACATAACAAAACAAATGAATAATTCATCTATTGCCATTTATAGGGCCACAAAATGTCCATCTGCATTGTTTGAAATACGGGTGTCGTATATTCAAACAATGCTTTTAATAATAAATAACTTAGTGAATAGTTCATATGTTGAACTCAAGGGATATTGCATGTAATAGATAAAATAACTGTACAAAATATTTCATTGAGAGTGTTCTCACCCAGTAGCTAATCCAGTCGCCCCGACATTTCTCATGTAGGTTTTTTTAAAACTTCATAGGGCACTTTTCCCCGAAAATGCTCGGATCAGCGGGAAATCGCCAAAGCCCGCTACAGGATAGCGAACTTCGACCGCGTCATTAAGGAAGATCCGAACTCCAAAATTCGATTTTTATATTTGCATTTTGTAGAGAAAAACTAGATCTACAACTTTCGTATAACGGGCTTTGGCCGGAAATCGCCGGATCAAAAGATATGAGGCAAAGAAAGACGAGCGGGTTTTTGCAAATTGAGATTTTGAGCAAAAAAGTATTTTTGGTGTCGTGGGGCCTATGGATAGAGCTAGCGTTACTGCTCAGACTGGTGCAGGTCTGAGAGGAGTTGGGGAAGGTGGTGGCAGCGGCTAAGGGGGTGTAGGAGGTGGCTAAGGTGGAGTTTGGACGGGGTAAAGTGTAAATAGTGGAAAAGAGAGGAGTTTTGCGGGTTTGGAAGGGGAAAGGTGGCCGACGGCCGGAGGCGGGTGGTTGTCAAGGTCGGCGGTGGTTGTTGGGGGGTGCGGCAGGTCGGAGGGTGGCGGTGGTGGAGGCTAAAGGGAGGAGGAGGCCATTGGAAGGAAGGAGGAAAGATGGAGGGAGGAAAATGAAAAATGAGAGGAAGAAGAAAGAAAAGAAAAAGGAGGAGGAGCTTTTGTGCAATTATCCATCCCCTCACGCAAATCGCTGACACAACGTGATCCTATGAGTTTCAACAAAACCACCTTGGCCTGTTGGGTAGTCTCTGTTTGTTTTTAAATTTTAAAACTTCACGTTTATAAAAGTGTGCTCGCTAGCCTCCACTTCTTTTGATCGCTGATCACAAATTAATTCCATTTGCTATGAAATTTTGGATTATGATAATAAACGTAATTCCTGATCCAATGGAACAGGTTTCGTCGAATTCCTAGTTCGTTTGGCCTTCCATTTTATTTTTCGATCAAGTTTAAACTAGTTTCGAAAATGCGATTTTAGTGTACATTTTCTTCTTGTACGCCAACACGCTAATTCCAAAAATCAAGAAATTTGGAACGTGACCATTATTCAACGCTATGAATTCGAAAAAAAAAAAGAGTAGTCGAATTCCGTGGTCATCTCAATAATGTTTCTTTGCAAACTGATTGTCAGTTTTACATTAAACTATTTTATCATGCACGGCCACACACTGAAGACCATTCTGGCATGAAATTTGAAACTTAGCCATGATTTATATTCTAAATCCAACAAAATGGTCTCGTCAAATTCTGAGGTCGCAAGCAAAATTTTACATTTTAAGGGCTATGCGATGATCTAAAAATCGAACTTTTAAATTCCGATGTACGTTCTTATAAAATTATATTAAAAATAAATTTTTTATTGCTTGTGAAATTCGGGCTTATTACAAAAAGTGTTACAGAAATGTACTTGTGTGATTTAAATAACTTTTCCATTTTTCAAAACTTCAATATTTCCAACATTTCAACTTTAAATTCAATTTATTAATTAAATTGAATATTCTATTAATATTTTTAAAATTTAACTTTTTATTTTTGAATCTCAAACTTTCCAAATCACAAATTAAACATTTTACAAACTCATTAAAAATTTCAATTTGAGTTTTAAACTTCAATTTCATATCAAACTCAACTTTGAATTCAAATTTACTATTTCAAATCGATTTACTGTAAATTAAAATTGAACATTCCATTTTAAATCGAATTCGCTTTCAAATTGATTTCAACCTTTACAAAAAAATTTCATAACTACTTTAATTTCATTTCAATCTAATTTCGAATATAAAATTTCAACTTTTATTTTTATGCTAACTTTCACTTCAATTAATATAATATTCTTTTAAATTCTTAATTATGGAAAGATACCTAATAATTCCATATTAAAATTAACATAACCTATAAACGGTGTTATCATACATCATTAACAACCAAATCATCATCCATAGCAAATTAACATAATCCATCGATTTATAACATAATCAATCAAGTGTTATCACTTTTAACACTTAGAACTTATTTTCAGACAAATCTATAACTGTTTCAACCATTCAAACAAATCAACTTTACAAACAAACTAAGATTATAATAAACATAAAAACATGGCTAATAGTAGTTCTCAACTTCATTTCGGCTCCTTTAAACTTCAGTTTCATTGCGTTTTCGGACTTTGAAAATTGCCCAACTTTATTCGGGTTTTTTGGGCCAACTACTCTCGGTATTTGGAAAAGTGAACAACAATAAAGTTATAGGAATTTCTTTTTCCTACAGTTTAAAAGAAAGAATCACCCATTTATGATCATTTTATTCAAGTAAAAATTACGGTGAAGCAGGGTCAGGAAGAACGAATCTCTTTTTGAAAAACAAACCCATTTTGCAAGTTCGTTATTACGGGTAGTTCCTACAAAGGATCGGACTAGTGATGATGTTTCTTTTATCCCTTCCAGGCGATCGGAAAATAAATAAATGGTTGATATATTCAAGATAATTACTTAGTTAAAAAATACCGTCTCAATTATACATATTGCAATTTTATCTATATGAAGCCCATATTAATATTAGTATACAATACTAGTTAGCGTGGTAGAAAGAACTATATATTATAGTACTTTCTACCACACTAGCTTAGATACTTAATAAGGTACTTCTGCTCTGATTCCAGCTCAGCGCAATCATTTCATTCTACGAAATCGAGCATAGAAAAAAGGATACTTAAATGAAATACTGGAAAGAATATTTGATAATTAGAAAAAATTGTATTACTCACATAAAATTATTATATTCTATTAATTTCTATCAGTATTAATTGGAATTAACTAGTTAGTAATTTTTATTTCTCTCTCACTCTCTCTCTCTCTCTCTCTCTATATATATATATATATATATATATATATATATATATATATATATATCTTTTTATAGAAAGCAACAGAACCATCATAGTATTTTTTTTACATTACAATATGAATGAAAGGAAGGGTGGTAAATGGATCATTCAACAATCAAGATCGGATGGATTATTTTTTTTTCTTCGATAAATGTAGAAAGGGGAAAAGGAAATTCCATTGTAGAGCCATATGCAATGCACAAAAGGTTGCTTTAGTTTTAAGTGAGATTTGGTCGAAAAAGTAGAGGTATTCTCAGATTCAATAAAATGAAGTCCGAAAAAATGGTCTTCAAAGATCTGGAATTTTGGACTAGCTAGACTCAAAAATAGAAGAAGTTCTTAACATGAAAGGTGTAGCCACTAGAATTATATATGGTTTGAAAAAAAATAAGCACTTTAATTGGATCCTTTTTGAAGAAGTTATGGCCTATGGAAGATGGTGGTTGTGGGTGTTTAGTGGTAGTGATGGAGGGCTTGGCTTTTATGGTGGAGAGAGTTATTTTCTTAAGGAGTTTCGAAATAAATGAACTTAGGTGCTATATACACTTGAACTTGAAACATCCTTATGATATTTGCTACAAATTCCTTATATAACATGGCTAAGTCTTGAATTAATTATAGTTTTCATTTATGTTAAGAAAACTTAACCTTTAAGATTTTAAAGTTAAATTTAAATTATGGATAATACAAGGATACATGTCCAATTCCTAAAGCTTCTATCATGCATGCTAAGGTGATGAGTCAAGTGAGCCTTAATGGCTTTTGTTTTGTTAGGCAGCTTAGGATTTAAGTATCTTTTAAATTATTCTTTAATATAAATTATAACATGTAACATAAGTGTTATGGTAGGTCTTTTATAACATATTTTTCCTAAGTGTTGTCATATGTTTTCTATAATGGTTACTAAAATGTTATCATAAATTTTAGGAAACAGTTTGGTCAATACATCGTTCAAACAACTTGTTTTTGATAAAAGCTGATATTTCTATCAGTATATTTTCCGGTCATATTTTACAGTTTTTCATACTATATTTTTTATATGTAAACCACATTTGAAATAGGTTCTGTTATTATTTCCAAATAATTTAAACAAGTTTAATTTCATTGTAAATCCTTATAAATAAGTTACAAGCCTTATTTCAGGATTACCAGGTGATTTAATAAATTGCTATATATTAATAAAACTTCCAAAATAAATATAGATAATAAACTCAACTCAATATAAATTTGAAATCAAATTACAACTTGGGTACTTACATACTCAAAATCATATGAAATCATTTAATATTGCAAATTTCAAAATGGTCCAAAATCTGGGTCACTACATAAACACTCTAAGGATCGATCGAGATTCCAATCATATGACAATTACACTCTATTCAACAATTCTATCGAAAACATCCATCTTGAAACTAACAATACTCTCCAGTACAAACTGCATAATCCCAGTGAATCAATCGAAAAAGAATCTGGGAAGTATTGCATATATCATGAAAGAATGGTCATGAAACTATTGAACGTCGTCACTTGAGGGATGCCTTAAAAAAATCAACTACTAAAGAAAACTTTAGTAGTACAAACAAGTTCTTCAAATGAAGTTCCAGATCCTTCCACTGCCTCTTAGAAATGACAACCTAGGAGGGCCTTGGTACTAGATCCCTGTAGATCAGTTCTTAGCTTGGCGAACTTGCGACAGAAATAAGTGGCTCAAACATGTGGCGCCACATCTTTTATTTCATTTGAATCTCAGCTTAGCATAGGCTATGTTGCTAATTTTATTTTAATAAACAATTGGTTATAAACTTCATTTTCGCACGTTGTTTGAGATGTAGACATGATCGGATTAAAAAAAACTTTATGTTAAATGTGTAGGTATCAACACAAACTTTCGTCATCCATCCATGGACCACTAGAGTACTATTGTAGCAAGTGCAATTAAGTTTTTCGACATTCTTGTTCACCTCTCATGCTTGGGTAGAGATATAAGTTAGACGGGTGCGATGCAACCTACCCATGCTTCAACACATTAGAGAGTCCATATGTCCACTTACCTTCCAGTTCGTCAAATATACCATGGTTTCGATGGAAATACCGCGACTTACTTGTAACAACCCGAAAAATCCAAACCAATTTACAATTTTTATTTTGGCAATTTTGATGAATTTTGAATATTTAAGATGATTTATTTTAAATAATAACAACGAGAAATTTATTTTGAATAGAATTAGAACGTATATATTTATTTGAATCGTCGTTAGAATATAAATATTTATTTTAATTATAAAAGGAATTAAAAATGGCGCGGTAGTTTGAAAATTTGATTTCAAATTTCAAATGAATGTACAGGATTCAAGATAAACTGAATTTTAGCGAAACCAAAAATATTAGAATCTATTTGAAAATATCTTTCCAAGAATCCGAAAAATTGAAATTTCATAGCGGGAATAAAAAGTTATGTCTAGTTGAAAATTAAAAATAGTCCCTATTGAATTTTGGCCCTTAAAAATAGCCATTTTGCAAACGACCTCCGTTTTTGACGAAACCACTTTTGTTGAATCCGGGGTGTCAAATTATTGCTAGATTCCAAAATTCATAATTTTCTGAATCAATATGTGAGCGTGGCGAAGTAAAACGTGTTTTGATAGTTTCAGTCAATTTGGATCGACCAGAAAATGGCCATTTTTCAAACGATCTCCAAATTTGACGAAATTAATTTTGTTAGGACTGTATCGTCAATACGAAGCTAGAAAATATTTTTTGGGAATTTTTAGAGTCCGTATGTGGCTCCGGTAAACTGAAATGTGCGTTCAAATTCAATATATAGATTTATATTTTGATTTTGAAGGAAACTGATCGAAACGATCGAATCAGCTTACGATACATATCCCATTATGTTCGAAATGGGGGTAATTGGCTAGAGGCGATAGTCGGTGGGTTTGATTTGAGGTTCGTTTGGAGATCAAAGAATAAATAAGAAAAATCTGAATAAAATATTATTAAAATAATTATATAACTCCAAAACCCCCTTTCCCTCTTTTCTCTCTTCGATTTCACTTTTTAAAGAAAAGAAGAAAAAAAACCACGAGACAGCCCCCCCCCGTCCAGATCCACCGTCAAACTCCGCCTGCGCCGCCGCAGATGGCGCACTCCTCCCCTCGATGAGCCTTGCCGCAACCACCCTCTCCCACTTTCTTCTCCGATCCAACCAAGCCCTAACCCCTCTCCACCGTGAAGCCGCAAAACCGCCGCCCTCTGTTCAAGCCGCCACCTCCTCCTGGACAGCCGCCGACGCCTCCACAAAACCCCTGCATCCCCTCCTTCCCTCCAACGCACGAGACCCCTCCTCCATTCGAAGAAAGGTGAATTTTTTTTATTTATTTAGGTTAAATAGATTTCTATAATTAAATGAAATCAGTTCTGACTTTTGTTGTAAAGAAAAGCTTTGTTTTTTTATTATGAAAAGCTTTGATTTTATTTATATAAAGTAATATTTTTAATTTATAAAAGATAGATTTTTATCAATAGTAAAGATTAGATTTTTAAACACGTAAAGAAATGATTTTTATAGTTGAAAGGATAAGATTTATATATATATATATATAAACAAACGATAAAAATGTGATTTTTATCATATGAGTAACAACATGAAGTTGTGATTTTTATATATATGACGACGATATAGAAATTTGACTTTTATAATGAAGTAGCAAAGTAAAAATATGATTTTTATATTATAGAAATAATAAAAATATGATTTTTATAATGCAAACATCGATATAGAAGTATGATTTTTATAATGTGTTCATGAAGAGAAAAATGTGATTTTAATATGAATAACATAATAAAAATATATTTTTTATTATAGGAGAAGCGAAATAAAAATTCGATCTTTATATGAGAAATAGAGATATAAAAATTCAATTTTTATATAGAAAGAAGGGTTGTAAAAATATATGATTTTTATATATGAAGTGCCATTGTAAAAATGTGATTTTTAAAATAAACATCATATTAAAAATGCGATTTTTACTATGAACAGCAGGAAAATATCGCATTGGAATTTTGGGCAAATCCGAACCGTTCAGAAATAGAAGGACGGCGGAGTAGAACCCAAAGGTGAGAACTCCTCACTTTTAATTTATTTTCTAGTTGAAATATATACTAGGATGTATACGATGCTTAGTAGCACTCGACACCCGTCGTCCACAGACCATGGACGACTTATTTGTTTGTTTGATTATGTTGTGTAAATTGATTGTGTGATGTGGAATGGAGTAAAATATTTTATAGTTAAAAATATAATTTTTAACGTGTATATGAATAAAATAAATATTTGTAAACAAATCAGATGATTTGTTTATGTACACACATTTGACTGATATTGATTGGGACTATAAATTTTACACATCGCCCAACTGCACAAATAAATCTGTATTTGTTGATTGAAACCCCACACGGGTATTGGAATGATATATGACATACACTAGTCCCAATAATTAGTTGTATGTTGATCGATTGATTGACAGGCTGCTGTAAGTGTTAAATATTTATATTTGATGCTTATGCAGTGTAGAATGCACTCTGGATGATGGTTGATTGTGTTTGATTGTTGTTGTATACATGTGTATATGAAATCCATATAAATAAAATTATACGGTAATTGACTGTGTCTGATTCCAGTTCAAAAAGAATGAATATTTTAAAATAACGAATATTTTAAAACAATATTCAGTAATAGATCAAAATGTGATTTTGATGTCCGATTTGGGATGGACACGAATGTATATAAATATATAAAGCCGTGTTGATTAGATTAACGCCATTTTGAGGTGAACGATATTTATATCGATTTTATTCATTTTTATAATGAATATCGAAAAGGAATTGATTTCGAAATATAATGTTTTGAAAATAGTATCATTTATATATCGATGATATGGAATATTCAATTTTGATTAGAAATTGAATATGAAGTTGAAATCGTTTTGAAAACGAATTTAAAATGATATATAAAATACGTTTTAAATGGAAATCGATGAAATATATATTATATGTATTATATATATATATAATATAATGGCCTGAATAGAACGTGCCGCGCTGCGGTAGTTCGCGAATTTCGACCATTGACTTCGAACGGACATTACGAGAGATCCGCCCGTCGGATTCTCCTAAATCGGAACCGTTGGGTTCGTATCGAAAAGAGCTTTCTAATTGAATATTAGAGATTTGAAATCTAACAGTTGGATTTGGAATTATGTCCAAATCAAATTTAGAAAAGGTCGCTATAAGTGCAGTTCGATGACCGTTTATGGAAATCGACTGTACGGGCCTTGATAAAATTATTAAAAATATTAATAATTTGTGTAAAATCTTAATAAATGATTTGGGAAGAATTGGGATGAAAAATCCCATATTTGAAAAGATAAAAATATATTTTTATTGAAATGAACTATTATGAAATCCAATATTTTTAAATAAATAATTTGGATTTGAAATGTCTTTAAAAAATAATAATAATAACCAGGACGTCCATTATATGAATTGGAGTGGATTTAAATCCAAATTATCTTTGGAATATTTCGATATTGGATTCCGTGATTCTACGGATATTGTGGAGGAATTTGGAAGATATAGATATATCGTTATTCCAATACGATATTTGTTGATTTCAGAATTTGATATTGAATATAAGCCGATATATTTTCTATTCAGAGCCTTGTATTTAATATCAAATTGGATTTTGGGTTTGTCATGAATGGTATCTTTAATAATAGTGTTCTTAAACCCAATGGAGTTAAGAAAAATAGAAACTGACTGGAGATTAGTTAAGTTGAATGCTTTCCTGGGTATTGATCTGATGTTGGTTTCGGCCTTCGGGGTTAATACTTAGGGAATTGTTCTCTTACTAATTTACGTTTAGAGACTGATGGAATGTGAATTGGGTTTGTTGTGAACTGTGTTTTAGCGACATTCGTTCTTTAACCCAATTTACAGTGAAATGGGATTTGGAATTTATAAATCTTTTGTTAAGATTTAAAGGAGACTTTCCAAAGTAAAGTTTTCCAATTTAACAAATTAAATTGGAATTGAATGGAATTCGATTTGGTAATAATCGAAGTAAGCTTCTGTAGAGGAAGACGGTTAATATATATGGAATTTAAAAGGCCTTGTCGTTATTCCATTGATATTATCGGTTGGATATGGAAGTTTATATCGATTATATATATATCGATTTGTTTTCCATGAAGATTCCATTGTTAATGGAATGTGATTTTGGGTTGTCGTGAATGGTATCTTTAATAATACTGTTCTTAGACCCAATGGAGTTAAGAAAATCAGAAACTAACTGGAGACTAGTTAAGTTGATTGGTTTCCTGGGTATTGATCTGATGTTGGTTTCGGCCTTCGGGGTTAATACTTACGGAATTGTTCACTTCCTAATTTATGGTTAAAGGCTGATGGAATGGAATGTGATTTTGGGTTTATCGTGAACCGTGTTTTAAATGACATTGGTTCTTTAACCCAGTTAAAGACAGGATATGATTTCCCAAGTTAAACAATCGTTAATATTGATTTTTGGGAAGATTAAAACCAAGTGGAGTTTTAATGCATCTTTAATTAGATTGAATTAATATCCAAAGGAAGATTAAAGGATAAATTTAAAGAATTTATCTTTGATAAAATTAATGGGAACCTTTCCCAAAGTATATGAGTATTTGGGTAAAGAAATATTCTGGATTGGAATGAGACGTATGTTGTGTTTTTCTAGCACTTGTTTATTATATACGCAAGTTATTTAGAAAGACCGGGTTTATCCCATTCTGAATAAATGATTCGACGATGTGTCGAGGATGAAGACAGTGGTTGAAGACCGGAGGTCTTCACATCGTTTGGATGATTACTGATGTCTTGATTGGGCTGTACACCCAAGACAAGGTAATAAGTGGTGATCGTCCAGACGTACTTGGAGATCGACCGAATATACGAGGACCACTCCCCTGTATTGGACATATGGTGGAGGAATAAGGTGCCTCCGGTTTCGTTTAGACCCAGAACGAACTTGTAAATGGATGTGTGTCTGACATCGGATTTCATTCTCTGTGATTGTAGACATCGGTTGCATAGCGTGAATTGCCTGTGTGGCATGCTGAGATGCTAATGATCAAGGCTTCTATTGAAAAGCAGAGTCTTGTGGTTGATGATCAAAGCACGACCTTTGTGGCATAGTTTGTGTAGCGTTAATTCGCGAGCCTCACACCCCGGTGTGAACCAGAAACGGGAGAGGACTTCAGGGAGGATATGCGTTTCCTTCTAGCTAGGAGTGGTGTTTCATGTTTTACACGCCCAGACATTTTACTTATGTGGATGATGGATAGCGAGGTGCCTCGGTTTTATCAGTCGTTCCGGGATCGATAGTTTGGTCGGGATATGACTAGTTGATGCCCCATAGGGCGGGGAAACACAGTGTTCAGGCATTTTAATCCACATCGAGTGGACCGGCCCTGACGATCCAAGGTGCAGTTGCGGCTGTATCCTGAGGGGCGGGATAGAGCGTCTCGAATTCGGTAAGGACGATCCCTTGCCTTGGTTCACAGATGGAAATCCAACTTCCAATACGACATTTTGCGGTTTTAATTGTAAACCTATATATGGCGACATAGTGGTATGGGGCACTTATGCCGTCTATGATTGATACTTATGATTGAAATTGTTTTGACACTATACACTTATAGTAATAATAAAATATGAAATTTCACGTACCAAGCATTCTAGGCTATTATAAGGTAAAAACTCTATCCTCTGGCTTGTGTTGCATTGTGTGATGGGACCTGTGTCTTATAATAGCTTAATTGTTCTTTACTTAGCACTGCGTTGTTGTTTTATGCACTGGTATTCTGGGGAGGAAGCCCGTTCCGTGTTATATGGCGTGGTCCCTGGATTTACCTAACTTTAAAATAAAGATTAATAACTGTTTTAGTTCTCACACCAGTCACATGACTGACCTGGAGTTTATTGTTTTAAACTAAACTCTGGGTGCCCCTATTTTCCACACGGGCAGCTGGTAGTTTTGGTTTTGCAGATTTATATTCACAGGATCCTGGTTTACAGCTAGAACGATATCCGAAAAGCTCTATATCCGTTTATCTCTTTCAGTTGTGTATTGTATTATTTTCCGCTGCATTGTAACTTGTAAATCTCTGATATTTAGTAAATGTGTAATATTTATTCATACTCTGTATATTCTTGTATTCTGATGGAATTGTTGTAATAAGCAATGAAATGTTCTTCTGTTTGTGTTCTGATTCGTCTTGTCCTCAAAGCAATCCGGGCTTTCCTTCACGGGGCTGTTCGGGTCGTTATATTTGGTATCAGAGCTTTGGTTTACAGAGCTCGGAGAACAAGACATGTTAGAACCAAACGAAAGAATTCATCAGAGATTGGATTAGTAATATCCAATGAGAATGACTCGTTAGAGATAGGATCAGTAGTATCCTAGAACGAGTGTGAAGAGTGATATTTTTAAAATAAAATTGAAAACAAGTTTTATTTTGAAAATTTTAACTTTATTATTCGTATTTGAATATCTATTTTAAATTGAATTTAGACTATAGATTATATGGAGATTTTGAATATACGTCTGATCCACATGTATACGAAGCCTAAAATATACTGGATAGATATAGAATCACACTCTAGTCACCCGGGGATGATTCTGATGATCGTCCGGACATCATCAGAATTTGTGTTCGAGTTTCGAAAAGTGGGATATATATATATATATATATATATATATAAATTTCCAATTGACTGGTGTGAGAACCAAAACTAGATAGGGCTTATTGTTGTGATTTGGCACCAAAAATGGATTTTTTTGTATATATATATATATCAAAATTATGAATTTTAAAAGATAATCAACTAATTGATTGATGATTGTGTTGTGTGATTATTCATTTAAACCATTATGTGAATGTAAGGTAAATTTAGCTAAATTGTATCAAATGTTGAACTGAATTAAAAATTCTTTGAAATCGCATACATGTACATGCATATATATTGAATAGGTCATAGCAAGGAGGCTTGAGCAGAGGAATAAAATTGTTTGCCCGACAAATAGGTACATGTTTATTGTATTTCTTGGGGTTTTTGATGATTTTATGAGCCGATTGCATAGCCGCTTGGCTGTTTCTTTTTCTTTTTGATTGGAGAGGCATGTGTGGCGGTTTGGGGCTTTTCCCGGTGCTCCCGTACAAAGGAGGTTATGGCGAAATTTTTCGAAAATTTAGGGTGTTAGCCAAATTTTTGAAAAATTTGAAAAGTTCTTAGAAACTGAAGAGTTGAAGAACTTAAGCCATAATGAAATAATGAAAGTTGGGTTGATTAGTTAAACAACTTTCAGCTCCGTTCCTTTTCGGGGACGAAAAGATTTTAAGTGGGGGAGATTGTAACAACCCAGAAAATCCGAACCAATTTAAAAATTTTATTTTGGCAATTTTGATGAATTTTGAATATTTAAAATGATTTATTTTAAATAATAACGACGAGAAATTTATTTTGAATAGAATTAGAACATATATATTTATTTGAATCGTCGTTAGAATATAAATATTAGAGATTTCCAACGAATATTAGAGATTTGAAATCTAACAGTTGGATTTGGAATTAGTCCAAATCAAATTTGAAAAAGGTCGCTGTAAGTGCAGTTCGATGGCCGTTTATGGAAATCGACTGTATGGGCCTTGATAAAATTATTAAAAATATCAATAATGTGTGTAAAATCATAATAAATGTTTTGGAAAGAATTGGGCTGGAAAATTCCATATTTGAAAGGATAAAAATATATTTTTATCGAAATGAACTAGTTTTGAACTAGAATTATAATCCAATATTTTTAAATAATTAAATTGGATTTGAGATGGTTTTAAAATAACCAGAATTTTCAATATATGAATTGGAATGTATCGGGATCGAAATTACCTTCAGAATATTTCGATATTGGGTTTCGTGATTATACAGATATTGTGGAGGAATTTGGTAGATATATATATATATATATATATATATATATATATCGTTATTCCAATACGATATTTGTTGATTTCAGAATTTGATATTGAATATAAGCCGGTATATTTTCTATTCAGAGCCTTGTATTTAATATCAAATTGGATTTTGGGTTTTTCGTGAATGGTATATTTAATATTACTGTTCTTAAACCCAATGGAGTTAAGAAAATTAGAATCTAACTGGAGATTAGTTAAGTTGAATGGTTTCTTGGGTGTTGATCTGATGTTGGTTTCGGCCTTCGGGGTTAATACTTAGGGAATTGTTCTCTTACTAATTTATGGTTAGAGATTGATGGGATTTTGGGTTTGTTGTGAATTGTGTTTTAAATGGCACTGTTCTTCAACCCAGAGTGAAAAGAATAAATCTTTTAATTAAGATTTGAAGAAGAATTACCAATTAGTTAACATTTAATTGGAACTGAAAATAGAATGTGAATTGGGTTTATTGTGAATTGTGTTTTTAACGACATTCGTTCTTTAAACCGATTTACAGTGAAATGTGATTTGGAATTTATAAATCTTTTTATTAAGATTTAACGGGAATTTTCCAAAGTAAAGTTTTCCAATTTAATATATTAAATTGGAATTGAATGGAATTCGATTGATAATAATCGAAGTGAACTTCTGTGGAGGAGGATAGTTAATACATATGGAATTTAAAAGGCTTTGCCATTATTCCATTTATATTATTGGTCGGATAGAGGAATTGATATCGATTATATATATTGATTTATTTTTCCGTGAAGATTCCATAATTAATGGAATGTGATTTGGGTTTATCGTGAACGGTGTTTTAAAATAACACTTGTTCTTTAACCCGATTAACAATGGAATGAGGTTTTGGGTTGTCGTGAATGGTATCTTTAATAATACTATTCTTAGACCCAATGGAGTTAAGAAAATCATAAACTAACTGGAGATTAGTTAAGTTGAATGGTTTCCTGGGTATTGATCAGATGTTGGTTTCGGCCATCGGAGTTAATACTTAGGGAATTGTTCATTTTCTAATTTGCGGCTAGAGGCTGATGGAATGGAATGTGATTTTGGGTTTATCATGAACCGTGTTTTAAATGACATTGGTTCTTTAACCCAGTTAAAGACAGAATATGATTTCCCAGGTTAAATAATCATTAATATTGTTTTTTGGGAAGATTAAAACCAAGTGGAGTTTTAATGAATCTTTAATTAGATTGAAAGGAAATGTGATAATTTAAAGGAAGATTAAAGGATAAATTTTAAAGAATTTATCTTTGATAAAATTAATGGGAACCTTTCCCAAAGAATGTGAATATTTAAATAAAAGAATATTCAGAATTGGAATGAGGCGTATGTTGTGTTTTTATAACACTTGTTTATTATATACCCGAGTTATTTGGAAAGGCCGCGTTTATACCCCATTCTGAATAACCGATTTGACGATATGTCGACGATGAAGACGGTGGTTGAAGACCAGAGGTCTGCACATCGTTTGGATGATTACTGATGTCATGATTGGGTTGTACACCTAAGACAAGGTAATAAGTGGTGATCGTCCAAACGTACTTGGAGATCGATGGATATGCGAGGGCCTCTCCCCTGTATTGGACATATGGGGGAGGAATAAGGTGCCTCCAGTTTCGTTCAGACCCAGAACGAACTTGTAAATGGATGTGTGTCTGACATTGGATTTTATTCTATGTTGATTGATTTCTATTAAATATATATCTATTTGGCGGCGGAGAATTTATTCTCTTGCTTAACGCCCTTCTCTGAGACGTACGAGCTCAGAGGTTATGTATCGATAGATATCAGTCGCATGGCCTGTGTGGCATGCTGAGATGTAGTG
The DNA here is from genome assembly GCA_030737875.1 of Allium sativum. NCBI lineage: Eukaryota > Viridiplantae > Streptophyta > Magnoliopsida > Asparagales > Amaryllidaceae > Allium > Allium sativum. The sequence continues at coordinate 119,551,472 of CM060918.1, read as the reverse complement.
ATCAAAGCTTTTGTTGAAAAGAAAAGTCTTGTGGTTGATGATCAAAGCACGACTTTAATACAACGTTGCTTTGTGTATAGCGTTAATTCGCGAGCCTCACACCTCGGTATGAGTTAAAAATGGGATCGTGACTGCAGAGAATGCACGACGTTTCTTCCTAGCTATAGGTGGTATCAGTGTTTTATCAAGGCCTGACATTTTATATTTTTACCTTTGTGGATGTTTGATTGCGAGGCGCCTCAGATATATCGGTCTCTTCGGAGCCGATAGATATAAGTCCGATAGGACCAGGAAATGTGTGTTCAGGAATAACTAATCCTCAAACGTAACGGAGGACCGACCCTGAAGATCCAAGGTTTACCCAGAGTGTGTAGTCCTGAGACATCTACTAGAGCGTCTCGAAGCGGTGAGGAGCCATCCCTGGCCTCGACTCATGACGGAAATGCAATTTCCAATACGTGACATCTTTTCGATACGAACCCAACGGTTCTGGTTTTAGGAGAATCCGACGGTCGGATCTCCCGTGATGTCCATTCGAAGTCAATGATCGAAATTCACGAACTGCCGCGGCGCGTTCTATTCAGGCCATTATATATATAATATATTATATATATATTTCATCGATTTCATTTAAAACGTATTTTATAAATCGTTTTAAATTCGTTTTCAAAACGATTTCAACTTCATATTCAATTTCAAATCAAAATTGAATATTCCATATCATCGATATACAAATGATAATATTTTCAAAACTTTATATTTTGAAATCAATTTCTTTTCGATATTCATTATAAAAATGAATAAAATCAATATAAATATCATTCACGTCAAAATGGCATTAATCTAATCAACACGGCTTTATATATTTAAATATATTCGGGTCCATCCCAAATCTGACATCAAAATCAGATTTTGATCCATTACTGAATATTACTTTAAAATATTCATTTTTTTAAAATATTCGTTATTTTAAAATATTCATTCTTTTTGAACTAGAATCAGACACAGTCAATTACCATATAATGTGATTTATGTGGATTTCATACACACATGTACACAACAACAATCAAACACAGTTAACCATCATCCAAAGTGCATTCTACACTGCATAAGCATCAAATAAAAATATTCAATGCTTATAACAGGCTATCAATCAATCGATCGACATACAACTTGATATTGAGATTAGTGTGTGTCCAATATCATCTCAATACCCGTGTGGGGTTTCAATCAACAAATAATGAATTTTATTTGTGCAGTTGGGCGATGTGTAAAATTTATCGTCCCAATCAATGTCAGTCAAATGTGTGTACATAAACAAATCGTCCGATTTGTTGATAAATATTTATTTTATTCTTATACACGTTAAAAATTATATTTTTAACTATAAAATATTTATTTTCATTCCACATCACACAATCAATTTTCACAACACATCAATCAAACAAACAAACCGTCCATGGTCTGCGGACGAGGGGTGTCGGGTGCTGCTAAGCACCATCTGCATCCTAGTTTATATTTATAACTAGAAAGTAAATAAAAGTGAGAAGTTCTCACTTTTGGGATCCACTCCGCCAGTCTTTCTTTCTGAACCGTTTGGATTTGTTCGAAATTCTAGTGCATCCTTTTCACGCTGTTCATATATAAAAATCATATTTTTATCGCTCCATTCCAATAAATAAAAATCATATTTTTATTTCTACTTCATATATTTTTACAAAGCTTCTTTCTATATAAAAATTATATTTTTATATTTCTACTTCTTATATAAAAATCGAATTTTTATTTCGTTTCATATATAATAAAAATCGAATTTTTATTTTAAGGATATCCATATAAAGATCGTATCTTTATCATAATGAAAACATTATAAAAGTCGTATTTTTATCTATAAAAATCACATTTTTATAATTCTTCCTACAAATAAATTTTTTATCGTCATTCTACATATATAAAAATCGAATCTTTATATTATTACATACATACTACATATATAAAAATCGAATCTTTATATTATTACATACATACGATAAAATTTATATTTTTATCTAACTAGAAATAATATTTTCATATCGTTATTCATATTATAAAAATCATATTTTTATTATCCCTATGATATAAAAATCATATTTTTATTATCTAAACAATATAAAAATCCTATATTTTTTATATAATTAAGAACCCTATTTCTATATACATATATAAAGAAAACTAAAATAAAACACTCACTGTTTTTAATCGAGAGGGGTCGTGGAGGCGTCCGCTGTCGGACTGCTCGGAGGGCAGGGGTGGTGAGACTTCTAGCGCGGCGGATGTATCGGTTATGGGTGGCGGTATCTTGGTTAGGGGATGGGCTACGGACCGAGCTAGAAGAGGAAGAGGAGGGGAGAAGCGGCGGGAGGGGGAGGCGCAGGTGAAGTGGGGGTTTCGGCGGTGGTAGGGTTTCCAGAGGGGGCGTTTTGGGGGTTTCGAGAGAGGGCTGCGGGGTTTGAGGAGGATTGGAGAGGAGGGGAAGAGGGAGAATGTAATAACCCGAAAATCTGGGCCAGTTTAAAATTTTTATTTTGGCAATTTTAATGAATTTTGGATATTTAAAATGAATTATTTTAAATAATAACGACGAGAAATTTATTTTGAATAGAATTAGAACGTATATATTTATATAGATCGTCGTTAGAATATAAATATTTATTTATAATTACAGAAGGAATTGAAAATGGCGCGGTAGTTCGATAATTCGATTTCAAACTTCAAATGAATGTACAAGATTCAAAATAAACCGGATTTTGGTGAAACCAAAAATATTAGAATCTAGTTGAGAATATATTTCCAACGAATCTGAAAAATCGAAATTTCATAGCGGGAATCAAAATTTATGCCTAGTCGAAAATTCAGAATAGTCGCTATGTAAATTATATACGGCGCCAAAAAGTCATATTTTGCATACGGATGAATTTGGACTCGGAACCACTTCCATTGAGTTCAAAATGCCGTTTAGAACTCCGAAAAGTATAAGCTTCGATATATTCCGATATCCGGAATAGTGGCAATTGGCTTGAGCTTTTCAGTTAGCAAAACATAGCCCTTAAAAAGTGAAATTTTGCATATGAGCTCAGAATTCGATGAGATAAATTTTTCTGGATTCATAATGACAAATTACTGTTGAGTTCCAATGGGCGCGTCGAACGGAGTTAGTATGTGGTCGTGCGAGATAAAACAGTTCAGGGTAAAACGTGTAGTTATTTTACAAAGGAACATTACTGATACGACCTCGGAATTCGATTCTACTTTTTTTTTTTCTGGATTCGTATCGTCTAAAAATGGTTAAGTCCAAGAGGGCATGATTTTTGGAGTTAGCATGTGAGCGTGCGAGAAGAAAATGTGCGCTAAAATCGCATTTTTAGAGCTTATCTAAGCATTTTTGTGATTTTTAACGGATGGTCAAACGAACTCGGAATTCGACGAAACTTGTTTCGTTGGACTCGTCTTCACGTCTATTATGTCATGTCCGAAATCCGCGGCGATTGGAGATCGTTAGCGTTTAGGCGATACGCGAGAAACTAGCATATAATCACTTTTCCTTCCTATTCTTCTTCACTTTCTTTCTCTTCCTCTTTTCTTCCAAAAACTCAAAAATGGAGTTCACCACCACCGCGCCGCTGCCGCATCCCATCAGCCCCCTCCCCTCCACCGTGCCAGCCGCCGCACCCCCTCCTCCTCTTCCTCCTCCTCCTTTCTCTCTTCCAAAATCAAAACCCTAAACCCCCAAATCACCACCACCACCACGGCCATCACCACCCCCACCGCTGCCCCTTAGCCGCCTCCCCACCTCACATCAGGTCCGGCACCCCCTTCCCCCTCCCCAATTCCGGCCGTGGGCTCCGCTACACCCAAAAATCCATTTTCACCAAAAAATCCCGTTTTGCAAATAACACCCTGTCACCATTTCACGAATAACTCTCAAACCGTGCGTTTCTAGCCAAAGTTCCTCAAAACCAAAGTCAAAGAGCACGATTTTCTCTTCGATTTGGTATATGATATGTCCTATTTTGCATTACGGAGTTGTCGGGAAAGCGCGTCCGAAGTCTGCTGTTCAAACACTGTCAAAATGCCGTCTTTTCGCGATTTCCGGCGAAATGACACATTTTCGGGAGGAAGACCACTAGGAGAAAATTGTCCGGAATGACACGTTTAAGCTAGAAAAAAAGATGGCGTGAAGATTGGCACTCGTTTGCAAATTCTGGAATCAGAACAGCAAATCCGGGCGTTAGAAAAAATGTGAGTTTTCTCCGCTTTAAAGCTTCTATGGGTTTTGATATATGAAGTAAATAAAGATATGATTTTTATATTATAGAGAGAATAAAAATCCGATTTTTAACTTATAGAAGATATAAAGATAAGATTTTTATATAATGTAGATATTAAAAATATGATTTTTTACTTAGGTAGAGTATTAAAAATATGATTTTTACTAAGGTAGAGTATTAAAAATATGATTTTTACTTAGGTAGAGTAAAAAAAATATAATTTTTATAATATATAGATAATAAAAATTCGATCTTTATATAAGAAGTAGAAATATAAAAATATAATTTTTATATAAAAAGAAGCGTTGTAAATATATGAAGTGAAATAAAAATCTGAACTTTATTTTAATCGTGAGGTAGAGAGGATATAAAAATGTGATTTTTATATATGTAGTGGCTACGGACAACGAAAGTGACAAAAGGCGAGCGGCGAAGATTTTCTACAAATAAAGAGTCGTGGCATTTGGTTTAGCTTGGGTGAGAACTTCTCACTTTAAATTTTCTTTTCTAGTTATAAATATATACTAGGATGCAGACAGTGTTTAGTAGCACCCGACACCATTGTCCACAGACCATGGACTTGTTTGCTTGGTTGTGTAGTTGGTTATATTATTTGATCTAAATTTGGTTGTTTGGTGAATTGAAATTGGTTTGATTGATATGTGTATGGCGTGAGCCATTACTAGACCGGGGATAAGGCTAGGTCTTGTCCCGTTTCTAGTATCGTGTCGTTATGCCGCCGAAATTTTCTAAAATAAGTTAGAAAAATAAAAATATCATTTTATTGTGTAAATGAACTGAAAAAAATTCATGTGTTGAAAAAAAATATTTTATCGTTAAAAATATAATTTTTAACGTGTGTGTGAATAAAATAAAATATTCATTTACAAACCAGACGGTCTGTTTATGTACACTGTTTTAACTGATATTGATTGGGACGATAAATTTTACACGTCTCCCAACTGCACAAATAATATTCAGTGTTTGTTGATGTGAAACCCCACACGGGTATTGGGATGATATTTGACTTACACTAGTCCCAATAATAAGTTGTGTGCCGATCGATAGGTTGACAGACAGTTGTGTTGTGTACTTTGGATGATGGTTGATTATTTATCGTTGCTATTTATGTACACGTGTTGTATGGAACCCATGTAATTAACGTTATATGGTGTTTGATTGGGCCTCATTCCAATCGGGAAAATAAAGAATATAATAGAATATATTCATGTGTTGAATAGAATAAACGCTCATGTGTTGAGAATATTTATGTGTTGAAACTATTCATGTGTTGAGTAAAATATTTTAAAAATAAAATTTACATCTTTATCATATTTAAAATTAGAAGCTACTTCACGGTGGAGTCTAATTAAAAATCAAACGATAGATACCATAATTTTATATAAAATATATTACATAACGAATATAGTCGTGTGTTGATAGTACTCATGTGTTGAGATTAGTCATGTGTTGAAAGAAATATAGATTCATGTGTTGAATAGAATAAATATTCATTTGTTGAATAGAATAACGAATTTATTGAAATATATAAAGCCGTGTTGATTAGAGTTGCGCCATTTTGACGTGAACGATATTTATATCGATTATATTCGTTTTTATAATGAATATAGAAAAGGAAATGATTTCAAAATATAACGTTTTGAAAATATTATCATTTGTATATCGATGGACATCAGTCGCATGGAGTGAATTGCTAGTGTGGCACACATAAGTGGCAATTGATCAAGGCTTCTGTTGAAAAGCAAAGTCTTGTGGTTGATGATCAAAGCACGGCCTGTGTGGCGTAGCTTTGTGTATAACGTGAATTCGCGAGCCTCACATCTCGGTATGAGTCAAAAACGGGATAGTGATTGCAGGGAGAGCACGACGTTTCTTTGTAGCTATGGGTGGTGTTAGTGCTTAAACTGACTGACATTTATATACTTTTCACCTGTGTGGTTGTTGGATACGAGGCGCCTCGGATATAGGTCTGTTAGGACCGGGAAACGTGTGTTCAGGAATAACTAATCCTCAAAAGTAAGAGAGGACTGGCCCTGAAGATCCAAGGATCACAGTGGGGTCCTGAGACATTTGCTAGATTGTCTCGAATCGGAGAGGAGCTTGCCCCTTGCCTCGACTCATGATGAAATCCAATTTCCAATACGTGATATTGCGGTTTTATTTGTAGAACCTAGTATGGCGACATAGTAGATGGTAGCTATGCCGCCTATGATTGATACTTATGATTGAAATTGTTTTGAAACTATACACTTATAGTAATATCAGATAATGTGTTTTTGACGTATCAAGCATGCTTTGGCTATTATAAGGTAAAAACCCTATCCTCCGGCTTGCGTTGCATTGTGTGATGGGACCTCTTATAATAGCTTCATTTTTCTTTATTCAGCATTGCGCTGTTTGTTTTATGCACTGGTATTCTTGGGAGGAAACCCGTTCCTTGTTATACGGCGTGGTCCCTTGATTTACCGAACTTTAAAATAAAGATTAATAACTGTTTTAGTTCTCACACCAGTCACATGACTGACCTGAAGTTTATTGTTTTAACCTAAACTCTGGGTGCCCCTATTTTCGACACGGGCAGCTAGTAGTTTTGGTTTTGAAAATTTATATTCACAGGATCCTGATTTACAGCTAGAACGATGCTCGGAAAGCTCTGTATCCGTGTATTACTTTCAGTTGTGTTTTGTATTATTTTCCGCTGCGATGTATTTAAATGTAATTTAAATCTCTGATATTTATCAAATGTGTATATTATCCATTTATACTCTGTATATTCTTGTATCTGATGGAATTGTTGTAATATACAATGAAATGTTCTTCTGTTTGCGTTCTGTTATGTCTTGTCCTCAACGCAATCCGTGCTTTCCTTACCGGGGAAGTTCGGGTCGTGTCAGTTTGGTATCAGAGCTTTGGTTTACAGAGCTCGAGAACAAGACACATTAGAACCATACGAAAGAATTCATCAGATATTGAATTAGTAATATCCAATTAGAATGACTCGTTAGAGATAGGATCTTTAGTATCCTAGAACGAGTGTGAAGAGTATATTTTTCATATGAAAACAATTTTGTTTTGAAATTTAAATCGTTTTATACGTATTTGAATAATTTATTTATTTATAATTATTTGGACAATCTAGTATATAAAGGTTTTGCATATACGCGTCATGAACGTATATTCGAAGTTTTAATATATTAGATAGATATAGAGTCACACTCTAGTCGCCCGGACATGGTCCTGATGATGAAGTATACCATCACCAGTATTTATTTTCGAGTGACGAAGGTGTGATATCTATATATTTCTATTAGACTGGTGTGAGAACCAAAACTAGATAGGTTTATTGTTGTGATTTGGCATCAAAAACATGTTTTTCTGTATATATATATATATATATCAAATTATGAATTTGAAAAGATAATTCACTAATTGATTGATGGTTGTGTTGTATGATTATTTATTTAAACCATGTGAATTAATGGTGAATTTAGGCCTAATTGAACCAAATATTGAATTGTATTGTAAATTATTTGCAAATGCATGCATATACATATATATGTTTGAACAGGTAAATGGATTAGCTGTTGAGTAAATAATTTATTTGCGTGCCCGACAAATAGGTAAACCTTAATGAGTTGCATGCGCACTTTTATTATTATATCAACTCCTGTGAGTGCCATTGGATGCGGAGTGCTGGTTATTCTGTGTGTAATTAATAAATGTCGCCATAGGATTGTAACAATTAATTTTGAACTACACTGCATGGCATACTTCCTGAAGATGACATACTTCTTAATATCGCATACTTCATCATATACCACACAAGCATTTGGAGCTTGTGTGACGAGGTGGAAGATTTACCATACGAGCGAGAGGCTTGTATGGCGATGACTATATATTACAGGTTGAATGGATGACAGATATGGACTATATATTACAGGTTGAACTGATGACTGATATGGACAATATAAAATTATAACGGTAAAATTGCCAGATTAATAAAAAACCCACACGGGTCTGGAGTTGACAATAATCACGTCTCTCTAGTCATTAGATACGGCACATGGATTATTTATTTCCCACACGGGACGAGGTGACGAGAATTTATTCTCTGTAGCAATTAAAATACACACTCCCTCAGGCTTTGACAGGGTGACGAGAATTTATTCTCTGGAGTTATTATCTATACACGCTCCCCTGTAAACACCAGAATATATCACTATAAATATGTGTATGCTTTATAGGATTTATTGGGTACCTAATACGGCCCAATAAATTTCCAAACCCCTCCCCGTACAAAGGAGGTTATGGCGAAATTTTTCGAAAATTCCGGGTGTTAGCCAAATTTTTGAAGAATTTGAAAATTCTCAGAAACTGAAAAGTTGGAGAATGAAAGCCAGAATGAACGTTGGGTTGGTTTTTAAAACAACTTTCGGCTTTATTCCTTTTCGGGGACGAAAAGTTTTAAGTGGGGGAGATTGTAATAACCCGAAAATCTGGGCCAGTTTAAATTTTTTATTTTGGCAATTTTAATGAATTTTGGATATTTAAAATGAATTATTTTAAATAATAACGACGAGAAATTTATTTTGAATAGAATTAGAACGTATATATTTATATAGATCGTCGTTAGAATATAAATATTTATTTATAATTATAGAAGGAATTGAAAATGGCGCGGTAGTTCGATAATTCGATTTCAAACTTCAAATGAATGTACAGGATTCAAAATAAACCGGATTTTGGCGAAACCAAAAATATTAGAATCTAGTTGAGAATATCTTTCCAGCGAATCTGAAAAATCGAAATTTCATAGCGGGAATCAAAAGTTATGCCTAGTTGAAAATTCAGAATAGTCGCTATGTAAATTATATACGGCGCCAAAAAGTCATATTTTGCATACGGATGAATTTGGACTCGAAACCACTTCTATTGAGTTCAAAATGCCATTTAGAACTCCGAAAAGTACAAGCTTCGATATATTCCGATATCCGGAATAGTGGCAATTGGCTTGAGATTTTCGGTTACCAAAACATAGCCCTTAAAAAGTGAAATTTTGCATAAAAGCTAAGAATTCGATGAGATAAATTTTTCTGGATTCACAATGACAAATTATTGTTGAGTTCCAAAGGGCGCGTCGAACGGAGTTAGTATGTGGCCGTGCGAGCTAAAACAGTTCAGGGTAAAATGTGTAGTCATTTTACCAAGGAACATTACTGATACGACCTCGAAATTCGATTCTACTTTTTTTTTCTGGATTCGTATCGTCTAAAAATGGTTAAGTCCAAGAGGGCATGATTTTTGGAGTTAGCATGTGAGTGTGCGAGAAGAAAAGGTGCGCCAAAATTGCATTTTTAGAGCTTATCTAAGCATTTTTGTGATTTTTAACGGACGGTCAAATGAACTCGGAATTCGATGAAACTTGTTTCGTTGGACTCGTCTTCACGTCTACTATATCGTGTCCGAAATCCGCGGCGATTGGTGATCGTTAGCGTTCAGGCGATATGCGAGAAACTAGCATATAATCATTTTTCCTTCCTTTTCTTCTTCACTTTCTTTCTCTACCTCTTTTCTTCCAAAAACCCAAAAATGGAGTCCACCACCACCGCGCCGCTGCCGCACCCCATCAGCCCCCTCCCCTCCCCCGCGCCGGCCGCCGCAACCCCTCCTCCTCCCCTCCTCCTCTTCCTCCTCCTCTCTCTCTTCCAAAATCAAAACCCTAAACCCCCAAATCACCACCACCACCACGGCCATCACCACCCCCACCGCTGCCCCTTAGCCGCCTCCCCACCTCACATCAGGTCCGGCACCCCCTTCCCCCTCCCCAATTCCGGCCGTGGGCCCCGCTACACCCAAAAATCCATTTTCACCAAAAATCTCGTTTTGCAAATAACACCCTGTCACCATTTCGCGAATAACTCCCAAACCGTGCGTTTCTAGCCAAAGTTTCTCAAGACCAAAGTCGAAGAACACAATTTTCTCTTCGATTTGGTATATGATAAGTCCTATTTTGTATTACGGAGTTGTCGGAAAAACGCGTCCGAAGTCTGCTGTTCAAACACTGTCAAAATGCCGTCTTTTCGCGATTTCCGGCGAAATGGCACATTTTCGGGAGGAAGACCACTAGGAGAAAGTTGTCCGGAATGACACGTTTAAGCTAGAAAAAAATGGCGTGAAGATTGGAGCTCGTATGCAAATTATGGAACCAGAACAGCGAATCCGGGCGTTAGAAAAAATGTGAGTTTTCTCCGCTTTAAAGCTTTTATGGGTTTTGACATATGAAGTAAATAAAAATATGATTTTTATATTATAGAGAGAATAAAAATCCGATTTTTAACTTATAGAAGATATAAAGATAAGATTTTTATATAATGTAGATATTAAAAATATTATTTTTACTTAGGTAGAGTATTAAAAATATGATTTTTACTAAGGTAGAGTATTAAAAATATGATTTTTACTTAGGTAGAGTAATAGAAATATAATTTTTATAATATATAGATAATAAAAATTCGATCTTTACATAAGAAGTAGAAATATAAAAATATAATTTTTATATAGAAAGAAGCGTTGTAAATATATGAAGTGGAATAAAAATCTGAACTTTATTTTAATCGTGAGGTAGAGAGGATATAAAAATGTGATTTTTATATATGTAGTGGCTACGGACAACGAAAGTGACAAAAGGCGAGCGGCGAAGATTTTCTACAAATGAAGAGTCATGGCGTTTGGTTTAGCTTGGGTGAGAACTTCTCACTTTGAATTTTTTTTCTAGTTATAAATATATACTAGGATGCAGACGGTGTTTAGTAGCACCCGACACCATTGTCCACAGACCATGGACTTGTTTGCTTGGTTGTGTAGTTGGTTAGATTATTTGATCTAAATTTGGTTGTTTGGTGAATTGAAATGGGTTTGATTGATATGTGTATGGCGTGGGCCATTACTAGACCGGGGATAAGGCTAGGCCTTGTCCCGTTTCTAGTATCGTGCCGTTATGCCGCCGAAATTTTCTAAAATAAGTTAGAAAAATAAAAATATCATTTTATTGTGTAAATGAACTGAATAAAAATGTATGTGTTGAAAAAAATATTTTATCGTTAAAAATATAATTTTTAACGTGTGTGTGAATAAAATAAAATATTCATTTACAAACCAGACGGTCTGTTTATGTACACTGTTTTAACTGATATTGATTGGGACGATAAATTTTACACGTCGCCCAACTGCACAAATAATATTCAGTGTTTGTTGATGTGAAACCACACACGAGTATTGGGATGATATTTGACGTACACTAGTCCCAATAATAAGTTGTGTGCCGATCGATAGTTTGACAGACAGTTGTGTTGTGCACTTTGGATGATGGTTGACTATTTATCGTTGTTATTTATATACACGTGTTGTATGGAACCCATGTAATTGACGTTATATGGTGATTGATTGGGTCTCATTCCAATGGGGAAAATAAAGAATATAATAGAATATATTCATGTGTTGAATAGACTAAATGCTCATGTGTTGAGAATATTTATGTGTTGAAACTATTCATGTGTTGAGTAAAATATTTTAAAAATAAAATTTACATCTTTATCATATTTAAAATTAGAAGCTACTTCACGGTGGAGTCTAATTAAAAATCAAACGATAGATACCATAATTTTACATAAAATATATTACATAACAAAAATAATCGTGTGTTGACAGTACTCATGTGTTGAGATTAGTCATGTGTTGAAAGAAATATAGATTCATGTGTTGAATAGAATAAATATTCATTTGTTGAATAGAATAACGAATTTATTGAAATATATAAAGCCGTGTTGATTAGAGTTGCGCCATTTTGACGTGAACGATATTTATATCGATTATATTCGTTTTTATAATGAATATAGAAAAGGAAATGATTTCAAAATATAACGTTTTGAAAATATTATCATTTGTATATCGATGGACATCAGTCGCATGGAGTGAATTGCCAGTGTGGCACCCGTAAGTGGCAATGATCAAGGCTTCTGTTGAAAAGCAAAGTCTTGTGGTTGATGATCAAAGCACGGCCTGTGTGGCGTAGCTTTGTGTATAACATGAATTCGCGAGCCTCACACCTCGGTATGAGTCAAAAACGGGATAGTGACTGCAGGGAGAGCACGACGTTTCTTTCTAGCTATGGGTGGTGTCAGTGCTTAAACTGGCTGACATTTATATACTTTTCATCTGTGTGGTTGTTGGATACGAGGCGCCTCGGATATAGGTCTGTTAGGACCGGGAAACGTGTGTTCAGGAATAACTAATCCTCAAAAGTAAGAGAGGACCGGCCCTGAAGATCCAAGGATCATAGTGGGGTCCTGAGACATTTGCTAGAGTGTCTCAAATCGGAGAGGAGCTTGCCTCTTGCCTCGACTCATGATGGAATCCAATTTCCAATACGTGATATTGCGGTTTTATTTGTAGAACCTAGTATGGCGACATAGTAGATGGTAGCTATGCCGCCTATGATTGATACTTATGATTGAAATTGTTTTGACACTGTACACTTATAGTAATATCAGATAATGTGTTTTTGATGTATTAAGCATGCTTTGGCTATTATAAGGTAAAAACCCGATCCTCAGGCTTGCGTTGCATTGTGTGATGGGACCTGGGTCTTATAATAGCTTCATTTTTCTTTATTTAGCATTGCGCTATTTGTTTTATGCACTGGTATTCTTGGGAGGAAAACCGTTTCGTGTTATACGGCGTGGTCCCTTGATTTACCGAACTTTAAAATAAAGATTAATAACTGTTTTAGTTCTCACACCAGTCACATGACTGACCTGGAGTTTATTGTTTTAACCTAAACTCTGGGTGCCCCTATTTTCGACACGGGCAGCTAGTAGTTTTGGTTTTGCAGATTTATATTCACAGGATCCGGATTTACAGCTGGAACGATGCTCGGAAAGCTCTGTATCCGTGTATTACTTTCAGTTGTGTTTTGTATTATTTTCCGCTGCGATGTATTTAGATGTAATTTAAATCTCTGATATTTATCAAATGTGTATATTATCCATTTATACTCTGTATATTCTTGTATCTGATGGAATTGTTGTAATATACAATGAAATATTCTTCTGTTTGCGTTCTGTTATGTCTTGTCCTCAACGCAATCCGTGCTTTCCTTACCGGGGAAGTTCGGGTCGTGTTAGAGGAGTGGTCGGAGATGAAGGGGAGGGGTAGCGATGGCGGTGCGGTAGGGGATGGAGGTGGCGGTGAACGGCTGTCTAGCGGTTTTTTTAGTTCGATCTGAATATGAGAGAGAAGAGGGAGAGGGAATTATATAATTATATATATATTTTATTATTATTTAATTTCAAAAAGTACCTTTTTATTTTGGACTCAAAATCAAACCCACCGTCTGTCATCCATAACTAATTACCTCCATTCCGAACACAATGGGATAAGTATCATAAGCCAGTTCGGTTGTTTCGATCGGTTTTCGTCAAAATCAAAATATAAATCTATATATTGAATTTGAACGCACATTTCAATTTATCGGGGCCACATACGGACTCTAAAAATTCCCAAAAAATATTTTCTAGTTTCGTATTGACGATACGGTTCTAAAAAAACTAATTTTGTTAAATTTGGAGACCGTTTGAAAAATGGCCATTTTCTGGTCGATCCAAATTGACTAAAACTGTCAAAACACGTTTTACTTCGCCACGCTCACATATTAATCCCAAAAATTATGAATTTTGGAATCCAGCAATAATTCGACATTCCGGATCCAACAAAAGTGGTTTCTTCGAAAACGGAGGACGTTTGCAAAATGGCCATTTTAAGGGCTAAAATTCCATAGCGACTATTCCAAATTTTCAACTGGGCATAACTTTTTATTCCCGCTATGAAATTTTAATTTTTCGGATTCGTTGGAAAGATATTTTCAAATAGATTCAAATATTTTTGGTTTCACTAAAATCCGGTTTATTTTGAATCATATACATTCATTTGAAATTTGAAATCGAATTTTCAAACTACCGCGCCATTTCCAATTCCTTTTATAATTAAAAATAAATATTTATATTCTCACACCGATTCAAATAAATATATACGTTCTAATTCTATTCGAAATAAATTTCTCGTTGTTATTATTTAAAATAAATCATTTTAAATATCCAAAATTCGTTAATATTTGCCAAAATAAAAAATCTTAAATTGGTTCGGATTTTCCGGGTTGTTACAATCTCCCTCACTTAAAATCTTTTCATCCTCGGAAAGGAACGGAGCTGAAAGTTGCTTTACTATTCAACTCAACTTTCATTATTTTCATTATGGCTTAAGCTCTTCAACCTTTCAGTTTCTAAGAACTTTTCAAATTCTTCAAAAATTTGGCTAACACCCTAAATTTTTGATTTTTTTTTCCATAACCTCCCCTGTACGGGAGCACCGGGAAAATCCCGAAATCTCCATACAGGCCTCTCCAATCCAAAAAGAAAAAGAAACAGCCAAGCGGCTAGCCAATCTGCTCATAAAATCATCAAAACCCCCAAGAAATACAATAAACATGTACCTATTTGTTTGGCAAACAATTTTATTTCTCTGCTCTAGCCTCCTTGCAATGACCTGTTCGATGGATACACATGTATATGCATGCAATTCCAAACAATTTTCAATTTAGTTCAATATTTGGTACAATTTGGTTAAATTTACCGTTCATTCACATAATGGTTTAAAGGGATAATCATACAACACAATCATCAATCAATTAGTGAATTAACGTTTCAAATTCATAATTTTGATACATATACAGAAAATCAGGTTTTTGATGCCAATTCACAACAATAAACCCTATCTAGTTTTGGTTCTCACACTAGTCAATTAGAAATATATAAATATCACACCTTCGAAACTCGAACACAAACTACCGAAGCTATATAGTCATCAATAGTTTCATCTCCGAGCGACTAGAGTGTGATTCTATATCTATCCAGTATATTAAAACTTCGAATACATGTTTGCAAGGCGTATATGCAAAATCTTTATATATTGGATTGTCCAAATTCAATACAAATAAATATTCAAATACGTATAATACGATTTAAATTTTCAAAACAAACTTTGTTTTCATTTTTATTTTAAAAACACTACTCTTCATACTCGTTCTAGGATACTACTGATCCCATCTCTAACGAGTCATTCTCATCGGATATTACTAATCCAATCTCTGACGAATTCTTTCGTATGATTCTAATATGTCTTATTCTCTAGCTCTGTAAATCAAAGCTCCGATATCAACTGTGGCAGCCGATTAAATCCGGTAGGCTTTGCAACCATCCCTTCATCCCCCTAAGCAGCAGGTAAAACCCACCGTGGCACACATCTGATCCCCCAGTCTGCCTTGTTTTACGGCCAGGCTTTCAACTGCAACCAACCCTAAACAGGGACATGTAGGGGTAAGAGCCCACTGTTCGCCACTAAACCCCATGGCAAGAACCCCCTATCGTGCTGCACCCTATTACCAGGCATGCCAAACAAGGACTGGTGCACCCTATTACCAGGCATGCCAAACAAAGCTTTTCTTTACAACAAAAGTCAGATCTGATTTCATTTAATTATAGAAATCTATTTAACCTAAAAAAATAAAAAAATAAAAAAGTTCACCTTTCTTCGAATGGAGGAGGGGTCTCGTGCGTTGGAGGGAAGGAGGGGCTGCAGGGGTTTTGTGGAGGCGTCGGCGACTGTCCAGGAGGATGAGGTGGCTTGAACAGAGGGCAGCGGTTTTGGGGCTTCATGGTGGAGAGGGGTTAGGGATTGGTTGGATCGGAGAAGAAAGGGGGAGATTCAAATAAATTTGAAACGAATATTAGAGATTTGAAATCTAACAGTTGGATTTGGAATTATGTCCAAATCAAATTTGGAAAAGCTGTGATACCAAATATAACGACCCGAACTTCCCCGTGAAGGAAAGCCCAGATTGCTTTGAGGACAAGACGGATTAGAACACAAACAGAAGAACATTTCATTGCTTATTACAACAATTCTATCAGAATACAAGAATTTACAGAGTATGAATAAATATTACACATTTACTAAATATCAGAGATTTACAAGTTACAATGCAGCGGAAAATAATACAATACACAACTGAAAGAGATAAATGGATACAGAGCTTTCCGGATATCGTTCCAGCTATAAACCAGGATCCTGTGAATATAAATCTGCAAAACCAAAACTATTAGCTGCCCGTGTGGAAAATAGGGGCACCCAGAGTTTAGGTTAAAACAATAAACTCCAGGTCAGTTTCTAATTTTCTTAACTCCATTGGGTTTAAGAACAGTATTATTAATGATACCATTCACGAAAAACCCAAAATCCAATTTGATATTAAATACAAGGCTCTGAATAGAAAATATATCAGCTTATATTCAATATCAAATTCTGAAATCAACAAATATCGTATTGGAATAATGATATATCTATATCTTCCAAATTCCTTCATAATATCTGTATAATCACGGAATCCAATATCGAAATATTCCAAAGATAATTTCGATTTAAATCCATTCCAATTCATATATTGGAAGTCCTGGTTATTTTTTTTAAAACCATTTCAAATCCAATTTATTTATTTAAAAATATTGGATTTCAAAATTCTATAAAAATATATTTTTATCTTTTCAAATATGGGATTTTTCATCCCAAGTCATTTATTAAGATTTTACACAAATTATTAATATTTTTATCAAGGCCCGTACAGTCGATTTCCATAAACGGTCATCGAACTGCACTTACAGCGACCTTTTCTAAATTTGATTTGGACATAATTCCAAATCCAACCGTTAGATTTCAAATCTCTTATATTCGTCGGAAACCTCTTATCGATACGAACCCAATGGTCCTAGTTTCAGGAGAATCCGACGGTCGGATCTCCCGTAATGTCAATTCGAAGTCAATGGTCGAAATTCGCGAATGGTCTCAGCGCGACGCATTCTATTCAGGCCATTAAATATATATAATATATATTATATATTTCATCAATTTTCATTCAAAACGTATTTTATAAATCGTTTTAATTTCGTTTTAAAAATGATTTCCACTTCATTTTCAATTTTATATCAAAATTGAATATTCTATATACACGACAATTTTATACAGTGTATATATACGTTAAAAATTATATTTTTAACAAACCGGTATTTATTCCATTTCATGAGAATTTTATATATCCCATATATACGTTAAAAATAATATTTTTAACGAACAAATATTTATTTCAACACATGATAATTTTATTCACTTCATATACATGTTTAAAAATAATATTTTTAACGAACGAATATTTTACAGCAGATATATATATTTTCACTTCATATATATATATATATATATATATATATATATATATATATATATGAAATGCGAATGGTAAATGTATATGGAATGTGTGTGTGTATATATATGAACTGTGAATGAGATAAATACATATATGAAATCGAAATAAAATATATATGAAATGGAAACAATATATATTTGAAATGAAAATGATATACATATACTCACGCTCAGGTATGCTTAGTGGTCTAACCGTCGACTCAAATTCCAACCTATCAGGCAAAGTGCGACTAGAGTCGAATGTGATCCATTCATTCACTCTCCAAATCGAACTCTTGACAATTCTCCATTATGCATGACATGTTATTATGATATATTCGATTTCCATGCATCAGCGCAACATGTTGAATTCAGTGCCTTCAAACCTGCCATTGATTCATCGCTCGGTGTCTATCAGCAGACTCCAATCAAACTGGTATATTCTGACCACCAATGAACAAATTCGTGTCTTGAACAAACGGAAAGGCCGAGTATAAACAACTCACGACACTCATGACTTGAGTGTCCAAATATCAATTCTATGTCTCGGGACTTAGGGAAACCACTCCAGCATAAGTGAACGAGATACTAATTGTTGACTTGGATAACTCCATCCACAACTTGGATTTGAGTATGAACTAACGAACAAAGACACCCATGACTCTAACTCGAATGAAATGGTAGGAGAGTATATAGGACGCACCAATGACATCCATTACTGAAACTTTAATCAATAACATGTAAGTATAAATGATGATTACGATGCCTAACTACAAGCTCCTCATAACTTGGGACTAGTGACTAAAAGGAACTCCCAAGAGTGAGCCTCCAACTCTGAAGTCCACACAACTTGAGACCAACTATCGAAAGGAGACTTTGAGTGGAATTGACGACTTTGACTTCACATGACCGAAAGGAGATCTCAAGAGTAAAGTATCAAATGTCCAATCCAAGTTTGAGTTTAACGATGAGTTACATCGCACAAGTACAGTAAATGGAAAGTGTATAAAAACTCGAACACCTAGACGAAATTCATTCAAAATAAAAGCAAATAAGCTTTTATTTACAGTTTACGGTATCCATACAATTGCTATGGTATATCCAAAAGTGGAAATCTTACCTTCACAATTTCGGCTAAAAAAGTGGAAAACATGTTCACAGTTCCCAGGGTTCACTTCAAAGAGTCGCCCTTATTCTATCCACCTGTTATTTTACTTGGCAATTTTCTGTTAGCATCGCTTTGTTCCCTCCTTTGGCTACTTCCTCTTTTGCTGGGATCTTTCTTCTTCTTTATTGTAGTTCATTGGGCGCGAAGTCTAATTTCAAATTCCTTCATCAGATCCAGATCCGATAACTCCTTAACATCATATGATACTTCAATAACTTCGTCGTTGTCACCTTTTGGAAGGCTCGCTTTCAAAGGCGTGGGAACAATAACTCTTTCTATTAGCGTCAATGCCTTCTTAGCTTCTTCATATGCTTTCTTTCCCGCCTCATCTCCTCATTTTTATGTTGATCCGACTTGTTGTTGTTTAGCTAATTCTTGCATGTTCGGGTTGCCGATCTCGCCACCATCTCTTGTGATGGCTATCTCCCCTTGTTTCAATTCTTGTCCAAACTTCATCATCGATACTAAGTCTCCAATGTTCGCCCTCATCGGGTCATCGTAGGCACTTTCGTCCCAAGTTACTCCTTCCAAATATGCTGCGAGCGGGGGAACGAAGAGTCTAGAAGTTGGAATGATTGGAATAGTTGTTGGGATTTGCATTGCGATTGTACCTATGGAACGAAGATGAAGCAAGATTAGTCTTCTTTGTTCTCAGATGGCTCGGCGGGAAGCCAAACGACTTCTTTGCAAGGCTTATCATCTTCTCAAAACCAAAGATAAAGTAGATATACCTTAGGCTTCATGTCTCCATGAAGGTTATGCCTTTTGTAGTTGGAAATAACTATTACCTAGTGATTAAACTAGGATTCTCAGGTTCACACCCTTGATCGATGACGATCGATTGAGGAGAACCAAATAAAGCTACAAACAAAATGACCAAGGACTGAGACGCACTCACATGACTAGATGATTGATCTCCTGAACGAACAATATGAGCACGATGATGCTTTAATTCATGGTCGACTTATGTTTCCTTAGAGCCTCTACAACAGTCGCTTCTGCTTTTGCATCCTCTTTTAATTGGCGCTGCCCCTCTTCTAGAATTCAGGGCTCATCTCCCTCCAACTACACACTCTCCAGTACCTCTTTATCAACTTCCTCAACATCAAAAGCGACAACTTCATCATCAAGAAACTACTTGTAACATATTGACTTTCCCATACCCTTTGAGTTGATATTCACTTTGAATGCCAAATCGTCAAATCCTCCAGAAAACCACTAATTGACGTCCACACAAATACTCTAGTGGTTAAGCTAAAAGAACTATTGTTCTCCGCCACCAACTATGGTACATTTGAGGAAATCAACGTACGCGTTTCCATTGGAAATACTCTTTCGGACATCCGTCCATACAAGTCATCGAGGGACAGGATGAACGGAAGGTACCCTCTTACTACATCCAATGTAAGAATCCCCCTATGGATCAGTAGCGAATAGTCCTTGCAATCCATAGATTCCATTCATGATAGAATCATTGTCAAATATATATCTCTAGGGATCAGCCAGAGTAATTAAACAGTAGTTCCTCCGCTCATGAAGATTTATGGTCTTTAATTGCTCCATCTCGATTAGCATCTTTGACATATTCGTATTTATTGGTCAGAATGGTTTTCGAATATAAATTCGATCCCGGTCTTTCCGTACCAACAAGCGTTGGGTCTGATTTTGATAGTCGGTTATTTAACTATCAAAATAAATAATCAAAAATAAAATAGATCCATTGGTTTAGTACACAACGTCACTTGGCCTTTAAAATAACATATCAATTTAATACCAAAAATAATATATCAGCTTTAATATATTTATACTCTCAAATCATTTTATTTTAATACATTCGGAAAATATCTTAAAATCATATTCAATTTTCCTTCAACTACCGTTTCAAAATATTGCTAAGACATTATTTATTGTTTAACATTTGGAAATCGATCCAACTTGTCATTCTTAAAACAACCGTTACGAAATCTCCTTTTCGTTTCGTTATTTGAACACCATAATCGCCACTTATTCTTTTACAATAACCATTTTAAATCTCATCTCCTTTTTTCGAAAACATCGTTCTATTTTCACAAAATCTCCTTTTATTATTTCTTTGCTATAGAAATATCATTTCGTATTCTCGAGCCCTTATTAAACTCCTTTAGTTTGGAATTCAAATATATGTATATTCCCAACATCTTCAGATAATGTTACATTGTTATTTCACAAAATAATTCACTTCTAATATCTCCATCATTACAACTAATGTCATCCTCCGATGATCCTGAAGTCGTTCAAGTTGGGGTATTTTAATTACCTCTCATACCTTGATCAACAACGTTCCTATCTTAAGATAAATATTTATTGTAATACCAAAAACCCATATTTATTCCCAATATCGAATAAATTCCACTTTAGTTATACCTCGATTAACTCTCGTCTCTTGTTTAATATAGCGAAACTAGATCACATATTTATAACTCAATTGCCTTAACATTTTGATTTAAATTTGGGTTCTCGTCTCGATTTCCATTTCAAAGCTCCATTATTTCCCAATCGTAAATCAATAAGAAAACAATTACCTAAATATCAACTGCGAAGGCCGAAACCAACATCAAATTAATATTCAGAAAATCTGCAATTACCCGGAAATCCGAGCCAATTTAAAATTTTTATTTTGGCAATTTTAGCGAATTTTGAATATTTAAAATGAATTATTTTAAATAATATCGATGAGAAATTTAATTTGAAGACAGTTAGAACGTATATAGTTGTATAGATCGTCGTTAGAATATAAATATTTATATATATATATATATATATATATATATATATATATAAGGAATTGAAAATGGCTCGGTAGTTCGATAATTCGATTTCAAATTTCAATTGAACATACCGGGTGCAAAATAAACCGGATTTTAGTGAAACCAAAAATATTAGAATCTATTTGAGAATATCTTTCCAACGAATCCGAAAAATCAAAATTTCATAGCGGGGATCAAAAGTTATGTCCAGTTGAAAATTCAGAATAGTCGCTATGGAATTCAGGCCTTTAAAAATAGCCATTTTGCAAACGACCTCGGATTTCGACGAAACCACTTTTGTTGGATCCGTGATGTCAAGTTATTGCTATGTTTCAAAATTCATAATTTTTCGAATCAATATGTGAGCATGGCTAAGGAAAACGCGTTTGGCCAGTTTCAGTTGATTTTAATCGACTGGAAAATGGCCATTTTTCAAACGGTCTCAGAATCTGACGAAACTAGTTTTGTTAGGACCGTATCGTCAGTAGGACTGGAAAATGGCCATTTTTCAAACGGCCCCAGTAAATTGAAATGTACGTTTAAAATTGAATATATAGAGTTATATTTGAATTTCAACGGAAACTGATCGTAATGGCCGAATTGGCTTACCAGACATATCCCATTGTGTTCGGAATGGGGGTATTATGCTAGGGATGACAGTCGGTGGGTTTGATTTCGAGTTTGAAATAAAAAGTTGCTCTTTGAATTTAAAAATAATTAAATATATATATATTATATTATATAATCCCTTAACTCTCTCTCTTCCATCGTTTCAGTCAGAACGAAAATAAAAAAATAAAAAAGGGGCGCGCTGTCGCGCAACCACCCCCCCAATCTTCGACTCCGCCCGCCGGAGGTCTCCCCAACGCCGCCGCCTCCTCTTCTTTCCCCCCTGGACCTCCGTGCCTCCCTCCTCCTCTTCTTCTTTCCCCCAACCCCCAAAACCCGCGAGCCCCATTCCACCCCGAAACCCTAGCCGCCGCCAGCGAGTTCAGCCGCCCTCCGCCCGTTCCAGCGCCTTGCACCGCCTCCGCTCAGTCCATCTCCGACCCCATGCCTTCCCATTCGTTGAAACCTTAATAAAAGGTGAGTTTTTAATTTTATTCCTACTTATTTAGGTAATAAAAAAATATGGGTCTCCTTTTGTAGGCAATGTAGAGGTAAAGGTTTGATTTTAACATAGGAAAAGTTTGATTTTTATTGTAAAGGAAAGGATAGATTTTTATTTTATATAAAGCTAAGATTTTTAATGCATGAAAGGCTTTGATTTTTCACAACATAAAGCTTCGATTTTTATCATGTGAAGATTTGATTATTATGATGTTAAAGTTTGAATTTTTAATATACGAAAGTTTGAATTTTTAATATAGGAAAGTTTGAATTTTTAATATAGGAAAGTATGAATCTTTAACATGGGAAAGTTCAAATTTTGAATAGTAGAAAGATCGAATTTTTATATAATGTAGATAATAAAAATATGATTTTTATATTATAGAAGTAATAAAAATACAATTTTTATAATATAGGAAAGCTAAAAATATAATTTTTATACTAGTGGCGTGTTAAAAATGTGGTTTTTATACAATAGAGACTATAAAAATATTATCTTTATATATGTAGCAAAATAAAAATATGATTTTTATTTATTGAATGAAATGATAAAAATATAATATTTATTTTTAACAGCGTGAAAAGGACTGCATTGGAATATCAAGCAGATCCAGATAGTTCAGCAGTTCAGAAACAAAGCACGGCGGAGTGGAACCCTCTGTGAGAACTCCTCACCTTTAATCTAATTTTCTAGTTGAAATATATACTAGGATGCAGACGGTGTTTAGTAGCACCCGACACCCGTCGTCCACAGACCATGGACGGCTTGTATGCTTGTTTGTTTGATTTTGATGCGTAGTTGATTATGTGATGTGAAATGAAATAAAATATTTATATAGTTAAAAATATTTTATATTTGAAAATAGATTTTTTAATGTGTATATAAAATAAATAAACATAAACAGATCAGACGATTTGTTTATATACACTGATTTGATTGATATTGATTGGGATGATAAATTTTACACATCGCCCAACTGCACAAATAAAATCTGTGTTTGATTGTTTGAAACCCCACACGGGTATTGGGATGATATATGACGTACACTAATCCCGATAATTAGTTGTATGTCGATTGATTGATAGACTGTTATAAGCGTTGAATATTTATATTTGATGCTTATACAGTGTAGAATGCACTTTGGATGATGGTTGATTATTTGTCATTGTGGATATATACATGCGTTGTAAGAAAATCCATAGAAATAAAATCTATGGTAATTGATTGGGCTTAATTCCAGTTTTGAATAGAAATATTTGAAATAAAAATATTTGAAATAGAATATTCGAAAATAGAAATATATGAAGCCATGTTGATTAGATTGACGCCATTTTGACGTGAACGATATTTTTATCGATTTTATTCATTTTATAATGAATATCGAAAGTGATTTCAAAATCTAATATTTTTAAAAGAATTGGAATTCGAATTGAAAGTGAATAGAAATGAATTCGAATTGAAAGTGAATAGAAATTAATTCGAATTGAAAGTGACTAGAAATGAATTCGAAGTGAAAGTGAATAGAAATGAATTCGAATTGAAAGTGAATAGAAATGAATTCGAAGTGAAAGTGAATTCGAATTGAAAGTGAATAGAAAAGAATTCGAATTAAAATTGAATAGAAATGAATTCGAATTGAAATTGAATCAAATTGAAAACGAACTGAAATTGAATTAAAAATCGCTTTGAATTGAAATCAATTTGAAATGAATTTAAATCGAATTTATAAGGAAAAATTCAATTTTGATTTGAATTTGAAAAGAAGTTGAAATCGTTTTGAAAACGAATTTAAAACGATTTATATAATACGTTTTAAAAGGAAATCGACGAAGTATATATTATATATGTTATATATATAATATAATGGCCTGAATAGAACGCGCCGCGCCACGGCAGTTCGTGAATTTCGACCATTGACTTCGAATGGATATTGCGGGAGATCCGACCGTCGGATTCTCCTAAAACCGGAACCGTTGGGTTCGTATCGAAAAGAGCTTTCTAACAAATATTAGAAATTTGAAATCTAACGGTTGTATTTGGAATTATGTCCAAATCAAATTTGGAAAAGGTCGCTATAAGTGCAGTTCGATGGCCGTTGATGGAAATCGACTGTACAGGCCTTGATAAAATTATTAAAAATAGTAATAATTTGTGTAAAATCATAAGAAATGATTTGTGAAGAATTGGGGTGAAAAACTCCATATTTGAAAAGATAAAAATAGATTTTTATCGAAATGAACTAGTTTTGAACTAGGATTATAATTCATTTTTTTTTGAAATAAATAAAATGAATTTGAAATGGTTATGAAATATAACCAGAATTTCCAATAATTGAAATGGAATAGATTTAAATCGAAATTGTCTTCGGAATATTTCGATGTTGGATTTCGTGATTATACAAATATTGTTATGGAAATTTGAAAGATATATATATATATATATATATATCGTTATTTCCAATACGATATTTGTTGGTCGTAGAATTTGATATTGAATATAAGCCGATATATTTTCTATTCAGAGCCTTGTATTTAATATCAAATGTGATATGTGTTTGCCGTGAATGGTGTCTTCATTAACACTGTTCTTAAACCCAGTTGAGAAAAAGGTTAAATCTTTCTATTTAGATTTAATGAAGTGTACCAATTAAATAATATTTAATTGGAATTGAATTGGTATTGATTTTTGGGTTTATCGTGAACAGTGTTTTAAATAACACTTGTTCTTTAACCCGATAATTAATGAAATGTGATTTTGGGTTTATCGTGAACCGTGTTTTAAATGACACTGATTCTTTAACCCAGTTAAAGATTAAAACTAAGTGGAGTTTTAATGAATCTTTAATTAGATTGAAAAGATAGAGAATGGAGTATCACCAGTTTTACTCCAGGCGATAGTTAAATCTTTAATTAGATTTGAACGTGAAATGGTAATTGAATTTACCGATAACACCGTGGTGTTAGATATGAAGTATTACCAGTTTTACTTCATGGGATGAATAGGTGGGGATTGGGAAATAAAATAAATGGTTACTTCGGTGTGGTTCGCTAATCCCAATTAGTTTGAATTGATATTCAAAGGAAGATTAAAGAATAAATTTAAAGAATTTATCTTTGATAAAATTAATGGGAACCTTTCCCAAAGTATAAGAATATTTGAATAAAGGAATATTCTAGATTGGAATGAGGCGTATGTTGTGTTTGTGTAACACTTGTTTATTATATACGCGAGTTATTCGGAAAGACCGGGTTTATCCCATTCTGAATAACTGATACGACGATAAGTCGAAGATGAAGACGGTGGTTGAAGACCGAAGGTCTTCACGTCGTTTGGGTGATTACTGATGATCTTGATTGGGCCGTACACCCAAGAGGAGGGAATCAGTTAGTGGTCGTCCAGACGTACTTGGAGATCGATGGATATGCGGGGTACTAGGTGCCTCCGGTTTCGTTCAGACCCAGAACGAACTTGTAAATAGACTGTGTGTCTGACATTGGATTTCATTCTGTGTGACTGATATCGGTTGCATAGAGTGGTTTGCCTGTGTGGCATGCTAAGATGCAAATGATCAAGGCTTCTATTGAAAAGCAAAGTCTTGTGGTTGATGATCAAAGCACGACCTTTGTGGCATCGCTTTGTGTAGCGTGGATTCGCGAGCCTCACACCCCGGTTGTGAACCAGAAACGGGAGAAGGACCACAGGGAGGACATGCGTTTCTTTCTAGTTAGAAGTGGCGTCAGTGGTTTTACATGCCCTGACGAGTTTGACTTATGTGGTTGTTTGCGAGGCGCCTCGGTTATATCGGTTTCGGCCGATGCATTCTGGTCGGCAGACGGACCAGACTTACACCCCATAGGGTGGGGAAACGTAGTGTTCAGGCATAATAATCCACATCGGTGGACCGTCCCTGACGATCCAAGGGGCAGTTGCGGCTGTTCCTGAGGGGCGGACTAGAGCGTCTCGAATCGGTAGAGGACTATCTTTTGCCTCGGTTCACAGATGGAAATCCAGCTTCTAATACGTGATTTTGCGGTTTTATTTGTAGAGCCTAGTATGGCGACATAGTGGGATGGGGCACTCATGCCGTCTATGATTGATACTTATGATATGAAATTGTTTTGACACTATACACTTATAGTAATAATAAAACATGAAATTTCATGTACCAAACATTCTTGGCTATTATAAGGTAAAAACCCTATCTTCCGGCTTGCGTTGCATTGTGTGATGGGACCTGGGTCTTATAATAGCTTTATTTTTCTTATTTAGCATTGCGCTGTTTGTTTTATGCACTGGTATTCTTGGGAGGAAACCCGTTCCGTGTTATACGGTGTGGTCCCTTGATTTACCTAACTTTAAAATAAAGATTAATAACTGTTTTAGTTCTCACACCAGTCCCATGACTGACCTGGAGTTTATTGTTTTAACCTAAACTCTGGGTGCCTTTATTTTGACACGGGCAGCTTGTAGTTTTGGTTTTGCAGATTTATATACATAGGAACCTGGTTTACAGCTGGAACGATATCCGGAAAGCTTTGTATCCGTGTATCTTCTTCAGTTGTATTTTGTATTATTTTCCGCTGCTATGTAATGTATTGTAATCTCTGATATTTTCTAATGTGTAATATTTATTTATACTCTATATATTCTTGTATTCTGATGAATTGTTGTAATATACAATGAAATGTTCTTCCGTCTGCGTTCTGTTGTGGCTTGTTCTCGACTCAATCCGGGCTTTCCTCACCAGGGAAGTTCGGGTCGTTTCAAAATCATTTAACATTACTGATCTCCAATTCGGTTCCAATTCTTTAATTTCATTTATAAATCATATTAAAGTTCATAACTTTAGTAATTCGTTTTCAATAACCGAAATCTTTTACATCACATTTTAAATAACTTGGCTTCTAATAACTTCGTTAAAATCTTGGATTTATAAAACCCAATTAAATAGAATTCCGATAAGAATTCAATTTAAGCTTCAAATTAAACTTAATTCATTTCATTATTAATATCAAATTGCTAAAATTTAACTAAATCAAAACAGGCTTTACACTTCATAAATCAACATTAATAACTTTAAATTCTAATATTTGCATATTTATATTATTAATATTAAATAATTAACAATCACCTTTCAAACTTTTATTAAAATAAAAATGGTTTACTTCTCGATTAGCAACTAAAAAATCAATTTAATAATCTGTTTGGTTAACGCCGTTGACTTGATTAATTCTAAACCAGATTAATTCATTCATTAATCCAAATTCTTCATTCCATTTAAATTGATTAATAATTTAATTAATTTAAATAATATCATTTACTTTAATCATTATTACATAAATAATTTATTTCCAACCGTTTATAAAAATGGTTTACTTTATCATAACCATCTTCATTAAATTAATATACTAATTTAATAATCAATTTTAGTTAATACAGTTGACTTTGTTCAACTTTAAACATGATTAACTTGTTAATCAAATTCCAATTAGTCTCTTCAATTTAAATTAATTAATAAAATAATTAATTTAAATAGTTTTATTTACTCTGATTATTATAAATTAAATAATAATCAATTCAGTATAATCCCATTTTGATTGATCTTAAATAATCAACTTCGATTAATCGTTATGTCATTTTCTAATCACTTGCTTATCAATTAATATAATAATTAGCTTTATAAACCATTTAATGATTACATATAACTTAAATAATAAATATAAATATTTATTTCTCTTTATAAACTTTTACTTGAAATAACATACTTCAAATTCTATTTCTGGTTATAAAAAAAAAATTATAACTACATTTCTATAGATTTTCCTGACGGTGAATCAATCTTTATAAAATAATGTATATTATTGGGCCATCTGCTATAAATTCCTTAACCAATATCACTCATTGGTTAATAACCAAACAAATGTTGAACTTGGGTTTAACAATCAATAATCAGGTCAATATTCCAATCATATTGGTTCAGCAGATCATATAATGATCATATGAAAATAAACAATAAATTTGAGGAATCCTGTTGGATGCCTCCAACCTGTTCTTCCCTGTATCAAAATAGATTATCTCAACTATAAATTCAATTTAACCAATAATTTCTATAACAGTAATTAACGACTATTTAACATCAACCAATTTACTTACTACAACAAACAATTCTGTAAATTAAACACGTTTATTTTATAAACGTGACCAACAAGGTAAGTTATCTTCATTGTGTCCAATCATTAAAATAATGATTTGGTTTTCGCTAAAATTAAACAATGTTTAGTTTCATCGATTCAATCAATATATGAATATATATTTAACAAACAACCAACCATTAACAACCATAGCACACAAAATAAAAACCCGACTTATATAACATATAAGTGGGAAGAACTGAGTGAGTTTAACTCACCTTGATTTGATACCGTTGTTTAAACAATCAGGTTTAATTAAATTAAAATAGTGTTTAATTTAATCAAAAATCCCGGTTGATTCCAAATCTGTCCAGACTAGCTCCATCGTGTTGTGTTCGTCAAGGCTGTTCCAACATTTCTCGTTCTGTCCAATTCTGATCATATATGACGGAGTTATTAAAATTTAAATTTAATATATTTATACTAATCTCTGATCATTCAGTTAATAACTAATTACATTTAGAATATTATAACAGCTGAGATTTCCATCACAAAAAATAACCTGACTTTCTTTTTCATTGCTTGAGATTCCATCTGCATTGATTGATTTAATTATTTAAACTACCACCTTTTAATAAATAAAATAACTCTTAATTACTAAATCGTATAATTAACTACGTTTAAACGGTATACGGCTGACCCGCTTCTCTGCTAGCTCGTGTTCTTTGGTCCCATTCCAGCTCTCCTTCGTTCAAACTGTTTTGCTCCGTTTTGCATCCAAAAATTCGATCCCTCTTCTTTTCCCTTTTTTAAAGGACAAGGCCCATTGTTTCCATAGTCCACGTCACCCCATAACGTTCTATACCCAGACACACCCCTTCTTCATTGACGAACCCGACTTCCTCATTTTTATCCCCACACGAACAGTTACTATCCATTCAAACTCACACCGCCGGCGAACTCTGATACCAGTCTGACCCACTCCGATGTTGCAACGACCGCTGCCCTTCCAGGTCCAACTTCCGACCACCCTTGCCTTGAATCGTCCCCTGTAGGCCACACACGAGACAAATTAAAGGCAGTCTCTTCATTCCATTCAAATCCAGATAGCGCAATCACCACGCTGCCGAACACCACCGTGCCTCCACCAGTAGATCCGTCTGTCATCAAGCTTCACTTCCCCTATAGACCCAAAGATCTAAAACTTCCTTGATTGATCACAAAAAAATCAAATCCAAAAGCACCTAAAAACTAAAAACCGTCGGCTTTAAACGCGTGGCACCGCCTCTTCCGACCACCGAACCACCTGCGACCACCACCATCAGATTGGCCTCTCCCTTGTGCCCATATCTCCTTCAGACCACTCAAGCTAATTCAGCTTCAATTATTTTATAAAAATACAAAATCGATCATTGCTAGAAAACCACAAACCGGATCTAAGATCCACAACCACCACCTCCACAGTTCACCGCAACCCACCAGACTTTGGTCGTGGGTCCCCCTACCCGTCCTCTACACTTCTCTAGTTCGGACCTCGGATTAATTCACAACAGATTGGGAGATAAAAAATTGTTTGAGGAAAGCTTTTTGTGACGACCGCCCATAACCCCCGCACTATACAAAAAATAATAATGCGCTGAAATGTGTTCAAGGTAGTCATGGACGATCATTAGAGTAGGTAAACACAAGCGGAACCTGTCATAAACTCACAACGCAAGGATAAAATATAATAGAACATATACAAAAGGTTGTAATAGTGAAGCAGAAACACAAGACTTTCATACAACCAGAAAGTAATATCCACAAACTTAGAAATAGTGTTTATACAAAGTTGCCTCACTACATTATTCAGAAAAGAAAACAGCGGAAACCCAATTATTAGATAGTACTAAATCGGGTATGTGAGCCTCCTTCTTGCCACCGATCAGCACCATCGTCCTCACTAAAGCATCACCTTCACCTACTACTTAGTCTGCCCATCCACAACCGGATGAACAACCCAAGGTAATAAGAGGAGACATAAAACTTGAGTCAGACAATGGTTTTAGTGAGCGATAAAACAACTAACAAACTTCAACAATAAAGTGTATGAGAAAAGGATAGATAAACATACTATTCTACCCACGACACCAGAGAAGAACTCAACCTTATCTTCCCCACATCGGACAGCGATAGCCCTTACAATCCATTCAACCAAAGGAACGACAATTCATACATGGAAACCAGAGCAACCATTCAATCATGGAAAAACACTCATAACATCAAGGTTATATAAGTCTCACATAGACAACCCTAATCGAGTTTAACATTCCCCAAATACTCTTCCCAGAGGCCTTAACCAATATCAGTTAAGCACTTAGAGAACATCTCCCTCGACTTTGGATAACCTATGTGAGATAGTACAAACAGAACAACCAATCATCCATGACTGACTCTAGCTATCACCGCCAATCCTGCTTTGAAACCACCGTTAATCGTATGACGACCAACCTTGCCATATGTCAAGGGCTAATGGTAACCCCAGTTCTAGCATAAACTCCATATGTCCAACCTTGACAATGTCCAACCTTGACAACTAGGCCTTTCAACGATAC
Source organism: Allium sativum (assembly GCA_030737875.1). Classification (NCBI taxonomy): domain Eukaryota; kingdom Viridiplantae; phylum Streptophyta; class Magnoliopsida; order Asparagales; family Amaryllidaceae; genus Allium; species Allium sativum. The sequence continues at coordinate 119,520,007 of CM060918.1, read as the reverse complement.
CCAAGGTACTCGACCAGCAACCTTCCAGTCTATTGGGTGCCCCCATTGTACCCCTGCTTTGAGCCTACTAGAATTACGACAACGATGACTTCTCGGCCTTCGCATCTCTAATCATCCAACCTTGACGACATTTCATAGCTCAAGCAACCTTCTCGAGCAACCATTATCCACCAACTCACAACCTTTGAGTTGCCACCTCATTCCTTGTTCCACCTTGATCAACGAACACATTCAACACTTCAAACCTTCCTACTTGAATTTACTTCGAAGTTACATCATCATCGAGCCAATTACACCACTACACTGCAGCTAGGGTTCGGGGGTTGCCCCCGAATTTCTTTTCCAGACCTTTTCTCCAAATCTGTGTCGTATTCGAAAAACGTAATTTTTCGGAAAATGACCCTATTGGAAACAAACTCTAGCATCATCACTATCAACCACAGCGTTTAAAAGTGCTGTTAAAAACATGACCGATCCGCCTCCTTTCAGACCGACCCGATCCAAACTAGGCCGACCCGAACCATATCTGACCGACCCGATCCACCACCCTTCTGACTTCATGACTTAACCGATCCAACCAACACGACCGACCCAATCCAATCACCTATATGACCGACCCAATCCAAATATTAACCGGTCCAAATATAACCCGATCTGAATATGACCCGATCCGATTGTGACCCGATCCGATCCACTGCTGTCCGATCCAACTTCGTTTCAATTCGACTTCTGGCCGATTCAACCTATGACCTAGTCAACTCCTGGCCGATTCAACCCATGGCCGAGCCAATTTCTGGCCGTTTCAACCTATAGCCGAGCCAATTTCTGCATATTGCAATTCAACTCCGATTTCGACCAAAATTTCGCCAAACGACGAATCAGACGAAACCAACTCAACTAAAATCATCAAACATAATCATAAACATATCATAACATTACTATCCACATGAATATGACGATTACCACAAAAATGATGTAAATCTCACCAAAAACCATTAAAATGAACATATGATCAAAATGAGAGATCTAACTAACATAAACATGTAAAATGACATGAAATTAACGAGTAAAACTTGTTAGATTAGATCATAGGGTGATGCATATGAAAATAAACTTATAATGGTGTAAGTCTATGATAAAACATCCCAATTTGATGAGAAACATGCACAAACACTCATATACTTCATTGCATTCATGTGAGAGATGTAAATCACTCACCGATTTGCCGAAACAATCTAAAACAATAGAAATAAGAATCCGAACAACGAGCACTCCGAATCAAACCCCTCGATCCGATGAATTTGCCTTTGAAATGATGTAGATCTAGCCTCGAATGGTGTAGATCTTCGATTTCCTCCTTTAGATTTGGATTTTTAATGGTGGAAAGGTGTAGGAGGAAGAAGGAGATCAAATGCCTTCAAATAAGAGAATGGTAAAAAGTAAACCTTTTCCCTCCACTCCCACCCTTTATTTATAGGATTCCACTACGGCTCCAAAACCTGAATAGCCAACTAAAAAAACCTTAAAACAGTGATTTCTCCCGAACCACTGAGACAAATCCTTAATGTAACCACTCTACGGAAAGACAATCATCAATTCCTTTCCAATGGCACAGGTCTCACCCTCTGATTCGACCTAAGTCAAAAGTTATGCCCTGTACAAGGCTAACAGGGGCAAAATGGTCACAAACAAAATCAGTAAAAATTATGGACATGTCTCACATCCCCATAAACAACATATTAAAAGATGAGAATGATCCAACCCTCATAGAATAAAATAGATATATTTTACAATCTTCCAATACGTAAAATGCAGGCTGTTACATTCTCCCCCCCTTAAGAATTTCGCCCCCGAAATTCCAAACAAACCCAAGTAATCAGAACGATTCTGCATGCCTATCATCCATGAAAAGCCAATTTTATCATCCAAACTAGCATCCATCAAACCATGCATCCATAGCCTTATCCTAGCACGCAGAATTCTAACAATCAGCAAAAAGATACAACGATATAACGAAGATACGATATCAAAAAGTCCTACCGATGAAGAGTTCTGGATGGGTCACTCTCATGCTCTCCTCCGTCTCCCATGTATAATCGTTTCCATCCTCACTCCATTGCACCTTGACTAGCTTAATCATCTTCCTCCTAAGCTGTTTCGTGTCATTCCCCAAAACACGAAGTGGCTTACGAGGTCTCGAAACTACGGTCTCTACTTCTAAGTCTTCATACCGTTCTGGAGATACCACCACATTTGAATCATGCATGAATTTCCGTAGAAACGACACATGGAACACATTATGCACACTTGACATCTTCTCGGGTAACTCCAATCTTTATGCGAGCTTTCCAATTTAGTCGACTATCGGAAATGGTCCAACAAACCTTGGAGCTAACTTTCCTTTCTTACCAAACCTAACCATGTGCTTTAGCGGCGAAGCTTTCACAAAAACCATATCGCCCACGTCGAATTCCAAGTCCTTACGACGCTTGTCGGTGTAACTCTTCTGACGGTCTTGGGCTGCCTTCATTCGTTGCCGAACTATCTCGATACAATCGAGGTTTCTCTAATCATCTCAGGCCCAAGTACCAACCTATCTCTAGTTTCTAGCCAACATGCTGGAGAATTGCACGGCCTTCCATACAACGCTTCGTATGGTGCCATCCCAATGCTAGATTGGTAGCTATTATTATACGAAAACTCAACTAGATGTAGATGGTCTTTCCATGATCCTCCGAAGTCTAACACACAAGCCCTCAGGAGATCTTCCAAAACTCGATTGACTCTCTCGGTCTGACCATCAGTTTGGGGATGATATGCCATACGCAAACACAACTCGGTTCCCAAAGCTTCTTGCAAACTTTTCCAAAATCCACTCGTGAATAATGGATCTCGGCCACTCACTATACTCTTTGGGACACCATGGAATCGAACTATCCATTTCACATAAAGTTCAGCCAATTTCGATGCCGTCCTAGTTGTCTTGACAGGAATGAATCTCGCACTTTTGGTCAAGCGATCGATGATGACCCAAATCCCTTCGTTTCCTGCCCTGGTTCTAGGTTGCCCATCGATAAAATCCATCGATACCTGCTCCCACTTCCACGTAGGAACTTCCAATGGCTGAAGTAAACCGCTCGGCTTCTTTTGTTCAGCTTTCACCAACTGACAGTTCATACACTTGGAAATGAACTTTCCAATATCTTGCTTCATCCCTTCCCAGTAGTAGACTCTCTTCATGTCCTGATACATCTTATTTCCACCGGGATGAATCGTCAGCTTCGAGTGATGACATTCTCTCAGAACCTCATTCCTCAATCCGTCAATATCAGGAACAACTAATCGCCCTTGCTTTCGAAGCCAACCTTCTCGATCGACCTCGAACTCTTTATCTTCTGGTTCCAGTTTCTGAATGAATTCAACAAGCTTCGCATCCTTCTTTTGGCTTTCGCCAATCCTTTCGATAAGAGTAGGTCTTATCGACAAGCTCGCCATCAGTTCAGGTTCCAACTCACACCTTGGCCTGAAATCAAACCTTGCCAAGTACTCGAGGCTCTTCCATTCCGAAAACATCGCTCCCAAACTTGCGTGTCTTCAACTTAACGCATCTGTAACTGCATTACTCTTGCCCGGAGTATAGGCTATGCCAAAATCATATGACGCCAGAAACTCTAACCATTTTTGTTGCCGAAGATTCAAATCCTTTTGGGAGAAAAGATACTTCAACGACTTGTGATCCATAAACAACTCGAATCGAACTCCTATCAGGTAATGTCTCCACATCTTCAGAGCAAATACAATCGCCGCCAACTCCAAATCATGAGTTGGGGTAATTCTTCTCATGCGGCTTCAGCTGTCGACTCGCATAGGCCACAACCTTATCCTTCTGCATTAGCACTGCTCCAAGTCCAGTACCACATGCATCAGTATATACCACCATCCCTTCATTCCCACTTGGAATGGTCATCTCAGGTGCACTCGTCAATCTCTCCTTCAGGATTCCAAACGCTTGTTCACACTTTGCATCCCATGTGAATACTTGGATCTTCTTCGTCAATCCTGTCAACGGTGCAGCTACCTTGGAGAAATCCTTGATAAACCGTCAGTAATATCCTGCAAACCCAAGGAAACTCCAAACATCCGTCGCATTCTTAGGTCGATCCCAATCCTGGATTGCTGCAACTTTAGCGAGGTCAACCGCTACCCCTTTTCCAGAAACTACATGACCTAAGAACCTCACTTCATCCTTCCAAAAGTGACACTTTGAGAACTTAGCCTTAAGCTGATGCTTCCGCAAGATCTCTAACACAACTCTCAAGTGCGTCTTGTATTCTTCCCCATTTCTGGAGTAAACCAGAATATCATCCACGAACACAAGCACAAACTTGTTCAACTAGTCTCTGAACACTTTATTCATAAGATCCACAAAATACGCTGGTGCGTTAGTCAACCCGAATAACATCACCAACCATTCGAAGAAACCGGATGGTGTCCTAAAATCAGTCTTTGGCACACTATCCTTAGCCACTCTCAATTGGTGAAATCCCGTTGCCAAATCCATCTGAGAAAACACTTTGGCTTCGTTAAGCTGATCGAACAAGTCATCTATCCTTGGCAATGGATACTTGTTCTTCTTAGTCACCTTGTTCAGCTCACAATAGTCCACACACAATCTTAACGAGCCATCCTCCTTGGTTACAAATACGACTGGTGCACCCCACTCGGAAACACTCCTCCGAATGAACCCTTTTCCCAAAAGGTCACGAACTTGCACCTCTAACTCTCGCTGTTCTCTAGGCGCCATCCGCCTAAGTGGCATAACGATTGGTCTAGCACCCTCGACCAAATCGATTCTAACTCGATCTCACGATGCGGCGACAACCTTTTGACCTCGTCAAAGACATCTACATACTCATTTGCGATCGGCACTAATGTAAGGTCTTCTTGTGGAATCCCAAGCGAATATAGATAACTCACGAAGACCCCATCTTCGCGCTTACATCTAATCAAAACCTTTCGCCCTTCCACATCCCTGTTCCTCACCTCTAGCTTCTCGCAATTCACCCTTGCCGCATACCTCTTGAGCCAATCCATGCCCAAGATGATCCCAAACCCAGCGAAGTTAAGAACAAAGAAATCACACACAAAAGAGCAACCATGACTCGACAATGTTAGACCTCGACATATCATGCAAAGATTTGACGAACCCCCAAATGGATTAGTCACTACGAAGGGTCTATCACAAATCTCAGGTTCCAAGCCCAAGAGACACACAAGCTCATTGCAAATGAAGGAATGCGATGCTCCATTTCGAAAAGCACACGAACTTAAACACCATTAACTGAAAGAGTACCTTGCACCACGACACCCTTTCCCTTCTCCTCTACAGTAGGAGCTCTCGAAGAAGATGGCATAGCTTCCAAAGCATATGCCTTCACAATCTACTTGCCCTTAGCTGATTCCGGACAATCTTTCTTCTCATGCTCAGGCTTCCCACATTTGAAGCACTTCTTCTCAGCTTTGGGATTCTTGCACTCATTAGCAAAATGACCTTTCTGTTGGTAGTTAAAGCAAACCACCCCACTCTTGGGTTTCTTTCGGCCATCTTTTCCCTTTTGTTGTTGCTGCTTCCTCTTCTTATTATTACCACCCTGTTGTGGTTTCTGAGCCTCTTTGGTCGCAGCGACAACATTTGCTTCCTTAGGAAACAATCTCTCATGACGAATAGCTTTTTCCACAATCTTCTCAAATGAATCATCAAGATGGTCCACTAACGGTTTTCCGATATAAGCATCCAAACCCAAGACAAATTTCTCGTTCTTCTGATATGGTGTATCAATGTAAGAACGAGCATATCTAGACAAGGCTTCGAAATTAGAAATATAGTCAAGCACAGAACGACCATTCTGTTTCAGCTCTACGAACTTCTTGAATAGAGAAGATTTCTGAGTTGTGGAGATAAACTTTGATTCAAACTTAGCTTGGAATTTCTCCCATGAAATTTCTTCCTCTGGAGTCTCGAGTGTAACAGAATTCTACCATTCCATGGCCCTATTCTGCAGTTGCCTTGATGCAAGTTTCCTCTTTATTGCATCCTCGATACCCAAGTCTCCAAACATTCGGACACAAGAATCCATCCACCTCTGAACCTCTTCAGCTGGTTCAGTTCCCTTGAATGGTTTCCCCTAGAGATGTAAAGTCCTTGCACAACTTTGCAAAATCTACTACTCTAGGAACTCGCACACCTACATCTACCGTAGCCGCCACTGGAGCGGGGACCCTATTCATGATTGCTGCCGCCATGGCCTCAAACATGGCTCCACCATTTACCCCTCCAGTGTTAGCTTTCCTAGCAGCATGTCTTGATGGTTGTCGACTCATTCTAAATCTGCAATTTAGAACAATTAGCCACTTTCAAGAAAAACTGCTAAAGAGATACGACCGCTACTACTATATATGCTAATATATATAGTAAGCATCCAACTAAAATCTACAAGTACGTCTCTCATACGTGATTACGTCTTAGAACTTTGGCTAAAAATCGTTAACCGGAGCTCTGATACCAAATGTGATGACTGCCCATAACCCCGCACTATACAAAAGAAATAATGCGCTAAAAGGTGTGCAAGGCAGTCATGGATGTAACGACCCGGGTTCCGCCCAACCCGATCGATCGCAAAATCGACCAAGACCCTTCAAAACCCGAACACGTTAACTTTGGGAATACAACAACATCAGAACAATAACAACATACTTTTATTACATTACAGTAATGTTACATCAGAGAACAAAATATCAGAGTACATCGATTAAAATTACAGCGGAAGATAAAATACATTATTATAATACATTGCAGCGGAAACAATAAAATAGATACAGTGGAAGATAACTATGCTCTGGACATAGCTTTGAGCCTCAATCCAGAATCCTGCTCGAGATAAGGACCTGTAGACAAACTACTCGACTGCCCATGTGGAAAAAAGAGCACCCGAGTTTGTAAAGTGAAACAAACTACGAGTCAGTCATGGGACTGGTGTGAGAATTCTTAACTAATTTAACTAATAGTAATAAGGCAAATCCAAGGACCACATCGCTAACGCGGAACGGGTTTTATCCCAATGGATTGCCGTGCATAATTAAAGGTAAATCGTAAAACAACGCAATGCTTTTTAGAAAAATGAAACCATTATAAGACCCAAGTCCCATCACACAATGCAACGCAAACCAGAGGATAGGGTTTTACCTTATAATGGTCAAAAATGCTTGATACGTTAAAAACAGATTTGATATTATTATTAGTGTATATATGTTTTCAAAAATATTTCAATCATAATGTATCAATCATAAACGGCATAGTACCCCATCCTACTATGTCGCCATACTAGTTCTACAATCAAAACCGCAGGGTCGTATTGGAAATTGGGTTTCCATCATGAGTTAAGGCTAGGGAGGAGCTCCTTACCGATTCGAGACACTCTAGCTAATGTCTCAGGATTCCACGCAGAGAACCCTTGGATAGCTACAGGGCCGGTCCACACTTGCAGTTTGTGGATTAGTTATTCCTGAACACATGTTTCCCGGTCCTATAGGACCTAACATCCGAGGCGCGCCACATTCCATCATCCACATAAGAAAATATCAGCCAGTTTAAGCACCGACACCACTTCTAGCTAGAAAGAAACGTGCTGCTCTCCCTGCGTTCCCTTCTCCCGTTTTAGACCCAACCGGCTTGTGAGGCTCGCGAAGTAACGTTATAACCACAAGGCCTGCTTTTCAACAAAGCCTTGATCATCTTCATCTTAGCGTGCCACGTTGACAATTCACGCCATGTGATTGATAACTATTAATACACAACCTCTAAGGGTGTTAAGCAAGAGAATAAATTTTCCGCCACCAACGGTCGTATATTAATAGAAATCAATTTACATAGAACAAAATTCAACGTCAGACACACATCCATTTATAAACTTATGCTCTGGGTCTGAGCGAAAGCCAAATCCGTACAAATCAACACTACGTCCGGACGGCCTCCACTGTAGCCCCTTCAAGGTAGCTACTCCAATCACAGGCATCACCAGTCGTCGTCCATTCGATATGAAAATCGTCAGTCTTCTATCGTTGTCTTCAAAACTTGAATTTTAAACGTCGCTTAAATTATTTGGAATGAGATAGACTCGGACTTTCCAAATAATTCTCGTATATATATAAGTTGGAAATCATTTCATATTGTTATTAGTAATTTATAACGATTTATCTTTATTTTTATATATATAAAAATAATTAAATTCCATTTCATTAACGTAATTATGCAACAAGTAGTGAATGTTTTGTTTCACAACCTATCGAAATGTTTATAATGTGTAATGAAATGTATTTTATTTCATTACGTTTTGCTAACGAAAAATATTCCAATTCGTATATACAATATTAACGTACAATGTACACACCATTTATTTTCATACACATACACATCTTATACACAACAATGTACATTTTCTTGTTTCATCTTTCGAATAACACAAAATGTATATTTTGTTTATCATACCAATTCCAACAAAAATGAGCATTTTTGTGTTTCATTTCAATTTCAACAAACAAATTTTTTTTTGTTCGTTCACCTTTACTTCTACAAGAATGAGTATTTTTGTTTGTTTATTTCAATGTAACAAAATTGATAATTTTATTATCTTTTCAATGCAAAACAAAAATAATAATTTTATATTACAAACAAAACGATAATTTTGTGTGTTAATCTATTTACGTGAAAATATAATTTTCATATCTTTAATCTTTTTAATGAAAACCTAATTCATTAAGATATAAATTTCATATCCTTATTTTTATTTTTATGAAGATCTAATTACATAAAAATGTAATTTTTCACTTTTAATCTACATGCATGAAAAATGTAATTTTTCCCTTTTAATCTAATTTACATTAAAAATGTAACTTTTACCTTTAATCTTAATTTCATAAAAATGTAAATTTCTTTCTTTTGGTTTTAATTACATAAAGATGTAATTTTCTTTCTTTCTCTTCATCTTAATTACATAAAAGTATAAATTTCTTCTTTTAATCTAATTACATAAAAATGTAATTTTCTCTTCTTTAAACATGACGGGGAAAATAATGTAACTTTCTAATTTAACTCATGACGGTGTAAATAATGTCCATTTTCTATTTAACCATTTATATTTTAATATGGGCCAAACCTCTCACATTAGGCCTGCAACTTGTGAATGCTGGATGGGCCGGTCGGTTCCGGGCAGACTTATCCCACAAGTCGGGCTTAACCTCGTGTCTTGCCCCAATTTGTATTTGCGCACTTGGACCTCTCACATTAGGCCCAACATTTGTGGCTGCTGGATATGTCGGTCGGGTCCGGGCAGACTTCCACCACAAATGTGACCTAACCTCATGTCCAAGTACAATTTTAATTAATCATTATAATTGTTCAACAAAAAATATTATTTTAAACTGTTTCTCATTTCAAAATATTTTAATTTTGGAATATTGCATATTTCCAAAATAACTTGATTTCAAATACTATAACTTACCTGTTCAAATCTTAATAAAACTTGGGACTTTCTCAATTATTATATTAATAACAATAAACCTTTCAAAATGTCTAATTCTGAATCTAATTTTCTTATCTTAGCATATTGACAGTAAAGATGGAATCTTTTTAATTGAATCCCTTTTTATTTATGACTCATATTTCATTTACATTAAAAATGCAAATTCTTATGTTAACAAAATTCCATTCTTCCTTATATACTTTAATGATTCATTCTTATGTTAACACAATTCCATTCTAACTTGAATATTTTAATGAATTACCTTTTTAACATAAATATGTGATTTTCTAATATTTACATTTCTAACACAAAAATGTGATTAATCATTACAGTGAAAATTTCCATCTTTTTAAATTACATAAAAATGTGATTTTGATTCCATTGTCAAATTGCTCTTTTTACTTATGCTTTAATTACATATAAAATGCAATTTTATTTAATGTAAATTCTTATTCTTTAATTACATATAATGTGATTCTCTTTCTTTGTAATCTTGATTACATAAAAATGCAATTCTCTTTCTTTAAATCTTGATTACATAAAAACGTAAATTTTCCTACTTTTAATCTTAATTACATAAAAATGTAATTTCCCCCCTTACCATAATTTAAATGATAAATGTAAAATTTTCACTTGTAATCTAATTAACACGGAAATTGACTTAATTATATAAAATGTATTTTTTATGTTCTTTTATTTCACTACATACAAAAATGACTTTTGTCCTTTAATTTTATTTAGAAACAAAAATTAATATCTTTATTTAACCAAAAAAGGTAAAATCTCTTATTCAACAAAGAAAAATAAATTCTTTTAATTTGCAAACAAAAGTTAATGGTTTTCATTTACAAACAAAAGTTAATATCTTTTCATTCGCAAACAAAAGTTAAAATCTTTTATCATGTTTACAAACAAAGTTTCAAATCTTTTATTTATAAAGTTACAATCTTTTTATTAATAAAGTTACAATCTTTTTATTAAAAAAAACAAGTTTCAATCTTTTTATTAACAAAAACAAGTTTCAATCTTTTTATTAACAAAAACAAGTTTCAATCTTTTTATTAACAAAAACAAGTTTCAATCTTTTTATTGACAAAAACAAGTTTCAATCTTTTTATTGTTAAACCAATTCTAACATTTTAACAAAAACAAATAAAAAGATACTTTGTTTATCATCAATTTTAACACAACAAAATATATAAAGATGATATATTTTGTCTACTTAACATTTTATATCTAAATTGTTATTGTAACCAATCTTAACGTGTTATAACTAAAATGTTAGTGAACGTTTAGTTTTACATGCCTTTCTATTTAACAAAATAAATACTTTGTTTTACATACTTTCAACAAAGACGTTAAAATTAAGTTTAATTTCATATCTTAACTTGACGCTAGAAATATGTTTAATTTTCATGTTAACACATAGCGCTAAAAGTATCCTTATGTTCATATTAACATATAACGCTAAAAATATCATTTTTCCATGAAATCACTTATGGTGTACATTTCCATAATACTTCATGTAACATATAATTTTGGTGTAAATATTCATGTCACAACATAGGATAACAATGTATGATTGGGTATCAAGTCTCATGTCAATCTTCTCATTCTATTCTTTTTTATTGAATATAAAATAACAAATAGAATGATAATTTAAAATCTTTTTTTTTATTGTATGACAATAAAATTAATACTTATGTTTCAACTCTTTTCGTTTTAACCAATTGAAAATAAAATCTTTATTTCAATACTATCTCATATTGACAAAACTAATGTTATAATTTGTTCTGACTATTCTATTTCATCGCAATAATCCATCACGTCAGATAAATCAACAAACAACATTATAATTAACAATCAACAAATTCCAAACATCACCACAGATCTGATTAAATAAGCATACACACATGAAACTTAAATAACGAGGGATAATTTAATTTTAACTATCTAAAAATATAGAAATCTCACCGTGCTTTTATTCAGAATAGATCAGATCTGAATTTTGTTGAATTTCTAAGATGCTCTGTTTACGCTCTAATCTGTTCCATAGTCTAGATCTTGTCACAAGGATTCCAACGCAATTCGCTTCGTTGAATTCATTGCTTTCTTAATTACTCATCTTCTTCGTCAAATACTCCAGGAATAAGGTCGCCCTTTTGAACCCATCGTCTCATAGACCAACTCCACCACGCACCTCCACTCGAACCACCATCCACCGATCAAAGACCATCACCTCGTACCCCTTCGCAACCCCACCTAGCGCCAGTAAGGTGGTTGAACTCGGCCTCATCATGGAACTTGAAAAGCCCTTAAATGCCATCACCTCCGTTAAATCTTTAGATCTCATTGTGCTGAAGAGTTTTCATTTTACAAGTTTTAGTAAATACATTTGGATTGAGGGAAATTTAGGCATTCGTTTTGGAGTTTCGTGGCCATTGGTTTGGGTAGATGGCGGCTGGTTTAGTTTTGAAGACTGTAAATACAAAGAGAAGAGAGAACAAAAGGAACAAAAAGGGGGAATAAAGGGAATAGTTTTATATCTAAAAATGAATTTGAGTGATAAATAGAAGAGGAGAGAGAGTAGAGAATAAATGCACAAATTATTTTCCCCATATACCTCTTTTTATTTATAAACAAATTAAATGCTTGCTTTATTTTATCTAATTGTTTAAGTAGTGCAACCTTTTTTTTCAAATTTCAAAACACACAACATAACATAAAATAATTTTAGGAACCTATTTAGTTGCAAGAAACGATAAATAGAAGAGAATATATATACATATAGTTGATTTAAAGGAAAGGAAGAAAGAAAGAAGAAAAAAAAACGTTGGAAAACAAAAGAAGAGAGAAAAGAGAAAACAAGAATGTTAATTAATACATGAGGTAGAAATGGGAAAGAAAATAAGAGGAGAGAAGGAAGTATGGTAAATATAAAGACAAATAAAATGAATGCATTATTTATTGCTTGATAGGAAATTGTGAAACTTTTCAAATTTCAAAACATATAATATTAAAATGTTAGAGTTTAAGGAACATGTTAAATTAGACATACACATATAAGGTTAAAAAAAATTCTAGATATATGCATAGACAACGCTGATAGTTTTGTAGTTTTTTTCTCTCTCTTTGTTTCTAAAAATAAAAAGAAAAGGGAAACATAAATACATAGAGTTGGTTTATTTTTAAAGAAAAATAATGATGGATAAAAAAAAGGGAAAGAGAAATAAAGGGATGTAATTTAAGAGATAAGAATACATATGTGAAAATAGAATGAAGAGAAATAAATTTATAGAATGAGGAATAATAAACTAATAAATAAAGGAAATAAATGAATACGTAGGAAGGAAGGTAAAAGAGGCAGGTAACCATGCATTCATGTTATGGCCTTTTATGTTTCATTATTTTAGTTTGACATAAAATTTCATTCCTTTATGAAAATTGACCGTCCTTACTGTTTGCCTTCATCATGGATATAGTATATGGATATGTTTTAAAAATATATATTGGATGTGTGGTTTAATAGTGCATATGAATCTTTAATTAGCTATATCTACTAAATAAACTAAAAATCTTGTATTTTCAAAGATGACAAGTCGCAGTTCACACTTATATCTTTAAACTTTTTATTTTCTATTTTTTTAATATACATAAATGGTTCGGGACCCTTTTCATTTTTTTTAAATTCGAGTGTTTCACAAATTAAAGAAATAAAAGTGGCATAATGCATAAAACATAAATGGAAATGAATTTTATAATGAATGGACGCATACAATATATGGTCGAAGAAAATAAATTGGAAGAAATATTATGTTCATAATTTATTTCTCTAAAAAGAGTTTAATAGGGAAAGTAGAAAAAGAATAGGAAAGAAAATAAACTTCATAAAATGTGAATGAGCAAAGAAATTTTGTGCAAGATTTATTTGACTATTAATGTCAACATTAATTAACAAACGTTACATTGTCTATCACATGCGACATGAAATTTATTATATAAATAAAGTGAAACAAATAGATTTTATCATTTAATTTTTCAAATCAAATATATCTTATAGTTGACACTCAACTTTGTGACAATTTCTTATTAAAAATTATATTGAACGTTTAAAATAAAATCAAGGATTCAACTGCTATTATTATTATTTTAATATAAAAATAGAATTTTTAAATTCTCCCGTATTTTCTAACAAAATTTTATGAAACAAATTTTTTAAATTTATCCTCGATTTCCGGGTTGTTACAATGGACGATCATCAGAGTAGGTAAACACAAGCGGAACCTGTCGTAAACTCACAGCGCAAGGATAAAATATAATAGAACATATACAACATGTAGTAATAATGAAGCAGAAACACAAGACTTTCATATAACCAGAAAGTAATATCCACAATCTTGGAAATAGTGTTTATACAAATTTGCCTCACTACACTATTCAGAAAAGCAAACAGCGGAAACCCAATTATTAGATAGTAGTAAAATTGGTACGTGAGCCTCCTGCTCGCCACCGATCAACACCATCATCCTCACTAAAGCATCACCTATCACCTACTGCTTAGTCTGCCCATCCACAACTGGATGAACAGCCCAAGGTAATAAGAGGAGACATAAAACCTTGAGTCAGACAACAGTCTAAGTGAGCGATAAAACAACTAACAAACTTCAACAATAAAGTGCATGAGAAATGGATAGATAAACATACTAATCTATCTACGACACCAGAGAAGAACTCAACCTTATCTTCCCCACATCGGACAGAGATAGCCTTTACAATCCATTCAACCAAAGGAACAACAATTCATACATGGAAACCAGAGCAACCATTCAATCATGGAAAAACACTCATAACATCCAGATTATATAAGTCTCACACAGACAACCCTAATCGAGTTTAACATTCCCCAAATACTCTCCCCAGAAGCCTAAACCAATATCAGTTAAGCACTCAGAGAACATCTCCCTCGACTTTGGATAATCTATGTGAGATAGTACAAACAGAACAACCAATCATCCATGACTGACTCTAGCTATCACCGACAATCCTGCTTTGAAACCACCGTTAATCGTATGACGGCCAACCTTGCCATATGTCAAGGGCTAATGGTAACCCCAGTTCTAGCATAAACTCCATATGTCCAACCTTAACAATGTCCAACCTTGACAACTAGGCCTTTCAACGATACCCAAGGTACTCGACCAACAACCTTCCAGTCTATGGGGTGCCCCCATTGTACCCCTGCTTTGAGCCTGCTAGAACTTACGACAACGATGACTTCTCGGCCTTCGCATCTCTAGTCATCCAACCTTGACGACATTTCGTAGCTCAAGCAACCTTCACAAGCAACCATTATCCACCAACTCACAACCTTTGAGTTGCCACCTCATTCATTGTTCCACCTTGATTAATGAACACATTCAACACTTCGAACCTTCCTACTTGAATTTACTTCGAAGTCACATCATCACCGAGCCAATTACACCACTGCGCTGCGGCTAGGGTTCGGGGGTTGCCCCCAAAAAATATTTTTTTAGACCTTTTCTCCAAATATGAGTCATACCCGAAAAACGTACTTTTTTAGAAAATGACCCTATTGGAAACAAACCATAGCATCATCACTATCAACCTCAGCGTTTAAAAGCGCTGTTAAAAACATAACCGATCCGCCTCCTTTTAGACCAACCCGATCCAAACTAGGCCGACCCGAACCACATCTGACCGACCCGATCCAGCACCCTTCTGGCTTCAGGACTCGACCGATCCAACCAATATGACCGACCCGATCCAATCACCTATATGACCGACCCAGTCCAAATATGACCCGGTCCAAATCTGACCCGATCCGAATATGACCCGATCCGATTGTGACCCAATCCGATCCACTCCTATCCGATCCAACTTCGTTTCAATCCGGCTTCTGGCCGATTCAACCTATGGTCGAGTCAACTCCTGGTCGATTCAACCCATGGCCGAGCCAATTTCTGGCCGATTCAACCTATGGCCGAGCCAATTTCTGCATATTGCAATTTGTGACGATCCCAAAACCCCGTGACACGGTGTTAAGGATAATCATTGGAATATAACACATTAATCATCATTAGCAGATCACAGATAATAGCATAAACAGAAAATAGAATAATTTACACACATATGACAACGGAATCATATAGATATCATCACATCAGAGAAGCACAGTACAGGATACAACTTAGTGCATAATGATATGTAACAACCCGAAAATCTGGGCCATTTTAAAATTTTTATTTTGGCAATTTTAGCGAATTTTGATTATTTAAAATGAATTATTTTAAATAATATCGATGAGAAATTTATTTTGAATATAATTCAAACGTATATATTTATACGCGTCGTCGTTAGAATATAAATATTTATATATATTTATAAATAGAATTGAAAATGGCGCGGTAGTTCGATAATTCGATTTCAAACTTCAATTGAATGTACCGGGTGCAAAACAATCCGGATTTTAGTGAAACCAAAAACATTGGGATCTATTTGATAATATCTTTCCAGCGAATACGGAAAATCAAAATTTCATAGCGGGAATCAAAAGATATGTGCAGTTGAAAATTCTGAATAGTCGCTATGGAATTCAGGCCCTTAAAAATGGACATTTTGTAAATGACCTCGGATTTCGACGAAACCACTTTTGTTGGGTCCGTGATGTCGAATTATTGTTAGATTCCAAATTTCATAATTTTTAGAATCAATATGTGAGCGTGGCAAAGGAAAACGCGTTTGACCGGTTTCAGTTGATTTTAATCGATTGGAAAATGGCCATTTTTCCAATGGTCTCAGAATTCGACGAAATTAGTTTTGTTAGGACCGTATCGTCAATACGAAGCTAGAAAATATTTTTCTGGAATTTTTCGTGTTCGTATGTGGCCCCGGTAATTTGAAAGGTACGTTTAAAATTCAATATAATGATTTAAATGTAAATGCAACGGAAACTGATCGAAACGGTCGATTCAGCTTGCGGTACATATCCCATTGTGTTCGGAATGGGGGTGAAACGCTATGGGCGACAGGCGGTGGACCTCGTTTAGAGGTCGTATGTGAAAGTCAACTTTTTAATAATTAAATAATGAAAAAAAAATATTTTCCTCCCCTTCCTCCTTTATACTTCTGGCCCCCCCTTATTTTCGAAATCGTTTCAGTTAATAAAAAAAAAAGAGAAAAAAACCCTGTAGCCTTAACTGTCGATCGCGCCGCCCCACCGTTCGAGATCCCCTCCGCCTCCCGATCCTCCTCGTTCTCTCTCCTCTCTCCTCTCCGTAGGCTATCCTCCCGCCTACCCGATGACGCCAGAACCCCGACCCCCTCTCAGATCGAAACCGCCTCCAGCCCACCCCAGTGCCGCGTCGATCACCGAGTCCGCACCTGCTGGCGGCGTCGAGGGAGGAAGCTCCGGCGATTCGAACAGTGGCGGCGTAGACTTTGAGGTCCTTGGGGAATTCGGTTTGGAGCGTGAAAACCAGAAAATACAGTGAGCTGGTACTTCTTTTTGTTTATTTATTTGTGGTTTACTTTAGTTTAACTAATTTAATTTAAATAAACATTATTTAAAATCAGTTTTTATAAAATTAGCATTGTTTTATTTATTTATTTTCGATTTCAAAATATGGAAAGAACCTTACGTTTGAAGAATAAAAATAGATTTGATTTTTAAAATAAAGAATATATTTTTAACGTTGAAAAGTTGAAATTTTTAATATAAGAAAGGTGGAATTTTTGGTAATAGAAAAGGCGAGTTATATTTCTATAGAAGTAAAGAATAGATTTTTGTTAAGTATAAAGATTTGATTTTGATCATTCAAAAGATTTGTTTTTTCATAGAAGAAAAATTAGATTTTTCATTGTAGGAAAATTAGATTTTTACATTATAGAAGTAGCGATAATAATAAATATAATCATTTTATATAGAATAGCATTGTAAAAATATAATCTTTTTAATGAAAACATCGTGTTAAAGATGTGATTTTTATAAATTGAATAGCGAAGTAAAAATTCGATTTTTATAAATTGAATAGCGAAGTAAAAATTCGATTTTTATAAATTGAATAGCGAAGTAAAAATTCGATTTTTACATATGTAGTGGCTACGGGCGACGAAGCTGACGAAGATTCGAAAAAGACAAAGACTTCTATCAAAAGAAGAGTCAAGATGATTGGATAGCTTTCGGTGAGAATTTCTCACCTTTCAATTTCATTTTCTAGTTATATATATATACTAGGATGCAGACGGTGCTTAGTAGCACCCGACACAATCGTCCACAGACCATGGACTTGTTTGTTTGGTTGCATAGATTAGTTGGATATTTGATTTGAATTTGGTTGTTTGGTGAATTTGATTGATGTGTGAATGGCGTGGGCCTTCACTAGACCGGGGATAAGGCTAGGCCTCGTCCCGTTTCTAGTATCGTGCCGTTATGCCGCCGAAATTTTCTAAAATAAGTTAGAAAAATAAAAATATCATTTTATTTAAAGAATGAACTGAATAGAAATTCATATGTTGGAATAAAATGTTTTATTGTTAAAAATATAATTTTTAACGTGAATATGAATATAGTGAATGTGAATAAATAAATATTCATTTACAAACCGGACGGTTTGTTTATGTACACCAATTTGACTGACATTGAGTGGGACGATAAATTTTACACATCGCCCAACTGCACAACTAAAATCTGTGTTTGATTGTTTGAAACCCCACACGGGTGTTAGGATGAAATTTGAAGTTCACTCATCCTGATTGATTAAATATGTCGATCGATTGATTGACAGGCTGTTATAAGCGTTAGATATCTATATTTGATGCTTATACAGTGTAGTGCACTTTGGTTGATGGTTGATTATTTTTCAATGCTATTATACATGTGTTGTATGAAAATCCATATAATTAACTTTATATGGTAATTGATTGGGCCTCATTCCAATTTGAAAAATAAAGAAATATAAAATAAAGGTTCATGTGTTGACAGTACTCATCCCTTGAGATTGGTCATGTGTTGAACGAAATATTTTAGTAATAAAATTTACATCTTTATCAATATAAAATAAAGGTTCATGTGTTGACAGTACTCATCCATTGAGATTGGTCATGTGTTGAACGAAATATTTTGATAATAACAACTATTTTGAAAAAGAAATATTTGAAATAGAATATTTGAAAATAGAAATTTATGAAGCCGTGTTGATTAGAGTGACGCCATTTTGACGTAAACGATATTTATATCGATTTTATTCATTTTGAAATGAATTGAATATAAAAACGATTTCGAAATGAATTGAATTGAAAACGATTTCGAAATGAATTGAATTGAAAACGATTTCGAAATGAATTGAATTAAAAACGATTTCGAAATGAATTGAATTGAAAACGATTTCGAAATGAATTGAATTGAAAACGAATTCAATTTTGATTTGAATTGAAAAAGAAGTTGAAATTGCTTTTGAAACGATTTTAAAACTATTTATATAATTCGTTTTAAATAGAAATCGACGAAGTATATATTATATATATTATATATATAATATAATGGCCTGAATAGAACGCGCCGCGCCGCGGCAGTTCGTGAATTTCAACCATTTATTTCAAACGGACATTACGGGAGATCCGACCGTCGGATTCTCCTAAAACCGGAACCGTTGGGTTCGTATCGAAAAGAGCTTTGTAACGATTATTAGAAATTCAAAATCTAACGGTTGGATTTGGAGATACGTCCAAATCAAATTCGAAAAAGGTCGCTGTAAGTGCAGTTCGATGGCCGTTGATGAAAATCGACTGTACGGACCTTGATAAAATTATTAAAAATAATAATAATTTGTGTAAAATCATAAGAAATGATTTAGAAAGGATTGGGATCAAAAACTCCATATTTGAAAAGATAAAAATAGATTTTTATCGAAATGAACTGGTTTTGAACTAGAATTATAATTCTATTTATTTTTAAATAAATAAATGGAATTTAAAAAAGGGTTTTAAAAATAACCAGAATATCCAATGATTGCATTGGAGTGGATTTGAATCGAAATTGTCTTCGGAATATTTCGATGTTGGAATTCGTGATTATACAGATGTTGTTATGGAAATTTGAAAGATATATATTTATATCGTTATTTCCAATACGACATTTGTTAATCATAGAATTTGATATTGAATATAAGCCGATATATTTTCTATTCAGAGCCTTGTAGTGAATATCAAATGTGATTTGGGTTTGTCGTGAATGTGTCTTCACTAACACTGTTCTTGAACCCAGTTGAGAAAAGATTAAATCTTTTTATTTAGATTTAATGAAGTGTACCAATTAAACAATATTTAATTGGAATTGAATCGATATTGATTTTTGGGTTTATCGTGGACAGTGTTTTAAATAACACTCGTTCTTTAACCCGACAATTAATGGGATGTGATTTTGGGTTTATCGTGGACCGTGTTTAAAATGACACTGATTCTTTAACCCAGTTAACGATTAAAACTAAGTGGAGTTTTAATGAATCTTTAATTAGATTGAAATGATCGAGAATGGAGTATCACCAGTTCTTGTTGCTGGCCCTGAGTGGGCCGGGTACGCATGATAGGGTGTTCTCGCTTCGCGGTTTGGTGGCGAACGGGAGACTCTTACCCCTACATGTCGCTGGGGAGGGCGTTGGTTCGCCAATAGGCGCGAGACTCGAGAGGGTCGCCGTAAAACAAGGGACTGGGGGACCATGTGGGAGCCACGGTGGGTATTACCTGCTGCTTGGGGGATGAAGGGATGGTTGCAAAGCCTACCGGAGTTCGTCGGCTATTTCACAGTTGGTATCAGAGCTTTGGTTTACAAAGCAGAGAACAAGGCACATTAGAACCATACGAAAGAATTCATCAGATATTGGATTAGTAATATCCAATGGAATGACTCGTTAGAGATGGGATCAGTTGTATCCTAGAACGAGTGTGAAGAGTATATTTTTCTAATGAAAACAAATTTTGTTTTGCAAATTTAAATCAACTATTCGTATTTGGTTATTTATTTATATTGATGTGGACAATCCAGTATATATAGATTTTGCGTATACGTCTGATCCGCGTGTATTCAAAGTTTTAATATATTGGATAGATATAGCATCACACTCTAGTCGCCCGAAGATGATATTGATGATAGCGATCGCATCATCAACATTTATGTTCGAGTTTCGAAGGTGTGATTTTCTATATATTTCCATTAGACTGGTGTGAGAACCAAAACTAATATAGCTAGAATACATTGTCGTGATTTGGCATCAAAAACATGATTTTTGTATATGTATCAAAATTATGAATTTGAAACGTTAAATTCACTAATTGATTGATGTTTGTGTTGTTTGTTTAATTGTTTGATGATTTTGAACCATTAGCCTAATTATATCAAATATTGAACGATATTGAAAATTAGTCGCAATTGCTTGCATATACATATACTTACATTGAACAGGTCATAGCAAGAAGGCTAGAGCAGAGAATAAAATTTGTTTGCCCGACAAATAGGTACATGTTTACTACATAATTTCCTGTTTTGTTTGGGTGATGATGATTTTGTGAGCCTATTGGCTAGCCGTTTGGCTTTTTCTTTTTCTTTTTGAGATCTGAAGGACCGGGGAAGCTATTTGAAATTCCCCGATGCTCCCGGTGCAGGGGAGGTTATGGCGAAATTTTTCAAAAATTTAGGGTGTTAGCCAAATTTTTGAAATTTTTGAAAATTCTCAGAAACTGAAAGGTTGGAGAATGGAAGCCAGATCGAGCGTAGAGTTGATTAATCAAACCACTTTCGACTTTGTTCCTTTTCGGGGACGAAAAGTTTTAAGTGGGGGAGATTGTAACAACCCGAAAATCTGGGCCAGTTTAAAATTTTTATTTTGGCAATTTTAGCGAATTTTGATTATTTAAAATGAATTATTTTAAATAATATCGATGAGAAATTTATTTTGAATATAATTCAAACGTATATATTTATACGCGTCGTCGTTAGAATATAAATATTTATATATGTTTATAAATAGAATTGAAAATGGCGCGGTAGTTCGATAATTCGATTTCAAACTTCAATTGAATGTACCGGGTGCAAAACAATCCGGATTTTAGTGAAACCAAAAACATTGGGATCTATTTGATAATATCTTTCCAGCGAATCCGGAAAATCAAAATTTCATAGCGGGAATCAAAAGATATGTCTAGTTGAAAATTCTGAATAGTCGCTATGGAATTCAGGCCCTTAAAAATGGACATTTTGCAAATGACCTCGGATTTCGACGAAACCAATTTTGTTGGGTCCGTGATGTCGAATTATTGTTAGATTCCAAATTTCATAATTTTTAGAATCAATATGTGAGCGTGGCAAAGGAAAACGCGTTTGACCGGTTTCAGTTGATTTTAATCGATTGGAAAATGGCCATTTTTCCAACGGTCTCAGAATTCGACGAAATTAGTTTTGTTAGGACTGTATCGTCAATACGAAGCTAGAAAATATTTTTCTGGAATTTTTCGTGTTCGTATGTGGCCCCGGTAATTTGAAAGGTACGTTTAAAATTCAATATAATGATTTAAATGTAAATGCAACGGAAACTGATCGAAACGGTCGATTCAGCTTGCGGTACATATCCCATTGTGTTCGGAATGGGGGTGAAACGCTATGGGCGACAGGCGGTGGACCTCGTTTAGAGGTCGTATGTGAAAGTCAACTTTTTAATAATTAAATAACGAAAAAAAAATATTTTCCTCCCCTTCCTCCTTTATACTTCTGGCCCCCCCTATTTTCGAAATCGTTTCAGTTAATAAAAAAAAAGAGAAAAAAACCCTGTAGCCCTAACTGTCGATCGCGCCGCCCCACCGTTCGAGATCCCCTCCGCCTCCCGATCCTCCTCGTTCTCTCTCCTCTCCCCTCTCCGTAGGCTATCCTCCCGCCTACCCGATGACGCCAGAACCCCGACCCCCTCTCAGATCGAAACCGCCTCCAGCCCACCCCAGTGCCGCGTCGATCACCGAGTCCGCACCTGCTGGCGGCGTCGAGGGAGGAAGCTCCGGCGATTCGAACAGTGGCGGCGTAGACTTTGAGGTCCTCGGGGAATTCGGTTTGGAGCGTGAAAACCAGAAAATACAGTGAGCTGGTACTTCTTTTTGTTTATTTATTTGTGGTTTACTTTAGTTTAACTAATTTAATTTAAATAAACATTATTTAAAATCAGTTTTTATAAAATTAGCATTGTTTTATTTATTTATTTTCGATTTAAAAATATGGAAAGAACCTTACGTTTGAAGAATAAAAATAGATTTGATTTTAAAAATAAAGAATATATTTTTAACGTTGAAAAGTTGAAATTTTTAATATAAGAAAGGTGGAATTTTTGATAATAGAAAAGGCGAGTTATATTTCTATAGAAGTAAAGAATAGATTTTTGTTAAGTATAAAGATTTGATTTTGTTCATTCAAAAGATTTGATTTTTCATAGAAGAAAAATTAGATTTTTCATTGTAGGAAAATTAGATTTTTACATTATAGAAGTAGCGATAATAATAAATATAATCCTTTTATATAGAATAGCATTGTAAAAATATAATCTTTTTAATGAAAACATCGTGTTAAAGATGTGATTTTTATAAATTGAATAGCGAAGTAAAAATTCGATTTTTATAAATTGAATAGCGAAGTAAAAATTCGATTTTTATAAATTGAATAGCGAAGTAAAAATTCGATTTTTACATATGTAGTGGCTACGGGCGACGAAGCTGACGAAGATTCGAAAAAGACGAAGACTTCTATCAAAAGAAGAGTCAAGATGATTGGATAGCTTTCGGTGAGAATTTCTCACCTTTCAATTTCATTTTCTAGTTATATATATATATACTAGGATGCAGACGGTGCTTAGTAGCACCGACACAATCGTCCACAGACCATGGACTTGTTTGTTTGGTTGCATAGATTAGTTGGATATTTGATTTGAATTTGGTTGTTTGGTGAATTTGATTGATGTGTGAATGGCGTGGGCCTTCACTAGACCGAGGATAAGGCTAGGCCTCGTCCCGTTTCTAGTATCGTGCCGTTATGTCGCCGAAATTTTCTAAAATAAGTTAGAAAAATAAAAATATCATTTTATTTAAAGAATGAACTGAATAGAAATTCATATGTTGGAATAAAATGTTTTATCGTTAAAAATATAATTTTTAACGTGAATATAAATATAGTGAATGTGAATAAATAAATATTCATTTACAAACCGGACAGTTTGTTTATGTACACCAATTTGACTGACATTGATTGGGACGGTAAATTTTACACATCGCCCAACTGTACAACTAAAATCTGTGTTTGATTGTTTGAAACCCCACACGGGTGTTAGGATGAAATTTGAAGTTCACTCATCCTGATTGATTAAATATGTCGATCGATTGATTGACAGGCTGTTATAAGCGTTAGATATCTATATTTGATGCTTATACAGTGTAGTGCACTTTGGTTGATGGTTGATTATTTTTCAATGCTATTATACATGTGTTGTATGAAAATCCATATAATTAACTTTATATGGTAATTGATTGGGCCTCATTCCAATTTGAAAAATAAAGAAATATAAAATAAAGGTTCATGTGTTGACAGTACTCATCCCTTGAGATTGGTCATGTGTTGAACGAAATATTTTAGTAATAAAATTTACATCTTTATCAATATAAAATAAAGGTTCATGTGTTGACAGTACTCATCCATTGAGATTGATCATGTGTTGAACGAAATATTTTGATAATAACAACTATTTTGAAAAAGAAATATTTGAAATAGAATATTTGAAAATAGAAATTTATGAAGCCGTGTTGATTAGAGTGACGCCATTTTGACGTAAACGATATTTATATCGATTTTATTCATTTTGAAATGAATTGAATATAAAAACGATTTCGAAATGAATTGAATTGAAAACGATTTCGAAATGAATTGAATTGAAAACGATTTCGAAATGAATTGAATTAAAAACGATTTCGAAATGAATTGAATTAAAAACGATTTCGAAATGAATTGAATTGAAAACGAATTCAATTTTGATTTGAATTGAAAAAGAAGTTGAAATTGCTTTTGAAACGATTTTAAAACTATTTATATAATTCGTTTTAAATAGAAATCGACGAAGTATATATTATATATATTATATATATAATATAATGGCCTGAATAGAACGCGCCGCGGTAGTTCGTGAATTTCGACCATTTATTTCAAACGGACATTACGGGAGATCCGACCGTCGGATTCTCCTAAAACCGGAACCGTTGGGTTCGTATCGAAAAGAGCTTTCTAACGAATATTAGAAATTCAAAATCTAACGGTTGGATTTGGAGATACGTCCAAATCAAATTCGAAAAAGGTCGCTGTAAGTGCAGTTCGATGGCCGTTGATGAAAATCGACTGTACGGACCTTGATAAAATTATTAAAAATAATAATAAATTGTGTAAAATCATAAGAAATGATTTAGAAAGGATTGGGATGAAAAACTCCATATTTGAAAAGATAAAAATAGATTTTTATCGAAATGAACTGGTTTTGAACTAGAATTATAATTCTATTTATTTTTAAATAAATAAATGGAATTTAAAAAAGGGTTTTAAAAATAACCAGAATATCCAATGATTGCATTGGAGTGGATTTGAATCGAAATTGTCTTCGGAATATTTCGATGTTGGAATTCGTGATTATACAGATGTTGTTATGGAAATTTGAAAGATATATATTTATGTCGTTATTTCCAATACGACATTTGTTAATCATAGAATTTGATATTGAATATAAGCCGATATATTTTCTATTCAGAGCCTTATAGTGAATATCAAATGTGATTTGGGTTTGTCGTGAATGGTGTCTTCGCTAACACTGTTCTTGAACCCAGTTGAGAAAAGATTAAATCTTTTTATTTAGATTTAATGAAGTGTACCAATTAAACAATATTTAATTGGAATTGAATCGATATTGATTTTTGGGTTTATCGTGGATAGTGTTTTAAATAACACTCGTTCTTTAACCCGACAATTAATGGGATGTGATTTTGGGTTTATCGTCGACCGTGTTTAAAATGACACTGATTCTTTAACCCAGTTAACGATTAAAACTAAGTGGAGTTTTAATGAATCTTTAATTAGATTGAAATGATCGAGAATGGAGTATCACCAGTTTTGCTCCAGGCGATAGTTAAATCTTTAATTAGATTTGAACATGAAATGGTAATTGAATTTACCGATAACACCGTGGTGTTAGATATGAAGTAGGACCAGTTTTACTTCATGGGATTAATAGGTTGGGGTTGGGAAATTAAAACAAATGATTACTTCGGTAAGGTTCGTTAATCCCGACTAGTTGAATCAAAATTCAAAAGAAGATTTAAGAATAAATTCAAGAAATTTATCTTGGATAAAATTAATGGGAACCTTTCCCTATGAATGTGAAAATTAGAAACTAACTGTCGGTTAGCCAAGCAGAATGGTTTTCTGGATATTGATCTGATGTTGGTTTCGGCCTTCGGGGTTAATATTTGGGAAATTATTCTCTTGATTAATTTACGGTTAGTGACTGATGAATTGGAATGAGGCGTATGTTGTGTTTGTGTAACACTTATTTAAAATATACGCGAGTTATTCGGAAAGACCGGGTTTATCCCATTCTGAATAACTGATACGACGATAAGTCGAAGATGAAGACGGTGGTCGAAGACCGGAAGTCTTCACGTTGTTTGGGTGATTACTGATGATCTTGATTGGGCTGTACACCCAAGAAGATGGAAACAGTTGGTGATCGTCCAGACGTACTTGGAGATGGATGGATATGCGAGGAAAGTGCCTCCGGTTTCGTTCAGACCCAGAACGAACTTGTAAATGGATAGTGTGTCTGACGTTGTATTCCTTTATACTGTATTGGTGATCTCTGCTAAATATATATCTGTTTGGTGGCAGAGAATTTATTCTCTTGCTATACACCCTTCTCTGAGACGTACGAGCCTAGAGGTTATATATTGGCAGAAATCAGTGGTACAGTATGGACTGACAATGTGGCATGCTGAGTTGCATGGATCAAGGCTTTTGTTGAAAAGCAAAGTCTTGTGGTTGATGATCAAAGCACGGCCTTGTGTGGCGTAGCTTTGTGTAACGTTGATTCGCGAGTATCACACCCGGTATGAACTAAAAATGGGAGACGGACCTCAGGGAGGACATGCGTTTCTTTCTAGTTAGGAGTGGCGTCAGTGCTTGAACTGGCTGACGAGTTTGACTCATGTGGATATTGCTTATTATTACTTGCTGAAAAGCGAGGCGCCTCGTGATATCGGTTTCGGCCGATGCTTCTGGTCGGCTGACGGGCCAGGCTTACGCCCCAAAGGGCGGGGAAACGCAGTGTTCAGGAATTTTAATCCACATCGGTGGACCGGCCCTGTCGCTCCGAGGGTCACTCGAGCTCTGATCCTGAGACACGGGCTAGAGCGTCTCGAATCGGTGAGGATCTTGCCCCTAGCCTCGGTTCATACCATAAATGATAACCCAACTTCCAATACGACATTTGCGGTTTTAATTGTAGAACTAGTATGGCGACATGATATATGGTACCCATGCCGCCTATGATTGATACTTATGATTTGAAGTTGTTTTATACACTATACACTTATAATAGTATCAAACGATTTGTTTTAAACGTATCAAGCATTCTTTGGCTGTTATAAGGGAAAACCCTATCCTCGGCTGCGTTGCATTGTGTGATGGGACCTGGGTCTTATAACAGCTTCATCTTTCTTTATTTAGCATTGCGCTGTTTGTTTTATGCACTGGTATTCTTGGGAGGAAACCCGTTCCGTGTTATACGGCGTGGTCCCTTGATTTACCTAACTTTATAAATAAAGGTTAACCGTTTTAGTTCTCACACCAGTCACATGACTGACCTGGAGTTTATTGTTTTAACCTAAACTCTGGGTGCCCTTATTTTGACACGGGCAGCTAGTAGTTTTGGTTTTGCAGATTTATATTCACAGGATCCTGGTTTACAGCTAGAATGATATCCGGAAAGCTTTGTATCCGTATATCTCCTTCTAGTTGTGTATTGTATTATTTTCCACTGCTATGTATTTAAATGTAATTTAAATCTCGGATATTTCTGTGTAATATATATTCATTTATACTCTGTATATTTTTGTAATCTGATGCATTGTTGTAATATACAATGAAATGTTCTACCGTGTGCGTTCTGTTGTGGCTTGCTCTCGAACTATCCGACGCTTTCCTTTACGGGGAAGTTAAGGGTTTTCACATGATACATAATCAGTCACCATCGCCTGAGGCGGAATCATACATAAAGAGTACACAAAAGGAATATCAGTCTACATCGCCAATGGCGGAATCATAATATAGATACAATAATGGCGGAGAAAATCCAAGTCAGCACGGTGTAGTCAAGCCTCGCCATGAGCCAAAAGGTGCGTCAGAAACCTGTAACTAGGCTGCCCGTGTGAAAATGAGGGCACCCGAGTTTGCAAGGTGAAACAAACTACGAGTCAGTCATGGGACTGGTATGAGAAATCTACTCAACTTATTAACAACAATAATAAGGCAAATCAAAGGACCACGCCACTTTCGCGGAACGGGTTTACTCCAATGAGTGCTAGTGCATGAAATAAAATAAATAATTAAATCAACGCAATGCTTTTTATAAAATGAAGCCATTATAAGACTCAGGTCCCATCACACAATGCAATGCAAGCCGGAGGATAGAGTTTTTACCTTATAATGGCCAAAGATGCTTCATACGAATAAAACAAAGGTGTTTGATATTATTACTAGTGCATATATGTTTCAAAAGCAAATTCAATCATAAATATCAATCCTAGGCGGCATAGCTACCATCTACTATGTCGCCATACTAGTAATACAATCACATCCGCATATTTCGTATTGGAAATTGGATTCCTTCATGAGTCGAGGCAAGGGGCAAGCTCCTCTCCGATTCGAGACACTATAGCAAATGTCCCAGGACCCCACTATGATCCTTGGAATCGGCTGGGCCGGTCCTCTCTTACTTTTGAGGATTGGCAATTCCTGAACACACGTTTCCCGGTCCTTACAGACCTATATCGAGGCGCCTCGCATTCCAACAACCACACAGGTGAAAAGTATATATAATGTCAGGGCCGGTAGGTCACTGACACCACCATAGCTAGAAAGAAACGTCGTGCACTCCCAGCGTCCGTCTCCCGTTTTTGACTCATACCGAGGTGTGAGGCTCGCGAATTCCCGTTATACACAAAGCTACGTCACACAGACCATGCTTTGATCATCAACCACAAGACTTTGCTTTGCAACAGAAGCCTTGATCATATGCCACTTAGGCGTGCCACACAGGCAATCCACTCCATGCGACTGATTTCTGTCAATGTATAACCTCTGAGCTCGTACGTCTCAGAGAAGGGCGTTAAGCAAGAGAATAAATTCTCCGCCGCCAAACATATATATATTTAACAGAGATCAATCAACACAGAACAAAATCCAATGTCAGACACACAGTCCATTTACAAGTCCGTTCTGGGTCTGAACGAAACCGGAGGCACCAATTCCTCGCATATCCGTACAATCAACAGTATGTTTGGACGGCTACTACTTCAGTTCCTTCATGGTAGCTACTCCAATCACGAGCATCAGTAGCGCCCATCTATCCAATGTGAAGATCGTCGGTCTTCAGCCGTCTTCGACTCTTCGACTTCTCAACGTCGATCGATTATTTGAAATGAGATAAACTCGGCCTTTTCAAATAACCCACGTATATTTAGATTTTCAAATCAATTATTCACGTGGTTGGACTACTCAACCTTCACATTTCAGTTATTTAGTTATAATTTTCATGTCAAATACATTCAACCATCACATATCAAGCAAACACAACAAAATTGGTTTATTTCCACTCTATATCGTCTATAGTACTTTATAACAATATATCGCCATTTTTATTTAATTAAAAACGGCTATATTTTAATTAAACGACGTTTCAGGACGTGTCGATGCACTGGCGCTGCTTTTCACTAATTTTGTTTTACACATATATGAAAATCTAACCGTAGGATCTTCACAAATTTTACATCATTAGGAAGGTCATTTCAAAACGAATCCAACGGTTTCAGTTTTGGGAAAATCCGACGGTCGGATCTTCCGCACCAGCCATTTGAAGTTACGATTTCAATTTACGAACTGCAGCGTCGTTATTCGATTTAATTTAAATTATATTTGTATATATATAAATATAATCGTTTCCGGCGCTGTTTTTCTTCAGTTTTGAATTAAACATTCCAGACAATCCAACCGTCGGATCTTCACAAAGTTGGTGCCGTTGGAAAGATATTTCCGAGGCAAACCCAACGGTTGTGGTTTCGGGAAAATCCAATGGTCGGATTTCCCGCACTAGTCGTTTGAAATCACGGTTTCAAAACACGAACTACACGGCCACGTTTCGCTTTAATTCCATTTATATTTATATGTTTATATAAATATAGTTCATTCAAAAGTTCCTATATCGTTTCCACTTCAATTATTCCACTAACGCCTTTAAATTTCGGAAAATTTCGCCATAACCTCCTTTGTACGGGAGGGTCTGGGAAAATTCCCAAATAGCCACACGGGCGTCTCATATCAAAAAGAAAAACAAAAAGCCAAGCGGCTAGCCAACAGGCTCATAAAATCATCACCCAAACAAAGCGGTAAATGTGTACCTATTTGTCGGGCACAAAATTTTATTTCTCTTCTCTAGCCCCTTTTCTTTAACCTGTTCAATAGATATGCATGTACATATATACAATTTCTATCACTTATCATTTTCCATTCAATTTCATATTTTATTTTCTTTGGTTTAAAAACACCATTCATTCTAATGTTGCATGCATAGGCTAAAATCATATCATTAGCTAGTTAATGTATATTTCAACTCATGCACGTTTATTTGAACAAGTGGCTATTCTTAACACTTCACATTTCAAAGATGATAATTTTGGCAAACTAAAATAGATTTCAACACATGACTATTTTATTTGGTTCCTATGCATGTTAAAAAGAATATTTCTTTCACAAATATTTATTTCAACGTCCGCATATCTCTAGCATATCACCCATATGATAAAAATGATATTTTTTATCACTTAAAATATTTATTCGACAAATAGATGTTTCAACACTTCATAGTTTCAATAAAAATGTAATTTTAATTGTTCGATCTTTTTATTCAACACATGAACTTTTCTACTACACACACTTCTCAACCAATGAGCATATCCACACATGGACATTTTATTTATGTTGTTCATATTAGAAAGATGGGATTTTTATTGTTGAAACTAGTTATATAAGGCGAATATTTTTCATACTTCATATATATATAAAAATGTGATTTTTATTGTTTAAACACTTCATTCATTCACAAATGAATCTAATTTTCACACAACACTTTTCAACACACAAACATTTCCCCACATGGATATATTTTCAACATATGGCTTTAACTTCAACGCATGAAAATAATTTCAACATATGAAAATAATTCTAACACACAAAGATTATTCAAAATTTCGGCAGCATAACGGCAGGGTAGTTAAAACCGGCACCGTCCCTAGTACGGCTCCTCGCTCTACCTTAAAACCTCGCGGTTTTTGACAATGGGGATTCATGCATCTAATTCGCACGCAGGCGGCATGTTTATTTTTATTTCTACAAATATTTCCAATTCATTTCAATCACCAATGGTTATTTTTCAACCACGACCAAACAATATCAACCACAAACAATTATTCAACCATTCGTATTTTTCATCCAATATTTCACACCAATTCACCACAATAAATATCGTCCATGGTTTGTGGACGAGGGGAGTATATATATATATAATATATTTCACTTGCATTTCAACACATATATCAATTATTCTATGCATGTAAAATTCATACTTCGCTTATATAGCTTACACTACATATGTACATGAGGTATACAACACGTATGTAATTTATATTTCGCCAATATAAATTATACACTACATTTTCCATTCAATTTCACGTTAATTTAGATTTCTCACTTTGGTTTTCGGAGCGCTAAAAATCGATACGATGTCAGAAAAATCCGCGGCTTCTTCTATTGGGTAGAGAGCTTCCTTGCGGTCCCGATGTTTCCTGTTTCATCGAATTTCGTCAACACACCAAAAAGATATGATTTTTCAAAGTGTTAAGATCAAAGAAAAACTCACTTTCACGAAGCTTCAAAACTAGGTTTACAGTTTTCGCGAAATCAGTGGCTCGTGCGGACGATCGGCGAGTTGGACGTGGAAGAGGGAAGAGAGGGCTTCACGTCGGTGGTGGTTTGGTGGCGTTCGGTGGTCCAGAACGGCGGCGGCGGCGGTGGAAAGGTCGGGACTTTGGGGCGTCGATACGGGCGGCACATGCGACGAGGGGCGGCGATGGTTAGTCGGATTTGAAGAGGGGGCTGAGGCGCGTCGAGGGGTGGCGGTGGCGAAGGCTGGAAGCGTCTGTAGCGGCGGCGGTGGAGGAGAGAAGGTCAGGAGCGGGTTTCGCCGTTGATTGGGGGGTTTTCTTTTTTTATTTTTATTTTTAAAATTTATGAATGGAAAATTCTGATTGGCCGAGGACTATATTAAATTTTTAAATAGTGTTTTCTCAAACGAACTCCTTTTTAAACCCAATGACTGTTGCCCCTAGCTAAATACCCCCATTCCGGACACAATGGGATATGTTTCGTAGGCCAATTCGACTGTTACAGTCAGTTATTTTTCAAATTAAAGTATAAAACATTTAATTTTTAACTCTGAACGCACATTTCAATTTGCCAGGGCCACAAACTGATTCGAAAAATTCCAGAAAAATAAATCTTGCTATGTTTTGACGCTACGGTCCCAAAAAAACTAGTTTCGTCGAATTCTGAGGTCGTTTGAAAAATGGCCATTTTCTGGCCGATCCAATTTAACAAAAATTGACCAAACACATTTTCTTTTGCCACGCTCACATACTAGCTTAAAAAATTATGAAATTTGAAACCTAGCAATAGTTTGACATCCCGGACCCAACAAAAGTGGTTTCGTCGAATTCCGAGGTCGTATGCAAAATATCAATTTTCCAGGGCTATATATTCCATATACCGACCCTTCTGAAAATTCATTCGGCCATAACTTTTGATTCCCGTTATGAAACTTCGATTTTTCAGATTCGTTAGAAAGGTATTGACTAACAGATTTAAATATTTTTGGTTTCGCTAAAATCCGTTATGTTTTCCACCCTGCACAGTCAGTCAAAGTTTGAATTCAAATTTTCAAACTGACTCACTATTCCTAATTCACTATTTTATTGAAATATTTTATTTCAATGGTTCGAATTCCTTTGAAATCACCATTTTAAAAATTTTAAATTGGCTCGTATTTTCCGGGTTATTACAATCTCCCCCACTTAAAACTTTTCGTCCTCGAAAAGGAAACAACAGTAAAGTAGGAAATAAAATGTAAATGCAAAGTATTGTAAAGGTACCTTGCACCGGAGTTAGTCAGAGATATCCACTCTGCATTTGGGGTAAGCTTGCTTAATGCTTTCCTCAGTTTCCCAAGTACAGTCTCTATGATCACTACTCCACTGCACTTTAACTAAATAAACCTTTTTGCTTCTGAGTTCTCTAGTTTCTTTGCCAACAACCTTTAATGGCTCCCTTCTGAGTGATAATTCTGGAGTTATCTCCACATCCCGTTGCGCTGCTTCTTCTACAACAAGATCTGGATCATGCACATGTCTTCTTAGTTGAGATACATGAAATACATTGTGCACTCCAGGCAACCACTCTGGTAATTGAACCCTATAAGCAAGAGTTCCAATTCGTTCAAGTATAGGAAAGGGACCAATAAATCTCGGTGCCAACTTCCCAGTTTTGCCAAATCTGATTACTCCTCTCATCGGAGAAACCTTCAAATAAACATGATCACCAACAGCAAATGTCAAATCTCTCCTTCTAGAGTCTGCATAACTTTTCTGTCTGCTTTGGGCGGTTTTCAAACGCTTCTTGATGAAGTCCACTTTATCGGATGCTTCTCTAATCATATCGGGTCCTAGTACAAGTCTGTTGCCAGGTTCTACCCAACATGCTGGAGATCTGCAGGGTCTACCATATAATGCTTCAAATGGCGACATTCTCAAACTTGCTTGATAGCTATTGTTATATGAGAATTCTGCCAAATGCAAATGATCTTCCCATGACCCACCAAAATCAATTATACAAGCCCGCAATAAATCTTCTAGAATTCTATTCACCCGCTCAGTTTGGCCATCTGTTTGTGGGTGATAAGCGGTGCTCATATTCAGTTTCGTTCCCAATTCTGTCTGGAAAGCCTCCCAGAATTTGCTAGTAAATAAGGGATCTCTATCACTGACTATGCTGATGGGAATTCCATGCAGCTTAACAATTTCTCTGAAATATATCTGCGCTAGACTTTGAGCAGTTCTATTGGATCTGACATGTATAAAATGGGCAGTCTTCGTGAAGCGATCTACGATTACCCAAATGCTGTCATTACCTTTCTTGGTTCGCGGCAAACCATCTATGAAATCCATGGAAATCTGTTCCCATTTCCAACCTGGGACTAAATGGTTGTAATAGTCCAGCTAGCTTCTGTTGGTCACTCTTGACCAATTGACAAGTAGGGCATCTGCTAACATACAAAGAAATATCTCTTTTCATTGCCTTCCACCAGAAAGTGCGTTTGATATCATTGTACATTTTACTCACCCCAGGATGGATGCAAAATTTGGATTTATGACACTCGTCCAGCACTTCTCTTCGAAGGCCTGGAATATTTGGAATGCAAATCCTATTATTTAACCTGAGAACCCCCTATTATCCATACGAAAACACGTGGTTTCACCTTCCTTGACCCTCTGACTGATCCTCTGAATGAATTCATCGTCCTTTTGAAGGGCTGAAATCCTATCAATCAATCCAGGTGTAATTATAAGATGTGCAACGATCGTGGTCTTTCTACTAAGTGCATCCGCTACCACGTTAGCCTTCCCCGGCGTATACAGGATATCAAGATCATACGCTGCAAGAAATTCTAGCCAACGCTGCTGTCTCAGATTCAGATCTTTCTGGGTATATAAATACTTCAATGATTGATGATCTGTGTACAGTATAAATTTCTCGCCCAATAAATAATGCCTCCAGATTTTCAAGGCAAAAACGATGGCTAGCAACTCAAGATCACGAGTCACATAATTCTTCTCATGCGGTTTCAGTTGGCGGCTTGCATAAGTGACTACTTGGCCTCTCTGCATTAACACTGCACCAAGACCTCTAATAGAAGCATCTGTCCAAACCGTTAAATCCTGATTGCCATCAATAATAGTTAACACTGGAGCGGTGGTCAGCTTCGATTTCAATTCCTGGAAAGCTTATTCACTGTCGGAAGTCCACTTAAACTTCTCATGTTTCTTTGTGAGCTTCGTTAACGGACCGGATATCTTCGAAAAATCCTTAACGAACTTTCGATAATAACTAGCCAACCCCATAAAACTTCTAACTTCTGTGGGAGTAGTGGGTTGTTTCCAGTCTTGAATCACTGTTATTTTGCTTGGGTCAACAGAAATTCCTTTCTCTGACACTACATGGCCAAGAAATTTGACTTCTTCTTGCCAGAAGACACATTTAGAGAATTTGGCTTTGAAGACGTTCTTCCTTAGAATCTCCAATACTTGTTCTAAGTGTTTTTCATGCTCGGGTTTTGATTTGGAGTAGATTAAAATATCATCGATAAATACGAGGACAAATTTATTCAGAACTCCTCAGAACACTCTATTCATTAGATCGACAAAGTATGCTGGAGCGTTGCATAGGCCAAACGACATTACTAACCATTCATAAAATATGTCTGGACCTCTGAAAGCTGTCAAAGGAACACACTCTTCTGCTATTCTCAATTGATGAAAACCTGTAGCTAGGTCCATTCGGGAAAATACTTTCGCCCCATTCAATTGGTTTAGCAAATCATCAATTCGGGGTAATGGATACTTGTTTTTAAGCATCTGTTTGTTGAGGTCTCGGTAATCAACACATAATCTAAGAGTACCGTCTGACTTTGGGACAAACACAACAGCTGCACCCCAATTAGAAAAACTAGGTCTGATTAGACCCTTCCACAACAGTTGACGAGTTTGATCGCCCAATTCTTCTTTTTCTTTCGGGGTCATTCTGCGAATTGGATGTACCACTGGTCTGGCATTGGGAATTAGATCGATTCGGAATTCTATTTCTCTTTACGGAGGTAAGTTTTCAACTTCTTCAAACACATCCGCATAGTTTCTGACAATCAGAATCTTTTCCATGGAAGTGGGGATAAGTTCTAATGCCGACCAAAATTCTTCTCTATTCGGATTCGAACCATGACAGGGAACCGTAATATATCCAAGCTTCGTTCGAATTTTAACGATTCTTTCCGCACAATTCACTTCGGCTTCGTACTTCGTTAACCAATCTAGCCCGAGAATGATATCGAATTCGGGAAAATCCATAACGATTAAATCAAAAGGAAACTTGTATCGAGAAAAAGAAATAGGTACTTTACAATATGAACCGAGAGTAATAGGACCCCCTATTGGGTTATGAACTTCAACCGATTCTTTGAGCTTTCGCTGTTTTAACTTTAATTTGTGCACTGTGTTTCTAGCAATAAAACTACGTGACGCACCTGTGTCAAACAATACACAAACAGGAATATTTTTAATTGTAAGGGTACCTCCCAAAACATCAGGTTTACCTGCTTCATCGGAAGCAGCTGGCGGGCTAGACCCGTCATAGACATGAGCTACTGTAGCTTTCTTCAGCAAAGGACAGTCTTTGACCAAATGATCGGTCCTGCGACAATTGAAGCACGAGCGAGGGTTCTGAGAGCCTTGGCTCGAGCCTTGAGAATTAGTCTTCTGCCTCTTCGGAGCTGTGCAGACGTTTGAGTAGTGCCCCGGCTTACCACAGTTAAAGCAATTTCCTCTTGGCGGCTTGCCAGTCTCAGGTTTTGAAGATGCTGCTTGGCTTGACTCGCCTTGATTTACAGCAGGCTTGCGCTTGTTTCCGGCTTGGCTTCTAGCGCGATCCTGATCCAGATGCCTCTGATCAAGGTCTTCATAGTTGCATGTCATTTCCACCAGTTCGTTGAATTCCAGCTTGACATGGGCCATGGCTCTATCATGGTATTGTCGTCTTAGCCCAAGGATAAACCTCTTGTTTTTGGACTTCGCAGTGGCGATGAGTTCTGGAGCATAGGGCGACAACATTGTAAATTTATTCAGATAATCCTGCACGGAAAGATCCCCTTGCTGGAGATTGGCGAAGTCATCGTGCATTCTTTCTAGAGCTTGTTCAGGGACATATTTCTCTTTGAAGAGTTCTTTAAATCCATCCCATGTTCTTCCAGCTTCCCTATTCCCGGCGGTAAGAGATTCCCACCATAATTCAGCTTGTTCCTGCATAAGCCAGGCGCCCATAATAGCTTTGTCTTCGTCTCCAAGCCTTAGGCCTTCAAGAATTTTCTCGCATGTTTTGAGCCATGCAAGGGCCTCTATCACTGTGCCTGTTCCCGAGAAGGTCTTGCCTCCTAAGTTCTTATATCTCTTAGCTACACGGTCAAGCTCGAAGTATTGAGCTGCTGGAGGTTGTATCAAAGGTCCTTCTTGAGCCGGGACTTCTCCCCTTCCTCGGCCTCGGCCGGCACGGCCTCCTCTAGCGGCGGCTGCTCTGGTAGCCATTTGTCAAATTCTGTATATGCAACGGAAAAGTCAGCTAACAGAAATGATAGTCAACTGCATATTTAAGCGGAAAATTTTACGAAAAGATAACGATAGACTGATCAAATTGTTTTTGCTATTCTGCTCGGCTCATTCTAGGACTTTGCTAGTCCTATCTCTAATGAGTGACTCGCCTTAGAATACTACTGATTCTATTTTGACGAAGTGTTTAACTTGTTAGATTCCAGAACTAAGGTTAACCAAAGCTCTGATACCAGCTGTGACGATCCCAAAACCCCGTAACACGGTGTTAAGGATAATCATTGGAATATAACACATTAATCATCATTAGCCGATCACAGATAATAGCATAAACAGAAAATAGAATAATTTACACACATATGATAGCGGAATCATATAGATATCATCACATCAGAGAAGCACAGTACAGGATACAACTTAGTGCATAATGATACATAATCAGTCACCATCGCCTGAGGCGGAATCATACATAAAGAGTACACAAAAGGAATATCAGTCTACATCGCCAATGGAGGAATCATAATATAGATACAATAATGGCGGAGAAAATCCAAGTCAGGTGGTGTAGTCAAGCCTCACCATGAGCCAAAAGGTGCGTCAGAAACCTGTAACTAGGCTGCCCATGTGAAAATGAGGGCACCCGAGTTTGCAAGGTGAAACAAACTACGAGTCAGTCATGGGACTGGTATGAGAAATCTACTCAACTTATTAACAACAATAATAAGGCAAATCAAAGGACCACGCCACTTTCGCGGAATGGGTTTACTCCAATGAGTGCTAGTGCATGAAATAAAATAAATAATTAAATCAACACAATGCTTTTTATAAAATGAAGCCATTATAAGACTCAGGTCCCATCACACAATGCAACACAAGCCGGAGGATAGAGTTTTTACCTTATAATGGCCAAAGATGCTTCATACGAATAAAACAAAGGTGTTTGATATTATTACTAGTGCATATATGTTTCAAAAGCAAATTCAATCATAAATATCAATCCTAGGCGGCATAGCTACCATCTACTATGTCGCCATACTAGTAATACAATCACATCCGCATATTTCGTATTGGAAATTGGATTCCTTCATGAGTCGAGGCAAGGGGCAAGCTCCTCTCCGATTCGAGACACTCTAGCAAATGTCCCAGGACCCCACTATGATCCTTGGAATCGGCTGGGCCGGTCCTCTCTTACTTTTGAGGATTGGCAATTCCTGAACACACGTTTCCCGGTCCTTACAGACCTATATCGAGGCGCCTCGCATTCCAACAACCACACAGGTGAAAAGTATATATAATGTCAGGGCTGGTAGGTCACTGACACCACCATAGCTAGAAAGAAACGTTGTGCACTCCCAGCGGTCCGTCTCCCGTTTTTGACTCATACCGAGGTGTGAGGCACGCGAATTCCCGTTATACACAAAGCTACGTCACACAGACCATGCTTTGATCATCAACCACAAGACTTTGCTTTGCAACAGAAGCCTTGATCATATGCCACTTAGGCGTGCCACAAAGGCAATCCACTCCATGCGACTGATTTCTGTCAATGTATAACCTCTGAGCTCGTACGTCTCAGAGAAGGGCGTTAAGAAAGAGAATAAATTCTCCGCCGCCAAGTAGATATATATTTAACAGAGATCAATCAACACAGAACAAAATCCAATGTTAGACACACAGTCCATTTACAAGTCCGTTCTGGGTCTGAACGAAACCGGAGGCACCAATTCCTCGCATATCCGTACAATCAACAGTATGTTTGGACGGCTACTACTTCAGTTCCTTCATGGTAGCTACTCCAATCACGAGCATCAGTAGCGCCCATCCATCCAATGTGAAGATCGTCGGTCTTCAGCCGTCTTCGACTCTTCGACTTCTCAACGTCGATCGATTATTTGAAATGAGATAAACTCGGCCTTTTCAAATAACCCACGTATATTTAGATTTTCAAATCAATTATTCACGTGGTTGGACTATTCAACCTTCACATTTCAGTTATTTAGTTATAATTTTCATGTCAAATACATTCAACCATCACATATCAAGCAAACACAACAAAATTGGTTTATTTCCACTCTATATCGTCTATAGTACTTTATAACGATATATCGCCATTTTTATTTAATTAAAAACGGCTATATTTTAATTAAACGACGTTTCAGGACGTGTCGATGCACTGGCGCTGCTTTTCACTAATTTTGTTTTACACATATATGAAAATCTAACCGTTGGATCTTCACAAATTTTACATCATTAGGAAGGTCATTTCAAAACGAATCCAACGGTTTCAGTTTTGGGAAAATCCGACGGTCGGATCTTCCGCACTAGCCATTTGAAGTTACGATTTCAATTTATGAACTGCAGCGTCGTTATTCGATTTAATTTAAATTATATTTGTATATATATAAATATAATCGTTTCCGGCGCTGTTTTTCTTCAGTTTTGAATTAAACATTCCAGACAATCCAACCGTCGGATCTTCACAAAGTTGGTGCCGTTGGAAAGATATTTCCAAGGCAAACCCAACGGGTGCGGTTTCGGGAAAATCCAATGGTCGGATTTCCCGCACTAGTCGTTTGAAATCATGGTTTCAAAACACGAACTATACGGCTACGTTTCGCTTTAATTCCATTTATATTTATGTGTTTATATAAATATAGTTCATTCAAAAGTTCCTATATCGTTTCCACTTCAATTATTCCACTAACGCCTTTAAATTTCGGAAAATTTCGCCATAACCTCCTTTGTACGGGAGGGTCTGGGAAAATTCCCAAATAGCCACACGGGCGTCTCATATCAAAAAGAAAAAGAAAAAGCCATGCGACTAGCCAACAGGCTCATAAAATCATTACCCAAACAAAGCGGTAAATGTGTACCTATTTGTCGGGCACAAAATTTTATTTCTCTTCTCTAGCCCCTTTTCTTTAACCTGTTCAATAGATATGCATGTACATATATACAATTTCTATCACTTATCATTTTCCATTCAATTTCATATTTTATTTGCTTTGGTTTAAAAACACCATTCATTCTAATGTTGCATGCATAGGCTAAAATCATATCATTAGCTAGTTAATGTATATTTCAACTCATGCACGTTTATTTGAACAAGTGGCTATTCTTAACACTTCACATTTCAAAGATGATAATTTTGGCGTACTAAAATAGATTTCAACACATGACTATTTTATTTGGTTCCTATGCATGTTAAAAAGAATATTTCTTTCACAAATATTTATTTCAACGTCCGCATATCTCTAGCATATCACCCATACGATAAAAATGATATTTTTATCACTTAAAATATTTATTCGACAAATAGATGTTTCAACACTTCATAGTTTCAATAAAAATGTAATTTTTATTGTTCGATCTTTTTATTCAACACATGAACTTTTCCACTACACACACTTCTCAACCAATGAGCATATCCACACATGGACATTTTATTTATGTTGTTCATATTAGAAAGATGGGATTTTTATTGTTGAAACTAGTTATATAAGGCGAATATTTTTCATACTTCATATATATATAAAAATGTGATTTTTATTGTTTAAACACTTCATTCATTCACAAATGAATCTAATTTTCACACAACACTTTTCAACACACAAACATTTCCCCACATGGATATATTTTCAACATATGGCTTTAACTTCAACGCATGAAAATAATTTCAACATATGAAAATAATTCTAACACACAAAGATTATTCAAAATTTCGGCAGCATAACGGCAGGGTAGTTAAAACCGGCACCGTCCCTAGTACGGCTCCTCGCTCTACCTTAAAACCTCGCGGTTTTTGACAATGGGGATTCATGCATCTAATTCGCACGCAGGCGGCATGTTTATTTTTATTTCTACAAATATTTCCAATTCATTTCAATCACCAATGGGTATTTTTCAACCACAACCAAACAATATCAACCACAAACAATTATTCAACCATTCGTATTTTTCATCCAATATTTCACACCAATTCACCACAATAAATATCGTCCATGGTTTGTGGACGAGGGGAGTATATATATATATATAATATATTTCACTTGCATTTCAACACATATATCAATTATTCTATGCATGTAAAATTCATACTTCGCTTATATAGCTTACACTACGTATGTACATGAGGTATACAACATGTATGTAATTTATATTTCGCCAATATAAATTATACACTACATTTTCCATTCAATTTCACGTTAATTTAGATT
Organism: Allium sativum; assembly: GCA_030737875.1. NCBI lineage: Eukaryota > Viridiplantae > Streptophyta > Magnoliopsida > Asparagales > Amaryllidaceae > Allium > Allium sativum. The sequence goes on along the minus strand of CM060918.1, from coordinate 119,478,381 downwards.
TCTCACTTTGGTTTTCGGAGCGCTAAAAATCGATACGATGTCAGAAAAATCCGCGGCTTCTTCTATTGGGTAGAGAGCTTCCTTGCGGTCCCGATGTTTCCTGTTTCATCGAATTTCGTCAACACACCAAAAAGATATGATTTTTCAAAGTGTAAAGATCAAAGAAAAACTCACTTTCACGAAGCTTCAAAACTAGGTTTACAGTTTTCGCGAAATCAGTGGCTCGTGCGGACGATCGGCGAGTTGGACGTGGAAGAGGGAAGAGAGGGCTTCACGTCGGTGGTGGTTTGGTGGCGTTTGGTGGTCCAGATCGGAGGCGGCGGCGGTGGTAAGGTCGGGACTTTGGGGCGTCGATACGGGCGGCACAGGCGACGAGGGGCGGCGATGGTTAGTCGGATTTGAAGAGGGGGCTGAGGCGCGTCGAGGGGTGGCGGTGGCGAAGGCTGGAAGCGGCTGTAGCGGCGGCGGTGGAGGAGAGAAGGTCAGGAGCGGGTTTCGCCGTTGATCGGGGGGTTTTCTTTTCTTTTTCTTTTTTAAAATTTATGAATGGAAAATTCTGATTGGCCGAGGACTATATTAAATTTTTAAGTAGTGTTTTCTCAAACGAACTCCTTTTTAAACCCAACGACTGTCGCCCCTAGCTAAATACCCCCATTCCGGACACAATGGGATATGTTTCGTAGGCCAATTCGACTGTTATAGTCAGTTATTTTTCAAATTAAAGTATAAAACATTTAATTTTTAACTCTGAACGCACATTTCAATTTGCCAGGGCCACAAACTGATTCGAAAAATTCCAGAAAAATACATCTAGCTATGTTTTGACGCTACGGTCCCAACAAAACTAGTTTCGTCGAATTCTGAGGTCGTTTGAGAAATGGCCATTTTCTGGCCGATCCAGTTTAATAGAAATTGACCAAACACATTTTCTTTTGCCACGCTCACATACTAGCTTCAAAAATTATGAAATTTGAAACCTAGCAATAGTTAGACATCCCGGACCCAACAAAAGTGGTTTCGTCGAATTCCGAGGTCGTATGCAAAATATCAATTTTCCAGGGCTATATATTCCATATACCTACCCTTCTGAAAATTCATTCGGCCATAACTTTTGATTCCCGTTATGAAACTTCGATTTTTCAGATTCGTTAGAAAGGTATTGACTAACAGGTTTAAATATTTTTGGTTTCGCTAAAATCCGTTATATTTTCCACCCTGCACAGCCAGTCAAAGTTCGAATTCAAATTTTCAAACTGACTCACTATTCCTAATTCACTATTTTATTGAAATATTCTATTTCAATGGTTCGAATTCCTTTGAAATCACCATTTTAAAAATTTTAAATTGGCTCGTATTTTCCGGGTTATTACACAATTCAACTCCGATTTCGACCAAAACTTCGCCAAACGACGAATCCGACGAAACCAACTCAACTAAAATCATCAAGCACAATCATAAACATATCATAACATTACTATCCACATGAATATGACGATTACCACAAAAATGATATAAATCTCACCAAAAACCATTAAAATGAACATATGATCAAAATGAGAGATCTAATTAACATAAACATGTAAAATGACATGAAATTAACAAGTAAAACTTGTTAATTAGATCATAGGGTGATGCATATGAAAATGAACTTATAACGGTGTAAATATATGATAAAACATCCCAATTTGCATGTGAGAGATGTAAATCACTCACCGATTTGCCGAAACAATCTAAAACAATAGAAATAAAAATCCAGACAACGACCACTCCGAATCAAACCCCTCGATCCGATGAATTTGCCTTTGAAATGATGTAGATCTAGCCTTGAATGGTGTAGATCTTTGATTTCCTCCCTTAGATTTGGATTTTTAATGGTGGAAAGGTGTAGGAGGAAGAAGGATATCAAATGCCTTCAAATGAGAGAATGGGAAAAAGTAAACCTTTTCCCTCCACTCTCACCCCTTATTTATAAGATTCCACTAAGGCTCCAAAACCTGAATAGCCATCTGAAAAACCTTAAAACATCGATTTCTCCCGAACCGCTGAGCCAAATCCTTATTGTAACCACTCTACGGAAAGGCAATCAGTAATTCCTTTCCAATGGCATAGGTCTCACCCTCTGATTCGACCTGAGTCAAAAGTTATGCCCTGTACAAGGCTGACAGGGGCAAAATGGTCACAAACAAAATCGGTAAAAATTATGAACATGTCTCGTATCCCCATAAATAACATATTAAAAGATAAGAATGATCCAACCCTCATAGTATAAAATAAATATATTTTACGATCTTCCGATACGTAAAATACGGGCTGTTACACTTTTATTTTGTTCAAAGAAGAAAAACTGGACGGGTGGAAACCAATTTATAGAAGAAGATAGTGTGGGGAGCACATTTACTTGGGGATCACAAATACTTAGGGATGAAGGATTGGTTATGTGGGTTGGAAGTAAAGAAATGGATTTGTTTATTAATTCTTTTTATTATTATTTTAAATTGTTGAATTATTACCATACATCGTTCATGTTTAATAATCGCACCGCCACATACGATCTCCAAACGCGATTAAAATGGACGTGCTGATACCTCTTGATGTTACGGTCCCAATGAAATTCGTTTCGTTCAAAACGGACTCCGTTTGCACAACAATTTATTTTATGTCTCAATTTATTTATCGGTTCATGTTTAAACTTCGCCTACCGACATTAACTCCAATTGGCTCCAAACTAGAAATATAACAATAACTAACGATACGTAATCCAATAAATCCGTTTCATCAAAAACGGAGGTCATTTGAAAAATAATTATTCATACCGCTTATAAAATATCGATAAGTTATAAATTAAATTCCAAAACAATTAAATATAATAATAATAAATTATTTTTATCGAATATCCCTAAATGAAATAATTTATCACTTCAAATTTAACCAATATGAAATTATAACTTAAAATTAATATTCTGGAGCTAAACGATAATCAAATATATAGAAATTCCTTTTGAATAAATTAAATAAATGTTATAATTCATAAACGATTTCCATAGAGACTATTTTAAATTTTGATTTGGATATAACTAACAATCTTTAACACGAATTCTCGATTTTTCTCTTCCATATGAAAATTATAATCAACAAGATTCCAACGTTTCTTGTTTCACAGAAATCCGACTTATATCGGATCCTGCATGTTAGATTGAAGTTCAAAACTTACGAACTACCGCGCCATTTCGAGATCGATTTATATTATATAAAATTTAACGTTAAAACTTCGTTTCAATAAATGAATTAAATATTAAAATCCATTTATAATTCAAATTAAATATTTAAAATAATGTAGTATATTAAATATTTGACCGCTAAAAATACAGGACAATACACTACTCCAACGTCTGAGCAAAAATCCTTGCATAGTTGCTTATCTAAGTGAGATTGTGATAACATATTACTTTCTCACAGAATCCCGAGATCACAAAATTGTGTTATGCTTTATTCCTAGTATCAGCATCTCGAGCTTGGGCACTAAGTTCTTTAATGGCTTCAAAGACCTTTCTTACATCATCGACATCTTTTAGAGCAAGTATGTTTGATTCCTTTGTAGGTACTTTAGCTTTCTGAGCCTCTGCAATTTGGCTTTATCGGCCTCTCTCTCCTTTCTGAGCTCTTTATTTCCTTTATTTAATAATTCAGTTTCCAAGCTCTTTTTTAAATCGCTCATTTTCCTTAGTTAGAGATTCGTTGTCTTTCTCAACATGCACTATCTTGAAGTAGTGGGATGCTAATTCATCTTTGAACTTCTCTCTAGCCTGGGTTGCCGCCTCGGCTACATCAGCTATTTTCTAATTGGCTTCCTCCAACTTCCATTTCAAATCAATGATATCAGCTTTCGTTACCTTCCTACTATCCTGATCTATTTCGGCCCTAAGATTTAGGTCGGTTATCTCTACATTCTTCATGCTTATAAGATCAGAGCATAATCCATTACGACCACATATTGATTATAAGCATAAAAAATCTGATCATAAGTTACCTTATCAACATGTCTTGGAATTGGGTGCATCTGGGGCATAAAAACTATTTCATTAGAGTATAACCTTAGGAATGACTACTTAAGATATTCTTTCTGCAATGGGCAGTCAATTTCGACTCAAGCTCGGGTTCCTTTTCTGTGACACCCCACATCCGTTAATGTCACTCTTTAAGAGAATGCATTAAGTTTCGTGAAACGTTATAGGTAAACAGAAACAGAAATATTACAAGACAGATATAAAATAACAGCGGGATTTAAAATTTTATTTAATCAGAGAAACAATGTGGTTCAAAACATAGTTACATCACAAGTCTAAAATGCATAAAACCTAGTACATCAACTTAAAACTTCTGTCTTGTACTAAAATCATCAAAGTACAATAAACATGAAAAGAGCATAATCCGCAAAAACATAGCCATAGTAGAGAAGATACGAAATCAAGCAGTACATCTAAGCAGTTCTAAGCAGAATGAAAGAAGAATCCTGATCAAGCTTGGGTATTCCCACCCTGAGAACCTTGGGGGGGGGGGGACAGTAGAGAAAGAAGAGGAAACAAAAAAGGTCAGACTTAAGTCTGGCGAGTCCAGTTACATTTAGCATATAAATAAGTAAAAGCATCATGACAGGCATATAAACTAGATAAGAGGGATAACAGTATATAAGGCAGGTATGACAAGGTAAACGTGATAAACTGATTACTTAACCCTCCCAAGGTATACTTAACCCTCCCGCTGTTACAAGCAAGTTTACTTAATCCATACTCAAGTTAACATGTTCAAGTAATCCCTATGGATTCAAACAGGTTAAGTATTACGAGTTCATTACCATATATTCATTTATGGTTATAATGTGCTAGACCTCCCACATTAAGCCTACAACTTATCGATCCGCGACATGCCGGGTGGGTCCGGGCAGACTTCTTCCACGAGTCGGGTTCGGGTAGACTTCTACCACAAGTGTAATCTAACCTCGTGTCCAAGCACGGTTACAGTTTCCAATTACTGTAAATCTAGGCATTTTCATTATTCAATGATTATCCTTATTTCATTATAGGTTTTCATGTCCCTTTTTCAAGTCATATTCATCATGTACCATATGCCCCAATTTTAGATCTTTAATCACAATTTTAGTTTATGCCCCAAATCCATATTCATGTTTTCAATTCAAGTTATGCCCTAATTTTAACGTTTTCCCCCTCGTTCCTAATTTCATGCGTTCACATATTTCAGCTGTATGCCTAGGCTCGAAGGTAGCATGGCTATAAAATAAAAAGGGAAACGCAGGAGGGGAAAGAACATAAATAAGCATAATAACAAGATAGACATATGATGACAGAAATAGGCATAGCAAAAAAATAAGCATATAGTGACAGAATTGGGCATAATGACAAGATAGGCATATAGGAACATATCTGATGAACATGTGATAATAGAACTAACTAGGGATAGTGGCATGATTAAGCAACTAACATAATAGGGACATCATAAACAAGCATGATGAGATCTAAACAGTGAATCAGATGTACAAATAATGGCAGATCTGTTATGATTTAGATTACTCAATAGGCAAAGGCTTAGATCCAAACTCATAGGCATGCCAAGATTACATTTTAATTATTTCTATTTAAAAATAACAAGATTCACTGTGATTGTATCTAACAAATGGAAGAATGATTGTAGTTATTGTAGCAAAGATCTCTAAATTCGTATAACTTGATTGTTGAAGAAGAGGAAGGCTAGATCAGATTATGTTGGGGGCAGTATCTCGTTGTTGCCATTGAATTAGATAAATAAAACAATGGGATTAATGTCCTACTTATAGCCACCAGCTGATGAATTAAGCCAAGAATTCAGTCCACGTTCAGAACCAAGAATTTGCCCAGATCTGTATGGGGGTCGACCCCCTTAGTGTGTCGACCTAGGGGTCGATACCCATATCGGGAAATTTCCCGCTCCCCTTCCGCTGTTTGATTTTGAATTATTTTGAATTTTTGGATTAATTTGTTTATATATATTTCTCTTATGCATATACAAAGTTATAACCTTAATAACTTCTTCATACGATGTCCATTTTACACAAATTCGGAGTCTATCTCAAGAAGAATTCCGAGATGAACACAATGGCTCAGTCCATTTTACTTAATTCCCAATATTTAATTAAGTATTCTTTAATTTATCATCTTAATGTGTTTGTAGAATTACGGGGTGTTACATTCTCCCTTACTTAATGGATTTCGTCCCCGAAATCTCCAAGTTAAGAAGAATGTATATCCTAACATCCACCATCCATCTATTCATCCACCAATCACAGGCATCCATTGTCCTTAAAGATTTCTAATGCTTATATGAACATATGCAAAGTTGTGTGTATATGTCCCTGTACTAATGCGAAAGATCAGGCGGTCTACTGATTCAGTCGACCTCCTTAATGCAATGCATGTTAGTGCCATGAATCCAACATGTATGAAAATAATCATATTATAACGTGTAAGTTCTATATGCTGAATAATCCAACATGTATGCAAAATATAATTTGAGGAGTAAGTGTTACACGACCTTTTGGTCTGGCTATCAAAAGCTATTTGGATTGCCATAATTTGGCGATTATCAATACTGAATGATTTAGAAACATCACCCGAAGGTTTAGGGATCAAGTTTGGATAGCATCATATGATGAAGGTCCTTGGAACTTACCAAAATTTTACTCAAGACCTCTTCTGTTGAGGGATTTGAAAAACCAACATGAAGAGATTGATATAACCCTGAGAAGAACCGGTAAAATTACACTACTTGGACAATCAAATGAGCATAACTCACAAACTATAACTTCAGACCATTCCAAACTTCAAGGAGCAACTCAAGACATCCAGATGGACCTACACCAAGGATTGCGAACCCCAAGGAGAAATTAAAAGAGATATGTACCAATCCCAATATGGGGATTGAGACCGATCCCGCGCGTAGTTAAACTCAAAAACTTGGATCTAGGCTTCCTTGACTTCCTTTCCAACCATGTTTCGACTTTTCAACTCAACCTGTATCTATAAATATTCATCACCTAGTTAAAAAATAGATCTTTTTAGCATTTGATTACTTTGAACTATATTATTCGGAGTATTGCCAATTTGAGCTATTATGCTTTGATAATTCAGTAATAAGGTGATCAAACCTTTAAAGTTGATACACATTAATTAACGTCGAACCATCATTAAATCGTTATCTCTCTTTTCTATTGCAATTTTATTATTTTATTTTTCAATTCCATTCATTTTAGTTTAACTTGCATTTAACTCGTTGGATGTTGTACCAATTTTTTATGTCAATCCATTCCAAGTGGTTCAACTTGCTTCTACTTATTTCCTCCTCTGAACTAGACTTTTGCATCATCTTCTTGGTTTGGTTCGTTCTCCGACAACCATTCTCCCTCTACCCGACTATTAATCCTTATTATTCCTCCTTGTTGTTTCGTTGGAGCCGAGCCATTGTTCCTTAATGGGCATTGTTTCAAAATCGGTCTACAATAGTTTTCATATCTTGCTGGGGAGTTTCTGCATAAGACTACTTCAAAGTTCAAAGAGTACTCCATTTTGGGTTGCCCTACACATTATTTTGCGAGACTTACCTTAGAGCACAACCAACAATGGCTTGTTCAGTTACTAAACAAGCCACGGAGCAACCAGGTATGGCTTGTTCAGTCACCTGTGGCTGGTTTGGAGCTGGGTGGTGGCTGGTTCACTGAACAGCGGTTGGTGGCTATAACGGCAAACAGTTTGCCGTTATATGTTTATAACGGCAAACTCTTTGCCGTTATAAGTTTATAATAGCAAAGAGTTTGCTGTTATAAACATCTAATGACAAACTGTTTGCCATTATATTTTATAGCCATTCTAGTGCAATGGTCGCTCCTCCTAATCGTTTCAGCAATCTGTGTCTTTCTTTTGTACCTTGTAACTTATCTTTATATTTTTAATACTCGTACAGTTGATTTCTAACCAGTACAAATTATTTTTAATGGACGTGTGTAATAACTTACGAAACACATAACGATATAATAGTTTATAAGCATAAGGATACAACAATAGCACCAATAGATCGAACGATAAGCATAAAGATACAACAGTTTATAAAGATACAACAACTTACGATAGTACATGCGAACTAAAACATCAAAGTATGAAGTAGGAAATAGTAACTTAAGTAAACTACATGTTACGTTTAGTCTTAAGGGAGTCTCATGATGTTAAATCAACACTGGTCATTATCACTTTGAATATGTCTAATCTCTCGTTCGAGTTCATTAGCATATGTTATTCCCCAAGGACACAAAGGTTGGTCTATCCATTCCATGTAATTCCAACCATTTGGATAGGATGGACATTTCTGCATGCGCCGACCTATATTGTTGCCCTCTGCTCGAACCACAACTTCAACCGCATACCTGCAGTAGCAACGAACTAGATAGGAATCAACTACATGTTCTTGCAGAGGTACTCGATAGAACTCTACTTCTTACGTTGATTGAGCGACCGACTATTCCGATGATACTTGAACAGGTGGTACTTGCATTTCATGTGAAAGTTGAACATTCACCTGTTCGTGCGGCGGTTCAGTTCATGGTCTCATCTGGTTTAGAAACTAGAATTCGTCTTGAAGCTGCTGTAGCCTCATCTCTTCGTGTGCCCATTCCTCAGAATCTGTAGATAATGACCAAGAAGACATTTTCAGTGAGTGCTAATAGTAGGAGGTGGTCTAAGAATGGGAACAAAGTTGTTTGAGTTGTTTGAGTGAGGTAAGTTGTGTGTAAGTTAACATATGCATATATAGCTGCAAGATTGGTAATGGTGTGAACGGGTACTAGCTACACTATGATTTACATTTTGTGATTTTCAAAGCATGTATCGGGAGTAAAAAAAATACTGATGTAATCGGTCACTGATACGACTGTAGGGAATACTGTAGGGAATCTGCTTTTGATTGATAACGTAAATTGAGGACAACCGAAATAGGACAATGGACTAAGGACCGCACTATAATCCAAAAACTCTCAAAAAAGAGTGATTTGACTCCACTCTGCCATAAAACATGACTGCACTATGGGAACTTTGGAAGACTTGACCAGTCAATGCACATCACTCACTACAGGCTACTAATACACTATAGCACCAATATATAATTGATTTCGAAGATGTATTTATATGCTCAAGTTTTATGTTCTGTAAGCTCGTAATCCACTTACTACACATTCACAATTTGAGCTATGGACAATTGGGAAAATGACGATGATGCTTCCTTTAATCAATGACCTAGAAAAGAAATTGTACTTGAAGGGCATGTTTCTGAGCCGCTACGTATGATTGGATCCAACCCTATCTACCGTTGTGGACAAGAATCGGTCATCGTTGTTGCCAATACTGAAAAAATGCCAGTCGTCGCTTTTTCGCTTGTGAAGCGTACAAGGACCACAAGGTTTTTCCTGATGAAATTGATTGTTGTAACTTTAAGCAGTGGGTTGACCCTCCCATGTGCGAATGTGGAGGTCAGTATGCACTGGAAGCGCAAGCCGAAATCAGACGCTTGAGCAAGATTGTTGCCAATAAACCTAGAGCTGGACCTTTCCCAAGGCCATGGTAGATGTATGTGTTTACTATATTTTTAATTTTTATTGTACTTTGAATTTGATGTTTGTGTGTTCAGTTGTTGTAGTTTGTATGATTGTGGTTTGGTCATAAGCTTCTAAGTTATTGTTGTTGTTGTAGTTTGTATGATTGTTGTTGTAGTTTGTACAATTGTTGTTGTTGTAATCTTTTAAGCTTCATTATTGTTGTACTTTGAATTAGATGTTTGTGTTGTACTTTGAGCCTGGGGTCTTAGTTGGTTTAGAAACTGTAAGTTGGGAGTACTTTGAGAGAGTTATATTGCTGCCCGCCACAAAATAATGTAACCGGTCAATGCTCACGTGGAAGAGGACTGCATTGAATTGTTTAATGCACCCAGGGACGACCCCTGTTTTTTAACTCCTACATGTATACAGACTTGATACGGTGACAATACAACTCACCATACTGTTTCCAAAGCCTACTACAATTGATTCATAGCACAAAACATTGACACGACTACACACTGGGACACCGACAAGCCTACTATAATCTTTGACAATAATACACATTGGTACATAGTACACGAACACTATTGAAAGAGAGTACGATACAGCTAATATTGTTACACAAACTAACATGAATAGTAGCACAAACACCTCTACCAATCATAACCGAAGCGCGTTAGCCAGCTGTAATGAAGTTCATACGCTTCATGGCCTACGAATTCCATTCCATGTTCGAAAAGATAACGTGAATCGAAATTGGCACGATTAGCTTTGAAAATATCTTCCTCTTCAACTGCCTCGATTATCTGGCGGTATCGGGCACAATCATCCCAGAAGGTCCTATGTCTGCTATGAATTCCTTCTTTAGACCTCCATGACGGACACTTGGGGTTGTCGTTGTACTTTTTTTGAATCAATTGCCAATACATTTCATGGGTTACTCCGCCACCTCCTTGCAGCATTTTTTTATGCATTTCTTGAAAGTCAATATACGATTCGACAAGTATAAGTAACTCAGAGGGAGACCAACTATCAGTGGACATGAATAAAGGAGAGTAACGGGGAATGAGAAAATGTTTACTGGGTGAAACTAAGGACCCAAAGCATCCTTTATTTGTAGCCCAAAGATTCGGAAATTGTTTTGTTCCTTTTGTTACGAGTCACGTGTATTCATAACGTACCATTCACATGGGTCTTGACATGATTAGACCGTTCACTGAATACAAAACAGTAAGGTTACTGTGCTTGAATTAACCCAACACCGAGGAGATCAATAGTAAGGATAACATGCATGCTTTACAGCTATTGAACATGGCTATAGTGCCTGCTTTAACAAAAAGATAATAAAGGCCTAACATTGATTACAGTGCCATAACTTTTCCTAACCATATAAGGACATGAATATCATGAACTATTTGTAGTATTCATATACTAGTCGTTGTTTATGTACTACTTGTTGTTTATGCAGTATTCCAGCTACTTTGTAATATCTTGTTAATATTTAAGTTGTACACAAATAGTACATAGCTACCAACACAAAAATTTGTTAACAAAATTGTAATAACCCGGAAATCCGAGCCAATTAATTTTTTTTATTTTGGCAATTTTAGTGAATTTTGAATATTTAAAATGAATTATTTTAAATAATAATGACGGAAAATATATTTTCGACGAAGTTAAAACGAATAAATTTATTTTAATTATATAACGAGTTGAAAATGGCGCGGTAGTTTGAAAATTCGATTTCAAAGTTCAAATGAATGTATAGGATTCAAAATAAACCGGATTTTAGCGAAACCAAAAATATTTGAATCTAATTGAGAATATCTTTCCAATGAATCCGAAAAATTGAAATTTCATAGCGGGAATAAAAAGTTATGCCCAGTTGAAATTTCAGAATAGTCGCTATGGAATTTTGGCCCTTAAAAATGGAAATTTTGCAAACGACCTTCGTTTTCGACGAAACCACTTTTGTTGGATCCGGGATGTCAAGTTATTGCTAGGTTTCCAAATTCGTAATTTTCCGAATTAATATGTGAGCGTGGCAAAAGAAAACGCATTTGACCAGTTTCAGTTGATTTTAATCGACTGGAAAATGGCCATTTTTCAAACTGTCTCAGAATTCGATGAAACTAGTTTTGTTAGGACCGTATCGTCAATACGAAGGTAGAAAATATTTTTTGGGAATTTTTAGAGTTCGTATGTGGCCCGAGTAAATTGAAATACACGTTCAAATTCAATATATAGAGTTATATGTTGATTTTGACGAAAACTGATCGAAACGGCCGAATCAGCTTACGATACATATCCCATTGTGTTCGGAATGGGGATAATTAGCTAGGAACGACAGGCGGTGGGTCTCGTTTCGAGGTCGTAATAAAAAGTTATTTTTTGGATTAAAATAAAATAAATATATATTAATATATATTGGCCTAAGGCCCTTCTCTCTCCCCACTCCCTCTTACCCAACGCTCAGAATAGAAAAAAAAAACCGCACCCAAATCGCATCCCCCCCCCCCCAATCTACCGCCGCCGCCGCCGCCTCTTCTTCTTCCTCCTCCTCCACCTGCTCCGCCTCCGCCCCCTTCCTTCGTTAAAACCCCGTACCCCAAACCCTTTTAAACCCTAGACCTCCCAAACATCCACCACCACCGCTGCATTGGGTCCACCGCCACCGGAACGGCCTCCACCGCCACCACCTGATGGCCTGCGCCCCTCCCCGCCACCTCGACACCCTTGTAAGCTTTCATTTTTGTTTTCCTTCATCCTTGATGCGAAGAAATTTGGGTTTTTAATTTGTGTAACATAGTAAATTAGTTTTAAATGATAGGAAAAATTCAGTTTTTAAATTAGATAAATATTTGATTTTTAATGGTATAAAGTTTTGATTTTTAATATAGGAAAAATATAATTTTTATATTATATAGAGAATAAAAATTTGATCTTTATATATGTAGCGAAATAGAAATTTGATTTTTACTATATATATGTTGAAATAAAAATGTGATTTTTATAGCGATGATGTAAAAAAATTCGATCTTTATATCATAGGAAGAATAAAAATATGATTTTTATTCATGTAGAGTAATAAAAATATAATTTTTATTATATGACTAGCATGATAAAAATATAATTTTTATCATGGAAGTAGCGGTGTAAATGAGTAATTTTTACATATGTAGAAGCGATATAAAAATAGAATTTTTATCCATGTAGCGTAGTTATAAAAATGTGATTTTTTATATACATAGCAACAATATAAAGATGAGATTTTTATATATGTAGTGAATACGGGCAATGAAATTGACAAAAGGCGAGCACGACGAAGATTTCTACATATGAAGAGTCGCAGTGTATTGGTTTAGCTCTTTGTGAGAACTCCTCACTTTTATTTCTAGTTTGAAATATATACTAGGATGCAGACGGTGCTTAGTAGCACCCGACACCCGTCGTCCACAGACCATGGATGACTTGTTTGTTTGATTGTTGTGTTGTGAAATTTGATTGTGTGATGTGAAATGAAATAAAATATTTTATAGTGGAAAATATTTTATAGTTAAAAACATAATTTTTAACGTGTATATAAAATAAATATTTATAAGCAAATCGGATGATTTGTTTATATACACTGATTTAACTGATATTGATTGGGACGATAAATTTTACACATCGCTCAACTGCACAAATAAAATATGTGTTTGTTGTTTTGAAACCCCACACGGGTATTGGGATGATATTTGACGTACACTAATCCCGATTGTTTAGTTGTATGTCAATCGATGGGTTGACAGACTGTGTAAGAGTTAATTATTTATATTTAATGCTTATGCAGTTGTGTGGTGCACTCTGGACGATGATTGATGATTTATCGTTGCTATTATATACATGTGTTGTAGAAAATCCATATAATTAACATTATATGGTAATTGATTAGGCCTCATTTCAATTTGGAAAATAAGAAATATAAATTCATGTGTTGAATATAAATATAAATATAAATTCATGTGTTGAATAGAAATACAAATTCATGAGTTGAATAGAAATATAAATTCATGTGTTGAATAGAAAAATATAAATTCATGTGTTAAAGAAAATATTCATTTGTTGAATAGAATAACGAAGTTATTGAAACATATAAAGCCGTGTTGATTAGAGATGCGCCATTTTGACGTGAACGATATTTATATCGATTTTATTCGTTTTTGTAGTGAATATTGAAAGGAAGTGATTTCAAAATATAACGTTTTGAAAATATTATCATTTGTATATCGATGATGTGGAATATTCAATTTTGATTCGAAATTGAGTAGGAAGTTGAAATCGTTTCGAAAATGAATTTAAAACGATTTATAAAATACGTTTTAAAAGGAAACGACGAAATATATATAATATATATGTTATATATATAATGGTCTGAATAGAACGCACCGCGGCAGTTCGCGAATTTCGACCATTGACTTCGAATTGATATTACGGGAGATCCAACCGTCGGATTCTCCTAAAACCGGAACCGTTGGGTTCATATCGAAAAGAGCTTTCTAATGAATATTAGAGATTTGAAATCTAACGGTTGGATTTGGAATTATGTCCAAATCAAATTTGGAAAAGGTCGTTGTAAGTGCAGTTCGATGGCCATTGGTGGAAATCGACTGTACAGGCCTTGATAAAATTATTAAAAATATCAATAATTTGTGTAAAATCATAAGAAATGATTTGTGAAGAATTGGGATGAAAATTTCCATATTTGAAAAGATAAAAATAGATTTTTATCGAAATGAACTAGTTTGGAACTAGAATTATAATTCCATTTATTTTTAAAATAAATAAATTGGATTTGAAATGGCTTTGAAAATAACCAGAATTTCCAATAATTGAATTGGAATGGATTTGAATCGAAATTGTCTTTGGAATATTTCGATGTTGGATTTCGTGATTATACAGATATTATTATGGAAATTTGAAAGATATATTTATATCGTTATTTCCAATACGATATTTGTTGGTCGTAGAATTTATTATTGAATATAAGCCGATATATTTTCTATTCAGAGCCTTGTATTTAATATCAAATGTGATTTGGGTTTGTCGTGAATGGTGTCTTCATTAACACTGTTCTTAAACCCAGTTGAGAAAAAGATTAATTCTTTTTATTTAGATTTAATGAAGTATACCAATTAAATGGAATTTAATTGGAATTGAATTTGATTTGATTTTGGGTTGTCTTGAATGGTATCTTTAATAATACTGTTCTTAGACCCAACGGAGTTAAGAAAATCAGAAACTAACTGGAGATTAGTTAAGATGAATGGTTTCTTGGGTATTAATCTGATGTTGGTTTCGGCCTTCGGGGTTAATACTTAGGGAATTGTTCACTTGCTAATTTACGGTTAAAGGCTGATGGAATAGAATGTGATTTTGGGTTTATTGTGAACCGTGTTTAAATGACATTGGTTCTTTAACCTAGTTAAAGACGGGATATGATTTCCCAAGTTAAACAATCATTAATATTGATCTTTGGGAAGATTAAAACCAAGTGGAGTTTTAATGAATCTTTAATTAGATTGAAATGATCGAGAATGGAGTATCACCAGTTTTGCTCCAGGCGATAGTTAAATCTTTAATTAGATTTGAACGTGAAATGGTAATTGAATTTACCGATAACACCGTTGTGTTAGATATGAAGTATTACCAGTTTTACTTCATGGGATGAATAGGTTGGGATTGGGAAATTAAAACAATTGATTACTTCGGTAAGGTTCGTTAATCCCGACTAGTTTGGATAAACCATAATTTGGTTTGAATTGATATTCAAAAGATGATTAAATAATAAATTTAGGGAATTTATCTTTGATAAAATTAATGGGAACCTCTCCCTAAGAATGTGAAATTTAGCAACTAACTGAAGATTTGTTAAGATGAATGGTTTCCTGGGTATTGATCTGATGTTTGTTTCGGCCTTCGGGGTTAATATTTGGAGAATTGTTCGCTTACTAATTTACGGTTAGTGACTGATGAATTGGAATGAGGCGTATGTTGTGTTTGTGTAACACTTGTTTATTATATACGCGAGTTATTCAGAAAGACCGGGTTTATCCCATTCTGAATAATTGATTCGACATGGTGTCGAGGATGAAGACGGTGGTCGAAGACCGGAGGTCTTCACGTCGTTTGGGTGATTACTGATGATCTTGATTGGGCCGTACATCCAAGAGGAGGGAATCAGTTAGTAGTCGTCCAGACATACTTCGAGATCGATGGATATGCGAGGTTAGGTGCCTCCGGTTTCGTTCAGACCCAGAACGAACTTGTAAATGGACTGTGTGTCTGACATTGGATTTTACTCTGTGTGATTGATTTCTATTAAATATATATCTGTTTGGCAGCGGAGAATTTATTCTCTTGCTTAACGCCATTCTCTGAGACGTACGAGCTCAGGGGTTATATATTGATGGATATCAAACGCGTGGAGTGAATTGCTTGTGTGGCATGCCTATGTGGCAAATGATCAAGGCTTCTGTTGAAAAGCAAAGTCTTGTGGTTGATGATCAAAGCACGGCCTGTGTGGCATAGCTTTGTGTAGCGTTGATTCGTGAGCCTCACACCCCGGTTGTGAACCAGAAACGGGAGAAGGACCTCAGGGAGGACATGCGTTTCCTTCTAGCTAGAAGTGGCGTCAGTGGTTTTACACGCCCTGACGAGTTTGACTTATGTGGTTGTTGCTGTTGCGAGGTGCCTCGGATATATCGGTGACTGTGTGGAGCCGATGGAGTCATTTGGCTCATTTACGCCCCAAAGGGCGGGGAAACATAGTGTTCAGGCATAATAATCCACATCGGTGGACCGGCCCTGACGATCCAAGGCTTGCCTGTGCGCTTGCCTGAGGCTCGGGCTAGACAGTCTCGAATTCGGTAGAGGACGATCCCTTGCCTCGGTTCATAGATGAAAATCCAACTTCCAATACGTGACTTTGCGGTTTTATTTGTAGAGCCTAGTATGGCGACATAGTGGGATGTGACACTTATGCCGTCTATGATTGATACGTATGATTGAAATTGTTTTTATACTATACACTTATAGTAATAATAAAAGATGAAATTTAGCATATCAAGCATTCTTTGGCTATTATAAGGTAAAACCCTATCCTCCGGCTTGTGTTGCATTGTGTGATGGGACCTGGGTCTTATAATAGCTTCATTGTTCTTTGTTTTAGCATTGCGCTGTTGTTTTATGCACTGGTATTCTTGGGAGGAAACCCGTTCCGTGTTATACGGCGTGGTCCCTTGATTTACCTAACTTTAAAATAAAGATTAATAACTGTTTTAGTTCTCACACCAGTCCCATGACTGACCTGGAGTTTATTGTTTTAACCTAAATTCTGGGTGCCCTTATTTTGACACGGGCAGCTAGTAGTTTTGGTTTTGCAGATTTATATTCACAGGATCCTGATTTACAGCTGGAACGATACTCGGAAAGCTCTGTATCCGTGTATTACTTCTAGTTGTGTATTGTATTATTTTCCGCTGCTATGTAATGTATTGTAATCTCTGATATTTTCTGTGTAATATTTATTCATACTCTGTATATTCTTGTATTCTGATGTAATTGTTGTAATGAACAATGAAATATTCTTCCGTCTGTGTTCTAATTCGTTGTGTTCTCAAAACAATCCGGGCTTTCCTAAGCGGAGGAGTTCGGGTCGTCTCAAAAATATAGTACACATACATGATAAAAGTCTTGCAAACATAAACTAACAACTAATGATTCTGACTATTCCTTCCTTTATGCGCCCACAAATGTTCCACCAACTTGTCCTGCAATTGGAAATACGCAGATTGATCTTCAATGTGTTGAACAATAACAACATATTCTCACATTGAGTTTATATCTTTATGGGGTCTTGCATTAGGCCCCTTAAACATATCAGGATAATTAGACTTTTGATTCTTATATCCGCCTCTTTCAGACTCCATAATCATGTTATGTATTATTATACAAGCATACATGATTTCTGAAAGAATTTTACATCATGAAAACGAGCAGGATTTCATAAAATATGAAATCGGACTTGTAAACACCAAACGTACGTTCGATGTCCTTTCTGTAGCTAGCTACTTTTTTACTGAAATAACTTTCTTTGTCATTTGATGGTACTCTGAGTTCTTGCATCAAAGTTCTCCACTTTGGATATATTCCATCCACTAGGTAGTATCCAGTTTTGTGTTCGAAATTACCAACATTATATGAAACATCTGTTGACAGTCCATTAACAAGTTCTGTGAAAAGGTATGTATGATTGTTTTAAAACATTTATATCATTTAATGAGCCTAAGACTCCAAAAAAAGCATGCCAAACCCATAAATCGTCTGTTGCTACTGCTTCAAGGATCATTGACAACACTTTTTTTATGTCCGGTGAACATTCCTTTCCATCCCGTTGGGCAGTTTTTCCAAGGCCAATGCATGAAATCTAAATTTCCAATCATACCTGGAAATCATCTAGCTTCTCCCCTACGTAGTATCCTGCTTATATCGTTTGGTCCAGGCGTTCGTAGATACTGCTCCCTGAACTGTTGAACAACTGTTTTACAGAATTCTTTTAGATACTCTATTGCTGTTGATGCTGCGATTCTGAAATATTCATCCATTTGGTCACCAGCTACTCCATAGCTTAACATCCTCAACGCTGATGAAATTTTGATGTGGGGTGAGTGGCCGATTTCTTGTGCTCCGTTCAATCTATAAATGAAATATGGGTTTGATTTACGAAGTTTAAGATAAATTTTTGAGAAAATAGCCGGACTCATACGAAACCGACGGTGCAACAAAGTTATATCGTATGTCAGATTGTCGACGAAGTAATCCCTCATTAGTCTTTCATATCCATCCTTGTAGTCTCTCTTATACCGCCGGTCAATCCGGCCACGTATACTACCTCGACGGTTGTTCATTGAGCCTTCAGCAAAAAAATTGGAATACCCAACCATTGCTTGCTGTTCTAGCACCTCCTCCATCTCTTCCTCCATTTCAATTTCGGCATCATCGGTTTGATTCATGACTTCGTAATACTGGTAGTACAGGTTTGGTTCCATTTATTTCTACAACTTCAAGTTAATTTTTTATATGTGTTTCTTGAAGTGATGTGTTGGAGATGTGGTTGGTGCTAATATATATAGTTCAAAGACACCAGCATGTCCACAATGTACGCATTTACAGGTGGTAGTTGTCACATCATATATTTTAAGCAAAACATCATGGCTACAGTGCACGCAATAAGAGATAGTAGTTGTCACGTTAATTAATTTGAAGACAATGTCATGGCTCCCGTGTATGCCATCATGGCTACAGTGTACGCTACAATGGGGTTAATTTGTCACATTAATTACTTTAAGGATACCATCATGACTACAGTGTACGCTACATGAGAGTAATTTGTCACATTAGAAATATTATATTTATACAGCTTGGTTGGGAGATTGTTTCGTCGTTATCCATACGGCAAGTCCGGCTTGGAGTGCTGTAACTTTATAACGGCAAACTCTATGTCGTTATATTATAACGGCTTGGAGTGCTGTAACTTTATAACGGCAAACTCTATGCCGTTATAACTTTTTAACGGCAAAGAGTTTGCCGTTATAAAGTTACAACGGCAAAGAGTTTGCCGTTGTAATTTCATAACGGCAGACTCTTTGCCGTTATAAACCCTCCTTGACTAGCCCCGTGGCTGCTTCCCCCTTCTGGTTCTGGTTGCTCGGCCCGTTCGATCAGTTGCAAAACAAGAGAGTGAACAAGTGGACAGAACAGATTGTTGGTTATGATCTCATGGCCTGTTCTGATCGAATAGAATTATGGACAACGAATTTTAGGTTTTTTTAATGTTTATAATAACTCATGGTTCATTCTACGTAACAGGGTAAAAAATTTCATTTACCATGAAAGAAGTCATCGCACTTAATTTATGATAATTTAATCCTACTCTTAAAACATACTTAATCTACTGTGATTGAATAATTGAATTCAACAATCACTTTCTCTGCCGTTATATTAATTTCTTCCACATGAAGACTCATGGCTGTTCTGTCACGTACCTTTCTTTCTTAGCCGTTTGCAGTCAGGGTACATATTTCAGGCACCCTTCAATTTCAACAAGTCGTATTTCTTACCTTCAGTTAAAAACAAAACATTAATACATGTGTCACATGCCATAATTTTACACAAAATGCATTTTGGGTACTTTAGCTGGAGTTTTAAAGAATAGATGAACGCATTGCATGCCATTCAAATATATAAGCTGTTAGAATGGTTTTAATGCCCATAGAGTTCTATAAGGTTAGTGAAATAATCCAAATTGCACGTCCATTAGTAGCCTATATATACATAAAAATGAACAGATTACAACCAATATATCAATTGTGAGTACTGTAAGAATCATCTTATGATTTGCAAGGATAAGAAAGCACATAAATTAAAAACATTAATTAACTCGTTACATATTTGGACTGAGAGGAAAAAAAAGGGAAGATAACTGTTGTTATACAATCTTCAAGTAATTGCTATATCTGAAGATAACATCAATTATCTAATAAACTCTCAGTCCAAACAAATTTTACATAACCTTTTCAGAATATGCATGCAATAACCATCTACCTAAAAAACAATCTATCTTTTAATCTTCATTACCTTCGATTGCACTAACTTTGCTACTTCTTCTTCTTCTTCTTTTCTCAACCTTTATATCGGTTTCTTCCTCCTGCATTGCACATAGAAAGAAGCGACGTGAAGAAAAACATGAAAATCTTCTTTTTAATTTGACCTCTCTTTGGCAGTCCTTTTCTCTTCTCCATATGGATCATGGAACCCTCAGTTATTTTGCTTCTAGTTATACAAATATGCAGATATGAAACTGTACTTACATAAGAAGCATTGAAAACAACTTGCCACGTTCACAAATTTGACACCCGTATCTAACCTGAGCACATATCTGCTAATTTTTTTGTCAGTACAGAAACACGACAATGCCTCAATCAGCTTTATACAATGAGAGAGCCAGTGTATATGTTGACAGTTGTTTTTGTATATTTGCGTACATTTCTAGACAGCCTGTGTCTGTTTGTCTTATTTGTTTAAGGTCTCATGACCAATATAAAAAATCACTACAATATTTCAAGCTGCATATTTGTCAGTCAAACAATATTGTTGTTAGACCTGATATTAGGTTCTTTTCATATTGAAATGCCTACATTTAAACATCATTGTTCAACAAGAACATAGTTTTACCTGTACTAATTCATGAATATATTGATATTGGCATGCATTTCAGTACAAATAAAGAAGGCAGAATCAAAGCAAACTCAAAGTCAGCAGATAAATCTTCTTTTTTCAATGCATTAAAATCTGACATGCATGGACTGGCTTTTGTCAATCCTGAACAGTACTAGTAACCTGAGAGCTCTGTGAACTGATTGGCTATAAAAATTTGTGAATTCTACCGAAAGCAGTAAAGTTAAATGTTAAAACATGTGACACTTTGTAGTTTAGCATTTGTGTTCTATACTTTGATTCTATTGTAACATTTTTTTTTTTTTACTTTGCAAGTGTGGTTGATCTCAGTTATAAGGTGTGCATGGTATGTCCAACAATAATCGGTGCAAGGTTTCATCATTCAGTGAGGGCATGATATTTGTACTACTTCTTTTCAGAAGACAACACACAAACTCATAAATGAGTCATGAACAAAGTACTTATCACTGATCCTTGAAGAAGTCTGAAATTCACTATTCATGGACGAAGACTACTCTAGTTAACTACCGCTTATGATGAAAAGATGAATAATTTTAGTGGGACTATGTCAAAATATAAAATTATTATGAGACGGACATAATAAATCAAAATTATATGATTTACCGTTTTATATCCGTTCAAATCAAATTCGACAGTATACTGGCAGAAAATAGTGAATAAAGAATGATGGAGATCCATCTTTTTTTCCTGTCGAAGATTATAGTGACAAACGGGATCCAGTTGTGGCCTTGCCATAGTATAATGGTGGATTGTACATTGTTCTTGTTAGCCTTGGTAATTAAGAGTATTTTGAGTTAAAGTGAATGGGAAGAGGCAGAGGTTTTGTGTGTCTCTCTCTTTGTGTTTAATTTTATGTTCAAATAGTCGGTCCTATATATATATGTATATATATGTAGTATAATGGTGGATTGTACATTGTTCTTGTTAGCCTTGGTAATTAAGAGTATTTTGAGTTAAAGTGAATGGGAAGAGGCAGAGGTTTTGTGTGTCTCTCTCTTTGTGTTTAATTTTATGTTCAAATAGTCGGTCCTATATATATATGTATATATATATATATATATATATATATATATATACATATATATATATATATATACATATATATATATATATGTATATACACACACACTCTCTCTCTCTTTTACATATATAGTTGTACAATTTCAAACAAGTGACAGATGCCTCACTGTGAAAACTCACTCGTACTGAAATATACTGCAAAAACTAAAGATATAAAATGTAAAGACATCTACTGACCTATACAAGACTAATAAAAGACAAAACTAAAAGATATACTAGAAGACCATAACAAAATATGACTCTTTTTGGACTACGATCTCGTCACCACTATCTAGAAGAAACACCATGACCGGAGGAAGATAACAATTTTAATTTCTTGAACTTCTTCACTTTCTTCTTCTTACCATCCTTTATTTTATGATCATGGAATTTCAGGCAGGATTTTCAATTACTCATGAGTCAGCAACCACTTGAAATTTAAAAGTCTCTTCACCGTACCTTGCATTGCGTGCTGATTTGGATCTACCCACAATTTGAGCTCACTACAAGAAAAATACCCTATTGCAACTAGCTATTTGCAACAGGCGATACATGACAGTTGCAATAAATGATATTTAGCAACAGACCTATTATAGCAGTTGCAATAGATGTGATTTAGCAACATGTTTTTTCTTCCTGTTGCGAAAAACACATTTTTAGCAGCTGCACTTACGTTCCTGTTGCAAAAACATACTTTTAGCAACTGTGCTTCCATAACTGTTGAAGTAAACATATTATTTGCAACTGCGCTTCCAAGCCAGTTGCGAATAAATATCTTTAGCAACTCTTTCTACCACATGCAATAACTGTATTTTTTACAACCGATAAAGCCAGTTGCGAAAAACATATTATTAAAAATAAGTATTAGCCTTTAATGTTTAACTTTTAATAATTAATTTTAAATAATTACTATTAAATGACTAACTTGTAATTATATAATAATTAAGATTAATATTTAATAATTATTAATTAATAATAAAATTTAAGTATTATAGAGTGATATTTATAACTGATAATTAAATAATATTAGTTAATAATTAACAAATAATAATAATTAACGTTTAAAAAATAATAAAAATAATAAATAATCAATGGTTAATAATTAATTTGAGAAAGTAATAATGGTAAAAAACATACTTAATAATAATAATTAACAATCATATTTAATATTTAATAACTAAAATGTAATAATTTATAATTCATTGGTAAAAATAAAATTGATTATTTAATAATTAATAATTACAATTATTACTTTTTAATAATTATTATAAAGAAGAAATATTTATTTTTCATTATTTAATAGTTTAAAATATATGAAATTTTAAATATTCAGAATAATAATAATCGGTAATTGATGATTAATTTGAATTATTTAATAACAAATATTGAATGTTGAAACTACTATCTAATAATTAAGACAAAGGTTTACTAATACTGTTTAATAATAATTGGTAATTTGGTAATGCTTTTTGCTCAAATTTTCTTGTCCCTCTCGCTTTTGGTTTTTGTGATCCCGCCTTGTTTTTTGGTCTTCCCACTTTCCTTTTTCGTTTTCCTTTCACACTCGAACATTCAAAATACCCTTAATCTTCCAAAATCCCTAACCCTAGAACAAAAATATCTCATTTCCTCCCCATCCGCGATAGTCCTGATCCTTTCCTCCTCAGTCTCGCCTCCCTTTTCCCTTTCCCTCTTCTAATGCAGTCTCTTGCCCTCCCTATTTGTCTAATTGTTTCCCAATTCACCTATTTACACGGCCACCTCCTGTCAGATTCAATCGCAACTATCGAGTTATAGCCTAATGATGTCAAGGACTACGATGATGTCGGGGTTATTTCATGATGATGGCAGACGACAATTTGTCTGAGCCAGGAGATGGCAATTAGTGCAAGCAACAGATTAAACATAAATCCCTCTAACAAGATAGACAGAGCCCTATCTTAATTCCAGGTAACTATACTAATCTATATCGTACACCTAACCCTTAATCATCAATTCACCCCCAACTGCGATCTCCTGTTTATATCTACTCCATCATACAATTTCGCCAGCTTTAGCGCCACCATTGGTTCCAATATCCCAGGCCCATTAACAAAATTCATATCGGATCTTAGCTGAAAATCCAAAACTTGCTGAGAATGTGATGTTGCTGCTGCGATTATCGATTCAGGTAATGAAGCGAACCCACTTTTGATTTTGGTACCATCCCAAAACTCATAACTTTTCTATATTGTTATATTTTCCAAGTTCGATTGTTTAAAACTTTCTAACTTAGTACCACTCTTGACCTCCAGAATTTGACCAAATATCTTTACATTGCATGTACAATTACACCGCTTTTCAAAACCGTTCCTATCAAACTAAGTGCCTAAAACATATATGTTGTTGAAGTGATTTTCATCAAGTGGAAAGCTGCTTATAAGCTGAGATGTTTGATCTGTATTGTAGTTTAAGTTGAAATTGAAGGTAGGATATATGTTCATGCTTAGGTTTCTTTTGAGAGTAGGAAAGCAGCATATGAGGCAAATTTAATGCAGTATTAGCCATAAAGGTACTACCTTCAGCTTCTCTCTTTGTTTCTGCTTCATCTGTAGTAGATTATGCTTCTTTCATTGTCACTATCACGTCATTAGCCTACTTTTCAGTTTGGCTTGGTAGCTCCAAATCATTTTGCATGTTGGTTTGATATTGTGGTTCTTGGTTTGGGCAGTGTTGACTATGGAGGTGTTTTGCTTGATTCATTTTCAAATGTTAATTCTGTTTTATCATCTTTTGCTAATGATATAGTTGCTGTGGATTGAATGTTTGTGTTGTTGAAGGTGGTTCTCAATGAGTCTGGTGAGTAGAGTTTTGCTTCTTCAATTAGTTTGGTAGCACATTCGATGTCAGTTTGCAGTGGTTTGATGTGGCTTTTTTGTGATGCGTCCGTTGTAGTGTGTCTAATGTTAATAAAGTTAATGGTTAGATGTATTTATGTCATATTTTTTTGACATAAATAAAATCCCTTCAGTCCAAGGAAATTACACAGGTTGATACAATGCAAAATTATTTATTTTTATAGAAATCCCTTCATTTTTTTTTGACATTCATTGAATAACCATTTTGTAAGCGTCTGTCCCTAGATTAGGGAGCCCAGGTAAGAAAATGAGAACCACGCATAAGCGTCAACGAATGAGTAAATGGATATCACTTTACAAAAGCTTATGCAAAATAATTTGAATACCACTGTAACCCGCGTGTTGCAGGAGAGGATACATATCTCAAAATTATCGTAGAAAGAAACCGCATTAATTCATTTCAAATGAATGATGCTGCTTATGCTTCACATGTTACAGGGAAAAAATGTCAGGAGATTGCTCAAAAAGCAGCCTAAACACTAGTATGGACCTAGCCAGTACGGTGAAGCAAGCTGCGAGCCTTTCGTTGATGTCCCAGATATACACTAGATGATAGAGTAGAAATATGATTAGAAAATATTCTATCGAAAAAAATGTGTTGTGTGAGAGAAGAAATTGTTATACATGAGTGGTGTATGAAAATTGTAGAAATTTTTGTTGTAATTGTTTGTAGTATTAAAACTTTGTTAAAATAAATTTTTTAATTGTTTATTCTATTTTGTGATATACACTATTACTAAAACGAATACATTTAATATGTAGTATTTATAAGTTGTAATATTTTTTTACAGATTTATGGATCTATTACAACATGCATATACTGTTGCAAAATGATCTGCTGCAAAAGCAAAAGACTGTTGCAAAAAAGGATACCACAACATCTTATTGCAACAGGCAGAAAATGTTGCAGACTTTTTGCAACTTCGGCTATACCAACAAGCGTAGGCCTGTTGCAATAGGTCTACTGCAACAAATATCGTCTGTTGCGAAAAATGTTTTTTGTTGTAGTGGCTGATAGCTTGTTTTCTACGTTTATTTCATCATGTATGTATATATCATCATCATCGGTAGCCAGAGAATTAATGTCATCAAATGCATGGTCATATGTTGAATTTTGCGGTGCAACTATAAGTGCTGCTTCCAATGCTCTTCCCGAGTCAATGATTTTCCATCATATACTTGATTATGTCTAACATCGGTTTCCGCTGTAGAAACACATATTAGCTTCCCATCTTGAGTTTGATTTCATCTAGATTCAAAACATCTTTGTGACTGGCAAGAGGAATCATCTTGATCTGAACCACCAGACAATTGTAATCTCAAATCAACGTCCATGGACTGTCTATTATAATTATGTGTATTCGCCAGCTCGGGTACCCAAACCTTAGGAAATGGACATACGCTACATACGTGTCCAAAACTCTGACAAGTCAAACACACTAGGGGTCTCCATCATACTTAACGTCTTGCATTATCAGTTGATCTTCTTCAGATAAGATTAGTATTTGACTAGGAAAGGAAGAAGACCTAGAAACTTCAACTAAAACTCTAGCATAATCAATTTTCCGGATACCTTCAACAATTTGTCTAGTTTTATAGGGATACCAATAACAGATATTATACGACTAATACTCTATTATGTCCGATACTCTAATGGCAATCCCGGTAATCTAGCTCATATGGGCATTGCAATTAGAAGATGTTTATTAAGTTTTGTTCCTATAGACCAACGTTTCATCATCATCAATTGCTTCTTATAGAAATAAGGCTGTAACGACCAACATTTTATGTATCGGAGGATCGTAAAATATTTTTGTTTAATTCCCTGAGGGTCAGATCATTGTCATATTTTGATATATTGGTTATAGGGATGTGAGACTTGTCCGTAATTTTTATCAATTTTATTTGTGACCATTTTTCTCCTGTCAGCTATGCAAGGACTTCACTTCTCTAGGAGGAAAGTCGTTTAAAGGGATAGAGCCGACTATAGAGATTCAGAGTGGCTTGATACTTGCATTCAGATTTTTGGAGACAGGGTTATTGATGATGTGACTAAGAGGAAGCTTGCATTGAGACAGCTACAGGGAATAACTATGGATTGGTGGAACTATGTCACTCTCGAAACTGCTGAAGATGAGATCACATAGGATAAGTTCCGAGTCAAGTTCTAGACGAAGTTCATTTTAACCGCTCGGAAGTCAGTTCTGTTCAAGAGATTTGTTGAGCTAAAACAGAATGGTCGACCAGTGTTGGATTATGTTTCTGATTTCGAAGCTTTGCCTAATTATGATTGTTCGTATATCGACTCTCCTTATCAGAAGAATGAGAAGTTCGTCATGGGCTTGGACACATATATTGGGAGGCCGTTGGTTGATCATTTAGAAGATCCTTACGAGACGTTTGTGGAAAAAGCTGTGAGACAAGAGAGTTTGTTTCCCAAGGAAGAAGTTGTTGTTGTTGTTGCAACCAAAGAGGCTCCGAAACCATAACAGTGTGGAATAACAATAAGGGCAATGGAAAGAGGAAGCAACAATAGCAGAAAGTAAACAATGGTCAGAAGAAGCCGAAAAGCGAGGTTGCTTGCTATAACTTCCAGCAGAAGGGCCATTTCTCTATGGGTTACAAGAATCTGAAAGTTAAGAGGAACTGATATATCTGTGACAAGCCTGGGCATAACAAGAAGGAATGTCCAGAACTAGCTAAAGGGAAGAAGATAGTGAAGGCGTATGCTTTGGAGTCCATGTTATCTTCTTCAAGAGCTCCTAGGGTAGAGGAGAAAGTGCAGAGTGTTGTTGTCCAAGGTACGCTTTATGTTGGAGGTGTTTTAGTTTGCGTGTTGTTTGATATTAGAGCATCGCATTCTTTCATTTGTAACGAGCTTGTGAACCGCTTAGGTTTGGAACCCGAGATATGTGATAGATCTTTGGTTGTGACTAATCCAGTTGGGGTTTCGTCCAATTTGCGTATGATTTTTCGTGGTTGTTAACCGACAATTTGGTCCGGTTACCAGAAGTAGTCCAGGCCCACACGACTCGGCCCATCGTGCGGTTTAACGGCCCAGAAGTGTTGCCAACATCTTCAGGAATCAAGCTAAGACATGGTCATGCAAGATTAGTCGTCACGGCTCGCCAAGCTGCTATCGAACAATACAAGCCACAGATTAAGTGAACGCACTCAGAACTATGTGATCGTATCAAGCAAATCATGGTTCTGGTGCCAAAAGACTCAAGTCGAGCCAATGGCAGAATTTTGTATCCCTTTAATGTGAAATTCATCAATGTTGAAGATCGCTCCCCCGGAATGTGTCGATCACCTCCAACGGCTGGGCAACACAGCCCGATCATGTCAAAAGCATGGATCACTACATGCGAATCACCTTCAGAATCTTACCATGGCAACGTCCAGGATCTTGCATCCCCTTCACTCTGCCTCCCGTATCCGCATCCCAAAATACCACATCACTGTGATGCGATCCGCTCTAGTTCTTTGCCCTAGCGACTATTCAAAACGAACATACTGCATTACTCCATACCAGGCTCGCATCACGACTCCATCTCACCATGGGTCCATCACATCGTGGCTCCGCCCATCGCATCACCATGGCTCCATTGCATCATGGCTCCGCGCACCGCATCACCATGGCTTCACTGCATCATTATGCCTCACATCGCCTTGCCTCGCATCAGCATGCCTCGCATCACCATGCCTCGGACCACCGTGCTTCGCATCACCATGCCACACACCATCGTGCTTCGCATCACCATGCCTCGCACCACCGTGCCTCGCATCATCTTGCCTCGCATCCCTATGGCTCCATCTCACCCTGGCTCCATCGCATCGCATCACCATGGCTCCATCGCATCAACATGCCTCGTGTCACCTTCCCTCGCATCGCCTAATACCTTACTCCATCGTTCCTTCCTCACGCCGCATCCTCTCTACATCGCATCCTACAGATGCAACGATACCGCATCCCACAGGATGCGATGCCATCACATCCCTCGGATGCGATGCCATCGCATCCTCTTGATATGATGGTCCCATGAGATGGCGCAATGCATCCCTATGGGATGCGAATTTTTGCATTCCCTGGATGCGAAAATTCACATCCTACATGAGGGATGCGAATTTTTACCTACAAGCATCGTGTGATGCGATTTTCTAGTGTGCGCTTCTAGGATGCGATTTCCCACTGATTTTTTTCCCTTTTCCCACTCCTTTTTTATCTACTCCCAAATCCTACCTACTCCCACCTACTTCACTTCTTATAAATATCCCCTAACTCATTCATTACAAGGGTGGGAATTTTTCTTGGCTTGAGAGCATAGGAGAAAACTTTAATGGCAGCATAGCCTTTAGGGAAGAAAATGACTCTGAACCTATGAATCTCCTAATTCATCCAGAACTCCGAATTCTCCATGGCTTGTTTTCTATGTTTATTTCATTATGTTTGGACATATCATCATTATCGGTAGCCAGAGAATTAATATTATCAGGTGCATGGTCATATGTGGAATTCTGCTGTGTTGTCAACTGTAAGTGCTGCTTCCAATGCTCTTCCCGAGTCAACGATTTTCCATTATATACTTGATTATGTCTAACTTTGGTTTCCATTTTAGAAACACCTATTAGTTGCTCATCTTGAGTTTGATTTCTTCTTGATTCAGAACATATTTGTGACTGGCAAGAGGAATCATCTCGATCTGAACCACCAGAAGACTGTAATCCCAAATCAACGTTCATGGTCTGTCTATTATAATTATGTGTATTCGTGGGCTTGGGGTACTCAGACCTTAGGAAATTGACATACGCTACATATATGCCCAAAACTCTGACAACTCGAACACATTAGGGGTCTCCGCTCATACTCAACATCTTGCATTATCAATTGACCTTCTTCAGATAAGATTGGCATTTGACTAGGAATGGAAGAAGACCTAGAAACTTCAACTAAAACTCTAGCATAATCAATTTTCCTGATACCTTCAACAATTTGTCTAGTTTTATAGGGATACCAGTAACAAACACTGTACGACTAATACCCTCTTATGTCTAATACTCTAATGGCAATCCCGATAATCTAACTAATATAGGCACTGAAGTTGGAAGATATTTATTAAGTTTTGCTCCTATAGACCAGCGTTTCATCATCGTCAATTGCATATTATAGAAATAAGGTCCACCTTCCAAAATTTTATCACAATCTTTTTATAATTTAATTATATAGAATCCTTCTGCCTTAGAATAAATGATAATGTCAACGGTTGGACTCCATACTGGATTCGAGTCAGTATTTCATGGCTTGCCTGTAGGGGAAGGTTAGAGAGTGGTATTTGATCTCGGCCCTGCATTGCCAGGTTATAGCCTCATATTATATCATTTTACACATGGAAAATTTAACGATTTAGGTTCTTATGTTTTTATTATCAAATGATTTGCAATATTCCTGCTTCCCAACGAGGAATAGTTGAAAATATGATAAACAACTTGTATAAGAGAAAGGAAGAAAAACTTATTTGATAACTTCAGTTCGTCCAATACAACAATACCTAAAAGTATTTATAGACCAAGAAGTTATATTAACACACGTCCCCACTTGATACAGGTTTACCTAACTAAGAGGAAATGGGATGAATAACAACGAATCAAGATCAAAGTCACAATGGCTTGTTCAGATATAATACATTTAAGAGAAGTGTTCAAGTAACCTCCTATTATTTAGGTTTGAGTTTAAACTCTAACTGGAATGCCCCTCGCTGAAGTAACCCATTTCAAAGGGATGCCCCCACATGATTGGGTCCATGTTTCCACTCAAGACTGTCTTTTATTGCAATGGCATCACCCATATGGAGCTAAGGAGGACTCACCGCCGAGGATCAACAACATGCCCCATTTATTTAGTACTTTGTGTGGGCTTACATATATGCATTTTTTGCATACTGTCTCTTCCACTGCACAACTACGACTTTCATAATTGCAATGGCCTCATGTTCATCCAACTGGTAAGCAAAGGAGGAATTAGTAGCAGGTTATCAAACAGAGTATTCAGGTATTAAATATGCTTTATTTTATGTTGCTTCTTACCTAAATGTATTAGTTTCTTCATTATTTATAACTTCTATGGCTAGAATCTTTAGTATTCTCTTATTTATCACCTATGTCTACTATTTAGGCAGAATGCCATCGCCTATTGGTACTAAGAAACTGAAAGAAACCTCAGAAATGGAAGAAAGCGATGTAGAAACAACTTACGAATGAAGAAGACGAAACAGGAACAAGAGGGATCCACTAAAGAAGACAACGATAGCCCGGCTATAACGACCAACATTTTACATATCGTGGGATCACAAAATAATTCTATTAAATTCATATTTGATTGTATCGTTCTAAAATATTGGGATTTAGTTCTTTGGTAGGTTTCCCGAAACCTTTTGTAACCGTTTTGACTTTGAAAAGTATTATTTTGGCTATAACTTTAGATAGAAGCTGAACTAGATGCTTTGTAACACCCCATATATTATATAAAAATTAGATGAAAATATCGATAATTTATGATTTTGAGATTTAAACCTGAAACAAATACCATTGTATTCATGATAATTTTCTGATTCGCTTTGGTATATGACTTACTCGAAACAGAGTTTGTATGGCAAAGTTATTGATGGATAAAGATTTAAAAGGCTGTATACATATATACATGCACAAAATTCAAAATTTGAAATTAGTTAAGTGTTATAAGTGGAAAATAATAATTCACATAAGAAATATTAAGAAATAAATTGAATGTTCGTATTAACGTTAAACAAAAAAATTAATACTGGCTGAAATCACGTTCAGACTCAGGCTTTGGGTCGACCCACGGCATACACGGGTCGACCCATGGGTCGACCATACGGTCGACACACCTTTAAGGTGGGCCGACCCACCAGGGGACAGATCAGTATTTTGAGTGACGTGTATTTCTTGGTTAAACGGTTCATATTTTATTATTTTAAATCCAACAGATCAAAATTTCCTGTACACCTATAAATAGACTAGTATGGCTTAACCTCCAACTCATATTTTTTTGAGACGACGCTAAGGCTCTGACATTTTCTTTCCTCTCTAAATCTTTTAGAAATTAGAAGCTTTAGGAAATTATGATTCAAGATTTAAAGGCAATGAATGTACATCTACAATATAAGTATTCAGATTTCTTGTCAACATGAGGTAAGTCTTGTGAACCTGAGTTATTTAGATTTCTTTCTTTCTTTCCCTCTACTTTTAGTATCAGTTTTGTAAATCCGTGGTTATTTTAATACTAGATTCAATTAAAAAGACCACATAATCACAGATCTAAATCAGATTCAGTGATTGGAAATCAGTCAGGTGCGTGGATTTAGAATTATACCTTTTGGGTAACGTATATTTAACGTTTACATTCCCCGCAATTCTTAACATGTTAAATAACTATAATTTGTGGTAATTGCGTTGAATCCTATTTAAAATAAGCTCAGAATATTGTTGTTATAATTTGTTCAATTAATTCTTTGTTTGGTTAAGAATTATTGTAATACCGAAATGGTAAATTTGATAATAGTTATGCATAAAGTCTTGAGATAACTACTCAATAATAAATTGGAATAATCTGAAACAATGTTAAAAAGGGAAGTTTTGGGCATATTGGAATTTACGAATCATGGACTGTAAATAGGGATAAAATATAAAGGAAAAACATGTTAGTTTGACAGTAATTTGGAAAATATGTTAGTTTGACAGTAATTTGGAAAGCATGTTAGTTTGACGGTAATTTGGAAAACTGTTAGTTTGACAGTAATATGGAAAACATGTTGGTTTGACAGTAATATGTAAAATTTACAATAATCGGAAGTGGTAAACAAAAATAGGAATTAACATCTAACTCAGAAAATAAAAAGGGGAAAAAATATGTAGTGCACTGAGTTTGTAGGATTTTGGAAAAATGAATATATTTCCATAACGGAAAAATTACTGTGAACATAGTTGCAAGAAAAGAATGGGGAAATTGATTAGTGTGAAATAGGGATTCTTTTATCGTATTGCTATCAAATAAAAAGATACATGTATGTCCACGATGAAAATAAAGTAAATAGATTGCAACTACAATGTGAATATACAAGACGGTAAATGAATGAATGAATGTTACAGCAGTAAAAGTGTTTGCCTACTCTATGACTAGGCCACATAAAGTCCGAATATCATGATCCTGAATACCAGAAGGACGAGAATCAGAGTCATTCAAAGATTAAAGTTCAGGGTAGAAGGAGACTTCAGATTAGATAAGGACTTGTATTGGCTAAGTAAGCAGGTCGAGTCAAGGCATTTGGGTCGGATCAGACCCATGCACACACAAAAATTGGGATTCATCACACAAGCATCAGCTCGGGTCTTATAAGACCATACCCGACCCGCCTGGGCATGTTAATGAGGCATTCTAGAACCATCACTGCGAATCGGAAGAACTCCTATCCGACCCACCTGGAAGTACGATTGTACACTTCAATTAGTGACAGCGTCTATTGCCTATAAATGCAGATCGGGGTACAAGTGGCAGGACCCGATCCAGAGGCCACGTCTCCACTCTCCCATGTTCAACTCTGATTTTTCAGTGATGGATACCACATCAACATCCGACCCGCTCTCGAGAAACCCTATAAATACCAGCATTGGTGACATTCCGGGGGATCTTTTGGAACCTTACACGCTTAAGCTCCAACATTATCATAATTCTCCTTATTAACCAATATTGAGCTTTTGATTTTTGGGTATAATCCTATAAATCCTGAGAGAGAATTGATTGTATTTGTGAGATTGAGTGATTATCAACATTATATTTGTAATCTATTGCTCAATCAAAGAACTATAAAGTGGGCGTAGGCTCGTTAACGCTGAACCACTATAAATCATATGCATCGATTGCTGTTTCTCTATTTTTAGATTATTATTCTTCATTATTCTCTACAAAATTTAGTCAATTGGGTGTTAGTATCATTTTTTGGTCTAACATTTTGGTGCTTTCACTGAGAAATTGAATTCTCAGATTTTCGGATTGTCATTCTATTGTTTGGATCACCAAGTCCAAAGATATAATTTGCATTTCCACCGTTTTCGAAGTTTTTGCCGATTTCAACGAATTTGAATTCCATGGATCCAAGGAAAGGCAAGGAACAACAAACCTATCAAGCTTCGCGAAGGAATGAAGCGACTAAAGGGCAACAGGAGGGCGTGCAAGTCCTCACCACCAGACAAAACCCCGGGTCGAGTATGACCTGGTCGGATTCGACCCGACCCAAGTGTGATGCCCCGATCCAACCTAGACATAGCGCTTCAAATCCAACTAACGGCCTACCCCTGACACGACCCGAGGGGGAGAACCCGAACTCTTCTGTTGTTAATGCTTCTACCCGAGCCGACCTCAATGCCTCAAATCAAGTTGGTGTAAGAACTTCAAATCTAGGTGCAACAACCAGTAATCAACCTCTTGCATCCGCACCTGTTTCTCAGATTGATTTCGCTCGTTCGCTCACTATGATGGAAGAAACGAATGTGGCCTTAGAAACCCAGAGACGTGACAATGTAAATGTGATGGCTAGAGAAATGGGTGAACTATGTAGCAGAGAACACCTTCTCCTACCCATCACTAACCAGTAGACTATTCATCTTCTTCGGAGGAAAAAGAAAGGTACCCACATCAAAGGAGACCGTATGAGAGACCTGAGAATCTTGAACAAGTCCAATTTGGCTCGCTATGGTCTCGTGACGATGCACCTCATCGTCTAGGTCGTGATGATACTAGCCTAACGGGGCCTGTGCTATTTCCAATGCATGGGTCCCATGTTCTCCCTAGAGATCCAAACATTACTCATCATACTCAGGCACAAGTCCTCCGACCTACTCGTCCTGTGACCGACCGGGAGCGAAGGAGACAAGGAAACTCTACTCAGACGGTAGGTCAGATGACATTGCCTAAGACAAGGGATGGTGCGTCCTGGATGTAGGATCTAAATTAACCCTAAGGGGGAGGGGTGAATAGGGTTTGTCGCAGATTTTCGCTGAATAATTAAATAATAACAATCACATATAATAATCAGAGTAAATGCGAGAAATAAATAACACATAGATATACCCAGCTTCGGCAAAACCCTGCCTACTGCTGCATTCCCCAAGGTTTCTATTAGGAGTTAAAACAATCTCTATGCTAACAATCCCCTGTAAACTCGTAACACTCGCTCCCAATTGTTCTTAACCCTACGCTCAAAACCCTGCACTGGTTTCTATCCCCGAAACCAAATTTCCTCGAATTACAAATCCCATAATTCATCTCCCTAGTTTTAGAGACAAACTAGAAAACTCTAGACTCGATTACAAGTGGAAACTAGAACGAATAAAAAATCTTAAAAAATAAATATAAAAGCCCTAGTTTTAATTTATTTAAAAAAACTTAAGTCCTTGTCCCTTCTTAATACCTTGGCCGACCTTCTTTTGATTGTGTTGCACCTTCTTTTCAGTTGTCCCAATTGCTTTCTTTGTGGAATAAAAAATGGCGGTTCTGAAAAGAAAAAAATACGGTTTTCTCCAAATTCCTAAATTGCGATGCTTGGTTGATGAAAGTCGATTCTCTGATGCTCGAGTACTTTTCGCTTTAATCTCTGGTGGCTTGCATCATCGATTGATTTGGGGTTGCTCTTCCTCTCGATCGAAATCTTCAGACGAAATGTGAGTAAATTTGATTCTCGGCTTATTGAATTTAATTGTGTTGGATTTCGATGTTCTTTCCAATGATGAAGATGTGTGTATTTATAGGATTAAAAAAAATCCGATATATGCTCTGATTTTGTGTATTACTTGGTCCAATTTTGTCATGATATTTTCGTGAATTTTGGGGCTTTTGAAATTGTGGAGTTTTAAAATCTTCAAACATTCTGGAACTAATCGAAATATCCTTTCTGGCTAAAAAATTGCTTGCGTGTTGAATATTTCAATGTTAAAGTAGTCCTCCTTGATTCCTGGAGTTTTGCGCTGATCCTGAAATGGCTTTAAAACGTGAATACATTGTTTGTTCTTCTGGAAACACTACATGTGAAATCTGCTTATTTTTGACTTGACTTTTTCAATACTGCTCTTAAAAAAAAATGATACAATGCTGACAAGAACAGTTACTTATTCTTGATCATCCCATAAATTTTAACTGATATTATGACTTGCCATTGAACAAATTTAACACTTGTAATTGGCTCGCCGTGCTTGTGTGTAGTTGAGCAGATTTAACTTGTTAAGAACATATGCTACTGGTCTGATCTGTGTCGACACTTAAACATGCTTTGTTTGACTTTGCCTTGCATACTCCACTTTGAACTGATACTAGACTTATTAAAAAAACTGTTTTGGTTTTTGTGTTAATTTTGCAATGTTCCCTGGTTTTGAAATCTGGGGTCTTGGCATTATTAATATAGTACTACTTCATTGTTGCACTGTCTTGTTGTTCTTGCTCGAACATTATACTAATTTGTCTAAGAATGTAGCATCCTTGTTTATGCTATGTTGTTTTGTTCTCGCTACACCACAAATGTTACTGTCCTCATACATATAGCTACTTTGTTGCAGTGTCCCATATGTTCATGTCTCCATCTTTGCATTGTTTAACGTCACATGTAATTTTCTGAAATTGATCATGCAGTAAAACTTCTCTTTGAACTTTACTTCTGAATGCTATATTGTCTTTACTTGCATTATTGAGCCATGCAGTATTGCACTTGTCTCACCATGCAACTGTGTTGATCTGTTTCACAAATTTGCTTGTGTGGACTGCTCCACCATGTGCATTGATATTGCTCCAGTGTGTTTCCATGAGTTATTGCTTTGTACTTAGTGCTATTCACTTGTCACTCATTTTGGTTTGACCTGAGCAATGTTGGACTTGATCACCATGCATTGTAGTGTGCCTCGACATCTTCATTTGCTTTTGATTAGCCGTGACTTGATAAGAACAGTTACCACACTTGGTTGTGCCTTGTCACATTATATATGCCTGAATGTTGTGTCATCTTGAGATTTGGGTTCAACATCCTTGTTGCACCATGCATACTTTATTGATTTTCATTGCTTTGTCCATGAAATTGTGCATATACCACATTATATAAACATACATTGTATGCATATATATATGTGAGTATATTCTAGACGGTGGCACTGATTCTTGGGTTCATGTTTACTCGACCATATTCATATGCACTAAGTCGAGATGGTCCACGTGGCTACCCCTTAGTTGCTCGTTGATTGGCGAGGCAGTGCACGCATTTAGATTTATACATGTGTTTACATGCAGCCATCAGACAATTTTTCATGTCCCTGCATATCAGACCATGTCTAGAAAAATGATGAGAAACACACAGAAATTCTGAGGCAAATTAAATTTAAAATAAATTTAAATTTGTATGCACTTCAGTTTTATTTCTATTGCAGTGTACTGTGTGGTTTTTTTTATTTGTGACAGGTATGAAGAGATGACTGATTAAAAGCTGTGAAGAAAGAAGATAGAAGACAGTGAATGAGTGTATAAGTTTCTGAATATGAGTCAATATGAAAATGTATGTATATGTGAATTGTATAGAGTGATGAGTGATGTAGTGAGGAGCTGATGTACAAAAAAAGAAAATTGTGCTAATAAAGAAATTTGAATAAAATATTATTTCATTGTGTTCAAACAAATTTGTCTATCGTATTCAGTTTATTTACAAATTCATGTGAAGTGTTTAAATAGTGGAGTTATAAAAGATTGTACTATTTTAGATATTGAAATGAAATATTTAATTGAATAAATATACTGTGAACTGTGTATAATAGTGTATTATTTAATAAATATTTATTTCTATGAAATGAAATATAAAATAGTATAGTTACAAACACATTTAAATAATATTATATGTTTGTTATCATCAAACAAAAATCATACAACACATTGTTGTACTCAACAATCTCCCCCTTTTGATGATGACAAACATATACAAGATTTTGAATGTGTTAAATGCATTTGAACGTGAAATGTCTCCACCTATTTGTATGCTCCCCCTACAACCGAACTTTCCCTATATGTGAAAAATATAAGTAATGAAATTCAATTGACCATTCTGCCCATAGATATTTAATTTCCAATCTTAAAATATTTTTGAATTAAATACTCATCAATAAAAAATCTTGACAATTCTCCCCCTTTTGTTATCATCAAAAGGATAATAGAAATCGAAACAGTGATGAATATAGATCATAAATATAAATTCAGATTAAAAGAGAGAATATATATCATAAAACCCATTTAATCAAACAAAGTCATAATAATCTTTATATCAAAAGCAAATTTCACTTTCAGAATAAATGGATTTACGATGGATTTTATAGAATGAGGAGAGTTCAATAAAAATTGAATATTTGAATACGAATTTTGAAGATTTTAAATATGCTCAAAATGTGTTAAGCACTTGCTAACCACGCATAGCTCAAAGGTCTTTTAAATCGGGTTAGTAGTAAATTAACTTTATCCTCTCTAATGAGTTCCATCCATGCACATCCCAAAGGTCTTTTAAGTGAGAATGGAAGCACATAGAGATTAAGGAAATTCACCCACACATAACCGCAAGGACTTTTAAATGGGAGTGAATACCAAGGATAAATTATATATATATATTTCTTTTTCTTTATTTTTTTATTTCTAAGAACAATTAGAACTCCCCAAATTAAATAAAACCATGATGAGTGACAGAAATATGGTAGATATAGAAGATGGTCATGAAATAAGCTCTAATTCAAAGATATTTTAAAATATGTCCAATCATCGTGAGATTTAAAATAACAGCTTCTCTAGTATGAATTATACCATAGACACAACTCATCACAATTTCATAAATCTATTAATAATTTTGATGAGACACAAAACGGTTCAAATCAATCAATAATTTCAATTTTTGAATAAATAATCAAAAATAATTTTAAAATTGAAAATATCAATTTCAAGAGGAGTTTTTGAAAATATCAATGCAGGTTAGAAAATCAGTTTCAAAAATCAATCAGTAAAATACGAAATTATCTAATATTTCTAATGCTGATTGCTCCTAGACAATTTTAAAACCACTTATATATTTAATTCAAATTGTCTATGGAATTTAAAGATATTTAATCGCTGATTTTTCAACTCATCGTCCAGTCACCAAGATATTCAAACGAATCAAATCAATTTCCTTATCAGAGCAGTACAAGATCATTTTCAAAGCAAGAATCATAAGTGAAAATTTCATAGAATTTTTAAAACAAGCACAAGAAACAGTCAATGATCAAATATAAGATAATTATTTGAAATCACTTGAGAGAGAAAAAAAAATCAAATTTTATAATCCAAGAAATTTAGCAATCAATAA
Organism: Allium sativum; assembly: GCA_030737875.1. Lineage (NCBI taxonomy): Eukaryota > Viridiplantae > Streptophyta > Magnoliopsida > Asparagales > Amaryllidaceae > Allium > Allium sativum. Next base: position 119,439,073 of record CM060918.1, on the reverse strand, counting down.
CGAATGATTTCAAAATCAAGCCAAGTTAAAAAAATGAAATTTTCACAACTAATCAATCATGGCTTTTAAGTATTCCGCTGTACTGAGTTCAGTTTTTCAATATTTTCTAAAAATGAATAAGAAGAAACTCAAAACAGCAAAAATGTGTGAAATTTCGTTAGCATTCGTGAACATCACAAATTTCAAAATTCTGATTTACAGTGTTCATGTTGTGTTAAAAAATGTTATGACTTTGTAAATATAAAACAGCATAAAATAAAATAAAAAGGAAATAAAATAAAAATAAGTGTTTAGAGATCATACATGTCTTACCATAATCAATGTGAACCAATGAATCTCCAACTCAGAAATCTATGACTAAGGAATTCCAAATAATTCGATAATGTGAATCAATTTGAATTTTTATCTCTTAAACACAGTTGTTCCTTAGCCTATCCTTGGTACCTAAATGTTTATAACATCGAGTGGTCTAACAATGACTGTTTTACCACTCTTATCTTCGTTTACACGTTTTGGTACCCAAACCCGTTTATATAACAATCCATTATTATTCACTAACATACCCTTTGGAACCCAAATTCGTTTAAACTTGTTCAAATTCATTTTGTTATTTTTTTGGAATCCAAATTCGTTTAATTGAATTGTTTCTAAATGAGTTTTCATATCATTTATGATTTAAAAACCCTTTGAAATTTTTAGAATTCAAAATTCCAATTTGACCTTTTTCAAAGATATTTGTAGGATTTTAAAAATCATTAAAATTTAACTTTTTAACCAAATCAGTTTTTCTAAAGCAGTTTGAAGGATTTTTAAAATCACATTTCTCAATTTTATCAAATTTATCAAAACCGAGTCCTTTCTTATTCTTAACAAAAAATTGGTTTTTTAACAACATGTTCAATGATTTTTCTCCTTCAGAGAATTTATCCAATATTGATTCAAGTCGTTGAATTTTAAATTTAAGATCACTATTTTCTTTCGTTAAAATCGAACAATGATTTATAACGATCTTTCTCTTTTCAGAATCATTTTGTTTCAAAACCATATTTTTGTTTTCAAGCATTTTAATTTTCGCATTGGACTCAAAAATCTCGCTTTCAAATTGTTTATGCTTTTCAATTTCAAGTTTTTCAAAATCCTTGAATTTTCAATTTCTTTTTTCAAATCGTGATTTATACGAGTAATTTCAGATTCGTTATTTTTGAAAATCACTTTTTCGTTTTCAAGGGTTTTGAAATTTTCTTTTATTTCAAACAATTCTTTTTGGAAAGTCATGCATTTATCGCATTTTAGATTTTTGATTTTCTCAGTTTCAATTTCAAGTTCGTTCAAAATCAATTCGGTTTTCAATAAACTCTTTTTCTCTAAAATTTCATATTTGGAATTTTTAGCCTTCTTAAACTTATGCAACTCTTTTTGCAAAAAAATATTTTTTGTTTTTAGTTCAATCTCGTTTATTTTTAGAAACACAATTCCTTTTCAAGCTTTTGAAATTTTTCATTAAGATGAACTTAATCATTTTTCAAGTCTAAACATTTTTTGCAATTCGAGTTTTCAATCTTTTTAACGTTTTCAAGTTTTAATTCCAAATCATGATTTTTATTGCTCAACTCAACATTTTCAGATTTTTAATTTTTATTTGTCAGTTTGAGACTGTTAACATTTTTAGTTAATTTATCACAAAGAAAAATTAACCTTTCAAAAGGAAATTCACCGTGCTCGTCATCTGTTGAGTCTTCATCACTGTCATCATCTGATCCATCTTCTATAAATCCCGTTAAGCATAATTCTGAAACTGAGTTGGCAATCGGGGGTTTTGAGCTATTGTTGTCTTTTCTTTCATACAACGCGTCGAGAGTTTTCCAGATTTTTTGTGTAGTTAAACAATGGGAGATATGGTTATACTGATCATCATTAATATAATAATATAAAATGTGCGTAGCATGAGAATTAATTATAATGTCATTCTTATCCACCATATTATATACATTTTCAATAATATCCCAACATCTAAAATTAACAGATTTTAAATAAATTTCTATTTTTAATATCCAATTTAAAAAATCTGTTCCATTAAAAATAGTTGGGGTTATACTGGAAAAATTCTCGCTAGATTGACAACTAGAAAACTCACCATTAGGGAAATACATGACTCTAGAGTTATTTTAGAATAAAAAATACCTGCTCTGATACCACTTATAGGATCTAAATTAACCCTAGAGGGGGGGGGGGGAGTGAATAGGGTTTATCGCATATTTTCGCTGAACAATTAAATAATAACGATCACAGATTATAATCAGAGTAAATGCGGAAAATAAATAACACACAGATATACCCAGCTTCAGCAAAACCCTGCCTACTGCTGCATTCCCCAAGGTTTCTACTAGGAGTTAAAACGATCTCTACGCTTACAATCCCTTGTAAGCTCGCGACACTCACTCCCAACCGTTCTTAACCCTACGCTCAAAACCCTACACTGGTTTCTATCCCCGAAACCAGATTTCCCCGAATTACAAATCCCGTAATTCGTCTCCCTAGTTTTAGAGACAAACTAGAAAACTCTAGACTCAATTACAAATTGAGACTATAACGAATAAAAAACCTTAAAAAAAATATATAAAAACCCTAGTTTTTTTTTAAAAACACCTAAGTCCTTGTTCCTTCTTAACATCTTGGTTGGCCTTCTTTTGATTGTGTTGCACCCTCTTTTCAGTTGTCCCAATTGCTTTCTTTGTAAAATAAAAAATGGCGGCTCTGAAAAGAAAAAACTAGGGTTTTCTCCAAATTCCTAAATCGCGATGCTTAGTTGATGAAATTCGATTCTCGGATGCTCGAGTAGTTTTTGCTTTAATCTCTTGCGACTTGCATCATCGATTGATTTGGGACACTCTTCCTCTACATCGAAATCTTCAGACGAAATGTGAGTAAATTTGATTCTCTGTTTATTGAATTTAATTATGTTGGATTTCGATGATCTTGCCAATGATGAAGACATGTGTATTTATAGATTAAAAAAAATCCGATATATGCTCTGATTTCGTGTATTACTTGGTCCAATTTTGTCATGATATTTTCGTGAATTTTGGGGCTTTTGAAATTGTGAAGTTTTAAAATCTTCAAACATTTTGGAACTAATCGAAATATCCTTTCTGGCTAAAAAATTGCTTGCATGTTGAATATTTCAATGTTGAAATAGTCCTCCTTGACTCCTGGAGTTTTGCGTTGATCCTGAAATCGCTTTAAAATGTGAATACATTGTTTGTTCTTCTGGAAACACTACGTGTGAAATCTGCTTATTTTTGACTTGACTTTTTCAATATTGCTCTTAAAAAAAAACTGATACAATGCTGATAAGAACAGTTACTTATTCTTGATTATCTCATATATTTTAACTGATACTATGACTTGCCGATGAACAAATTTAACACTTGTAATTGGCTCGTCGTGCTTGTGTGTAGTTGAGCAGATTTAATTTGATAAGAACATATACTACTGGTCTGATCTGTGTCGACACTTAAACATGCTTTGTTTGACTTTGCCTTGCATACTCCAGTTTGAACTGATACCAGACTTATTAAAAAAAAACTGTTTTGGCTTTTGTGTCGATTTTGCAATGTTCCCTGGTTTTGAAATCTAGGTCTTGGCATGATTAATATAGTACTGCTTCATTGTTGCATTGTCTTGTTGTTCTTACTCGAACATTATACTGATTTATATAAAGCTGTAGCATCCTTGTTTATGCTATGTTGTTTTGTTCTCGCTACACCATAAATATTACTATCATCATACATATAGCAGCTTTGTTGTAGTGTCCCATATGTTCATGTCTCCACCTTTGCATTGTTCAATGTCACATGTAATTTTCTGGAATTGATCATGCAGTAACAGTTCTCTTTGAACTTTACTTGTGAATGCTATGTTGTCTTTACTTGCATTATTGAGCCATGCAGTGTTGCACTTGTCTCACCATGCACCTATGTTGATCTGTTTCACAAATTTGCTTGTGTGGACTGCTCCACCATGTGCATTGATATTGCTCCAGTGTGTTTCCATGAGTTGTTGCTTTGTACTTAGTGTTATTCACTTGTCACTCATTCTAGTTTGCCCTGAGCAATGCTGGACTTGATCACCATGCATTGTAGTGTGTCTCGACATTTTCATTTGCCTTTGATTATCCCTGACTTGATGAGAATTGTTACCACACTTGGTTGTGCCTTGTCACATTATATATGCCGGAATGTTGTGTCATCTTGAGATTTGGGTTCAGGATCCTTGTTGCACCATGCATATTTTATTGATTTTCATTGCTTTGTCCATGACATTGTGCATATGTCACATTGTATATACACACATTGTATGTTTATATATGTAAGTATATTCTAGACGGTGGCACTGTTCTTGGGTTCATGTTTGCTCGACCATATTCATATGCACTAAGTCAAGATGGTCTACGTGGCTACTCCTCAGTTGCTTGCTGATTAGCGAGGCAGTGCACACGTGTGTACATGTAGCCATCAAACAATTTTTCCTATCCCTGCATATCAGACCAAGTCTAGAAAAATGATGAGAAACACACCAAAATCCTAAGGCAAATAAAATTTAAATAAATTTAAATTTGTATGCACTTCAGTTTTATTTCTATTGCAGTGTACTGTGTGGTTTTTTTATTTGTGACAGGTATAAAGAGATGACTGATTAAAAGCTGTGAAGATAGAAGATAGAAGACAGTGAATGAGTGTATAAGTGTCTGAATATAAGTCAATATGAAAATGTATGTATATATGAATTGTATAGTGTGATGAGTGATGTAGTGAGGAGCTGATGTACAGAAAAAGAAAATTGTACTGATAAACAAATTTGAATAAAATATTATTTCATTGTGTTCAAACAAATTTATCTATTGTGTTCAGTTTATTTACAAATTCATGTGAAGTGTTTGAATAGTGGAGTTATAAAAGATTGTACTATTTTAGATATTGAAATGAAATATTTAATTGAATAAATATACTGTGAACTATGTATAATAGTGTATTATTCAATAAATATTTATTTCTATGAAATGAAATATAAAATAGTATAGTTACAAACACATTTAAATAATATTATATGTTTGCTATCATCAAACAAAAATCATACAACACATTGTTGTACCCAACACTGGAGAGCCGAAATCATTGAACCTGAGCATGTTTTGACCAATGCTGAAGTAGAGGCAATGGTGCATCAAATCATAGCTGATAGCAGAGGCCACACTAACAAAAATTAGGGCATTGATCGCAGCCACATGCCTTTCATCGATGACATATTGGATTTCCAGTTCGCGAGGTGATTCAACCTCCTCAACATGAACCGTTATGGAGGAAGAACGGATCTGAGATAGCATTTGATGAGATATTCCTAGTACATGAATGCCACAGCTGCTTAGATGCCATAAAATGCAAATCTTTCCTAATATACCTAGAGGATATAGCCATGATGCGGTTTAACCGGCTCCTGCCGTAATCAAATTCCAACTTTAAAGAGTTAAGCGAGAGATTCCTAAATCAGTTTCAATTGCACGCCCAGAAATCCAGAAAGGTCACCGAGCTTTCGGTGGTAAAGCAGGCTCCTGGGGAAACTTTAAAATCTACCTAGGCCGCTTCAATTTGGAAGTTACTGAAGTAAGTTATCCCCATGAACGAACTATCTCAATGGCGTTAATAGATGGAGTTGATAAAGATACTGAGTTTGGGAAGTACCTAGCTGGAAAGCCACCGCTAACTAGGAAATTATTTTATGAGAAAGCTAACATTCGCTTACAAAAAGAGGAGGCGTATGCGAATTGGAAAAGAAGATCCAGTGAATTCGCAAGAGAAAATATCCAGAGCCACGTCGCTAATAAACAATCAAGTGACAGCTCAGGGAAGGTTGAAGTCAACGTCGGTAACTAGAATGAAGGCAATGGTCGCCAAGGTAGAAACAATAACAAGAGGAGCCAGAACTGAAGGAATGACCCTAAGAAAAGGCCTCGGTTCCAATCCTTTGAAAGCTACACTCCATTGAACGATACCTTGTAAAACATCTACCTGAATACCTGCAATGTAATGCAATACAAAAAGCCCCCACTGAGAGACTCGACGGAAAAGGAATGCAAAATCAGGAAGTTCAGTTTATTACACGAAACATATGGTCATTCCACAAATGAATGACGCCACTTAAGATATGTAATGGAAAATTTGCTTCGAGAAGGAAAGCTAGACGAGTATAAGGTTGCCCTAGGAACAGGGGGCAAGGAGGCTCAACTCCAAATCAGGGCCAGCCGGCTCCTAGAGCTACTGCCTAGCATACAGGAAAGAGAATAGTTATCAACACCTTGGTCGGAGGACTAAATCCTGCTGGATTCAGCAACAGAGCCATGGAATAATACGTCAATGCCGCTAAGCATCCTGAAGTGGGAGAATGTAGTACCCTTGAAGATACCACTCCCACAAATCAACAGAAGACAATGGCAAACGACATTATCTTCCGTGATAGGGAGAGTGTAGGAATAAAAACCCCGAGTATTAACTCGTTGGTAATAACTGCTACCATCGGTCCAACCACTATATGAAAAGTCCTTGTTGATTGTGGGAGTTCTGTTAATATTTTGTTTAAAAAAGTGTTTGACTAAATGAAGTTGGAAGCCAAAGACTTGAACCCATGCACTAGATGGATACGTGGCTTTAACAGCTCAAAAACAATTCCGATAGGAGTAATAGATTTGTTTGTGGAACTAGGGGAAGGAGATCATAGGAGAGTGCAGATCCTCGCGTTTTTGATTAAGAATATTGACTCACCATATAACACCTTTTTGGATCAACCGGCTCTTTCAGAATTCAATGCTTATATCGCACCCTGGTGTCTATTGCTAAAATTCCCAACCGACGACGGTGTGGGAATGGTCCGCGATGATCAAATTACTGGAAGAGCCCGCTATTTAGCTGAATGGAAAATGCTATGTAACGGAGATAGTGTGGAACCTAAGAATGCCTCCCCTTTTGCAAAGGAAGCGTTGGCATAGCAAATAACGGAAACACTGCAGAAGGAGTCGCCCGATGATATGCCTGAAGATATAGACCCCGAAGAGGATGAAGATTCGGGATGCAGAAGAGCGACACCTAATGAAACAACTGCAGATGTTTTAATTAATGACAATAACCTAACAAAGGTCTTGAAGATCAGATCTCACTTGGATCCCCTCCGGACGAGGGAATTGACAGATTTTCTACGAGCAAATATGGATGTATTCGCCTGGACACATGCTGACGTGTGCGGATTATTGTAGTCCATGATTAGTAATTCGTTAAGCATAAACCCAGGGCATACTCCAGTTAAGCAAAAGAGACGTATGCTGGGCCCAGAGAGGTCAGCTGCCTTAAAGGAAGAAGTGAAGAAGCGGAGAGGCAATGGTTTCATACGAAATGTTACATACCCCGACTGGATATCAAATCCAGTCTTGTCAAGAAGGCAAACAGAAATCGACATACATGCATCAGCTTTTCAGATTTGAGAAAAGCCTGCCCAAAGGACAGCTTCCCACTACCTTGAATTGTTCAGCTAGTGGATTGAACAATGGGACACAAACTTCTTTTTTTTATGGATACATACTCGGGTTACAATCAGATCCGCATGCATGTGCCTGATCAAGAACATACCAGTTTCATTACAGATATGAGATTATATTGTTATGTGGTAATGCCATTTGGACTAGGGCTATCAATGAATACTTGAAAAATCCGATACCCATCCAAATCCGTATCGAAATATCCGTTATCCGGCATTATCCGAAAAGCGGATACAGATATCCGATATTCGAAAAGCTTTCCGAGTACGGATATGGTTATAGTGGTATCCGTATCCGAAAAATATCCGTCCAACTAATTGATGTAATATATATTACTCAAAACAGAAAAATAGAGTTAATAATTATTTTGTAACTGTTGGTTGTTAGTATGATATAAATTTTTGTCCATTTTTAGTGAAAAATGGTAATTTTAGTGTTTAATTTTGGAATATTTTTTGATATGCCTATGGATATTAGTCAAAAACAATGTTTAATCATCGCATTTCTTTATTTTCTGGCTTTTTACAAACATTAATATAAAAATTATTTTATGTTGATCCAAACATTTTTATTCATACCCTTAACTTTATTAATTACAGGCGGAGCAGATAATTATCCGATATCCGTCTATATCCGAAAATTAAACGGATACGGATATCTGATATCCGAAAATAATTTCGGATACGAATACGGATATGACACTATCCGTTTCCAAAAGCATCCGTTGACAGCCTTAATTCGGACTGAAAAATGCCCGGGCAATGCACTAACGTTTAGTGAATTGTATGTTCCACAACCAGATTGGAAAGTCTATGGAATTTTACATGGATGATATGCGTATGAAGTCCAATCAATCATCGTACCACGTATCAGATTTAGCAGAGATATTCAATATCCTCCGATGCTATGGAATGAAGCTAAACCCTTTGAGGTGACCTTTCGGCATTACGTCACGGAATTTTCTTGACTTCATAGTTAGCTCGCGCAGAATCGAAATTAACCCCAAACAGATTTTGACAATCAAGAACATCAGTGAGCCACAAAAAATTAAAGATGTGCAAAGCCTAGCAGGGAAGATGGTAGCGCTTAGTAGATTTATTTCTAGGTCCACAAACAAATGATTCCCTTTCTTCGAGTTGATAAAACGAGGAAAACACAATTTTAAATGAGCCTCGGACTGTATTGAAGCCTTCCAGAACCTGCTGAGTCACCTAAAAAGGCCCCAGATATTGTCTAAGACAATGGATTATAAAGACTTATTCGTATAATTAATAGTGTCGTCGCATGAAATTAGTTCAGCACTTGTACATGGGAAGGATAAAGTCCAGAGACCAGTGAATCATGTGAGCATGAAGTTAGCTACGGCAGAGCGTAACTATCCAAAGGTTGAAAAGCTCGCTTACGCATTGTTGATTGCTTCAAGAAAGCTTCGCCAATACTTTCAAGCTCATTTGATTGTGATATACACTGATCAACCGCTATGACAGGTCCTACAACGACCTGAGGCGTTTGGAAATTTACTCAAATGGAACATCTAGCTAAGCCAATTTGATCTCACTTCCTTCAGAAAGTCTATATGGAGGCAATCATTTGCAGACTTCATCATTGAATTTACAGTTCCCAAGGAGGATATGTTAGATGAAGAGGACAACATCTCAGAGAGAAAGATTGAACCAAGCACCAGGAAGTTATACACAGACGGTGCTAAAAATGATCGATGGTCTGGCTCTTGAGTCCTGTAGATAACTCGTGAAGGAAGTTAATTTATTATGATCTAAAACTAAATTTTCATACTACTAACAACGAATTAGAGTATGAAGCCCTAATTTCTGGGTTGAAACTCGCCAAGGAATTCGTAATAGCTACACTTGACATCTTCTGGGATTCTCAGATTGATTTTCCAAGTTTGGAAGGAGTTTCAAGCAAAAGGGCCATGAGTAGCAGCTTACCTAGAATGGGTTGAAGAGCTATTGGATGGCCTAGAACATTACACCATCCCCCGCATAACTTGAATAGAAAATAAAAGGTGGACAGACTGGCCAAGTTAGCGAGCTCCGATAACCCAGAAGAGATGGAGATGGTCCCAATCAAGACACTAGAAACCCCAAGCATTGAGCGGATGGAAGTTGATCCAGTGTTGGAAACCGATCCTGAGAGATAGTCATGGATGACCCCTATAAAGAACTTCCTCCAGAATGGAACACTTTCGATCGGAAAAATTGAAAGGCAAGCCATTGTTCGTAAAGCTTCGAGATATGTTATGTAAGGCGACGTTCTTTATCGGTGGGATTTTCAGTCCCATTTCTCTGGTGTACAACACATGACGACGTTAAGCGTGTATTAAGAGAGGTGCACGAAGCCAAGTGTGGAGATCACACCAAAGGACAAACTTTGGCTAAAAAGATACCGCGATATAGCAACTTTTGGACAACCATAAACTGAGATGCGGCTGATTACTCACGACGTTGCGATAAGTGCCAGAAACTTGCGAAGATTCCCAGAGCACCTACCAGCCAGCTCACCTCGATGGGAGCCCATGGCCTTTTGCTGTATGGGGGATTGATATCATCAGAAGTCTTCCAATCGCCAAAGGTAGAGCAAAGTATGCAATCGTGGTCATGGATTACTTTACAATATGTGCAGAAGCTTAACCATTGACCATGATAACGACAAAGCGAGTGACTAATTTTATTGTCAAAAAAATCATTTGTCGATTTGGGATCCATAAAGTCATCATAACCGACAACGGAACTTGGTTCGACATCACAGAGTTCAGAGTTTTCTATCAAAGATACCACACTGATAAAAGATACACCGCTGTGGCGCATCCGCAATTGAATAGGCAAGTAGAAGCAGTGAACAAAATCATTAAGACCATTATGAAAAAGCGATTGGAATAGGAAAAAAATCTATGTGGGTCGATGAACTATCCTTAGCCCTGTAGGCCCACAGGACGACCTACAAGTCGGTGACTAGCCACACTCTCTTCTCATTATCATTCGGATTAGAAGCAGTTATCCTAGTGGATAGAACAACTTACTATGTTCCATTGACAAATAAAGAGCTTCTCCTTGAGTCCTTATACATGATTGAAGAGAAGAGAGATGAAGCGGACTTGCATGCCTCGAGGCACATACACCAGGTTACTCGATATTACAATAGGAAATTTTAACCCAAAACCTTTATGCCTGGCGATGTAGTATTAAAGCTTGTCTTTCCGGCATCTGTCTTTATGGACCCAAATTGGGAAGGACCCTACGTCATCAAGCGGAGGCTTAATAAAGGAGTTTTCAAGCTAGTGACCGTCGATGGTGATAATATCCCTAGAGCGTGGAATGCCCAACATCTATGGCACCACTTGACTTGAGATTTTATTGATTCTTTTGTTTTCAAACTATGTAAAAAGGTACGACTTGCCTGAAATAGTCTGGTTGATATAAACAAAAGATTATAAATTGGACGTAGGTTATGATTTGGCTGAACTACTATAAAAATATCGTGTGCCATTTACCCTTTCTGCACTTATTTTTCTCTGTGCCATGTGATATGTTTGACATTCTTTCCATGCTCTATGACTGTTTTGATTTGTTATTTGATGTTGTGATGCAATTGGTTGGTGTTGGAGCTACGAAACGGGATGACTCACCCGTTTCTGATGCTCAATCACTCCTGCTTGGACAAGCAGACTTAAATCCATGGTTGAGCTAAGTTTGATTGGCTAACATCGAGCCCGATATCAACACCCAACGAGGTTGTTTTCTCTTTGTGAACCAAAGTGAGGATATGACATTCAAATACCACACCAACTCCATCCCATGATTTGATAGGATGAGAAAGACTTGATCGTTACGAAGGGCTACTTCTACCCTTGAATTGGGAATAAGGGGTAATGCCCGACAAGTATGACATGACTACTTCCCCGAGAAGTTCCATCTGGCAGAGTGAAGCATGGAGTACGAATTAAAATCGAGTTCGAGAATGACACTCGATTCGGTGAATCCCACTCTTGGAAATAAAGTGTAGAAGGAAAGTCAGGGAGAATGACATGATTGTTCGCCTAACTAACTCAAACTCTCCTCACTCGAGAATGAGTATAAAATAGGTGTGATTGGTGGACCACGATTAAAGACCGCCTTAACCACACTCTAATCTAGGCATACGACAGGAGAGTATAAAGGCACAGAGACCAAGTGCTGAAGGAAAAGGGTTCCTACCCCATTGAAGAATTGGGGGCAAGATTGAAAGTTGAGTCTGCACACCCTACAGAAGGATTAGGGGAAATAGATTGTCGTAAGTAATCAATCTCAAACAAGCCCTGGCCAGACATTTTATTCAAGATTGATTGGGGGAATGCACACATCACACCCTTATGATAATTGATATGTGATTTGCTATTTATTACTTAGTCTAGTAATGAATTGTGATTGTAGAAATTTTGATTTACAGGGATGCTGGATGGGAACCCTGGTTTGATATGTGATGTGATTTATTGTTTATTACTTAGCATAGTAATGTTTTGATTATAAGTACATTCAAACAAAGTAGATAATAAACTTGCAGGCGTATGATACTGCAGGAATACTACTTTATTTATAGAAAGTAGAATTACATAAGAGTACTGGTCAAAAACGCGAGGGCTGCACTCGCAACAACCACAGCGGGCTAGTGGAAAACAAAAAAGAAATCAAAACAATGCTTCACTTAGACTTGGGAGAAAGCTTGGATTTCTCGGCATCCTTGAGCTTCTAGTTCTCCTCCTTTTCAGCGTCAGTGAGAATATGCTTTTTATTCTTTTTGTCAGAGGGAGGATCTTTTAGATCAACGGAGGATTTGGAAGCCAACTCTCCAGTGATTGATCAAGATGGAAGCTTGATGGTTATTTTGCCACCTGGAGGAACCTTTTGGAGAGGATCAACCAAGATATTGTAACACCCCTACTTCTAGTGAAATATAAGTCCCACATCGTGGAAGCCTGTGTGAAGTGCAGACTTATATAGTAGAGCCCATCTCCTACTAACGCCGAGTCCTTTTGAGGAACAAAACCACACAATTATACGGTGGCTAATTTGGGGACAATATCTTGCGCGAATGGTGGTCCGGGCTATTACAGTGGTATCAGAGCCAATACCCAGCCGAAATTGTTGCTCTTATGTGAACCATAATACCTGGTGAGGTGTTCGTGATCCAACGGGGACGTTGGACTCTGTAGCAGGGAGAATGTAACAACCCTACTTCTAGTGAAATATAAGTCCCACATCGTGGAAGCCTGTGTGAAGTGCAGACTTATATAGTAGAACCCGTCTCCTACTAAGGCCGAGGCCTTTTGAGGAACAAAACCCCACACCTATACGGTCGCTAAGTTGAGGACAATATCTTGCGCAAACAGAGGTAAGGGCTGTTACAGATAGGCTATTCTTCAGTTTTAGCTTTTAGGAGTTTCTCAGTCTTGGCTTTCATTATGCAAGAGTTAGACCCTCAGACTCATCAGAAGCTCCAGTGATTGTGCATCTTTTTCACCCCCCTTTCCATCAATATCCTTTAAGGCATCAATCATTTCTCCATCTTTGGGTGCTTCAGCACTAGAGAGCGCTATGGCCTTGTCAACGGATTCTTCATGTTTCTCTTCAGCCTCATCAGCAGGCTTTGCACCTAAAGAACGAGAAGCAATAGTTATTAAGTCTGGAGAAAACATAGGTCTTTCAATTGTCTACTTCAGGATATGACAAAATGCTGTAATAACCTTGACAAATAGCAGTGAAAAGGTGGAGATATCCAGGAGTAGCAGGAGTAGCTGCTTCGGAGATATGAGATAGAAGAGTAGCCTTAGGAATTTCTGGATGTTTTAGATCATATCCCTCAATCTCTGCAGCTTCGTACATGGCAGATGAAGAATTGGAGCCACCTTCAATGGTATTCTTCCCATTGGCTTCGCGTTTGGCAGCCTCTACAACTTCTTGGAATAATCTCATCCCCTCAGCTAAGCGCTTTGGCTCCTCGCCTCTTAAATATGTTTTAATCAGCTCCTCCTCATCAATAACATCAACCTTTAACCGTCTCTTCCCATCATCAATAATCTGATCTCATACATCGACCAGAGTCGTCAGAATGTTTTGGATTCATGATATATCCCTTGTCCAAAGCACCAGAGCAAGAAAGATATCATAAGTTCCCCATAATCATCTAAGTCCTTTTGGGTCTCGGCAAGTCGTGCCTCCGATGTAGAAGCAAACTCAAGAGCAAGGTTGGTGTTTCCCTCGGTTAATACTGTCCTTTCTTAGGCCCTGGCCAACCTGGCTTTTAGACTAGCATTTCCTTTTTCCAACTCAGATTTCTCTTGTATGAGATGAGCATAAGACAACTTTAATCCGGTGTTCTCAGAAGTAACATCCTCGACTTGTTTATTGAGAGTTTTACACTCTTGGTTGTGAGAATCAAGTCGTTATAGTAATGCTTCTGCAATTCTTCATGTTGCTTCTTGTAATTCTCAGCATCACGCTATGCCAGACAAGTTTGGCATGGACATCGTTGAGTTAATTTTCCGTGTTCTCTTTAGCCGACAAGTCATGTTCAGCTATCTGTTTCAAGTTGTCGCCATCTGACAGTAAATCCTGTATGATCTTAGAAAGCTTTTGGGCAAATTTAAATGTTTCCGGATATTGTTGATCCACAAAATCTAACTGAGCTTTGATTCCCGAAGCCCAATCTGAAGGTATTGCCTTAAGGTTTGGAATAAAATGCATATTCTCGAAGTGATAGTCTAGGAATTGTCTCTTTAAAACCTTTATCTTTGCTTGAGTATGAGAATCGAGTACCACGGGGTTTGCCATTGTAATATTGACGTTCCTATTTTTGGCAGACATATCAGTTGTTCTACTTTTGTCCTTCTCCCTATCCAAATCTTTGGTTTTAACTTTGGGATCAGAGTGTTTCTTTGTTGACTTGTCTTGGGGATGTGAATCCTTCGGGAGAACTGAAGCTTTGGGTGGTTGTTTGTACCTTTCACGATGGCTCTAGTACCCTTTATATTTGTCGAAGACCAATTTAGAAGGAGAATGGGAGCGCGAAGAGTGGGGATGATGTGATTCATGACACCATCTGCTGTCTCTCTCACGGCTATCCCTTTGATCGCGTTTAGTATCAGAATCGTATCTAGGTATGTTCGCTTGAGCATCCCTGAGATTATATCTGCAATGGAGAATCCCTTCTGCAAGTTAATAGAAACCAATATTATAACCAAGAAGCGACGTATCACACAGGTGTTATTACATGCAATGTTAGTGTGGTGTGTCCTAAATGATCCCTCCGACGGACCAGAACCCGAAGTCAAGCTTACGGGTGTAGTCTCCTCATCCTTAGCAGGTGTAATCTCCCCTTTAGAAGGAAGAAAGAAAAAACCAAAACCGATATCTTGAGAGGCGTGTATCGCATCAGGTAAAGAGAGATCTTCCAATCCTTTTAATATGGATTCCTCTTAACGAGGGCTGGGAGCAGATGTTTTGATGGGAGAAGGAGTCTTAGGATAAGGCTAAGCTTTAGAAATAAAGGCGTCTATTAGATCAGCATCCTGAGGCTTTCCCCTAATCAGTATCCTTAGAATCTCATCATCCTGGACATTCATTGGAGAAGGACTCATTGGAAGGATAATGGACTCTCGCTCAGGATTCGTCCCTTTCTCTCCCGGCTATGGTTCTCGACTGGAACCTGCGAGATCCTTACTCTTTGAACACCCCACACCTCGAATGTGGTTGTAACTTGCCCCTCGACTAAGGGAACACTGCCAGTTTCCGCATAAGTGGGAGGAACTTGGACCGAGGGCTCGTATATATAAACACGACCCCTATGACCTATACTCCGCCTCATAGCAAGACGATGGTGTCGATGAAGAAGCTTACAAGCACTCACTCTCCAGTTTAATTAGAGCTAAAAGTTCAAGTTTACAAGCTTAATTGGGGTTCGAATAAGGCAAGTTCGAGTTCAAGTTCAATTAGGGCTTCAGTGTTTCAATTATGTCTTCAATTGGGGTTCGCTTGGGTTTTAAAATTCAGTTAGAGCTTCGATTTAATTTGGTGCTTAAGTTATCACTCAATGTATATTCCAATTTTTTCTGATTTGACTGTTGTCTTGCCTAACTTACTGATTTACTTGTGCGTTCAAGTGCAATCATATTCCTAATTTTATTATTGTGTTTGTCTTTGTCCTTATAGTCATGGCTAAATGATATTTGTTTATGTTATTTGTTTGTCAATCAGTGATGGACGACGAGGAAAAACTATAGGTAGAACTTCTTAAGTTCAGTGAGGGATACATTAGTGGAATGAAACTTTTTATTCAAAATACTTATTTTAGATTCGCGGTAGGTGATGAAATTACATGGTCTTGCAAAAAGTGTCATAATCGCAAGTGGCATCGTCAAGCGGTAGTTTACGACTATCTGATTCGGAATGGTCCCTCTGAATTGTACGTGAAATGGATTTGTGAGGTTTCCTGTTCAGATCCTGAAGGGAGCGATAACAATATGGATTATGAAGCAGAAATAAATTTTGGAGATAATCTCGATGAGATGTTGCAACGTACTTGCGGAAATATGCAGAACAATGAAGGTGGATCTTCTGATGGATCAAATGGAATAGATGTCGATGCTAGAAAATTTCATCAATGTGTTGATGAGGGAAAGCAATCATTATATCCCGAGTGTACTAATTTTTCACGATTAAGTTTCATTGTCAGACTTTATTCTTTAAAACGCCTACATAGAATCACCGATTCTGCATTCAGCGATTTATTAGAGTTGATAAAATAAGCTTTTCCACAAGCCCACATCCCTTTATCTTCCAATGCTACCAAAAATATCATTAATGATTTATGCCTCGATTACCAAAGAATACACGCGTGTCCAAATGGATGCATGCTATATTGGACAGAAAATGAAAAGAAATATAACTACAAAACTTGTGGTTTTTCAAGGTGGGTTATACCAAAAAAGAAAGTGGCTATTGACAATGATCCGGAGAAGCGGATTGACAAAATACTAGCAAAAGTGATGCGTTATTTTCCACTAAAACCAAGGCTGCAAAGGATGTTCATGTCCAAGGAGTATGCAAAACTTATGTTATGGCATGCAATGGGATGAAAAAATAATAGTAGACTTCGACATCCAGCTGGTGGCGAGGTTTGGAAGACGATGGATGCCAATTATCCTCATTTTCTATCTGAAAACAGAAATATCAGGTTAGTAGTAGCATCTGATGGATTCAATCTTTTTCATACAATGACTACACAGCACAACACATGGCGCATCGTCTTGGTAAATTATAACCTTCCACCTTAAGTATGCGTGAAGACAGAAAATTTGATACATTCAACCCTTATCTCTGGTCCAGAATCTCCTAACAACTGAATTGATGTCTACATGCAGCCTCTTATCGTAGAATTGAAAGAATTATGGGATCTTGGCATACAAACTTATGATGCCTTCGCTGGTGATAATTTCACATTACGTGCAAGCGTGTTATGGACCATCAGCGACTTTCTGGGCTATGCAGTGTTATCCGGCGGGTTATTTAGCTTGTCCCGTATGCCATTTCGAGACTTCTTCATCTTTCTTTAAACATAGTAAAAAAATGTGCTACATGAATCATAGGAAATTTTTAGACCTAGGACACAAGTGGAGGTTTGATAAGAAAAAGGTACAATGTTGAAATTGAAATGGGAACACCTCCCAGATTTTTATCCGGGACTGACATTGAAGAATTGTTGGCTGGTTATGAAATTTTTTTGGGAAGAAATATGCAAAGAAGCATAAAAATGAATCTCCTTTAAATAAAGTCAGTAATTTTTAATTTATCGTATTAGAGTCAAAATGTGTGTCGAAATAACCTTCATGTTTTGCAAATAGAGAAAAACTTTTGTGATAACATACTTGGTACTTTACTAAATATTGATGGGAAGTCAAAAGACCATTTAAATGCTTAGTATGATTTATAAGAGATAGGCATAAGGGAGGTCCTCCATCCGGTTCTATCAACTGATGAGAATTACCTTGAGATGAGGGATGCCATATTTGAAATGACGAACAAGGAGAAAGAAATATTTTGCTCGGTGTTGGAGAATGCTAAACTGCCTTATGGTTGTGCAGCTAATATCAGTGGCTATGCAAACAAGAAAGAGAGGAAAATTTCTGGTTATAAGAGCCACAATGCCCATTTTCTTTTCCACTACTTGCTGCAGTTTGCTGTGAAGAAACCTGTAAAACCTGAAGTTGTAATAACTATGATGAGATTAGGTACATTTCTAAGAAGTCTTTGGAGTAAAATTATTGATTTGGCTGATCTCAAGAGGGTATAAAAGTAAACTGCGGAAATTCTTTGTCAATTTGAAATGATATCCCCAAATGCTTTCTCGATACAATGGTGCACTTGCTAGTTCATTTATGCAAGGAACTTGAATATGGTGGACCTATACATGTTCGTTGTATGTTTCCTATTGAGCGTTATCTTTGTAAACTGAAATCATATGTTCGCACAAAAGTAAACCTGAGGCATCCATTGCTGAAGGTTATCTTGTAGAAGAATGTTTGATATTCTATTCAAGGTTCTTAGGTGGCGATGTAGCAGGAAAAATGCATTTTGAAACCTGTCCACAGAATCTGGAATATCCTATTGGCACAAGAAGAAACAAAGATGGAAAAACTATTCATCTTAAAAATTCTCCATGGAAGGAATGTCACTGTTACGTTCTATTCAATTGTGGTAACAAGGAAATAGAGAGTTTACTTAAGTAAGTTTTTAAGTTTTATTTTTATTTTAGCAAGTATTGAAGAATTTTTCTATCTTTTATTAACCAGGTCTTTATTCTAAGGAACATTGAGCTATAATTGATGATCATGCATCATCAAAAAATATAAAAGAGAGGGAGAACACACTGAAGTATTTTGGAAGTGGTTAAAGGAAGAGGTTAGGAAAAAGGAGGACATTTCAAAAGAAGTACAACTGCTTGCAGTGGGCCCTCTTCCAACAGTGAAGAGGTTTATTGGATATATTATCAATGAATATAGACTTTATACAAGGTTCAGAGATGCCAAATGCACAACACAAAACAATGGTGTATTTTTGACAGCCTTGACTACTAGCTTTGCAAGTTCGAAAGATCAAAATCCATTGGTTGGTGAAGTTAATTACTATGGATCAATTGAAGAAATATTAGAACTAGATTATTGGGGAGAATTAGTGTGGTTTTATTTAA
This sequence comes from Allium sativum, assembly GCA_030737875.1. Classification (NCBI taxonomy): domain Eukaryota; kingdom Viridiplantae; phylum Streptophyta; class Magnoliopsida; order Asparagales; family Amaryllidaceae; genus Allium; species Allium sativum. The sequence continues at coordinate 119,420,250 of CM060918.1, read as the reverse complement.
GTGCTGTTGGCACAGAGAAGAGAAAGATTTATATGGGTTGACTCGTGTCAATTTTAATCGATTATGCCAGAAATCTAATCCTTATGTTATTGCTTCACAAGTATAACAGGTGCTTTATATAGAAGATCCAATTGATAAGATGTGCCACAATGTTATCAAAAAATTGCTGAGTGACTGGTGTGAAATCGAAAGAGAATATGAAAATGAAGATTTGAATGATATCCAGATTGCTTATGGAATGGGAAATCAAGATTTTGATGTTCGTTGTTGTAGAGATGATGTCCCAATAAGACGAATCTACCTTCCACCTGGCAAAGTGAAAGACAATGCTTCTTAATTTCTATGTATCACTATCATATTTATTTAAGTAAGAAAATGTTGTTTTTGCCTTTATTACATTTTAGCAAAATGACTGTTTTATTTTACAAGTAACTGATGTATCATGTTTGTAGCTTCTTTTTGTAACCGATGTCATTCTAACATTAATTCCTCCATTTTGACTCGACGAGATAAAATTCCAGTTGAGGATTTCAAAGTACCCTTGATGTTTTGGGGAGGTAAAATTTTTTAGGTATAATTTTAAGTTTTATCACATTCAAATCGGGCAGATAAACAACTTTACTTCATGTTTTTGTAGTCCAAGGACCTTACAAATTCTGCAAATAGGAGATCGTATACAGACACACACCGTTGGTATGTATTTTTTCTTATTTTTATGGTTGGCTGGAGGTATGCTTCAGTAATGAACTACAACAATGATCTACATAATTCTTACATTTTTGTAGTTCAATGCTGGTGTGTAACTGATCGTGTACAAGACTAATGCTTTAGTAATGAGCTACAAAATCTTAAGAATTTTATTTTCTCTTTAATCAGTAACGATTGTGTCAATTCGTAATTAAAGCAATGGTTGAGTTTGTACTTGAACGAGATGTGGCATGTCTAAGTTTTTACTGAAGCAAAAAGAGGCATTACCCCAAATTATATCACACTTAAGTAGTGCCTCATGCATACTATTGCATTCCTTGATATCATTCATGATTTGAACAAATTGAGTCATTGTATCAATTTGCAACTGAGGTATGCATGCCATAGATTGTGCTGAAATGCAACTCTGTGCTGAAATGCAACTCAGTTATGCAATTGAGGTATGCGAGTCATATATTGTGCTGAAATGTCTTTGTATGAAATGCAACTCAGTTATACTATAGCCATAGTTCGTGTAGAAATGCAACTGAGGCATGCATGCCTCTAGTTTTATGTTACAATGTAAACAAGGCATACCATCAGTTTGTAACCGAGGCATGCATGACTTCTTCTACAGGTGAAGGAGAGGTACTAGAGGCACTAAATGCAATGGAGGATTGCGCTATATTTTGAAACTATTTAAGTTTGATGTAAACATGAATTTAGTACTGGCTATGTTTGTAAGTACTCTGTAAAACTGATTTTGTTAGCTATGTTTTGCTATTTTGTAGTTGACTAAGTACTACTTGTGTTACTATTTAATGTGAAATGAAAAGTTCTTTATTAATTTCACTGTGTGATGTTAATTGTTGTTATGTTGCAGTGTGTTATATAATTTTGTCATAGCTATGATAAAATGTAGCAGTATGTGATGTTAAATGTTGTCATAGCTATGATATAGTGTTGCCATTGGATGGTAAAAGTTTTGCCATATATTAATGCATGTGGGCCCCATAACAAGATTCCATGAACTTGGGATGCAGATTTTAGTGGGCCCTACATTTTTGTAAATTTAGTACCTGTGGCTAGACCTGTAACGATGTGGGCTTAGGGTCACAAAGATGTTACCTTTGACTTTAAGGAAACGCGGCAAATTGCAACACCAAGAAAGTGTTGCCATAGATAATTTTTGGCCTATAACAACATTTTTTGGCACTTTCGGCATCACTTCTCTGGTGTTGCAGTATGCAATTTATGGCGTAGTGTTCGGATTTAGACCTGAAAATAAGAAAGAAGAGTTAGTGAAACCTCAAGTGCAATTGAAGCGAGAAGACTAAAATTTTAACACTTACTGGCTTGCACCTATCTTCTGCTGCACCCAGGATGATGCTGAGTATATAACCACTTGGATCTTATGTCTCCCAGGTTGCTATACCCATCACCAGTGTCCTTTCTCTTTGAATAGGTTCAAAATAAATGAAGGAGGGAGTCTCTTTTTGACGATGCTTGAAATGATAGAAGAAGTTAACGTCCTCGAAATTGGACTCCACTCTAAGATTTCCATTTATGCTATATACAATGCATAGAGATAAGAGTAAGATGTCAGTTGGAGTTCAATGAGGCAAATCCGCATTCTCCTTTGAAATTCAACGACGAATGGTGGAAATGGAGGAATAGCCCCAACTGTACACATCAACCGACTGATAGCCATATACCCCTCTGGTGGATTGTGGGGTCTATCCGTGGCATTAGTAGTTACAACTTCTTCCCAAGATGTCACGTGCCTTAAGAAAATCCGTCTGAGCCTAGCTTCGTCAGTCATCGAAACCCAAGAGCCCCTGGTTTGACCTAGAATGGTTGCACCCTCAAACTTGTCAGAGGCTAGATTGTCTATTACTCCTCCTTCCTCTTCTTTATCTAATGACATCTCTCCTTAGGACGACTCCGCATGTTCATGAAGTCCGATCTCAAAGTCTGAGCCTGTACTATCCCATTCTTGATCAGATGGGAGAACATCAAGATCGAGATTGTTAGACGATTCTGGAGCTTTATTCTTGTCTGACTCTGAGAATCTCCTTGGTTATCTTCCAGACATATCAGCTTTACTGTCCAAGAAATATGAAGGATTAGAGTATAATTGCTCGCGACCCCTGTATGCGTACTAGTTTGTGGTGGTATGTGCAATGCAGATATAGTATAACATAAATAAAGTGGAAAAAACAAGCAGTTGATCAATATGTAGTGAATTATTGAGTAATCTAGTGATTCATCAAATCCGGAAGGTGTATGCTATGCGATGTCAAATTTAAGCTTCAAAGGCTCTATCCTAACTATTCTCAAGTTCGAGAGTTATATTAATTCTTTGACAAGTTTCATTTGCATGGTAGTGGATTGGAGTTGTCCAAGTCATCCTGTTTTGTCATATTGGGTGACATGCAAAAAAGTACTTGACAGTCGTATGAGTTATGAAGGTCTCGGGTCGAAATTTGCAAAATAGGTGCACCAGATCGAGGAAATCATCGGGTCGAATGAGACTCGAGTCAAAAAACCTCGACCTAAGCTAACACACCCCAAAGGGATCAGCCCTCTTCAGCTTTCCACCTATAACTCAAGCAGCCCTGTGACACCCCACGTCCGTTAATGTCACTCACTAAGGGAATGCATTAAGTTTCGTGAAGCGTTATAGGTAAATAAGAACATAATAGCACAAGATAGACATGTAAAATAACAGTGGAATTAAAACTTTATTTAAATCAAAACATCATGGTCCCAAATGCCGAGTTTACATTATAAGTAACTAATAACATTAATAATCTGTCTTGCCAAAAATATCAGAGTACAAAAGCATAGAACCGTATTTCCCTTGTAAAGCCATAAGAGAGTTGACAAGAAGTCAAAGCAGTACATCTATATCCAAAATCCAAGCTAAGCTGAAAGAATCCAAATCAACTCTAACCACTTCCACCCTGAGAACCTAAGGAGAGGTAGAAGGGGGGGGGGGGGGGGACGGAAGAAAGAGAAGAGGAAACAGAAAGGGTCAGACATAAAGTCTGGCAAGTCCAGTTACTTTTAAATATAATTAAATAAAATTATCATGGTAGGTATATAAAACAGGAATAACAAGATAACAGTAACAATAACAAGTGTGAACTGAGAAAGATAAGATGAACAAGATATATTGCGCTTCTTAAATACATTTCTCTGCACCGCGCAGATACTAGTATATTAGAAATAGAATGATCCCTACTGATACTGTTCATTACGTTTTCTTGATTATTAGGTTACTTAGGTTAATAGCACTCAAGACTTATACGCACATCATACCCATTTACTTTCCCATGGATTCACCTAATACAATATATGTAGTTATCTCTCAATGTTGAGATACACCCCATGGTACCCCACTCGAGCGGTCTCCACCGTAATGAACGCAGTCCCTCATCCTACGCCGGAGTCACGTATGGATCTCTATATAAAATGATACATTCCGCATATATCTACCATTACTACGCTACGTAAGCATATGGACTGCCACCATCGATCGAATCAAATTCCTTATCGGAATAATGCCCTCTAGTCTACGATACACCACCCAGAGCAGATATGCATGCATCTAGACTGTCCCACGTATGTACTATAATTGTAGCTCGATGCCTCAATCGCATATCCTCTAATGTGCACCGAGTTCCGTGGCAGGTCTAAACAAGAAACACGAAACTCGGTCGGGGGCTTTTCCATATCTGTACCAGCCGCCTTTAAGAGCCTTCAAATACAGATATTCCTCGAGTCTGTTTTTCATGGTGGCTAAGGTCCCACCTCGGCCCCTCCCTCAACTAGTAAAGACTATAGAGCTAAGCGACCGCCCCTAATAACAACCAATCTAAACATTCATGTGGCGTCTACCCTCAACCCCATACCTTGATAGTGAAAGGTAAACTGATATCTTGGGTTTAGTTCTAGTGTTTTTGCATCCCACTGGCTGTCGATGACGGATATCCGACGGTCTACTATCCTTGTTGGTCGTGACCCTCTCTACCTCCTGGTGAGGCAACTGTCGAATCACCCTGGTGTCACCTCGTCATAGCATTCTGACTGCATAGCTACATCTGCAGTCAAGGCCCACCCACCTAGTAGTTATGCGCAGACCCAACCTCTGCGAGTACAGCCTAAGACATCTATCACCGCACAGAGGACCACTAGGAGCACCTTACGTACTTCAGGATGCCCCGTGCTTCCCCTTCCCGTTCCTTTAGAGCCGTCATAACAATCAGATGAATGCGCGCTCCCTTCGTGTCTTATAACACCTCGATGATCTACCCCGTTGGGTTATTCATCCTCAAACGTACGGACTGGTCCAAGGGCCTTTCTTAAATATGTTGTTAGACCCTATGTCTAAACATTCTTTTACGCGCTTACCTTACCTCGTTGAGTTTCCATTTAACTTGGTTATTCCCATTCATATTGAATTCTTATTCAAATTACCAAGTTTCTCTTGATTATTAATTTCAGTCATATAACTTAATCCATTTAAGTTTATTAATAAGCCCACAACATGTTATTTCCTGGATTGTGGCCCAAGGTCTATAATCCACAATCTATTTTATATTCATGCTTGGTTACAACATTATAATAACATGTTCTCCTTAATATGTTGTTAAGTATATCTCGATTCACATGTTTCCTAATTAACATGTCACTTACCATTTATGATTAAATATAACTTATTTATTTTATAAGTTTTCCTCATTCTTTCTCATTTAATCATAAATTCAATTTACACCATCACTAAACTTATCGTTGTTTATTTAGCAGATTATTTCGCATATCTAATTCTATCATTTCTAAAAGTTATGCTAACCCTACAAGGGTGTCTTTAATTACATAACTTTATTATATTTTCCACCGGTTATGTATACCAATAGGTGTTTTTAATTACATAACCTTACTGGGTTAAGTTCGTGGGCCTATATGTAAATATTACCTAACCCCTCTATTTTACTTAACCCACACACTACCATCTAGTTTTACTTAACCCTAACTCAAGTTCATAATCATACAATCCTTATGGATTAAATTAGGTTAAGTAGTCCAATTCATTACCATGTCCAATTGTGGTTATAATGGGCTAGACCTCCCACATTAGGCCTACAACGTGTGGATGCTGGATATGCCGATCGGGTCCGGGCAGTCTTATTCCACAGTTGGGCCTAATCTCGTGTCTTAGCCTGATTCGTATTTGCGCACTTAGACCTCTCATATTAGTTTTAACATTAGTGGCTGATTCCGGTCGGGTCCGGGCAGACTTTCGCCACTAATGCAGTCTAACCTCGTGTCATAAGTACAATTACAATTCCTAATTGTAATTTTCAATATTCCATTTATCCAAATCTACCTATGTCATTATAGGTGATTATTTCTCTTTTTCCCCATATTTAATTATATGCCCAATTCACTATTCAAAGCATAGACTTTTACACCCCTTTTCAATTAACCTTTTAATTATGCACCATATGCTCTTTTTCTAAAGTCATAAGTCAAGGCATATACATATATATATATGTTATGCACAAACCCCGATCTCCATATTTTCCAATTTATGTTCCTGGTCCATATTCACCCATTTCAATAAAAGTTATACCCAAATCTATATTCGGATATTTTCCAATGCACGATTAAAATTCATATTCACATACGTCCCAATTTATGTCCAAAATCGGTATTTAGACATGTCCCATTTTATACCCAATTCCATATTTACATTTATTCCAATGCACGTCTAAATTCATATTATCCAACAAGACATATGCCTACAAACCCATATTTGTATACTTCCAAATTTATGTCCAAATTTAGATCCATATTTTCCAATATCAATTATGCCCCAAATTATGTCTTTCCCAATCGTTCCCAATTTTGCATGTTCGCATTTTCTGCGTTAGGCCTAGGCTCGAAGGTAACCTGGCGATATAAAAATAAAAAGGGAAAAGAGGGAGAGAAGAGAATCGAGAACAGGCATAATAACGAATCAATAATGAACTGATAGAAATAGGCATAAACTGAATAGGCATATTATGACAAGATTTAACATGGCAGCGGTATGAACATATAAAAGCAGATTTGATGGTTATGTCATAATAGAACTGATTAGGCACCAATTCAAGATCCAATTTTTATATACATATCAAGATTACTATTTAAATATTCAGATCTAAAAATAACATGAACTCACAGTGAATAGATCTAAGGAAATGGATCCAATTTACTGCGAAGAACATGTTGAATAAGTTGTTGTAGCCATCGCTAAATTTATTGTAGAAATCTACGAATATGTATAATCTTCTATGAATTGATTTAGAAGAAGAAAGGCCATTTTAATTTTCATTGCAGCAGAGCTTCGCCGTCGGTATTTAGATAAATAAAACCTAGGTCTAGGGTCCTTTATATAGCTTAGGGTTCATGAATCTAGCTCCAAAGTCATCTAGGATCAGAAAAGAAGTTTCCAGAGCCACGGGTAGGTCGACCTCCCTTCAGGTGGGTCGACCCCAAGGTCAACCGCGGGGTCGACGCCCATGAGCCTGAGTCGACCCCTAGGTCGACCCAACAGGGTCTCGGGTCAACTTCAAAATGTCGGCCCTTCCTCGATCTGCGCGCTGCATTTCTGGTTTTGCTATTTTTTGAAGATTTTTGAATTTATATGTATATATATATCTTCTTTATATGCATACAAACTTCAAACATTAATAACTTATTCATATGGTGTCCGATTTACGCAAACCAAATGTCTATCTTGACCAGAATTTTGAGATGGAAGCAATGGCGTGGTAATTTTTACTTCATTCTGAATATTTTATTAAGTTTTCCTTAATTCATTGTTAATAGTGTATTTCACACTAATTATTCTTTAATTCATCATATTTAGCATCGTTAAAATTTCGGGGTGTTACATTCTCCCCTACTCAAAGGATTTCGTCCCCGAAATCTCTAAGTTCAGAAGAACGAATATCCTAACATCCAATAATCATACATCCATCTAGCAATCACAGGCACCCATTGTCCTTAAAGAATTTCTAATGCTTTTATGAACATACGTAATAGAGTGTGTATATGTCCGTAAACTAATGCGAAAGATCAAGCGGTCTACTAATTCAGTTGACCTCCTTAATGCATTGTATTTTGTGCCATGCAACCAAAATGTATGCAAGTCATCCTAGTATAACATGTAAGCTTTGTATGTGTGCACAATCATCCATCCACATGCACCATCAATTTAACGATAATCCATAAAAATTTAAAAATGTACACACATCAATATGCGATATGTAAGTGATTAAGCCAATCTATCGCCTATTGTGTGTGTATATGCATCCACGAGCAGCCACTAGCAACCATTTGCATCCATCAAACATAATATGTCTCAAACACATGTTTACCTTCATTAGTTTTCTACCTAAATACTCGATCGATAGGAGATATTCAAACGATAAATACAAGTATTAATTCGATGCTTGGAAAAAGAAGTTAAGAACATATTCTCGAAAAGGAAAGGACACGAAGCACGAATCTTGTCTACAGCCTCCTAAGTAGCGTTCTGGCAGTCCTCTCCCCATTGTACTTTTACCAGCTTCACTTCTTTGCATAATGTCTTAACCTACGGTCCAAGTATGCAAGTCGGAACTCATCCCATCGTTTCTTCCTTCTCTACTTTCACTTCCTCTCGTAAATTTGGCTTCACTACTTCGAACTCTACACATTTTTTCTCATCTTGAATGAATAGTCGTCTTAGAATGACGGGTTTCTCAAGGACTGTCTTCAATAGGTTTCCTTCTGATATAATTCACCTATCAAACCTCTTCTCAAGTAGCTCCCCTACTTGCTTATAAAGTTCCCTCTTTCCTTTTAGGAGTCACATGTCGCAAATCATCGATAGATATATCAAGAGGTTCTAGGAGACTAAGCATGACAGACCCCTTTGGGTTCATAAGAAATCTCGAGAGTCTTTCTATGGCAAGTCAGAATTCTAACACCCTCCGCTCACAATCTAGAATGGCTCCATATATGGTCAACCCATCCATCCTAGAATCAAACCGTACCTTATGAAATCAAGAACATATGCGTCGTAACCAAACTCGACGCCTAACACAGAGGTTCTCAAACCTCGAAATGAGCCGTACCACTAATGGGTTTAAGACACTAACGGGATCCAAAACCATACTAGTATCTTGGTGCAGAGACTTAACTAAAGGATCAGATATAAAAGCATGCGAAGCGCTAGGAAAAGAATCCTGATAGATGATTAGAAATAGAAATAAATCCTTCGATGGAAACTTTCCTACCCCTATCCTGCCCACCAGTTATGGGAATATTAGCTTTCCCCTAGAAGTTCCTACCTTCTGGCCTTGTCCTTGTCTCTTTGGGCACTCCTAAATAAGGTGTCCCGCCTTACCAAAGTGGCAACAATGCCTTTCCTCTTTCTACAATCCTTTTTTAGATGACCCACTAATTCGAAATTATGGTAATTCCTCTTTTCTTCTTTGGGTTATGCTCCTTAGCCCCAACTCCCCTATTCTCCTTTTTACCATCCTTGTCCAACATGCTAACAAGTCTCTTGAAAGTTACCTCCATCGCATGGAAATCCTTTCGAGGCTTGAGAGAAAATAAGATGCAGGTATAACCACTGCGGCTAAAGATGGAGGTTGGGCACTTCTTTGCTCTTCGACATGTACCATAGTTTTAACATGCCTACGGAACCATGCCGAAATAGGGATACCCTTTCGAGAGGAAACGGTTCCCCAATCAAAAAGGAAAAGAAATCAAGAAGATATTTATGGCTTTGTGAAATATGCTTTTCAATAACAGACCCTTTATTTTAAAATATTTTATTTTTTAGACCTTTTTGAAAACCATTTTCAAAATACTTTATCCGTTCTTATAACCATATGCTATGATACCAAATGTGACACCCAACGTCCGTTAATGTCACTCACTAAGGGAATGCATTAAGTTTCATGAAGCGTTATAGGTAAATAAGAACATAGTAGTACAAAACAGAGGTGTAAAATAGCAACGGAATTAAAACTTTATTTAAATCAAAACACCATTGTAACACCCCGTAATTCTGTAACATTAAGTTTCGCAAATTAAAGTATAATTAAATTTTAAAATAAGAATCAAGGGAAACGGGTAGCGCCATTGCGTTCCTCTCAAAATTCTGCTTGTAAAAGATCCGAGTTTTCGAGAAACGGAGTCCATATGAGGAAGATATGACCCTCCGAAGTTTCAAGGATTTTCAGAACAAAAAAATAGCTCGAATTCGAAATTCGAACCCCAGCGCAGACTGGGCGGGAATTTTCCCGCACAAGACCAGGTCGACCTGGGGGTCGACACTATGGTCGACCTCCCAGGGACCAGGTCGACCCTATGGTCGACCTGGGGGTCGACCTGGTGTTGAAACCCAGTTTTGAGCCTGGGATCATTCTGATGTTTCTGGTCTCATTTTCAGTCTAGATTCGTCCGCCTAATCCTATATAAGCAGCCCCAGGCCCCATTCTCTTTACACCATTTTATTCTCTCCTTATGCTACCTCTGGAATAATTGAAATAAATAAATTAAAATAAAACACGAAGACTATTCTTGAAGACTACGACTAGGAATTGCATATTGGAGATTCAAATAAATTTAAAGCTTCAAGAAGGGAAGCAAAGGCTAATTCAACGACTTCGAGAAACGTCACGAGAATCATAGAAAATCACCTCAACGTTATCTTATTATCCTTTTCTAAAACCGGTCAATGTAAGTCAGTTACTTTATAGATTTGAACGCCTAGATCTATTTGCGACATGTAATTAAATGGATATGAGAATATGCCTAATCCTTTCATTTGAATCAGTGCTTGTATATGCCTCTGGATATGATTCTCGATTATGGCCTAGAACTTATTGTGGCAATTTGTCAATGACGGTGATTATGGGACTTTTTGCCTAAGACTATGACTATGAAACCGTGGCCCATGAAACTATTGCCTATGACTATAAACTATTGCCTATGACTACGAACATAAGACTATGCATATGACTATGAACATAAGACTATTGCCTATGACTAAGATTCATAACTATGAGACCATGACTATGACTATTGTGTTTAATTGCCTAGGACTATTTTGTGGTTAATTTCCTAGGACTATTTTGTGGTTAATTTCCTAGGACTATTGTGGTTAATTGCCTATGACTATTATGGTTAGTTGCTTATGCCCATAACATTATAGTTGCAAATCATGATTGTATACCGAACTGGCATTATGTTGGATCCAATCACCTATGTCTCCCTTGATTTTGTTGGATCTCATACTTAGGGTGTAATTTGCTTAGTTTATTCCGATTCTCAATTATGTACACCAAACCCACTGGATCCATTATCTTTGTATTTGTGTATTTTGGTTAGCTTTTTCGTGCCTATTCTCTTATGTCAATTCTCGTGCTTATCCCCTGTTCCTTTTGTTAGTTTCATTTCATGAGTACCTAGAAATTTGTGAAATCATGTTATACGTACGACTATGGCGGGGGAATTTGGGCGTAGCTTACTTAAGATGATTTGGCATAGCAAATATGTTAGCATAATCTGAATTGGCTATAATAGTAAATATTACATGCATATTAGACTTAGGCGTAAATTGGTAAATTGATAATTGACCGCAAATTATGTAATTAGCATGTAAGCCAAGTTTGGATATAAACTATAAACTAGAATATTAAATCTAGTTTTGACATGAACTAATCTAATTTGGCATAAACTGCAAGTTGGGTTAATTAATAGGTAAATCAAGTTTCGGGCCTAGAATATAGGTATGTTAGTGGGCATGACAAATAAATATTATATAGGCCAAATTTGTTTAAAAGAGTTGTTAGCAATTTACATATAGACAAAAAAGGGTAAATATGTAAATCTAGGAAAGACGAATATGCCTAACCCGAGGTTAGATTGAGTTACGGTATAAGACTGCCCGAAACTGCCCGGAAAATCCAGCAACCGTAACAATACCTATCTAATGTGGTGGTTAGAGCATTGAGCCCAAAAAGGACCCGAGGTTAGACTGAGTTGCGGTGTAAATCTGCCCGGAACGGACCGGCACATCCAGTGACAGCAACAATATCTGTCTAATGTGAGTGGTTGGTGCTTTAAATGAATAATTTAAAGCTAAGAAACAGTTAAGCTAGAATGGGAGGGTTAAGTACATAAGAACACTTAACCAACTTAACATGTTAACAAGACAAGACTTGTAGGGGTTAAATAACCGTTATAACATGTTGACTGGACAAGTGGGTGAGGTTAAGAAAAGGTTTAACCGTTATAACATGTTAACTAGACTAGAAGGTGGGGTTAAGTAAAATACACTTAGCCAATTTAACTTGTTAACTAGACTAGAAGGTGGAGTTAAGTAAACTTAGAACACTTAACCATCATAGTGTGACAAATGAATGAAGGGACAATACTTAACCATTAGAACATGTGAATTAAATAGATGTTAGGGTTAAGTTAACTAAGGGAACACTTAACCAATACAAGATAAAGGGGTGGGGTTAAGTAATAAGAAATACTTAACCAATATAACTTGATTTGTGGTCGGGTTAAGTCAACATGAACTACTGATAACACTTAACCAGTTTAACATGACAAATGAATGGGTTAAGTTAACTTGAATTGACTAATGACACTTATCCAGTCCAACTTGACGAGGAAGAGAACTAATAGTAAACCTTAGTTAAGAGGACAAAGTTATAAACCTTAGTTAAGAAAACGATGGTTCAGGAAACTAAGTAGTAAACCTTAGTTAAGGGAACTAAGTAGTAAACCTTAGTAGAATACGAGAAGGAGCGAACGTTCATCTGATCTTAAAGAAGGCTCCAACGAACTGGGGTACGAAGCACGCGGCTTCGAGGGGACATGGCGGTACTCTTGGTATCCCTCTGTGAGTCTGCAGATGATCCATCTGGGCTCAAAGAGGTTAAGGTCTGCGTTAGAAGAACCAAGGGTATGCCTTGGTTGCAATATAAGGCAACCTAAAGACTAGGATGGACCAGCGTGATTCGGGGAGACCAGTAGCCCTGTGATAGCAACTCGTCATCTACCTACCATCTTGAGTCAATCGAGATACGTGAAGTGGAAAGGCGGAGAACTCCAAAAGACCATATACTTGCTATCTAGTTATGGTTGCGGATGGCCATAGGTTAGTGGGGCATATGGGGGCCTGCGTATAGTTCTCATTTTTCAAGGTGTGCCTTTCATTAGTTGAGGGAGGGGTCAGGTGGGACCATAGCCACCGGAAAAACATACCTTAGCATCTACATCAGCAGATATCTGAAAGCTCCCGACCGAGTTCCGTGTTTCTTGATTTGCCCTGCCACGAGACGCGGGTTCGCACATACGGAGGACATGTGCATCCAGATAGCGATAACGATTCGCGACACATACTTGGGAAAAGTCTAGGAACATATACCACTCTAGGTAGTGTGTCCTGGACTAGGGGGCATCGTTCGGTAGGTAGCATAATCCCTAGTTGGACCTGGGTCGCGTAAACCCTAAAATCCGAGAAACGTTCAATTGGTAGCATAAACCCCAGTAGCCCTGGGTAGCGAAAACCCTGGTTGGATCTAGAATGCGCTCGATAGAAAACCCTAGGTTAGACCTAGGTAATAAATAATAGATGTACACCTGAAACAACCACAATTGCGGTGATTGGGATCACGTAACTATTCTTATCAGTTTACATGATTACTAGTTATGTGGTGCAGGGATATAGAAATTAGAATAACAAGGTAGTGGTGAAGCAGAGAAAGTATAGAAGTGCATCCATTTTATCTTACCTTATCATATCTTATGCTAACCTTATGATTCCCGTCATCATGGTGTAGTCTTGTATTCAGTTAATTCATGCCATGTTGCTTTTTACCTGTTCACATGCTGAAAGTTACTGAACTTACCAGACTTTATGTCTGACTCTGTTTTCTTTCGCTTTCTTGTCTTCCGTTTCCCCCCCAGGTTTGCAGGGAGGGAATATTACTACTTAGCCTAGTTTTCTTTCCAAGATAAAGATTATTCAAAGTTTTTCTTGGATTCTCATTTCCATTGCTATGGCCGGCTCACACTACATTGGGGAATATAAATGTTATTTTATGCTTCTTTATTTTGTAAGACATATATTCTAGTATTGGAAAATAATTGTTGTACAAACTATATGATCAATAAAGTAAAGTTCTATTTTCCACTATTTTAATTTTGTCTGTCTTGCAATTTATCTGTATCTTTTACCTATAACCCTCCACCGAAGTTAAGGCATTCCCTTTGTGAGTGACCTTAGCGGATGTGGGGTGTTACACGTGGTATCAGAGCTGAAGGTTACCGGATCAGATAAAAGATTTAAAAAAATATATTTTCAAAACGGTTTTTAAAGAATTATTTTTCAAAAGAAAAGTTTTGTTTTAAAGGCATATTCCCCAAAAGCCATACGCACTATCTTTTGATCCTCTATTTGAATTCTTGTCCCCTTCTTTCTTGAGTCTTCGGGGCTCCTGGCTTTCTGGGAGGTAACCTCATCGCGGCACGGTTCCGTAGGCTTGATAAGACTACGATACCTATCAAAGGGAAAAGTAGTTCCCGACTCCCATCTATAGCCATAGTAGTTTCACTTGCAGCTAGTCTTCTTTCAAGCTTTGAAGGGTTTTCCATGCGATGGAGGCAGCTTTTGAGAAACTTGTCAATATGATTACACAGGGATGGTAAAGATGAGGATTAGGGAGTTTGGCTAGGGAGCTCAATGCAAGGATGTGAAGTTCATGGATATAAACTTGACTCACGAAGAAAGAAGGAATTATAAAACGTAAGACGAGAGGAAGTATTTTTTCCATGGTATAATGGGGCATATAATTAAGGACAAGGGCAAGGACGAGGGACAGGATTTTCAGAAGGGAGAGTGCATGCTTCCACCACCAGAATACCTGAGAGAGAGATAGTAAAAGTCTCTGTTGGAAAAGTTTAGCTTTTCGTTTTGATCAACCAGTTAGTACTCTTTTGATCTTAGCGCTTCACATTTGTTCATATCTACTTCCATAGTTGAGTCTCTGCACCTTAGTACTTGTATAGTAGAAGATCCCATTAGTGTCTCAAATCCAATTGGTGGTTCAGCCCGTTTACCTTTGGTTTGTAAGGATTTGAGAATAACTATATTAAGTGTTGAGTTTAAGCGTAATGCTTATGTTTTTGGTTCCATGGGCTATGAGTTGATTCTAGGCATGGGTTGGTTGGCTAGTAATTCCGAAAGGAGGGTAGTTAAACTTTTGACTTGCCTTGGAAATACCCTAAAGATTCCGTGTAAAGAATCAGTTATGCTTAGCTAGCTAGAATCGCTTAATGCATTTATCAACGATTTGCAATCCATTAGGGTAGTCCATGAGTACGCAGATGTTTTTCATTAGGTTAGGAGTTTACCCCATAAAACGCGAGATAAACATCCACATATATCCAGTTGACAATGCAAAACCAGTTATCCGATCAACGACGGTTTTGGAAATGAAGGTCAAGAAGCTTCGCAATCGTGAAGATTAATTAGATAAGGTATAGAATAGTAAAGCTCAAGAAGACGCGACTTAGAAGACTGAAGACTAGATACACTCATCATACGCTTTTTCTTAAGGGTACATCCTTGATCTCTTTTTCTAGAAATTTTATGCATACTTTCTATCTTTTAAGGTATATCCTCTAGGGTGTATCATCGATCCTTAGGTAGAAGCCAATGGATGTAAACATGTATTTGAAACATGTTATGATTGATGGTTGCTCGTGGATGCATATACACACCATAGGCGCTAGAATGACTCAGTCACTTTCATATTGCATTAGCATATATGTATTTGCTTAACAGATTTAACTGGATATGTTATCATATGAATATTGCATATGGATGAATGGCTATGCACACATGTAGTATTTACATAACTAGGGATGCTTGCATACATGATTGGACGCATGACACTGACATAATTCGCATTAAGGAGGTCAACTAAATCAGTAGACCGCCTGATTTTGCATTAGATAAAGACATATTGTAACACCTCGTATTTCAGTTAATGCTAAAATTCACTAATTGCAGAATAAATGATCTCAGATGTGAGAATTGGGGGAAAAGGGCTGCATCATTGCGTTCGTCTCAGAAAAATACGCGAAATAGAGTCCGAAATTTTGTAAATCGGAGTCCGTATGGCCCAGTTATGGCCCAATGAAGTTTGCAGAAAATTCAAAGTTCAAAACAGATTTAAAATTCAGGTTCAAATTTCGAAATTGGGGCCACTGGGCGCAGGCGGGGAAAATTCCCGCCTAGCTACCCAAGTCGACAGCCCTGTCGACTGGGCAGTCGACTTGGCTAGGACCAAGTCGACAGCCCTGTCGACTTGGGTGTCGACAGGGGGTGCTCGGCCAGTTTAACCTGGTGCACCATTTTAGGGTTTGGCTATGTTTTGGGCTGTTCTCTAGAAGCTTCCGAGATCTGATGGTCCTAATCTAATTTAGGGTTAATCTAATGGCCTAAAACACTTGCCTAATCTATAAATACACCCTAACACTACCCTAATTCATACTAAAAATAGATTCAAGGGCCTCATGCCGTCAAATTAAAACTAGGAGGAGCCTCCACCAAATTCGAGAGGAAGTTGGCATCTCAAATCAACTCTAATCAAGTTCTAATCCACTCTAGCAACTTAATCTTCCTCATTGGAGTGCTAATTAGTGATTTGTGAGTTCCTATGCCTTTAGCAAGCAATTGCTAAACTAATTAGGATAGGATATTAGGAGGCTATGGATGTAAATGAGGATCTATGCATGTTGTGGTTGTCATATGTTATAAGTTCATATGCAAGTTTGTCTCTTTCTATGATATGACATGTTATGCAAGTTCATATGCAAGTTTATATGCAAGTTCATATGCAAGTTTGTCTCTTTTTATGATATGCATAACATATGCAAGGTTGCCTCTATGTATGACATGTTATGCAAGCTCATATGAAAGTTTATATGCAAGTTTATATGCAAGCTCATATGCAAGTTTATATGCAAGTTCATATGCAAGTTTGGGTTAATGACTTATGCTAGTTGGGTTTAATGTTATGATGCAAGTTGACACCTTTTAAACCCATGTAAACGCCAACGTTGTGCTAAGATTGAACCCATTACATTTATAATGAAACTCCCCATTTATATGACATGTCATGAGAACGAATTACATGGGAAACGATGGGGTTAATATGCATGTTAATAGAAATGTGTAAAGTTGGTATGCTTAAGCATAACATAAAATGAATGGACATAATTGGGAATCTACCTATTAAGTTAGGTCTACCCATATTATGGAGTTGGGAATTTACCTATTAAGTTAGGTCTACCCATACTATGGAATTGGGAATTTACCTATTGAGTTAGGTCTACCCATATTCTTAAAAATGTGTAATTAATTAGGGATAATTAATACAAATTAGGGGGGTGATTAATTAGGTGTAATTAATCAACTAAGACACGAGGTCGGACCCTTTTGTAGCGGAAGTCTGCCCGGAACCGACCGGCAATCCAGCAGCTACAAATGATTGGCCAAATGTGAGAGGTCTTAGTCATAAATTAAATACGTGATTAAAGTAAAGACACGAGGTTAGACCCTTTTTATGACGGAAGTCTGCCCGGACCCAACCGGCATATCCAGCAGTCATAAAAGATGGTTTAATGTGAGAGGTCTTCATGAGGTCATGATCTTAATTAATTAATTAATTAAGAAACACTTAACCATACTAGCATGTAGAGGGACATGAGGGGTTAAGTGGGTGCCTTGGGTGGCATGTGGAAATCTAGTGGTTGCCTTGGGTGGCAATAGAAAATACGATTAGAATACTTAACCAAAGTGGAACATGTAATTAAACATGATTAAAGGGTTAAGTAAGTGCCTTGGGTGGCATGTGGGAATTAAGTAAGTGCCTTGGGTGGCATGAGGAATCAAGTAAGTGCCTTGGGTGGCATGCGGAAATCTAGTGGGTGCCTTAAGTGGCAATTGAAATATAATTAAATGACAAGCTTAAGTAGTAGCTTGTGGGGGCCTTAAGTGGCAACTGAAATATAATTAAATGACAAGCTTAAGTAGTAGCTTGCGGGGGCCTTAAGTGGCAATTGAAATATAATTAAATGACAAGCTTAAGTAGTAGCTTGTGGGGGCCTTAAGTGGCAATTGAAATATAATTAAATGACAAGCTTAAGTAGTAGCTTGTGGGGGCCTTAAGTGGCAATTGAAATATAATTAAATGACAAGCTTAAGTAGTAGCTTGTGGGAGCCTTAAGTGGCAATTGAAATATGATTAGATGACTTAACCAAACCTTAACATGTAAGTGGGCATGATTATAAAAGGGGTTAAGTGGGACGCACTAGATAAAATGGCAAGCATAAGTAGTAGCTTGTGGGGGCCCATTTCAACCAATATCCCAAACGTATCTTTGTGGGCTCGACCCAAGTCGAGGACGGGACACGCATATTGGGCTTGACTATAAGAGGCCAAAACGGGGTAGCGGTGGCAACGCGAGTCCAACGGGTTTCATATGCGTGTGTGGACCCGGGATGGTAGGTAAGACGTTGTTGCATCGTGTAGATATAACCCGTGCACCATTTGTTGTATCGGGTTGCCACTATGGGGAGTGATACACCCCATTGTGGGGCCAGCACGGATATCTACGGTAGGGAGCCGATCGCTTGGGAGTAGTGGGTACACCTAGTGGAGATAGGGGCAGGCGGTACCTATGTAGTCAGCTAGGGGTACACGAAACTACTGGGTAAATTTACAAAGTCCTTGGGAGGGATCAACCTTTAAGTAGGAAATGACTGGTGTGGTGCAGTGTAGTAATTATCCTTGGGTAGGTAGATGCGTCTTTATCGTTGTCTTAGTTCATTCTAAGTCTGATTGGCTACTTAGTGTAGTCATTATCCCCAGAGGTACCGTACCTTGTTTATATCATACCCTAATTACTTTAATGATTGTATTGTTAGGGTTATAGGACTCACTCAGACTTATGTCTGACCCCGTTGTTTCTTTATCTTTTTCCTAACCCTCAGGTTTTCAGAGTGGTCCTGGCACTAGTGGGCTTTGATCAGACTGCTTTATCTATCTTTTGGAGCTTGGACCGTGGATGTAAAGCTCAGTTTATCTTTTCTATTATGGCTATTAGGTTATGTAGTGGGATTATGTACTTTTTCTTTATCAGGATGGATATCATGTACTTGACTCTTATTTATGGTTTTGGTGTAACCAAACATGTTTTACTTTCCGCTGAAATGAAATGATGTTTTAAATTCTCAAGTATTACTTATATCTGTCTTGTTGTAATTTTTCTGTTCTATATTCACTTAAAATACTCCACCGATGTTATGGCATTCCCTTAGTGAGTGACCGTAGCGGGTGTGGGGTGTTACACATATATACACACTATGCATATGAACATGAAAGCATTAGAAATCTTTTTAAGGACAATGAATGCCTATGATTGAATGGTTGAGTAGATGGGTGATTGGATGGTAGGGTACAATCTTCCTAACTTGAAAATTTCGGGGACGAAATCCTTTTAAGAGTGGGAGAATGTAACACCCCGTAATTCTGTAACATTAAGTTTTGCAAATTAAAGTATAATTAAATTTTAAAATAAGAATCAAGGGAAAAGGGTTGCGCCATTGCGTTCGTCTCGGAATTCTGCTTGGAAACGAGTCCGAGTTTTCGAGAAACGGAGTCCGTATGAGGGAGATATGACCCCCCGAAGTTTCAAGGATTTTCAGAATAGAAAAACAGCTCGAATTCGAAATTCAAATTAAAACCCCAACGCAGACTGAGCGGGAATTTTCCCGCCCAGGACCAGGTCGACCTGGGGGTCGACACTATGGTCGACCTCCTAGGGACCAGGTCGACCCTATGGTCGACCTGGGGGTCGACCTGGTTCTGAAACCCAGTTTTGAGCCTTTGTTCATTCTAATGTTTCTGGTCTCGTTTTCAGTCTAGATTCGTCCGCCTAATCCTATATAAACAGCCCCTATCCCCATTCTCTTTACACCATTTTATTCTCTCCTTGTGCTGCCTCTGGAATAATTGAAATAAATAAATTAAAATAAAACACGAAGACTATTCTTGAAGACTACGGCTAGGAATTGCATATTGGAGATTCAAATAAAGTTAAAGCTTCAAGAAGGGAAGCTAAGGCTAATTCAAAGGCTTCTAGCAACGTCGCACGAATCATAGCAAATCACCTCAACATTATCTTATTATCTTTTCTATAACCGATCAATGTACGTCAGTTACTTTTTAGATTTGAACGCCTAGATCTATTTGTGACATGTAATTAAATGGATATGAGAATATGCCTAATCCTTTCGTTTGAATCGATGCTTGTATATGCCTCTGGATCTGATTCTCGATTATGGCCTAGAACTTATTGTGGCAATTTGTCAATGACTGTGATTATGGGACTTTTTGCCTAAGACTATGACTATGAAACCATGGCCCATCAAACTATTGCCTATGACTACGAACATGAAACTATTGCCTATGACTACGAACATAAGACTATGCCTATGACTATGAACATAAGACTATTGCCTATGACTAAGATTCATAACTATGAGACCACGACTATGACTATTGTGGTTACTTGCCTAGGACTATTTTGTGGTTAATTGCCTAGGACTATTGTGGTTAATTGCCTAGGACTATTGTGGTTAATTGCCTAGGACTATTATGGTTAGTTGCTTATGCCCATAACATTATAGTTACAAATCATGATTGTATACCGAACTGGAATTTGTTGGATCAAATCACCTATGTCTCCCTTGACTTTGTTGGATCTCATACTTAGGGTGTAATTTGCTTAGTTTATTTCAGTTCTCTGTTATGTACACAAAACCCACTGGATCCATTATCTTTGTATTTGTGTATTTTGGTTCTCTTTTTCAAGCCTATTCTCTTACGTTAATTCTCGTGCTTATCCCCAGTTCTTTTTGTTAGTTTCATTTCATGAGTACCTAGAAACTTGTGAAATCATGTTATATGTATGACTACGGCGGGGGAATTTGGGCGTAGCTTAATTAAGATGATTTGGCACAACAAATATTTTAGCATAATCTGAATTGGCTATAATAGTAAATATTACATGCATATTAGACTTGGGCATAAAATGGTAAATTGTTAATTTACCGCAAAGTATGTAATTGGCATGTAAGCCAAGTTTGGATATAAACTATAAACTAGAATATTAAATCTAGTTTTGACATGAACTGATCTAATTTGGCATAAACTGCAAGTTGGGTTAATTGATAGGTAAATCAAGATTTGGGCCTAGAATATAGGTATGTTAGTGGGCATGACAAATAAATATGATATAGGCCAAATTTGTTTAAAAGAGTTGTTAGCAATTTACATATAGACCAAAAAGGGTAAATATGTAAATCTAGGAAAGACAAATATGCCTAACCCGAGGTTAGATTGAGTTACGGTATAAGATCGCCCGGAACCGCCCGGCAAATCCAGCCACCGTAACAATACCTATCTAATGTGGGTGGTTAGAGCATTAAGCCCAAAAATGACCCGAGGTTAGATAGAGTTGCGGTGTAAATCTGCCCGGAACCGACCGACACATCCAGTGACCACAACAATATCTGTCTAATGTGAGTGGTTGGTGCTTTAAATGAATAATTTAGAGCTAAGAAACAATTAAGCTAGAATGGGAGGGTTAAGTCCACAGGAACACTTAACCAACTTAACATGTTAACAAGACAAGACTTGTAGGGGTTAAATAATCGTTATAACATGTTGACTAGATAAGTGGGTGAGGTTAAGAGAAGGTTTAATCGTTATAACATGTTAACTAAACTAGAAGGTGGGGTTAAGTAAAATACACTTGGCCAATTTAACATGTTAACTAGACTAGAAGGTGGAGTTAAGTAAACTTAGAACACTTAGCCATCATAGTGTGACAAATGAACAAGGTTAAGTTAGAACATGAAGGGACAATACTTAACCATTAGAACATGTGAATTAAACAGATGTTAGGGTTAAGTTAAATAAGGGAACACTTAACCAATACAAGATGAAGGGGAGGGGTTAAGTAATAAGAAATACTTAACCAATATAACTTGATTTGTGGTAGGGTTAAGTCAACATGAACTACTGATAACACTTAACCAGTTTAACATGACAAATGAATGGGTTAAGTTAACTTGAATTGACTAATGACACTTAACCAATCCAACTTGACGAGAAAGAGAACTAAGTAGTAAACCTTAGTTAAGAGGACTAAGTTGTAAACCTTAGTTAAGAAAACGACGGTTCAGGAAACTAAGTAGTAAACCTTAGTTATGGGAACTAAGTAGTAAACCTTAGTAGAATACGAGACGGAGAGAACGCCCATCTGATCTTAAAGAAGGCTCCAACGAACTGGGGTACAAAGCACGCGGCTTCGAGGGGATGTGAGGGTACTCTTGGTACCCTCTGTGAGTCTGTTGATGATCCGCCTGGGTTCACAGAGGTTAAGGTCTGCATTAGAAGAACCAAGGGTATGCCTTGGTTGCAATATAAGGCAACCTAAAGACTAGGATGGACCAGCGTGATTCGGCGAGACCAGTAGCCCTGTGATAGCAACTCGTCGTCTACCTACCATCTTGAGTCAATCGTGATACGTGAAGCGGAAAGGCGGAGAACTCCAAAAGACCATATATTTGCTATCTAGTTATGGTTGCGGATGGCCATAGGTTAGTGGGGCATAGGGGGGCCTGCGTATAGTTCTCATTTTTCATGGTGTGCCTTTCATTAGTTGAGGGAGGGTTCAGGTGGGACCATAGCCACCGGAAAAACAGACCTTAGCATCTGCATCGGCAGATATCTAAAAGCTCCCGACCGAGTTCCGTGTTTCTTGATTTGCCCTGCCACGAGACTCGGGTCGCACGTACGGAGGACATGTGCATCCAGACAGCGATAATGATTCATGACACATACGTGGGAAAAGTCTAGGAACATATACCGCTCTAGGTAGTGTATCCTAGACTAGGAGGCATCGTTCGGTAGGTAGAATAATCCCTATTTGGACCTAGGTCGCGTAAACCCTAAAATCCGAGAAACGTTCAATAGGTAACATAAACCCCAGTAGCCCTGGGTATCGAAAACCCTGGTTGGATCTAGAATGCGCTTGATAGAAAACCCTAGGTTAGACCTAGGTAATAAATAATAGATGTCTACCTGAAACAACCACAATTGCGGGGATTGGGATCACGTATCTGTTCTTATCAGTTTATACAGATTACTAGTTAGGTGGTGCAGGGATATTGAAACTAGAATAACAAGTAGTGGCGAAGTAGAGAAAGTATAGAAGTGCATCCAGTTTATCTTACCTTATCATATCTTGTGCTAACCTTATGATTCCCGTCATCATGGTGTAGTCTTGTATTCAGTTAATTCATGCCATGTTGATTTTTACCTGTTCACATGCTGAAAGTTACTGAACTTACCAGACTTTATGTCTGACTCTGTTTTCTTTCGCTTTCTTGTCTTTCGTCCCCCCCAGGTTCGGAGGGAGGGAATATTACTACTTAGCCCAGTTTTCTTTCCAAGCTGAAGATTAGTCGAAGTTTTGCTTGGATTCTCTTTTCCATTGCTATGGCTAGCTCACGCTACATTGGGGAATATAAATGTTATTTTATGCTTCTTTATTTTGTAAGACAGAATTTCTGGTATTGGAAAATAATTGTTGTACAAACTATTTGATCAATAAAGTAAAGTTCTATTTTCCGCTGTTTTAATTTTGTTTGTCTTGTAATTTATCTGTATCTTTTACCTATAACCCTCCACCGAAGTTAAGGCATTCCCTTTGTGTGTGACCTTAACGGATGCGGGGTGTTACAACCATGGTCCCAAATACTGAGTTTACATCGTAAGTAACTAATTACATTAATAATTTGTCTTGCCAAAAATATCAGAGTACAAAAGCATAGAACCATATTTCCCTTGCAAAGCCATAAGAGAGTTGACAAAAAGTCAAAGCAGTACATCTATATCCAAAATCCAAGCTAAGCTGAAAGAATCCATATCAACTCTAAGCACTTCCACCCTGAGAACCTGGGGGGTGGGGGGACAGAAGAGAGAGAAGAGGAAACCGACATAAAGTCTGGCGAGTCCAGTTACTTTTAAATACAAATAAATAAAAGTATCATGGCAAGTATATAAAACTGGAAGAACAAGATAACAGTAACAATAACAAGTGTGAATTGAGCAAGATAAGATGAATAGGATATATTGCGCTTCTTAAATACATTTCTCTGCACCACGCATATACTAGTATATCAGAAATAGAATGATCCCTACTGATACTGTTCCATTACATTTTCTTCATTATTAGGTTACTTGGATTAATAGCACTCAAGACATATACGCGCATCATACCCATTTACTTTCCCATGGATTCACCTAATACAATATATGTAGCTGTCTCTCAATATTGAGATACACCCCGTGGTACCCCACTTGCACGGTCTCCACCGTAATGAATGCAATACCTCATCCTACGTCGGAGTGACATACAAATCTCTATATAAAATGTTACGTTCTGCATATATCTACCATTACTACGCTACGTAAGCATATGGACTACCACCATCGATCGAATCGGACTCCTTATCGGAATAATGCTCTCTAGTCTACGATACACCACCCAGAGCAAATATGCATGTATCTAGACTGTCCCACGTATGTATTGTAATTGTAGTTCGATGCCTCAATCGCACGTCCTCTAATGTGCACCGAGTTCTGTGGCAGGGCTAAACAAGAAACATGGAACTCGGTCGGGAGCTTTTCCATATCCCGGGTCTGTTTTTCATGGTGGTTATGGTACCACCTCGGCCGCTCCCTCAACTAGTAAAGACTACAAAGCTAAGCTACCGCCCCTAATAACAACCAATCTAGACATCCATGTGGCGTCTACCCTCAACCCCGTAACTCGATAGTGAATGGTGAAATGATATCTTGGGTTTAGCTCTAATCTTTTCGCATCCCGCTGGCTGTCGATGACGGATATTCGATGGTCTACTATCCATATTGGTCATGACCCTCTCTATCTCCTCGTGAGGCAACCGTCAAATCACCCTGGTGTCACCTCGTCACAGCATTCTGACTACATAACTACATCTGCAGTCAAGGCCCTCCCACCTATAAGTTACGCGCAGACCCAACCTCTGTAAGTACAGCTTAAGACATCTGTCACTGCACAGAGGACTACTAGGAGCACCTTACGTACTTCAGGAAGCCGCGTGCTTCCCCTTCCCATTCCTTTGGAGCCGTCATAACAATCAGATGAATGTGCGCTCCCCTCGTGTCTTATAACACCTCGATGGTCTACCCAGTTGGGTTATTCATCCTCAAACATACGGACTGGTCCAAGCGCCTTTCTTTAATATGTTGTTAGACCCTATGTCTAAACATTCTTTTACGTGCTTTCCTTACCTCAACGGGTTTCCATTTAACTTGGTTATTCCCATTCATATTAATTCTTATTCAAATTACCAAGTTTCTCTTGCTTATTAATTTCAATCATATAACTTAATCCATTTAAGTTTATTAATAAGCCTATAACACGTTATTTCCAAGATTATGGCCCAAGGTCTGTAATCCACAATCTATTTTATATTCCTGCTTGGTTACATCATTACAATAACATGTTCTCCTTAATACGTTGTTAAGTATATCTCAATTAACATGTTTCCTAATTAACATGTCACTTACCATTTATGAATAAATATAACTTATTTATTTTATAAGTTTTCCTCATTCTTTCTCATTTAATCATAAATTCAATTTACACCGTCACTACAACTTATCATTGTTTACTTAGCAGATTATTACGCATATCTAATTCTATTATTTCTACAAGTTATGCTTACCCTACAAGGGTGTCTTTAATTACATAACTTTATTATATTTTCCACCGGTTATGTATACCACTAGTAGTCTTTAATTACATAATCTTATTGGGTTAAGTTCATGGGCCTATATGTAAATATTACCCACCTCCTCTATTTTACTTAGCCCACCCACTACCCGTCCAGTTTTACTTAACCCTAATTTAAGTTCATAATCATACAATCCTTATGGATTAAATTAGGTTAAGTAGTCCAATTCATTACCATGTCCAATTATGGTTATAATGGGCTATACCTCCTACATCAGGCCTACAACGTGTGGATGTTGGATATGCCAGTCGGGTCCGACAGTCTTATTCCACTGTTGGGCCTAACCTCATGTCTTAGCCCGATTCGTATTTGCGCACTTAGACCTCTCACATTAGGTTCAACATTAGTGGCTGCTGGATATGCCGGACGGGTCCGGGCACACTTCCGCCACTAATGCCACCTAACTTCGTGTCGTTAGTATAATTACAATTCCTAATTGTAATTTCTAAATATTCTATTTTTATCCAAATCTTCATAAGTCATTATTGGTGATTATTTCTCTTATTCCTCGTATTTAATTATATGCCCAATTCACTATTCAAATCATAGACTTTTACACCCCTTTTCAATTAACCGTTTAATTATGCACCATATGCTCTTTTCCCCAAGTTATAAGTCAAGGCATATATATATATATATATATATATATATATATATATATGTCATGCACAAACCCAAATCTACATATTTTCCAATGTATGTCCCTGGTCCATATTCACCCATTTCAATACAAGTTATGCCCAAATCAATATTCGCATATTTTCCAATGTATGCTTAAAATTCATATTCACATACATCCTAATTTATGTCCAAAATCAGTATTTAGACATGTCCCGTTTTATACCCAATTCCATATTTACATTTATTCAAATGCATGCCTAAATTCATATTATCCAACAAGACATATGCTCCCAAACCCATATTCGTTTATTTCCAAATTTATGCCCAAATTTAGATCCATATTTTCCGATATCAATTATGCCCCAAATTATGTCTTTCCCAATCGTTCCCAATTTCACATGTTCGCATTTTTCTGCGTTAGTTCTAGGCTCGAAGGTAGCCTGGCTATATAAAAATAAAAAGGGAAAAGAGGGAGAGAAGAGAATCGAGAACATGCATAATAACGAATAAATAATAAATTAATAGAAATAGGCATAAACTGAATAGGCATATTATGACAAGATTTAAGATGGCGGCAGTATGAACATATAAAAGTAGATTTGATAGTTATGTCATAATAGAACTGATTAGGCACTGATTCAAGATCCAATTTTTATATACATATCAAGATTACTATTTAAATATTTAGATCTAAAAATAACATGAACTGTAACACCCCATGTCCATTAATGCCACTCACAAAGGGAATGCATTAATGTCATGAAGCGTTATAATAGTATAGAATAGATAAATTACAAGAATAAATAAATAAAACAACACAGCGGAAGATAAAATTTATTTCATAGCATTATAACTCAAAACAAGCTTACATAAGTAGTCTCCAAAACCATTACAACATGATCAGTAGACTTTTCCAAAAACTTCATGAAACATAAAGAAGCAAATACTTAAATAACATAAATGCATAAATCCCCATTGAGCATAAGCAAAGCCATGAAGATGGGAGAGTCCAAAGCGATACATCTACTCTTTTCAAGCAACTGAAAGAAATCGGCACTAAGTTGTAGTATTCCCTCCTTGCAAACCTGAGGGGGGAAAGGAAAGAAAAGAGGTGGAAGCAAAATGGGTCGGACATAAAGTTTGGCGAGTTCGGCAATTTTAACAAATAATAGGTAAGGTAAATGATCAAGACATAAATAGGAATCATGATATGGCTGTAACATAGAAAAGGTAGATAAAAAGGATGGACAAGATGATTCCGTTCCTAAGTACTAAGACAATCCTACACCTTGGCTAAGTGAACAACCCTCCAGGTACTAACCCCGAAGACCGAAGTCAGCATCAGACTAGCACCCAAAGGACTATCCAACTCAACCAACATGTATTTCGTTACACCACACTTTTGCTAAGTTACACCACATTACTTAATTACACCGCACATCTACTCGTCTCTATTTACTAAAGGTTGATCCCTTCCCACTAACTGTACCCACATGACAAACTTGGTAGTTACTTGTACCTAGTTGCTATCGTAGGTGCCGGCTTTCTCCTACTACCACAAAGGTACCCTTACCCTACCCATTCGATCGGCTCCCTAAACCCTGTAGGCACCCGTGCTGGCCCCACAGTGGGGTGTATCACTCCCCAAAGTGGCAACCCCAATACCAACATAAAACGCACAACCATACCTACATGATGCAACAACGTCTTACCTACCAGCCCGGACCCATGCACGCACATGAACCCGTTGGACTCGCGTTGCCACCGCTATTCATGTTTTGACCTCTTACATTCAAGTCCAGTAAGCGTGCCCCAACCCCGGCTTAGTACCGGGCCCAATTAGGTACTCAAACGGGTTACTGGTTGAAACGGGTCCCCATCCGACACAAGCCTCCCACCTATGCTTGGTTCCCACTAGGTTTCTCTCCCACTTAACCATTTTAATTTAAATGTCCATGTCTTACACATGCTACGGTTAAGTCCATACTTACATGTCATAATTTACATGTCTTATCTTATTCCAGTTAAGTCCATATTTACATGTCATAATTTCCATGTCACCCCACTTAATCCTCTAACCATACACATGTCTTATTATGGTTAGTATTCCTTAATTCATTCCTTATGACGAACGGTGCATGACCTCCCACGTTAGACCGAACAATTTGTGGACACTGGATTTGCCAGGCAGTTCCAGGCAGTCTTACGCCACAAACCAGGCCTAACCTCATGTCATTAACCATTACGCCTACAATTCATTCCTTTGACCTCTCACATTAGACGTCCAATTGTGGCAGCTGAATTTGCCGGGCGATTCCGGGCAGTCTTACGCCACAATTGCGCCTAACCTCGTGTCAAAGGTATATTAATAATCGTATTTCACCCATACCCAATTTTCAGGTTATGTATATCAAATTAAACATATAATCATGTTTATAATATTGCCTATTCCAAATTGTCCCTAATTACATATTAATTAGCCTCAATTACAAATTTACAATTATAGGCAATTTCATCAATTCCATGTAATTGATACCCAAATATGCCAATTTCACATATTATCCAATTATCCAAAATATCCAATAATATCCAATTTTCCATATTTCACATATTCCCATCGTTCCTATGTATTCGCATTCACGCGTATTTTGAACATAGGCTCGAAGGTTGCCTAGATCCAAAAATAAAAGGAATAGGGATAAGAAGAGAGAATCAAATCACAGAAAATTGGAATTAACACAACATCATGAAATAAAGGGGCATATAAACTGGCATAGTGGCATAATGACAAATTCAACATGAATAAATTGATAAAAAGGCATGAACTTTACATAGAAACATAGGCATATGATGACATGAATCAAAAAGGTGAAGACTTGGTGAGATTTTCATTACAACATATATGAATCCCTTTTACAACTTTTTCATGTTACTTTAATCCCGTTAAATTTGTGAAAATAACTATACTCACCTTTCGTGGTTAAAGAATAGAATTATGCACTGAAATTGGTGTAGAAACGTTGCATGTTGCTGATTTATCTTCTTGAATTGTTGTAGAAGCTCTAATCTTTAATTTGAGTTGAAGTTGAATACTTGAGATTTGATTTAGAGGCGGCGGCTAGGGTTTAAGAGAGAATTTGACAGCATAATGGTGTCGTAGATAATATTTATGAATTAGGGTTAGCTCTTGGGGTGTATATATAGGTGTAGGAAGTTTTTTAGGCCTTAAGATTAACCCTAGAACTGATCTGGCCACGGGTTGGCAGCCAAACACCCTGGATTAATCTCTAGTCGACCCAGCGAGGCTCGGGTCGACTCCAAAAATGGTGCGGTTCGGCTATTCCCCCTCCTGATTCGCTGTTTTGAACTTTTTTGAATATTTATTTATTTAATATATATATATATATATATATATATATATTTCTCTCATATGCATACAAACTTCATGGCTTAATAACTTCTTCATAATTAACCATTTTCACACTAAACCACTTTTTGAACTACGTTCACACTAAGCCACATTTTAGCCATTCCCCTAAAACAAAAATATGGCACTGGTGGGGATCGAACTCTGTACCTCTTGTATGCAAGTCAAATGTTCAAACCAAATGAGCTACTAAATCTTTTGCTTACAAACCTTAGAACAATGCTAAACATCATTCTTTTCTCATTCCTCTTTTTCAAATAAATTATTCTTTAACTTGTTATTTTAATATTCTCAGAAAATACGGGGTGTTACATTCTCCCCTACTTAAAGGATTTCATCCTCGAAATCTCTAAGTCAAAAAGAACCTATCCTACCATCCAATCAACCGTCTACTCAACCATCAACCATTAGCAACCATGGTCCTTAAAAGATTTCTATTGCTTTTCATGTACATATGCATAGTGTGTGTATATGTCCGTATACTAATGCGAAATCAGGCGGTCCACTGATTTAGTCGACCTCCTTAATGCAAATAATGATAGTGCCATGTATCCATCATGTATGCAAAGAACCCTATACATATCATTACTACATGTGTGCACAACCATTCATTTAAATGCAACATCCATATGATACACACATTCAACGTACATTCATTTTACCAAATAGATCCATTTATATGCAATATGCAATATGAAAATGACTGAGCTGATCTAGTGGCTAAAGTGTGTGTATATGCATCCGCAAGCAACCACTAGCAAACACTTGCATCCACATGCATCCACCATACATAACATGTCTCAAACACATGTTTCAACCATATGACTACCCTATCTAAAGGTCAAAGATACCATTGAGAGGACATACTAAAGATAGAACAAGTACAAGCTAAGCGATAAAGGAGAAATTAAAAGACATGCCCTCGAAAAGAAAAGGGTACAATGAATGCATCTTCTCTTCTTTCTCCCAAGTAGCGTTGCTCTCATCATCTCCCTATTGCACTTTGACTAGCTTGACCTCTTGATTCCTCAACTTCTTAATCTCCGACCCAATAATGCATGTAGGAGCTTGTCGAATCGTCGCATCACACTCTATTTCCACCTCTCTAAGCAAGCTCTTCCAAAACTCGCTAGTAAAGATAGGATCGCGGTTGCTCACTATGCTAGAAGGAACACCGTGCAAATGAACTATCTCTCGAATGTATACGGAGGCAAACCATGGAGCAGTCCTCTTACTCTTCACGGGAATGAAATGAGCGCTCTTAGTAAGTCTATCTACCATGACCCAAATCCCCGTATTACCCTTCCTTGATCTTGGTAATCCATCAACAAAGTCCATCGAGACACTCTCCCACTTCCATTGTGGGTCCTCCAATGGGTGAAGCAACCCACCGGTCTTCTTTTGCTATGCTTTTACTTGTTGGCACACCAAGCATCTAGCGACAAACTCGGCCACATCCCTCTCCATACCGGCCCAAAAGTAAACCCATCTCATGTCCACGTACATCTTGTCCCCGCCGAGATGAATGGTCATCTTTGAACGATGTGCATCATCAAGAATGGTCTTCATCAAGTTCTCGTCTCGTGGTACACAAAGTCTACCATCCCCACGTAACCAAACTTTATCGTCTAGGGTATACTGATCGACGCTAGTCTATGAATTAGAAAAGCGCGACATTTAAATTAAATTCTGCAAGCATACAGGTGTGTAGCATACAGGTCGAACACAGGGAGGTGAATTAAATCAAATTATTTATCTAATCTCTTGGGCGAGTTAGACGAAGCTGGAGGTTGATTTTTTTCGCAAAGTAAATTAAAAACTGAAACTACGAATAAAAGATGCAAATAAATTCACTACAGATTCGAATCTAATCGGACCTGTAATAAATTGAATGATTAAAATAAAATAGAACACTGGAAATAAAATTGCAGAAAAGAAATCAACAGCTGAAAATAAAAACTAGGATTACCGCTGAATCTAATCAGACGGTCAATCACTAGTAAGAAAAATAGAAGTAATAGCAAATTGTGTTCTAGCAAATCTAATTGACTAGACAACACAATATGCCATGAAAATAAAATGCAGAAACTAAAGAAAAGAAAGCTTTATTACGACTGAAAGAGAGTACAGAAAAATGAATGGTTTTTACAATGGTTACAATCACATATTTATAGATGAGAATGGGAAAACCCTAATTAGGTCTATGAATAAATGGGCCTCCTCATTCATGAATATTTCTTGCCTTCCTTGACTAACTTGATTGGAGAAAATCTGGGCATATCATGGTAAATATTTTCCATATCTTTCAATTTTCCCATGTGGCTGATTGATTGATAGAAGGTTGCATCTAATTAATTCTTCCAAACGAGGACGCTTATCAGACTCCAAAGGCAATATAAGATAAAATCTTTAAAATTGAATTTTCTTCTTGGCAACAATTCAATCAGAAATTCTTCTAATTGAAATTGAATGATTTGAATTTAATTCCATGATAAGAATATGGCTATTGCTGAAATGTTAATTGGTGCACATCATAAATACATACACATGAATATGTGTATGTATATATATAACATAACACTAAACCAGATATTTCTCAAAGCAAAGGGCCAGTGTGAACGCGCTCCATTTCTTTGGCAAAAAGTGAGCTTGACGGGGTTCGAACTCAGGTCTCTTAGCACCAATTCCTATGCCTTTACCAGTGAGCTACTACTTATTTTGCAATTGAAATGAATTTGATGTGAGGAAGTAGCTCTTTCTTGTAGTTGGCCTTTGATTTGAATTGAAGGAGGCAACGCTTGAGATCTGTAAAAACACATAAAAAATACCCAAAGTATCATTTATTTATTTACAAAAGATCAAGCATAAGAGTAATAAAATAAACACTTTTCAATGTCAATCAAATACCCCCACACTTATCTTTTACTCGTCCTCGAGTAAAACAAAAAAATGAAAAATAATTAGATAGGTCACACTTTCGTAGGAAACACGATTGCATTGAGCGTATGCAACAAGCCGTTAAACCTCTAGGTGTCCCTAGTAGGACGAGTGGTGTCTCGTGAGGGTTTTCAGCGGATACTACCCACAAAATCCAAATGTAGTACGCTATGATTCTAATGAAACTACATGAATGTAATGGACATATGCAAATAAAAACGAAAAAAAATGAAAACACGACTTGTTTCAGGAAAATGGTACAACAAATTAAGTTAACAATTTCTAATCAGTTGATTTTATTTTAGATACCTCAACTTGTCACAAATTTTCAATATAAATCAAGTTTTCAAATGTTAAATTCCAGTTTGGCCAGTTAGTTCGGTCGATAACATAGTGCAGCCATGAAATAAATTCTTAGTTTGCTTGGCACAGTTTGCAAAGTGGTATTCTAATTTTCTCATGTATGGCTAGTCAAATCAATAAGGTCAAGAAGTGTTTGGGTATCATTGCTTATTCTTTATTCTATAAAATTTTAAGATTTATGATTAAGTACATACACCTAAAAAGACCAAGGTTTACTACCCATGCACTGCCTCGCGGACTAACGGAGAGTAGGTAAAGAGCTTGGCGGATTGTGCAGGCCGACTTTGACTTTGTCAACAACGTGTCGGTAATCCTTAGGTGTCCAATCTCATAAAATGAGACCAAGATATTCCAACTTTGACTTTGTCAACAACGTGTCGGATAGAGCTTGGCGGGTTTGCACACCAACGCTCGATATACAAGCAATGTTGGATACCCTTGGAATACTATTATTATTATTATCGAAAATATAAGCACAAAAGAGAGTTACGCGAATTCAACTTAACACAACTTAGTTTTAAAGATTTGAAAAGCCAATATAAGTATTTTAAGTCCTCCACTTATTTAAACAAAGTCTACAATATAGAATAGATTTCATAGCCATCACCTAAGAATCTCCCTATGTATCGGTTACACTATTATCCCTCAAAATTAAACTTTTCATTATATTTCCTATTCGATCTAAGTTGAGAGAGAAAAATACTATCAACTGGCTAAAAATTGTAAACTTATTTTGCTGTATCAATTGAAAATGAGTCGTATTTCAAAGAAAAAAAATTATGGTATGTTACTACAATCTGAAATGTATGATGATCCTACTTAAATGGCTGAAAATAAAAAGAAATAAAAACAAGGAAAAATGAAAATGGATGAAATGCAAACTCCCCCCACACTTGATTGAGACAGTGTCCCAACTGTCTAAAGCAAAAATAAAAAAATGAAAAATAAAAATAAAAGAAAAAGAACGTGTACCACCTGATTTCATGGTGGATGATCATGCAGATCGATAGAGTCATCTTCGTCATATTGCTCGAATTCTAAAAATGGTTTCAGTCGTTGACCGTTTACTTTGAAGACTTTTCCATCCCTAGGATTTTCAATTTCAACCGCTCCATGAGGGTATACTGTTTTCACGACATAAGGTCCAGTCCATCGAGATCTGAGTTTTCCTGGAAACAAGTGAAGTCTAGAGTCGTATAAAAGAACTTTTTGACCTACGTTGAATTCCTTACGAAGTATGTTTTTGTCGTGTTGGGCTTTGGTTCTTTCTTTGTAGATTTTCGCATTTTCATATGCCTCATTTCTTAATTCCTCTAATTCAGAAATTTGTGACTTCCTATGTGAGCCGGCTTTTTCTAAGTCAAAGTTCAAAAATTTTATGGCCCAAAGAGCACGATGCTCTAATTCAAGAGGTAAGTGACAGGCCTTTCCAAAGACTAATCGATATGGTGACATCCCTAGATTGGTTTTATAAGCAGTGCGAAAAGCCCAAAGTGCATCAATCAATTTGACAGACCAATCTTTTCTATTGGAATTCACGGTTTTCTCAAGAATTTGTTTGATTTGTCTATTGGAAACTTCTACTTGTCCACTAGTTTGTGGATGGTAAGGTGTTGACAGCTTGTGTGTGATTGAGTATTTCTTGAGTAAGGACTCAAAAGCACGATTATAGAAATGAGTGCCATTATCGCTAATGATAGCTCGAGGTGTGCCAAAGCGTGAAAAGATGTTTTCTTTGAGGAATTTGACAACAACCTTGTTGTCGTTGGTTTTGGTCGGAATGGCTTCAACCCATTTTGAGACATAATCTACCGCAAGTAAGATGTAAAGATTCCCAAATGAATTAGGGAATGGTCCCATGAAATCGATGCCCCAAACATCGAATAACTCAATCACTAAAATGGGGTTGAGAGGCATCATGTTTTTCTTAGAGATTCGACCCGTTCTTTGACAGCGCTCACATTTAGAGCAAAATTCGAAAGCGTCACGGAAGAGTGTGGGCCAATAAAAACCGCTTTGCAAACTTTTGCAGCAGTTTTTCTTGCTCCAAAATGACCGCCACAAGCATGGTCATGTGAGAAAGAGAGAATACTTTGGTGTTCATGATCGGGCACACACCTTCGAATGATTTGGTCTGGACAATATTTGAAAAGATATGGGTCATCTCAATAGAAGTTTCGAACTTTCAAGAGAAATTTTTGTTTATCTTGTTTCGACCATTCAGCGGGCATTTGTTGTGTGAGAAGATAGTTTACAATGTCAGCATACCAAGGGGTGTTAGAAATCGAAAGGAGTTGTTCGTCAGGAAAATAGTCATCGATTTGGGTGTCGTTATCATATTCGTGTACAATTCGAGAGAGATGATCAGCTACGACATTTTCAGAACCCTTTTTATCTCGTATTTCTATATCGAATTCTTGAAGAAGAAGGATCCAACGAATCAAGCGGGCCTTGGCATCCTTTTTAGAAAGCAAATATCGTAGGGCAGCATGGTCAATGTAAACTATGACTTTGGATCCTATGAGATATGGTCTAAATTTCTCAAGAGCGAAAACAACTGCCAAAAATTCCTTTTTAGTAGTTGAGTAATTCAACTGGGCCTCGTTTAAGGTTTTGCAAGCGTAGTAAATGACTCGAGGGAGTTTATCAATTCGCTGACCCAAGATGGCTCCAATTGCAAAGTCAGAAGCGTCGCACATAAGTTCAAAGGGTTGAGTCCAATCAGGAGGTTGAATGATGGGAGTTGTGGTCAAGAGTGATTTAAGAGTTTCAAAAGATGTTTTGCAATCATCGGAAAATTCAAACTTTACGTCTTTGGTAAGTAAATTTGAGAGAGGTTTTGAAATTTTTGAGAAATCCTTAATGAATCTTCTATAGAATCCCGCATGGCCAAGAAATGAACGAACATCTTTGACAGACTTGGGAGGAGGTAAATTAGCGATCAAATCGATTTTGGATTTATCGACTTCTAGGCCATCTTTGGAGACGACATGACCTAGAACTATCCCCCTTTTTACCATAAAGTGGCATTTCTCCCAATTAAGCACAAGTGATTTCTCCTTACAACGCTTAAGGACGAGTTCTAAATGAGTGAGACATTGGGAAAAAGATGATCCATATATTGAAAAATCATCCATGAATATTTCCAAGAATTCTTCCACCATATCAGAGAAAATACTCATCATACACCTTTGGAAAGTCGCGGGGGCATTACAAAGACCGAAAGGCATGCGACGATAAGCAAAGGTTCCAAAGGGACAAGTAAAGGTGGTCTTATGTTGATCCTCTAAAGCAACAGGGATTTGGTTATAGCCAGAGTATCCATCGAGAAAACAGTAGTACTCATGTCCCGCTAAGCGTTCGAGCATTTGGTCAATAAAAGGAAAGGGAAAATGGTCTTTTCGTGTAGCTGAGTTAAGCTTTCGATAGTCGATACACACACGCCATTTGGTTTTGATTTTTGTTGGGATGAGTTCATTACTGTCGTTTTTGATCACTGTGACTCCCGACTTCTTTGGTACAACTTGTACCGGACTCACCCAAGTACTGTCAGAGATGGGATAGATGATGTTATTGTCTAGACATTTGATTATCTCCTCCTTGACCACTTCTCTCATGTTTGGGTTTAATCGCCTTTGAGCCTCACGGGTGGGTTTAGCCTCATCAACTAAATGTATGCGATGTTCCACAATTGATGGGCTAATTCCTTTTATATCGCTAATTTCTCACCCCAAGGCGTCCTTATTTTCCCGCAAGATATCCAAAAGTTTTTCTTCTTGGTCCTCGGTAAGATCGGAGGCCAAGATTACGGGAAAAGTTTTTGAAGAGTCTAGGTGGGCATACTTAAGGTCTGGTGGCAAGGGTTTGAGGTCTAACTTAGGAAGTTCTTGTGTAACAACATTGGTCAACATTCCTTGGTTAGATTCAGGTGACGAAGTGTCGGAGTCAAGAATTTTGTTTAGTTCAGAAATGTATTCGAGTTCATCGAAATCAGAGTCGAAATGGTCAAGACACATTTTCAAGGCTTCAGAAGTGTCGTTAGAGGTTTCATCAACTGTGGTTTGAATCATGTCAATTTCATCGATCTCAAAATCCCTAGGTTGTTTGTTGAGATTAAAGATGTTTAGCTCAATGGTTAGGTGCCCGAAGGAAAGTCGTAGCTGACCATTCCTACAATTAATGACAGCATTAGAGGTTGCTAAGAAAGGGCGTCCTAAGATCAATGGTATTTGAACGTTGGGATTTGAGACAGGCTCTGTTTCTAGAACTATAAAATCGACAGGGAAGTAAAACTGTTCGATCTGTATCAAGACGTCTTCAATAATTCCCAATGGCTTTTTGACAGATCGATCGGCTAGTTGAAGTGTGATGTTTGTTGGTTTAATCTCCCCTAGTCCAAGTTGACGATAGACAGTATAAGGGAGAAGGTTGACACTGGCACCAAGGTCGAGTAGGGCACGAGAGATATGGGTGTTTCCTATTTTGCAATCAATCGTAGGGCAGCCAGGGTCTTTATACTTGACTGGGGCAAGATTCGAAAGAACAGAGCTTGTATTTGCAGTTAGAAAGGCGGTTTTTGGGACATTGGTCGCACGTTTTTGTGTGCACAATTCCTTAAGACATTTAGCATATTGAGGAATTTGTTCAATAGTGTCTAAAAGAGGAATGTTCACACGGACTTGTTTGAAAATTTCCAGAATTTTGTCGAAATTTGCCGCTTTCTTCTTATTATTGAGTCTATGAGGAAAAGGAGCTACTGGTTCTTTGACTCTGTGATGAGTT
This sequence comes from Allium sativum, assembly GCA_030737875.1. Classification (NCBI taxonomy): domain Eukaryota; kingdom Viridiplantae; phylum Streptophyta; class Magnoliopsida; order Asparagales; family Amaryllidaceae; genus Allium; species Allium sativum. The sequence continues at coordinate 119,382,382 of CM060918.1, read as the reverse complement.
TCATCATTTGAAGAAGAAGGTTCATCCAAGGGAATAGAAGGTGGTAAGGTTGTAGAAGATGGAATGTTGGTATTGCCAACATTATTTTCCGAAGGTGGGTCGGGTTTGCCGACACTGGGAGAAGAACTGTTGGGATTGCCAACATTTGAGGAAAATGGGGGTTTAGAAGAATTGGCATTCGAAGCCAATGGGTGATCAGCAAGATTAGGGATTAGGGTCGAGTTAGAAGGTTCGTCAGGGTCGCCCATGTTATTATCAATCCTCTTTCCAGATCGAAGGGTTGAAATAGCGTTGACTGGGTTATGGTTTTCGTCCTCACAAGAATTTACAGCACGAGAGTTATATTTTGGATTCACCTCAGGTTGACTAGGCAATTTTCCCTTCTCATGAGTTTTCATAAATTCCTTCATCATATTAAACATTTGGTCCATTTTAGCATCTTGCGAGTTTATTTTAGCTTCGTAAGAGTTCATCTGTTTTTCTAGACGCCCAATATCTTGTGATGGTTGAGAAGATTGAGATGATTGGTTTGATGATTGAAAATTGGGGTGCCTATAAGGTTGTTTGGATTGAGGTGTAGCTTGAGAGGGTTGAGAATTGGGGGGTGGACCTTGGTAATTCGGATTGGGAATAAAGGGTTGCACGTGAGATGGGTTAGCCGAATTATTGGGGTTCGACCAAGAAAAGTTTGGGTGGTTCCTCCAACCAGGGTTGTACGTGGAAGAGTAAGGATTATTTTGAGCTATAGCATTGGCTTGGTCCTGAGAGTAAAAGTGGGGTAACCCTTCTCCGGTTTGAGGAGTTTTATTTTCTAAGGGAATTTGACTTGGGTCCACGACATGCACTCCTCTAGTAGAAGTACGAATGGGAACATGAATCGATTCCCACTGCATGTCCTTTTCAGAATAATCTTCTAAAAACCGCCAAGCTTCATCGGCTGTTTTAGACATAAAGTCTCCTCCACACATTGATTCTAGTTGAGTTCTAGTCTGATAGTTTAGCCCTTCATATGCAATTTGACATAAGTAATCTTTTAGAATTCCATGATGAGGGCAACTATATAATAGTTGGTTGAATCTTTCAAAGTATTTTGAAAAAGTTTCCCCCTCATTTTGACAAAATTGATTTATCTCGGTTCGGATTTTCAGAGTTTTATGGAAAGGGAAAAACTTTTTCAAGAATGCAGTGACAAATTCATCCCAACTTCTTATGGAATGTCGTGGAAGAGAATTTAGCCATCTTTTAGCGCTTTCAAGTAGTGCAAATGGAATTAGCCTTAGCTTGATCGATTCGTTAGATAGTTGTTGCATTTTTGTTGTGGAAGCATACAATTCAAATTCACTCAGAAATTCATAAGCATTTTTAGACCCAGTAAATTTTGGTACCCCTTGGATAAAAGAATGTTTTAGCTCAAAATTGTTTCCTTCAGCTGGTGGGAACACAATGACAGATGGTTGAACGGTCCTAGTAGGATAACATCGATCACGAAGAGACAGGGGTCTATCCATTTGGATATTGAGATTTTGAAAATTTTGATTTATTTGATTTTGATCCCCAAAGTTTGGAAAGTTTTGATTCACTCGATTTTGATCCAATTCGGTTGGAAAATTTTGGTTGATTCGAGAACCCCTAGGAGAATTTTGTTGGCTAACACTTTTGTCACTCATTGTTGTTAAATGCAAGCACAGAAATTAGCTACAATGAAGTTTTCTGTCCTTATTGGCTCCTAACCCAAAATTATAAAGTGATGTGTTTGATTACTTAGATCAAAAGATTTCTCAGCCAGTTAACGGACAGGAGTTATCGGTGCACCAGGAATCACCCTAGCAATGCAGCCGAAGGTTTAAGTACCTTCAGAGTAACAACCGATATAATATTTACGAATCACCGTAATATTTATAAACGGTTATTTCTCTGCCGTAGTCTAGACACCAAGAAACAATTCGTTCCAAATGTATCAACTATCACAATATAATTAAGCCCTAGATGAGCCCGTGACTCCCTTAAGTCCAATGTCTAACCGTTATTTTTAGTCAGATTCTACGATGAAATGCAATTTGTGGGCAAAGGAGAGGGTGATGAAATCCCTCACCTTATGTGAATTGGGGTATTGCCCTTAACAGAATGAATAAAATATGCAGAAACAACAGCAATCACACAAAATAACTGCAGAAATTAAAAATTGTACATTCAAAGCCGCTGCCCCTGCAGAAATTTTTTACAACAATTGTCTATATATTTTTTTCTTTTTCCTTTTGCAGCAGAGCACCTGTAGAGTTTTAAAAGTTTTCACCTTGATCGGCAGTCCTCCAGTGAATTTGGGAAGCGCTAGCGCGTTCACACCCCAGTTGGTGTGCAACCGCTCCGACCCATCTGAATCGTCCGCTGCTTTCTGTTGTGTCCCCTTCTATTAATTGCTTGACTGCGCTGCGGCACGGGTCCAGTGAATTTGGGAAGACCTTTTTTTTTATTTCAGCTGTACCTATTTTTGAAAAATTCTCCTTTTTTTTTTAAGATGTAAGCAACTTGAAAATTGAAGGAAAAAGTTGAGAATTAAGTAGATAACTTGGACAAGAAAAAAAAACTCACCAACAACTTGCCCTTAAAATCAATAAAAGCTTTTATTTCTTCGGATAGAAATCCAATTTCCAAAACAGCACACAAGAAAACCAACACAATAGAAATCGACAAAGAAACTAACCGGATTTCAACAGTCTCAATTTATTCAATCACCATTCACCAAAACAACACGACAACTTATAATTCCCTTCACACGATTTATTTGTTTCCACTTAAACGTCCAAAATCCATACACTTACCATTTACAAGAATCACCAGTACGCACAATTAAATCACCAGTACGCCCAAAATCCTCTTACCACTTACCAAAGACAACAGTACGCACAAAAATAAAATAAAATAAACACCCCGATGCCTCGCTAAAAATCAGAAAACCAACGAACAGGGCTTTGTTTGATTTCCCCTTTTTTTTTCTTATCCCGAATTGGTTGCTCAGGAGGCGTGATGATCGGGTATGTTTGGTGAAAATTGGGTTTCGGGTTTCAGGTCTTCGAATTAGGTTCTGCTCTTCGAGTTTCGATGTGTTCTTTGAATCAGAAGTTGGTTCGTTTTGAGGGTTCGAGTTTCTGACGTGGCTTTGGGAATTCGCGGATTGGTGGGCAGGATGTTTGTATGATTTGCGTGAAGGATGAGGGTTTGTAGCGGGTGTATGTTGAGGTCTCAGGAGTACGAAGGCTGTGAAGTGGTTCAGGGAGTGGGTTGCGGCAGGTTTTAGATTCCGGAAGATGGTTTGAACGTTGAGGGTTGTGACGCAGTGCGATGGTGAGGGAAGTGGTATATGGTATGACAAAGTGGTGGAAGGAAAATGGTGAGAACTAGTTGGTGGCAGTTGTGCTTTTTGCGAACGGTTGTTTAATGATTTCGATCTTGATGATTGTGGGTGCGATGATGTTTGTGGGTTTCGAACGGGTTTGTGGATGATGCGAATTGAAGTTTAACGGTGTTGTGGTGGTTACAGGGGTACAAGGATGGTGTGATTGGTAATTTTGCGTGATGAGGCGAGGACTTGCTGGTGGTTCGGATGTTGATGGATGCGGTTGCTGGAATTTGGCAACGCAGATTATGAGTTTGTGGAGTTGTAGTGTTTTTTTTTTTTTTTTTGGTATTTGTAAAAAGCAGAAAGGAAAAAAAAAGTTCTAACATAGAAAGAAATAAAAGCAAAATATGAAAGTTGTTTTTTTTTTTACTTGAACAAGAAGAAAAAAAAACAATGCTCTGAAAACAAGAAAAAAAAAGAAATTAGCGAGAAAGGATTTTTTTTTTTTTTTTTGGACTTGTAAAACAAGAAATAAATTTGTATACAGGAGGGAAATGATTAGGAAAGAAATAAAAGAAAATAGAAATGGCAAGAACAGAAAATCAATGAAAATGGTATGTTATTTTTTCTCTTGTTATGAAGATTGTAGCATCATTGAATGACGCCAAATCAAATCAATCAAGATTTTTTTCTATATATACAGGAAAACAAAAGAAAATACAATAAAATAAAACTAACACGAATCAGAAATTAAACAAATAATAAAATTTAACCGTTACCTCCCCGGCAACGGCGCCAAAAACTTGATCGACGCTAGTCTATGAATTAGAAAAGCGCGACATTTAAATTAAATTCTGCAAGCATACAGGTGTGTAGCATACAGGTCGAACACAGGGAGGTGAATTAAATCAAATTATTTATCTAATCTCTTGGGCGAGTTAGACGAAGCTGGAGGTTGATTTTTTTCGCAAAGTAAATTAAAAACTGAAACTACGAATAACAGATGCAATTAAATTCACTACATATTCGAATCTAATCGGATCTGTAATAAATTGAATGATTAAAATAAAATAGAACACTGGAAATAAAATTGCAGAAAAGAAATCAACAGCTGAAAATAAAAACTAGGATTACCGCTGAATCTAATCAGACGGTCAATCACTAGTAAGAAAAATAGAAGCAATAGCAAATTGTGTTCTAGCAAATCTAATTGACTAGACAACACAATATGCCATGAAAATAAAATGCAGAAACTAAAGAAAAGAAAGCTTTATTACGACTGAAAGAGAGTACAGAAAAATGAATGGTTTTTACAATGGTTACAATCACATATTTATAGATGAGAATGGGAAAACCCTAATTAGGTCTACGAATAAATGGGCCTCCTCATTCATGAATATTTCTTGCCTTCCTTGACTAACTTGATTGGAGAAAATCTGGGCATATCATGGTAAATATTTTCCATATCTTTCAATTTTCCCATGTGGCTGATTGATAGATAGAAGGTTGCATCTAATTAATTCTTCCAAACGAGGACGCTTATCAGACTCCAAAGGCAATATAAGATAAAATCTTTAAAATTGATTTTTCTTCTTGGCAACAATTCAATCAGAAATTCTTCTAATTGAAATTGAATGATTTGAATTTAATTCCATGATAAGAATATGGCTATTGCTGAAATGTTAATTGGTGCACATCATAAATACATACACATGAATATGTGTATGTATACATATAACATAACATTAAACCAGGTATTTCTCAAAGCAAAGGGCCAGTGTGAACGCGCTCCATTTCTTTGGCAAAAAGTGAGCTTGACGGGGTTCGAACTCAGGTCTCTTAGCACCAATTCCTATGCCTTTACCAGTGAGCTACTACTTCTTTTGCAATTGAAATGAATTTGATGTGAGGAAGTAGCTCTTTCTTGTAGTTGGCCTTTGATTTGAATTGAAGGAGGCAACGCTTGAGATCTGTAAAAACACATAAAAAATACCCAAAGTATCATTTATTTATTTACAAAAGATCAAGCATAAGAGTAATAAAATAAACACTTTTCAATGTCAATCATATACCTACTGAGATGGCTCGATGACTCCCCTCTTATGAGCTTCTCAATTAACTTAACCAACTGTGGGTCATCTCGCTGTGCCTTACCAATCCATCCCAAAAGCGTAGGTCTGACCTCTAAGGATGCTAGCAAACCGAGTACAAAGTCAATGGAATGTCTAAAGTCAAATGTAGAGATAAACTCTAAGCTTCGCTGCTTAACAAACAACGGACTCAAGGACAACCTTTTCCTACTTAAGGCGTCTGCCACCACGTTACCCTTGCCAGGGGTATATGCTATCTTGAAATCGTAGGAGGCGAAGAATTCCATCCACCTTTACTGCCATAAGTTCAAGTCCTTCTGAGAGAACAAGTATTTTAGTGATTTGTGGTCTATAAACAATTCGAATTTCTCGCCAAGAAGATAATGGCGCTAAGACTTAAGCGCGAAAATAATAGCGGCCAACTCTAGGTCATGTGTAGGGTAATTTTTCTCATGCACTCTCAACTGCCTTCCTCCATAGGCTATTACCCTCCCCTCCTGCATTAAGACTGCGCCTAGTCCTGTCCCACAAGGATCGGTATAAACGATAAATGGCTTACTCCCATCTAGCAACACTAAGACTGGGGCTGTGGTCAAAGCTCTTTTTAAACGTTGGAACACATCATCACAATATGCGTCCTACGTGAAAACTAGGTTCTTCCTCGTCAAGCTTGTCAATAGGGCTGATATCTTTGCGAAGTCCTTGATAAACTTCCTATAGTAGCCAGCCAACCCCAAGAAACTCCTCACCTTGGTAGCATTTTTAGGGACCTTCCAATCTTGGTTGGCCACCACCTTCGCGGGATCCACAACTATCCCTTCTTTGGAAACCACATGCCCTAAGAATCGCACTTCCTTCCTCCAAAAGTAACATTTAGAAAATTTAGCTTTAAGGTTATACGCTCGAAGGATCTCCAACACTTCCCTAAGATGTAGGGCATGCTCTTCCTCGCTCTTAGAAAAGATCAAGATGTCATCCACAAAGACCACCACGATTTCATCAAAGTACTCCCCAAACACCCTACTCATCAAGCTAACAAAGTATGCAGGGGCATTTGTCAAATCGAAGGGCATCACAAGCCACTCATAGAAACCGTCCAGAGTCCTAAAGGCAGTCTTGTCTATGCTATCCTCAGCCACTCTCAATTAATGGAAACCAGTGGCTAAGTCCAACTGCGAAAACACTAAGGTGCCAACTAACTAATCGAAGAGATCGTCAATCCTCGGCAGTTGGTGCCTATTCTTCTTAGTAAGCTTATTAAGTTCTCTATAGTCCATACAAAGTCTAAGGGACCTATCCGCCTTCGTGGCAAATACTACTGGAGCACCCCACTCCGATATACTACGTCTTATGAATCCATTCTCAAGTAACTCCCCTACATGCTTATTGAGTTCCCTCCTCTCACGAGGAGCCATGCGGCGTACTGGTAGAGATACGGGTTTTGCATTGTCTACAAGATAAATATGAAAGTCTATCTCACGTTTTGGGGGTAGACCCCTCACCTCATCGAAGACATCAACATATTCACGGACTATACGAAAAGAATGTAAATCATCATTGGATGCATCAAGTGGCTCAAGATAACTAAGCATCACCGATCCTCTAGGGTCACAAGAAATATCAAGGGTCTTTCCACTACGAGTCAACAATTTTACTACCCTTCGTTCACAATCTAGGATGGCACCATGTCTGGCTATCCAATCCATCCCTAGAATCAACCCATAGCCCATGAAACCAATCACAAAAAGCATTACATTCAAAACCAACGCCTAAGATAGACAATGTCAAATCCCTACAAACCATGGATAAATGAGCTGACCCACCAATAGGATTTGAGACTATAATGGGATCCACAACGTGACTAGTATTTAAGTGCAGTGTTTCAACTAATGATATAGAGATAAACGAATGTGATGCACCAGAATCGAATAAAGTACGAACAGGATGATCAAACAAGAAAATCAAACTTTCGACAGAAATTTTTCTACCTTCTTCCTGCCCCGGAGCCATGAGAGCATGAACCTGCCCTTCCGAAGTAGAACCTGCCCTCTGCCCTTGCTTCTTAGGACAGTCCTTGACAGCATGACCAAGATCACCACAATGATAACAAGCGAACTTCTTCTTCTTCCTACATTCTTTCTTCAAATGGCCGAGTATCCCACAGTTGTGACACTTCCTCTTTTCTTTACCACCCTTCTTTTGCTGTTGGGCTTTCTTTGGATCCTCCTTCTTATCTTGCGGCCTAAAATTACTTACACCCTTCTCTTCTTCATGCATGTATGCCATATCAACAAGCTTTTCATACGCAGCCCCTGTTGGAATGTGGGACATATCCAAACCGTGAAGCGGTTCATTTAGCCCCTTTGCAAACCTCAAGGCCTTCTTGTGAGGCATATTCACCAACTCTAGTCCAAATCTCGCCAACTTATTAAATTCGGTCACATACTCCTTCACGGTCAAGTTTTTCTGCTTCAATGTCAAGAACCTCTCCATGTACATACTCTCCTCAGCTTGAGAAAGGAATTTCAACTCAAACCTTCCCCTAAAATTTGCCCATGTCTCTACAACGCGCTCTCCATTAGTAACCCCCCACCAAAACAAACCTTCGTCTTTCATCAACCAAGCAGCCAATTGAACCTTCTTACAATCGTCCAAATCAAAAATGCCAAACAGATCCTCCACTTCTTTCAACCAATTTCTAGCTACAATGAACGTTTCAGACCCACTAAAGGCTTTTCCACCCATTGAACGAAAGTCATTACATATCTTAGAGAAAGCATCTCCACGCGGAGGTATGATTGGAGCTGGGGGAGGAGGAGGAACGTCGGCCGGACCCGCGGCAGCGGCCCTAGCCTCAAAATATTGACGAAACCAACCGGGCACATGAACACCCTCTGGTATCTCAGATGCTCCAGACATGCTAAAAAGAAAAAGAAAGAGTTTCAAAACAAGGGAATTGAAAGAGAGATGTATGGCTTGCGGGGATTATGCTCTTTAAAGTAAACTTTCCTTGAAAATAGCTTCTTTAAAACAAGTTCTTGAAAATACTTTCTAGGAAAATAATACTTTTGAAAACACTTTTCAAAACTTTTTATCTGTTCTTGTAACCATAGCTTTGATACCATGTGTAATACCCCATGGCCATTAATCTCAATCACAAAGGGAATGCATTAATGTCATGAAGCGTTATAATAGCATAGAACAGATAAATTACAAGAATAAACAAATAAAACAACACAGCGGAAGATGAAATTTATTTCATAACATCATAACTCAAAACACGCTTACATAAGTAGTCTTCAAAACCATTACAACAGGATCAATACTCTTTTCCAAACACTTCATGAAACATAAAGAAGCAAATACTTAAATAACATAAATGCATAAATCCCCACCAAGCATAAGCAAAGCCATAAAGATGAGAGAGTCCAAAGCGATACATCTACTCTTTTCAAGCAACTGAAAGAAATCGGCACTAAGCTATAGTATTCCCTCCTTGCAAACTTGAGGGGGGAAAGGAAAGAAAAGAGGTGGAAGCAAAACGGGTCAGACATAAAGTCTGGAGAGTCCAGTAAATTTAACAAATAATAGGTAAGGTAAATGATCAAGATATAAATAGGAATCATGATATGGCTGTAACATAGATAAGGTAGATAAAAAGGATGGACAAGATGATTCCGTTCCTAAGTACTAAGACATTCCTACACCTTGGCTAAGCGAACAACCCTCCAAGTACTAACCCCGAAGACCGAAGTCAACATTAGACTAACACCCAAAGGACTATCCAACTCAACCAACATGTATTTCATTACACCGCACTTTTGCTAAGTTACACCACATTACTTAATTACACCGCACATCTACTAGTCTCTATTTACTAAAGGTTGATCCCTTCCCAGTAACTGTACCCACATGACAAACTTGGTAGTTACTTGTACCTAGCTGCTATCGTAGGTGCCGGATTGCTCCTACCACCGCTAAGGTACCCTTACCCTACCCATTCGATCTGCTCCCTAAACCTCGTAGGCACCTGTGCTTCCCCAAAGTGGCAATCCCGATAACAACATAAAATGCACGACCATACCTACACGATGCAACAACGTCTTATCTACCAGCCCGGACCCATGCACGCACATGAACCCGTTGGACTCGCGTTGCCACCTCTTATCATGTTTTGACCTCTTACATTCAAGTCTAGTAAGCGTGCCCCAACCCCGGCCTAGTACCGGGCCCAACTAGATACTCAAACGGGTTACTGGTTGAAACGGGTCCCCATCCGACACAAGCCTCCCACCTATGCTTAGTCCCCACTAGGTTTTTCTCCCACTTAACCATTTTAATTTAAATGTCCATGTCTTACACATGCTACGGTTAAGTCCATACTTACATGTCATAATTTACATGTCTTATCTTATTCCGGTTTAGTCCATATTTACATGTCATAATTTACATGTCACCCCACTTAACCCTCTAACCATACCCATGTCTTAGTATGGTTAGTATTCCTTAATTCATTCCTTATGGCGAACGGTGCATGACCTCCTATATTAGACCGAACACTTTGTGGCCGCTGGATTTGCCGGGCGGTTCCGGGCAGTCTTATGGCACAAACCGGGTCTAACCTCGTGTCATTAACCGTTATGCCTACAATTCATTCTTTTGACCTCTCACATTAGATGTCCAATTGTGGCAGCTGGATTTGCCGGGCGGTTCCGGGCAGTCTTACGCCACAATTGCGCCTAACCTCGTGTCAAAGGTTTATTAATAATCGTATTTCACCCATACCTAATTTTTGTGTCATGTATATCCAATTAAACATATAATCATGTTTATAATATTGCCTATTCCAAATTGTCCCTAATTACATGTTAATTAGCCTCAATTACAAATTTACAATTATAGGCAGTTTCATCAATTCCATGTAATTCATACCCAAATATGCCAATTTCACATATTACCCAATTATCCAAAATATCCAATAATATCCAATTTTGCATATTTCACATATTCCCATCATTCCCACGTATTTGCATTCGCACGTATTTTTATCATAGGCTCGAAGGTAGCCTAGATCCAAAAATAAAAGGCATAGGGATAAGAAGAGAGAATCAAATCACAGAAAATTGGAATTAACACAACATCATGAAATAAAGGGGCATATAAACTGGCATAGTGGCATAATGACAGATTCAACATGAATAAACTGATAAAAGGCATGAACTTTACATAGAAACATAGGCATATGATGACATGAATCAAAAAGGTGAAGACTTGGTGAGATTTTCATTACAAACATATATGAATCCCTTTTACAACTTTTCATGTTACTTTAATCCCATTAAATTTGTAAAAATAACTATACTCACCTTTCGTGGTTAAAGAATAGAATTATGCACTGAAATTGGTGTAGAAACGTTGCGGTGTTGCTGATTTTTCTTCTTGAATTATTGTAAAAGCTCTAATCTTTAATTTGAGTTGAAGTTGAATACTTGAGATTTGATTTAGAGGCAGTGGATAGGGTTTAAGAGAGAATTTGACAGCATAATGGTGTCATAGATAATATTTATGAATTAGGGTTAGGACTTAGTGTGTATATATTGGTGTAGGAAGTTATTTAGGCCTTAGGATTAACCCTAGAACTGATCTGGACTACTCAGATGCCATATTAGCCCTTAGGGCGAATCGGGCCACGGGTTGGCAGTCAAACACCCTGGATTGACCTCTAGTCGACCCAGCAGAGCTCGGGTCGACTCCAAAAATGGTGCGGTTCGGTTATTCCCCCTCCTGATTCGCTATTTTGAACTTTTTTGAATATTTATTTATTTAATATTTATATATATCTATATATATATATTTCTCTCATATGCATACAAACTTCATGGCTTAATAACTTCTTCATAATTAACCATTTTCACACTAAACCACTTTTTGAACTGCGTTCACACTAAGCCACTTTTTAGCCATTCCCCTAAAAAAAATATATGGCATTGGCGGGGATCGAACTCTGTACCTCTTGTATGCAAGTCACATGTTCTAACCAAATGAGCTACTAAGTCTTTTTCTTACAAACCTTAGAACAATGCTAAACATCTTTCTTTTCTCATTCCTCTTTTTCAAATAAATTATTCTTTAATTTGTTATTTTAATATTCTTAGAAAATACGGGGTGTTACATGAACTCATAGTGAATAGATCTAAGGAAATGGATTCATTTTACTGCGAAGAACTTGTTGAATAAGTTGTTGTATCCATCGCTGAATTTGTTGTAGAAATCTTCGAATATGTATAATCTTCTTTGAATTGATTTAGAAGAAGAAAGGCCATTTAAATTTTCATTGCAGTAGAGCTTCACTGTCAGTATTTAGATAAATAAAACCTAGGTCTAGGGTCTTTTATATAGCCTAGGGTTCACGAATCTAGCTCCAAAGTCGTCCAGGTTCAGAAAAGATATTTCCAGAGCCACGGGTAGGCCGACCTCCTTTCAGGTGGGTCGACCCCCCTCCATGGGTGCCGACCCCTAGGTCGACCCCCGGGTTGACCCCCATAAGCCTGAGTCCACCCTTAGGTCAACCCAAAAGGGTCTCGGGTCGACTTCAAAATGTCGGACCTTCCTCGATTTACGCGCCAGATTTCTGGTTTTGCTGATTTTTTTGAATATTTTTGAATTTATATGTATATATATCTTCCTTATATGCATACAAACTTCAAACCTTAATAACTTCTTCATACGGTGTCCGATTTCTGCAAACCAAATGTCTACTTTGACCAGAATTTCGAGACGTACGAAATGGAACAGTCCATTTTACTTAATTCTAAATATTTTATTAAGTTTTTTAATTCATTGTTAATAGTATATTTCACACTAATTATTCTTTAATTCATCATCTTTAGCGTTGTTAAAATTCCGGGGTGTTACATTCTCCCCTACGCAAAGGATTTCGTCCCTGATATCTTTAAGTTAAGAAGAACATATGTCCTAACATCCAACAATCATACATCCATCTAGTAATCACAGGCACCCATTGTCCTTAAGGAATTTCTAATGCTTTTATGAACATATGTAATAGTGTGTGTATATGTCCGTAAACTAATGCGAAAGATCAGGTGGTCTACTGAATCAGTTGACCTCCTTAATGAATTGCATGTTTTGTGCCATGCAACCAAAATGTATGCAAGTCATCCTAGTATAACATGTAAGCTCTATATGTGTGCACAATCATCCATCCACATGCAACATCAATGTAACGATAACCCATAAAAATTTAAAAATGTACACACATCAATATGCGATATGTAAGCGATTAAGTCGATCTAGTCCCTATTGTGTGTGTATATGCATCTACGTGCAATCACTACCAACCACTTGCATCCATCAAACATAACATGTCTGAAACACATGTTTACATTCATTAGTTTTCTGCCTACAGACTCGATCGATAGGAGATATTCAAACGATAGATACAAGTATTAATTCGAAGCTTGGAAAAAGTAGTTAAGAACATATTCTCGAAAAGGAAAGGATATGAAGCGCAAATCTCGTCTTCAGCCTCCCAAGTAGCATTCTTACAGTCCTCTACTCATTGCACTTTTACTAGCTTCATTTCTTTGCATAATGTATTAACCTCCGATCCAAGTATGCAAGTCGGAAATCATCCCATCGTTGCTTCCTTCTCTACTTTCACATCCTCTCACAAGTTTGGTTTCACTACCTCGAACTCTATACATTTTATCGCCACTTGAATGAATAGTCATCTTAGAATGACAGGCTTCCTCAAGGACTGTCTTCCCATTCCGATATAATTCACCTATCAAACCTCTTCTTAAGTAGCTCCCCTACTTTCTTATAAAGTTCCCTCTTTCCTTTTAGGAGTCACATGTCGCAAATCATCGATAGATATAACAGGAGGTTCTAGGAGACTAAGCATGACAGACACTTTTGGGGTCATAATAAATCTCGAGAGTCTTTCTATGGCAAATCAGAAGTCTAACGAACCTCCTCTCACAATCTAGAATGGCTCCATATATGGTCAACCCATCCATCCTAGAATCAAACCGTATCTTATGAAATCAAGAACATATGCGTCGTAACCAAACTCGACGCCTAACATAGAGATTCTCAAACCCCGATAAATCCTCGATAAATGAGCTGTACCCCTAACGGGTTTGAGACACTAACGGGATCCAAAACCATACTAGTATCTAGGTGCAGAGACTTTACTAAAGGATCAGATATAAAAGAATGTGAAGCGCTAGGAAAAGAATCCTGACAGGATGATCAGAAACAATCCTTCGATGGAAAGTTTCCTACCCTTATCCTGCCCACCAACCATGAGAACATTAGCTTGCCCCCTAGAATTTCTTTCCTTCTGGCCTTGTTCTTGTCTCTTTGGGCACTCCTTAATAAGGTGTCCCGCCTTACCAAAAGTGGCAACAATGCCTTTCCTCTTTCTACAATCCTTTTTCAGATGACCCACCATTCCGAAATTATGGTATTTCCTCTTTTCTTCTTTGGGTTGTGCTCCTTAGCCCCAACTCCCTTATTCTCCTTTTTACCATTCTTGTGCAACATGCTAACAAGTCGCTGGAAAGCGGCCTCCATCACATGGAAATCCTTTCGAGGCTTGAGAGAAAATAAGACGCAGGTGAAACCACTACGGCTAAAGATGGAGGTTGGGCACTTCTTTGTCCTTTGACATGTACCGTAGTTTTAACATGCCTGGTACCATGCCAAAAAAGGGATACCCTTTCAAGAGGAAATGGTTCCCAGATCAAAAAGAAAAAGTAATCAAGCGGATAATCGAGAAGATATTTATGGCTTTGGGAAATATGCTTTTCAAAAACAGACTTTTTATTTTAAAATACTTTGTTTTTTTAGACCTTTTTGAAAACCATTTTCAAAATACTTTATCCAATTTTATAACCATATGCTCTGATACCAAATGTGACACCCCACGTCCGTTAATGTCAATTACTAAGGGAATGCATTAAATTTCATGAAGCGTTATAGGTAAATAAGAAAATAATAGCACAAGACAGAAGTGTAAAATAGCAGGGGAATTAAAACTTTATTTAAATCAAAACATCATGGTTCCAAATACTGAGTTTACATCATAAGTAACTAATTACATTAATAATTTGTCTTGCCAAAAATATCAGAGTACAAAAGCATAGAACCATATTTCCCTTGCAAAGCCATAAGAGAGTTGACAAGAAGTCAAAGCAGTATATCTATATGCAAAATCCAAGCTAAACTGAAATAATCCAAATCAACTCCAAGCACTTCCACCCTGAGAACCTGGAGGGGGGGGGGGGGAAGAGAGAGAAGAGGAAACAAAAAGGGTCAGACATAAAGTCTGGCGAGTCCTGTTATACTAGTATATCAGAAATAGAATGATCCGTACTGATATCGTCCCATTACATTTTTTGATTATTAATTACTTGGGTTAATAGTACTCAAGACTTATACACGGATCATACCCATTTACTTTCCCATGGATTCACCTAATACAATATATGTAGCTATCTCTCAATATTGAGGTACACCCCGTGGTACCCCACTCGAACGGTCTCCTCCGTAATGAACGCAGTCCATCATCCTATGCCGGAGTGACGTACAGATCTCTATATAAAATGTTACGTTCCGCATATATCTACCATTACTACGCTACGTAAGCGTATGGACTGCCACCATCAATCGAATCAGATTCCTTATTGGAATAATGCCCTCTAGTCTATGATACACCACCCAGAGCAGATATGCATGTATCTGGACTGTCCCACCTATATACTGTAATTGTAGCTTGATGCCTCAATCGCACGTCTTCTAATGTGCACCAAGTTCCATCGCAGGGCTAAACAAGAATCACGGAACTCGACCGAGAGCTTTTCCATATCTGTACAGGGCGCCTCTAAGTGCCTTTAAATATTGATATTCCTTGGGTTTGTTTTTCATGGTGGCTATAGCTCCACCTCGGTCCCTCCCTCAACTAGTAAAAACTGCAGTGCTAAGTGACCGCCCCTAATAACAACCAGTCTAAACATCCATGTGGCGTCTACCCTCAACCCGATACCTCGATAGTGAAAGGTAAAATGATATCTTGGGTTTAGCTCTAGTCTTTTCGCATCCTGCTGGCTGTCGATGACGGATATTTGACGGTCTACTATCCTTGTTGGTCGTGACCCTCTCTACCTCCTCGTGATGCAACCGTCGAATCACCCTAGTGTCACCTCGTCACAGCATTCTGATTGCATAGCTACATCTGCAGTCAAGGCCCACCCACCTAGTAGTTACACGCAGACCCAACCTCTGCGAGTAGAGCCTAAGACATCTGTCACCGCACAGAGGACTACTAGGAGCACCTTACGTACTTCAAGAAGCCGCGTGCTTCCCTTTTCCATTCCTTTGGATCCATCATAACAATCAGATGAATGTGCGCTCCCCTCATGTCTTTTAACACCTCGATGATCTACCCGTTGGGTTATTCATCCTCAAACGTACGGACTGGTCCAAGCGCCTTTCTTTAATATGTTGTTAGACCCTATGTCTAAACATTCTTTTACGCGCTTGCCATACCTCACCGAGTTTCCATTTAACTTGGTTATTCCTATTCATATTGAATTCTTATTCAAATTACCAAGTTTCTCTTGCTTATTAATTTCAGTCATATAACTTAATCCATTTAAGTTTATTAGTAAGACCACAACATGTTATTTCCTAGATTGTGTCCCAAGGTCTGTAATCCACAATCTATTTTATATTCCTACTTGGTTACATCATTAAAATAACATGTTCTCCTTAATACGTTGTTAAGTATATCTCAATTCACATGTTTCCTAATTAACATGTCACTTACCATTTATGGTCAAATATAACTTATTTATTTTATATGTTTTCCTCATTCTTTCTCATTTAATCATAAATTCAATTTACACCGTCACTACAACTTATTGTTGTTTACTTAGCAGATCATTACGCATTTCAAATTCTATCATTTCTATAAGTTATGCTTACCCTACAAGGGTGTCTTTAATTACATAACTTTATTATATTTTCCACCGATTATATATACCACTACGTGTCTTTAATTACATAACCTTATTGGGTTAAGTTCGTAGGCCTTCCAGTTTTACTTAACCCTAACTCAGGTTCATAAACATACATTCCTTATGGATTAAATTAGGTTAAGTAGTCCAATTATGGTTATAATGGGCTAAACCTCCCACATTAGGCCAACAACGTGTGGATGCTGGATATGCCGGTCGGGTCCGGGCAGTCTTATTCCATAGTTGAGCCTAACCTCGTGTCTTAGCCTGATTCGCATTTGCGCACTTAGACCTCTCACATTAGGTTCAACATTAGTGGCTGTTGGATATGCCGGTCGGGTCCGGGCAGACTTCCGCAACTAATGTAACCTAACCTCGTGTCATGGGTACAATTACAATTCTAATTGTAATTACTAAATTTTCTCTTTTTATCCAAATCTACCTATGTCATTATAGGTGACTATTTCTCTTTTTCCCCATATTTAATTATATGCCCAATTCACTATTCAAATCATAGACTTTTACACCCTTTTCCAGTTAACCTTTTAATTACGCACCGTATGCTCTTTTTCCTAAGTTATAAGTCAAGGCAATTACAAATATATATATATATATATATATATATATGTTATGCACAAACCCAAATCTACATATTTTCCAATTTATGTCCCTGGTCCATATTCACCCATTTCAGTACAAGTTATATGCAAATCCGTATTCGCATTTTTTCCAATGTATGCTTAAAATTCATATTCACGTATGTCCTAATTTATGTCCAAAATCAGTATTTAGACATGTCCCACTTTATACCCATTTCCATATTTACATTTATACCAATGCGTGCCTAAATTCATATTGTCCAACAAGACATATGCCGCCAAACCCTTATTTGTATATTTCCAAATTTAGATCCATATTTTCCAATATCAATTAAGCGCCAAATTATGTTTTTCCCAATCATTCCTAATTTCGCATGTTCGCATTTTTCTGCGTTCGGCCTAGGCTCGAAGGTAGCCTGGCTATATAAAAATAAAAAGGGAAAAGAGGGAGAGAAGAGAATCGAGAACATGCATAATAAAATCAATAATAAACTGATAGAAATAGGCATAAACTGAATAGGCATATTATGACAAGATTTAATACGGCGGCGGGATGAACATATAAGAGCAGATTTGATAGTTATGTCATAATAGAACTGAATAGCCACCGATTCAAGATCCAATTTTTATATAGATATCAAGAATACTATTTAAATATCAGATCTAAAAATAACATAAACTCACAGTAAGTACCTAAGGAAATGGATCCAATTTACTGCGAAGAAGATGTTGAATAAGTTGTTGTAGCCATTGCTGAATTTGTTGTAGAAATCTTCAATTATATATAATCTTCTTTGAGTTGATTTAGAAGAAGAAAGGCCATTTTAATTTTCATTGTAGCAGAGCTTCGCTGTCGGTATTTAGATAAATAAAACCTAGGTCTAGGATCCTTTATATAGCCTAAGGTTCATGAATCTAGCTCCAAAGTCATCCAGGTTCAGAAAAGAAATTTCCAAAGCCACGGGTAGGTCGACGCCCCTTCAAGTGGGTCGACCCGTAGGTCGACCCCCCTTCATGGGTGTCGACCCCTAGGTCGACCCCGGGGTCGACCCCCATGAGTCTGAGTCGACCCTTAGGTCGACCCGACAGGGACTCGGGTCGAATTCAAAATGTCGGCCCTTCCTCGATTTGAACGCCGGATTTCTGGTTTTGCTAATTTTTTGAATATTTTTGAATTTATATGTATATATATCTTCCTTATATGCATACAAACTTCAAACCTTAATGACTTCTTCATATGGTGTCCGATTTACGCGAACCAAATCTCTATCTTGACCAAAATTTCAAGACGGACGCAATGGCATGGTCCATTTTACTTAATTCTGAATATTATTTAAGTTTCCCTTAATTCATTGTTAATAGTATATTTCACACTAATTATTCTTTAATTCATCATCTTTAGCATCGTTAAAATTCCAAGGTGTTACAAGCCCATCCAATCTACTGGAGCCTGAACCACACGATTCCATTCTTCTCTCCTCCTCAAATATTGTTATTCCATCGTCCTTAATTCAACTCTTAAACCAATCGACACTTGAAACAAGCACCATGGTCATCGCCTTGAGGTATATTCGGCATCACTAGCGATGATGATGACTTCAGGATTTGCAACGTCGATAGCAACAACAAAGACAAGGACCAACACACAATTAAGAGTGAATTCAATAACGAATTTGAAACTAAAAAGCATGATGTAAACAATCCTGAACCTACCTGTGAATCAAATGTAAAGATCGAGGGGAGTTCGGAGGGATTTAGATATTAGGGTTTCTCGGATTAAAGTGGATTATTGCAAAAGGAATAAAGTAAAGGATAGAGAGAATTATATGATTTATATAAGCCAAGGATTGGACCATTCATATTCCTGAAATGAAAGCCCAACTCTATCCGACCCAGCAGTCCAACAACAACAGTTCAAAGTGTTTTGATTCGAAATGAAGTGTGGGTCGAATGAGGTCGACACGACCTGCTACATGATATTCGACTTGAGGATTTAACCACGAAGTTGTTGAATTTGAAGGAAGTCGCTAAAAATAATACGTACTTATAGGTGAAGAGAAATTGATGAAACAACAAAGGCTAGTCAGATAATTTGAACATTTTCTTTGATTCTACAGAAGCCAAAGAATTTACCTGGAGATTTGTTCATATTCCAATTGAAAGCACCGATTTGTTGAACGTAACATAGATAATTGTTGATTAGACCTCATATTTATACTTAATGCAGAAATCAAGGGATATGACTTCACAAAGTGTCACGACTTTACAGACAGACGCAACTGTTGGTTATAACCTATTTAAGAATAGATAGATTGGCGATTTTAAAGCACACTCATCTTCGATAAGACATGCTTTGAGGGAAAAAAATGTGGGCCTACTCTGTGACTAGGCCACACAAAGTCCAGATATCATGATCTTGAATACTAGAAGGACGAGAACCAGAGTCATTCAGAGAGTAAAGTTCGGGTTAAAAGGAGTGGAGTACTTCAAATTAGATAAGGGACTTGTATTGGCTAAGTAAGGTGTCGTGTCATAGCTTTCGGGTCGGATCAGATCCATGCACACACGAAAATTGGGATTCAGCAGACAACCATCGGCTCGAGTCGGATAAGACCAAACTCAACCTGCCTGAGCGTGTGAATGAGGCATTCTGGAACCATCGCTTCGGGTCGGAAGAACTCCTATTCGACCCGCCTAGAAGTACGATTGCACACTTTAATTCGCGACCGAGTCTATTGCCTAAAAATACGGATCGGGGCACAAGTGGCAGGACCTGACCAAGAGGACACCTCTCCAGTCTCCCAAGTTCAACTCCGATTTTTCATGAATGGATGCCATGTCAACATCCGATCTTCTCTTGAGAACCCTTTTAAATACCAACATTGGTGACATTTTAAGGGATCTTTTGGCACTATACACACTTGATCTCCACCATTCTCATAATTGTCCTTGTTAACCAATATTGTGATCTTGATTTTTGAGTATAATCCTATAAATCCTAAGAGAGAATTGATTGTATTTGTGGGATTGAGTGATTATCAGCATTGTATTTGTAATCTATTACTTAATCAAAGAACTATAAAGTAGACGTAGGCTCGTTAACGCCGAACCACTATAAATCTTGTGTGTTGATTGCTTTTTGTCTGTTTCTAGATTTTTATTCTTCATTATTCCCTAGGAAATCTAGTCAATTAGGTGTTAGTGCCATTTTTTGGTATAACAAAAAGTTTTGTAAATGTTAATGAACCAAGGGAAAATATGATAAACAGAGAATATAAACTATTATAATTAATTATAATCAAGGGAAAATGTGATAAATGGAGAATATAAGCTATTGTAATTAATTGTATAAATAAGGATGTAATATAATAGGTAGTCTTGTCCTAGGGACAAGTTAAATTATACCATGGATTATAATAAATGAAAAAGAGAACTTATTAATAAACCTTAGTTAAGAGAACTAAGTTAAAAAGTAAACAACAACAAAAAGACGTGATAACAATGTAAGACAAAGTTATGATTAAATAAGAAAGAAGGAAGTAGTCTTATTATTGGTAGACTTATAATTGGAAGTTTTAAGTCTAATAAACATAATAAATAATAAGTGGAAGACAACTCCAATGGCATAGGGATGAATAAGGAAAGTAAGTAGCCAATTGTGAGCTAACGAACCTTGTAACTTGAATAAAAAGTGAATATATGGATAATCAAGTTAATTAGCAATTTGATAAGATAAAATAAGCGCATGATTAAAAGATTAGACGTTGTATCTAATAACATGTTAGTGTGATGCACTTGGACCGGTCTGCACGTACGAAGGTAAAAACCCAATTGGGGTAGATCATGGGGACATGAGGGGAGCACGTCTATCTGATTATTATTTTTTAGATTACTCTGCATGACTGGAAGGAATCACACGACTTCTACGAGACATGGTAGGGTACTCTGTGGTGGTCCTTTGTGTGGTACATGCCGAAGTTGTACTCATAGAGGTTTGGTATGCATGGTACCACCTGGTGAGTATACCTTGACTGCAATTATAGTTTGGCTGTCAGAAGGTTGTGGTAGATAACATTGGGTGATTCAGTGGTTTGCCTAGAGAGAGGTAGGTCAGGACCAATACAGGATAGTAATCGTCTGGTACCTGGCATCGGTAGTCAGTGCGATGCGGAAAGACTAGAGCTAAACCTATAGACCATCAATCCTTCGCTATCGAGACGTTGGTTACGAGATACGCTAAATTGGATGTTAGATTGTTTGATAGGGGCATGCCACTAAGCTCTTGATGTAGTCTTTCACTAATTGATGGAGGGGCCATAGCCACTGTGAAAACGTAGACCATACTTTAGATATGTATGTTGTAGGTCTAATGAAGCGGACCTTTACAGATATGGAAAGCTCCCGACCGAGTTCCATGTATTGGATGTAGCCCTATTACAGGGCTTAGGTTATAGTAGACAGTATGTTCTTGTGAGGGTCTAAATACACACACTGGGTGGTGTTTCGTAGATAATACGACATTACTCCATCTTGAGACTTGATTCGACCGAGGAGTTTAGATACGACGATCCGTACGCTTGCGTGGCATGACGATGATGATTATGTGCGATTACGTGACATAATGATTTGGATTTCCATACGTCGTTCGGTGTAGAATGAAGGTTGCATACGCTTTCGTGGCGTGATGGTGGAGATTGTACAAGGAAGGTACTATGGGGAGTACCTTGAGATATAGGGTATAACTACATATATACTATATTAGGTTAATCTATTAGAAAGTAGATGAGTACAACATGAGTGTAGGGCCTTGAGTGTTGTTAACCAGAAATTACCAAAAAATAAGAATACATAACTAAACGGTATATGTAGGGTTATTTCAGAATGTACAATTTGTCTAGTCATCAAAACTTTGTGTTCAGATCCCCTCCTTATTACATACTCGCAAGTTAGGTTTGTAGCACAGATTTGATAGCTTTGGATACTGGTTAGATAGTATTATTACTTTGGTAAGGCAAAATTTGATTATATTATATTTTATCCATTTCACTGTGCGATGTTTACCTATCTCTGATATATTTATTATCTCTGTCTTTTCTGCAAGATACTAGACAAGCCGACTCGAGCTTTGATAGATTGGGATTTTTGAAAAATATATGGTATGACCAAATTTGGGTTGATTTGGGTTGTTACATCTGGTACTAAAGCTTAGGTTTAGGATTCTGGTATAGATAGTGTGTGAACGTATTTGTATTTTTTAAAATATAAATATATTATATATACACCTAGATCCATAAGAGAACCCACTAAATAGGATGTAACACCCCACCTCCACTAGGGTCACTCATAAAGGGAATGCACTAGTTTGGGAGGAGCGTTATCGAGGTAAACAAATACAGAAATATTACAAGATAGAACATAAATAAAACAGTATAAGAATCAAAAGATAAATTTTATTACTTTCAAAATAGTCAAAGCCTTTTTCATTCAAAGTACCAAATAGCCAAAGTCATTATTTCCCATTACAACAAATTATGTCTTGCATAAACAAAGAAGCATAAACTTAAAACATCAAAAGTAGCTTAATTCCCCAAAGGTAGCAGAAATGCAGCCATAGCATAGCTCAAGATCAAACCGTACATGAGCTGAACCGAAAGCAAGCAAAATCCAAGCTAAGTGCTAGAGTTTCCTCCCTGAGAACCTTGGGGGGAGGGAAACGGAAGAAAAAGAGGCAAAAAAAAATGGGTCAGTCATAAAGACTGGTAAGTCCAAGTGACTTTCAGCATAAAAACAGATAAAGGTGACATGACATGTATAAACTGAAAGTAAACATAAGGATGCCGTCAAGATGGGCAAGATAGACTAAGACAATATGATAAATCAAGTATAAATCAAGTATAACATCACATATTCAAGGTTCGCTGCATCAACTGTACTAGAATCCCAATCCCATGTCTTACATAAATCATGAAATAATCCCTTGGCCCAATATCATGAAATGACCCATTTCTAGTTCCAACGAAACGATCCACTAGTCGATCGACTCCCTACAAGTTCTAGCTCATCATGTATCTGTGTCATACGGCCCAATCACGAATGTAGTCACCTGTGCTAGGTCCACCATAGGGTGTATCAAGCCCTATGGTGTCAACCACCGACACGAATCAAGAATGCACAGATAAACCTACTGATGCCCAATGCCTGCTTTTTCAACTCCGGACCACGTGCACGACCATAGCCCGCCTGAACCTACACTGGCGCACCAACACAACCATCGTTCTGGTCGCTTACAATCAGCCCTGTAATCGTGCCCCACCCTGCCTAGTTCCAGGGTACCATGATACATCTAGTGGGTTACTACTGAAATGGACCGCGTAACTAGGGTTTCCGTCTAACAGGTTAAGTGTTGTCATTTAAATTCGAGACTTAACCCTTATCAGTTTAGCATGTCAAATTGGCTAAGTGTTGTCATTTAAGTTCGTGACTTAGCCCTACAATTCACGTGTCAAGTTGGTTAGGTGTTGTCGTTCAAGTTCATGACCTAACCCTACCAATCATGTCTCAAGTTGGTTAAGTGTTGTCTTTCATGTTCACGACTTAACCCTATCATGTGGCATTAATTCATTAATGCATCCCAACCTCTCACATTAGACCTGTTGTTGTGGTCCCTGGATATGCCGGGTAGATTTACACCACAACTCAGTCTAACCTCGGGTTTCAAGCGCGATATGACCAATTACTCACATTGGATCCTATTGTTTGCAGTCACTGGATTTGCCGGGCGGTTCCGGGCAGATTTACACTGCAAACTCAACCCAACCTCGAGTTGGCCATTTTCAAGTTCATTCTAGCATCATGTCCATGTTCAAGATTCATGTCAAGTTCGTGTCAAGTTTCATGCCAAGTTTCCTTATAATTACTAATTTTTCCCAATGTTACCCCGTCTAAATATTAGGCTAACAATCTTAGCCTAATTTTCCGTCCGCATGGTCTTTGGCATATAATATTAGGCTAAAAACTTAGCCTAATTTAACGTACACAAAATTGGCATAAAGCAATTTATTAACATAAGCATGACATAGGCGTAAACTTGGCATCATCGGCATAGTCAATATGAACATCATAGGTGTGAACTTGTAAAATAATCAACATGAATATCATAGGCGTGATCTTGCAGCGTAGATTGAACCAACATACATATATATGTGAATTTGCAACATAGACTAAATCAACTTACATATATGTGAACTTGCAAATCAATCACGAACATATGAATAAGTGTGAACTTGAAATATGACATAGGTTTAACATATACACATAAGCATGTAGATCTAACATTTGGTCACATATGTGATATGATTTCATAACCTAAAACTTGCATAACATGATAAACTGCACAACTTGTCATAACGGGTTATACTCCAAGTTCATATACATATGAATAGACTTATTCATTAATTCCCAATTCAACATGATAATAAAATAGAACCACAGGCATAGATCAATATCATTCAATTCCACATATAACATATGAACATTATTCTATTATCAATCTATTTTCAAGACATGACATAACTGAATAAATTGATTAAAACATTGCAGCCATATAGCTCTGATAACATTATGAACATGAAAAGGTTTGAATGATAATCTAGGTTCGAGAACATTGATAGATCTAACTTAAATAGAAATATCCCAAAATCAAGAATAAAGAAAATAGGTCTGAATAGAAAGTCAAGCTTAGATCCAATTTCATAGTCATAATCCTAGGCAATAACCTCATAGGTGATTAGCCACAATTGTCCTTGTCATAGTTATAGGAAATAGTCTTATATTCACAGTCATAGGCATATGCATAGTCTTATGTTCACAGTCACAGTCATAGGCGTAGTCTTATGTTCACAGTCATAGGCGTAGTCTTATGCCATTAACAATAGTTTCAACGTCGTAGACAATATTCCCAATAGTCAAGATCCAAGAAGAAAACAAGAATAGATATGAATCATACATAAATCAATTCCAATTTATAACATGCCGTATTAAGTTTATAATTTTTATCTAAAAATAACTGGAACTTACAGATCGTGGTCTAAGAAATTTAGATGCAGAAGTCAAGTCTAGAAATTAGTCGTTGAATTGTTGAATCGCTGAATCTTGCTTTGATTGTAGAAGCAAATCCCCAATTCCTAGCCGTAGTCTTCAAGAAATAATCTTCGCGTTTTAATTTAATTTATTTTAGAGGAAGAAGAAGAAGCCATGATCATCAAGAGTTTGAGCAGCATAAGGTTAGAGAAGAATGGTGTAAAGAGAATGAGGCTAGGAGGCTATTTATATAGGGTTTCAAACTAATTAGAGCCGTCGATGAAGCTAGAGTTAATCAAGGCCATCCATCTCAAGAGAAGCCAATCAGAAAGCGACAAGTTAGCCCTAATGACACAGCAGAGCTCAGAAATTCGACCAGAACCCGACCAAGCCAGCTAGGGTCAAACCAGAAAGCTGTGCAGGCCTGCTGCTCGGCCTGGGCGCACCTGCCAAGTGCGCCAATGCAAAATTGCATAGGCGCACTTCCCAAGTGCGCCAGCGCAATTTTGTTCTGGCGCACTTCCCAAGTGCGCCAGTGCATTCTGGCCGGTTTCTAGTTTTTCTGCCTAACTTCGTTCATCCATATCTTCTTCGTACGGTATCCGTTTTACGCAAACTCGGACTCCATTTCAAGCAGAATTCCGAGACGAATGCAATGGCGTAACCCGTTTCCCTTGATTCTCATTTTAAAAATTAATTCTGCCTTGATTTATGGTTTTAACATGTTATAAAAATACGGGTTGTTACATTCTCCCCTCCTTAAAGGATTTCGTCCCCGAAATCTTCAAGTTAGGAAGAATGCATCCTATAATCCAATCAACCATCTACTCAACCATCATCCACAAGCAACCATTGTCCTTGAAAGATTTCTAATGCTATATGAACATATGCAGAAAGTGTGTTTATATGTTCCTTATCTAATGCAAATGATCAGGCCTGATTGATCCTCCTAATGCAAAATATGTTTAGTTTCATGAATCCAACATGTATGCAAATAGTCCTAGTCACATAAACACTATATGTGTGCACAAACATCCATCCATATGCAACATCCACATGATAACACATTCGATTTCATCCATAAACAAGTATAAACACTCATGCATATGCAATATGAAAATGTGTCTGAGCCGATCTAGTGCCTAATGTGTGTTATGCAACCATGAGCAACCACTTGCGACCACTTGCAACCATTTGCAAACATCAACCATAACATGTTTCAATCACATGTTTACATTCAAAAGGGTTCTACCTAAGGTTCTCAAGATAGCATTGAGAAGATAAACAAGATAAAACAAAGCATCAAGGAGAAGAAGTTAAAGATGTACCCCTAGAGGGTCCTGTCTGCGGGGTTTGCCCTTGCTTTTTAGGGCAGTTCTTGCTGGTATGTCCAGTTTCACCACACTGGAAACATGCTCCCATTTTCATCTTCTTCTTTCTATAATCCTGAGCTATATGCCCCTAAATACCACAGAAGTGGCATTTTATTTTCTCGCGTGTCTTGTTATCATTCTAGTTGTTGTTGTTCTTGCCTCCTTTCTCGGAGTCTACCTTCTTGTTTTGAGATTCATTCGCCTTGACCTCCTTCTTTCCATTCTTGTCTTCTTCACTTAAGAGCGCCATGTCTGCCAGCTTTTCGTAAGTAGCCCCCATAGGTACGTGGGTCATAGCCAAGCTATGAAGTGGCTCATTCAATCCTTTGACAAAACTAAGAGCCTTCTTATGAGGGGTATTTACTAAGTCCAGTCCAAACCGAGCCAGCTGATTGAATTGATTGACGTACTCCTTGACCATCATACTTCCTTTCTTAAGAGATAAGAATTTTTCCAGCTGTAGATTTCGTTCAGCTTGCGAAAGGAATTTCATCTCAAAACTTATTCTAAAATCCATCCATGTTTCAACCGGCCTCTCGGCGTTAGTGACTTCCCACCAATTGGAAGCTTCGTCTTTGAGCAACCATACCGCCAACTGTACCTTCTTCCTATCGTCCACCTTGAAAATAACGAATAGATCCTCAGTTTCTTTGAGCCAATTCCTCGCTTCTACGAATGATTCAGTTCCCTTGAAATCCTTTCCACACATGGCCCTAAAATATTTACAGATCTTCGAGAAAGCAATTGCACGAGGAGGGGGAGGAGGAATCACTGCAGCTGGAGGAGGAATATCTGCTGGGCCTGCATCATTGGCCCTAGCCTCTAAGTACCTCCTAAACCAGCCAGGTATTGGCACGCCCACTGGAAAGTTAAGATTCCCAGACATGCTGAAATGAAAAAGAAGAGATTCAAACGAAGAAACAAAGGATAGTGCTAATGGATTTTGGGGAATAGCCTTTAAATAAAACAAGTCTTTTCTTGAAAAATGCTTCTTTGTAAACGGTTTTTGAAAATAATTTTATAAGGTTTTAAAAACTTCTGCCCAGTTTGGTAACCTTCTGCTCTAATACCAAATGTAACACCCCACCTCCACTAGGGTCACTCACAAATGGAATGCACTAGTTTTGGAGGAGGGTTATCGAGGTAAACAAATACAGAAATATTACAAGACAGAACATAAATAAAACAGTGGAAGAATCAAAAGATAAATTTTATTACTTTCAAAATAGTCAAATCCTTTTTCATTCAAAGTACCGAATAGCCAAAGTCATTATTTCCCATTACAACAGATTATGTCTTGCATAAACAAAGAAGCATAAACTTAAAACATCAAAAGTAGCTTAATTCCCCAAAGGTAGCAGAAATGCAGCCATATCATAGCTCAAGATCAAACCGTACATGAGCTGAACCGAAAGCAAGCGAAATCCAAGCTAAGAGCTAGAGTTTCCTCCGTGAGAACCTGGGGGGAGAAATGGAAGAAAAAGAGGCGAAAGAAAATGGGTCAGTCATAAAGACTGGTAAATCCAAGTGACTTTCAGCATAAAAACAGATAAAGGTAACATGACATGTATAAACTGAAAGTAAACATAAGGATGCTGTCAAGATGGGCAAGATAGACTAAGACAATATGATAAATCAAGTATAAGTCAAGTATAGCATCACATATTCAAGGTTTACTGCATCAACTGTACTAGAATCCCAATCCCATGTCTTATATAAATCATGAAATAATCCCTTGGCCCAATATCATTAAATGACCCATTTCTAGGTCCAACGAAATGAGCCACTAGTCGATCGGCTCCCTACAAGTTCTAGCTCGTCATGTCTCTGTGTCATACGACCCTATCACGAATGTAGTCACTTGTGCTAGGTCCACCATAGGGTGTATCAAGCTCTATGGTGCCAACCACCGACACGAATCAAGAATGCACAGATAAACCTACTGATGCCCAATGCCTGCTTTTTCAACTCCGGACCACGTGCACGACCATAGCCCGCCTGAATCTACACTGGCACACCAACACAGCCGTCGTTCTAGTCATTTACAATCAGCCCAGTAATCGTGCCCCACCCTGCCTAGTTCCAGGGTACCATGATACATCTAGTGGGTTACTACTGAAATGGACCGCGTAACTAGGGTTTCCGTCCAACAGGTTAAGTGTTGTCATTTAAATTCGAGACTTAACCCTTATCAGTTTAGCATGTCAAATTGGCTAAGAGTTGTCATTTAAGTTCGTGACTTAGCCCTACAATTCACGTGTCAAGTTGGTTAGGTGTTGTCGTTCAAGTTCATGACCTAACCCTACCAATCATGTCTCAAGTTGGTTAAGTGTTGTCTTTCATGTTCATGACTTAACACTATCATGTGGCATTAATTCATTAATGCACCCCAACCTCTCACATTAGACCTGTTGTTGTGGTCACTGGATATGCCGGGCGGTTCCGAGTAGATTTACACCACAACTCAGTCTAACCTCGGGTTTCAAGCGTGATATGACCAACTACTCACATTGGATCCTATTGTTTGCAGTCATTGGATTTGCTGGGCGGTTCCAGGCAAATTTACACTGCAAACTCAACCCAACCTCGAGTTGGCCATTTTCAGGTTCATTCTAGCGTCATGTCCATGTTCAAGATTCATGTCAAGTTCGTGTCAAGTTTCAAGGATAAGTTTCATGCCAAGTTTCCTTATAATTACTATTTTTTCCCAATGTTACCCCGTCTAAATATTAGGCTAACAATCTTAGCCTAATTTTCCGTCCGCATGGTTTTTGGCATATAATATTAGGCTAAAAACTTAGCCTAATTTAACATACACAAAATTGGCATAAAGCAATATATTAACATAAGCATGACATAGGCGTAAACTTGGCATCATCGGCATAGTCAATATGAACATCATAGGTGTGAACTTGCAAAATAATCAGCATGAATATCATAGGCATGATCTTGCAGCGTAGACTGAACCAACATACATATATGTGAATTTGCAACATAGACTAAATCAACTTACATATATGTGAACTTGCAAATCAATCACGAACATATGAATAAGTGTGAACTTGAAATATAACATAGGTTTAACATATACACATAAACATGTAGTTCTAACATTTGGTCACATATGTGATATGATTTCACAACCTAAAACTTGCATAACATGATAAACTGCCCAACTTGTCATAACGGGTTAAACTCCAAATTCATATACATATGAATAGACTTATTCATTAATTCCCGATTCAACATGATAATAAAATAGAACCACAGGCATAGACCAATATCATTCAATTCCACATATAACATATAAACTGTAACGTCCCGGAATTTTCTTTGATTTATAACAAACAATTAAATTTGTTTTAAATATTGAATTAGAAATATAAATGAATTTTATATTGAATTTATCGGTTTAACAATCAGTATACGATTTAATATTGAGTATAACGATAATAATTGAATTTAGATACAAAACTGAATCAAAACAATTCTATTGATTAACATAAATTCTTATTGGGACGATAAAATTAATCTATTATCGATGAATTAAATTTTTCTATAATCAATTTATATTAATTGAATTTATTTTAATCGTCAATTTAAATTAGTTATCTTCTTTATATAGTCAAATTTTAATTTCAGAACCCACTCTGTTGGGTCTAGAATGTTGCTATAATCTGAGAGCGTCGGTCGTTACGGTTGAATAACATTTCGAGGTTTCGAATTAAGGGAAACGAGATATTTTGATTATAAAATTTATAAAAAATCAAATCAATTTATTACCACAAGTCTATGTTTCCATTTGAGCAGTCCTTACTTCTGCTTACCACCCTAGATTCTGAAAAATCACCAGTAGAAACATTTACTTCACGTACTGAAATGTCTCCTTCCTTCCCAGCAAAGCTAATCGACATGTTAATGGCGCCACCGTAAAGATGTGACGTGCGCAGACCTAGTATTCTCCTCGAGCTAAAATTTCTGTCTCTCTCTTCATTTATAAATACGAGATTTTCTTCTTCCTTATTCTATCTGGTTTCAATGAAAAGGATAATCGAAGCTGGAAAGCTTCAATAAGGAAAGTGCCACCCTAAATAAACCGCGACTACACCACCTTTATCTCGTTTTTCACTTCTCCTATTTCATTTTCATTCGCTCACTTCAGGCCACGAAAGAAATCAAAGCCCATTTTTGATTTCCTCAACAGTCCGATCGAAATAAAAATAGGATCTTTCAGAAACAAAAGGAAAAAAAAAGAATCGGCATCGCGAGTTCCTAAAGCCCTAAAGCTCGATAGCGCGCAGGAGTCTCTCGCGATTTCAAGGGGATGGAGTGAAGTCCGTTTGGGTTTCGAAGTTGCTGAAGGAGGAGCGAAGGGTATAGTCGAGTTTAAGGGTAGAACGGGGTCAGCTTGATGACGACTTAGAGAGGATCGATGTCTGGTAAGGATACGAATTTGAGAAAAGGTCGTGGTGCGATTTTGGGAAGGTTTGGTTAAGTTTGCAGTGGGGATTGGGTGCGTTCGAATCTGTGAATGAGAGTGAAGGCTGAGGGGTTTTTGTGGCATTGAAGTGTTGATTAAGGTAGAGTGTCGGTCTGTGTATTTGCTGATGTTAAACAGGGAGTAAATGATTGAATGGTAAGGGAGTCTAGAGTCGGAAATTTCAGCGGTGATCTCGTGTTGCTAAGAAGGTGGACTGGGATATTCAGTTTGGGGAGGATGGTTTAGATTTCAAGAGTAGTTTCAGTTTGGGTTTTTGGAAGTGCCTGATGTAGTGATGCTTAGGAGAAATGGACATGGTTGAAGGTGTAAGGATGATTCGGTTGCCTTGGGTTTGTTTGAGGTCATGATTCATAACGGGTCAAGTAATACGCAAGGCGATGAGGTGATGGATTCATTTGAACGATTCAAGTAGGTGCATAGCCAAGTCGATACAACATTTAATTGGATATTCGTCAAATGAAATTAGGTGAGTAAATCTCACTCACCGTTTTATATTTATTTTTATCGTTAAAAATAAATTGGTTGGTTGCTTGGGTGCATGAATGAATTGTTGAATTATTGCGGTTGAATTTCCCGCAACACTATTAGCGGATGCCCGCAGTATCATTAGCGGATGACACTACGCCCACGTACATAAGTGGATCCCCTTTTATACCGCGATATCCTGCCTTGAAGCAAGATTGGTATTATCTATGTGACTAACATCTGTGGATGCAGGGAAAACAGGTTGGAGGGATCCAACAGGATTCCTCAAAATTTATTTATTACTGTTTACATGTTTGTGTGATGTTTTGAATTGGATTGATGATTTGTGTGTTTGGATATTATATTATCACCGGCCCTATATATTTATATTTAAAAATATCGACATGGATTTTTGACATTAAAAAGGAAATTTTATTTTCTGAAATAAAAGTGGAATTTTGAATGAACTATAAAATGTTAACTTGTTTTCAATAACAAAAACAAGTAGCCGAATTTATAACAATGTTATAACTGAAAAGGAAAATTTCGTTGATAATATTAAATTTTAAATTCAAGCTTGAATTTAAAAAGGAAAATTTATTTTCCAAAATGGGAATTTGATTTCAAATAAGATTTGAAATAAGGACTTATTTTAAATAATCTAAAACAAGAAGGGGAATGTATACACGAGGTTTATAAATGAATAAAAATTATATTATCATTGGATATTCAAGAAATGTAAATTCTAGTATGCATTTACAAAAGGAGAATTTATTCTCCAAAAACAGAAAGAGGGAATTCAAATGAAATTTGAAATAGAGAATTTGTTTTATATATTTAAAACAAGAGGTGTTATTTATAAATAATTTTTATAAATAAAAGAGGGAATTTTATTGGATAATTTATTTAAATCCAGGTATGAACTTAAAAGGGGTTTTTGAAAAGGAAAAGAAAGGAAAATTTTACTTTTCGAAATAAAAATGGTATTTCGAGTAAATTGAGAAATACTAACTTGTTTTTAAATAAAAACAAGTTGCTGGAATTATAGACACTATTTATTAAGGGAAAGAAATATTATCATTTGATAATATTAGACTTTAACTTCAAGAAAGATATTTAAAGAAGGAAATTTATCTTTCGAAGTGGAAAGTGGAATTTCAAATAGAATATGAAATACAAACTTGTTTTAAATATTTAAACAAGAAATAAAATTTATAAACGATGTTTATAAATAGAAGGGGATTATCATCATGGGATGCTTTGGCTATTTAAATTCAAATTTGAATTTAAAAAGAGATTAATATCCTGAAATCGTTTCAAAAGGAAACGATGAAGTTTATTCCGATATTCGGAATGTAAGCTGAATTTAAATAAATCCACACGGATTTATGATTTTAACTCGACTATGTCGAAAACCAAGAATAATATTATATTTCAAAGGATATTGGAATTGTATTAAAAGTGAATTTAAGTTTTAATATGAAAATAGATTATGTAAATATAAGTGATGGTAATTAAGTATTTTCAAATCCACTTGAGATTCATAAGGGAAATCAAATACTCCAAATAGAAA
This sequence comes from Allium sativum, assembly GCA_030737875.1. NCBI lineage: Eukaryota > Viridiplantae > Streptophyta > Magnoliopsida > Asparagales > Amaryllidaceae > Allium > Allium sativum. Next base: position 119,349,323 of record CM060918.1, on the reverse strand, counting down.
TCGAGTTTTCAATAGATTATTTAAATGGAAGTTGAATCTAACAAAGCAGCGAATTTATAAACAAGGTTTATAAATGTGATGAAGTAATTTTCATCGTGTAATTTGGAAATAAATTTCCAAATGTAAGAAATGGAGTAGAAAGCGAGACTTAAATCGAGTTTGTGTATTACAAGCTTTTATTCGTCTCAAGATAAGAACGTCGTCGATCAAGGTCTGAGAGGTAATTAAAATACCCCAACTTGAACGACTTCACTATTGTCAAGAGATGATATTAGTTTGTAATGGTGAAGAGGGTTGAACAAATTGATTTTCCCCATAAAGGAAAATTGTAATTTGAATTTGATTATATCGTGTGATATAAAATAATTTATATCCAATGGAATTGGAATTTTAATGTAGAGGTTGAGCTTTAAATAACTAAAACCAAGTTATGGAATCAGAATGAAGTATTCAATGATTTTTGGAAAATTGAAATGTTAAGTTAGATTTGGGAAATTGTTTTAAATATGAAAAATGGAGTTGAAATTTATTTTGTAAACGAAGTTAACGTTTATATTTAAATTATAATTAAAACGAACCCGCCGTAGAGCGGTAGTTCGTAAATTGACGATTCGAACTTCAATTGAGTATATAGAGCTCAATATAAGTCGAAATTCGATGAAATAAGAAATGCCCGAACCGACTAAATGATAGTTTTCTAGTGAAAGAGAAAAATCTAGATTTCGTCGTATAGATTTTGAGTTATGTCAAAATCAAATTTTCAGAAAAATAGCGCCATAATCGTTTTTAAACCATAATGGTTTATTAAATAAATAAAAAGGATTTTAAGTGAATAAAATCCAAATTCTGATTTGAAAAATCCAAATCTTGAGTTATCAAATATATGCGAACTCAGGTAGAGTGAATGAAGTGATTTTTTTTGGTATAAAAATCAGATTTTTGTTATGGAATAATATTGACTAATAAGAGAAGTTAGTTAATAGAGTTTGAATGGAACTTAACATGGGTCATGTAAAGTGGGTTTGGAAAGTAGGATTTGGAATCGAATAAGGGACTGGAGTTATAAGTGAAATTCGATTTGTTTATAAGTAAATAAAGATATGTTGGAACACTACGGTTTCAAACTATAAGTGAATAAAGCGATTGAACTAATTAAATGATTAATTAGTGGAATTGAATGCGATTAAATCCAAATGGTTGTATGGGTTGAAATAAAGTGAAAATGCAGGTGCATATATATTAGACAGGTATGGGATAAAGTGAATGAAGAGTATGAAGGTTATAATTTAAGTGGCCGACAAAAAGGTACATGTTTCAATTTCATATGAGGTTTTATGCGCCGAATCGACAAGCCACTTGGCTTTTTGATTTTCTTTTTGAATGGAAAGGGCCTAGAGAGGCGAGTTGAGGTTTGAAATATTTGCCGGTACAAAAGAGGTTATGGCGATTTTTTCCGAAAATTTAAGGAGTTAGAATATTTTTAAGAAGTTTGATAATAGAAATCGATGTAACAGTATATATAGAATTCGCTAAGAAAATGAATTTAATAATGAAATATTAAAAAAGGGGCCAGTGATTGTGAAATTTTTCGATGGATGGTTGATGGATGTTTATTTTTCCTTTGATAGTTAAAACACCGGCTATCAAAGACTTTTACCATCGTTGTCGATACAGAGAGACCGGTTGGATTTAATATCCGAAACCCACTCCGTATAGGCATAGGCGTTGCGAATTAGATTATGCTGAAGATAATCGAAGACGGAGTGAAATTCAAGAGCTGTTATGTTTGTCCAGTCCCAGGACAACTTGTATGGACGAATGTCTGATAGAGTATTCCTAGACGGTCACATAAGACGATCTTTTCAAGGTATTACGTCTGGTGGCGGAGAAATTCGTTTCTCTTAGCTTTTATACCCGTAATATTTTTGGGAAGACCAACTAGTGATTTGACGGGTTTGACGATGTGGCATTCAAAGTGTATGGTGGCCAGATGTTCTAAAAGATTGACGTAGACTTAAGCCTCACAATCGGGAAATGACAAAAATCGGGCAGGCAACATGGCTATGTGGGTCGGTCCCATTAGGGTGTATAATCACCTATCTAGAGAAATTCCTTTTGTTTCTTAATCTATCGATTCTGCCCATTCGGGAAACGGTGGTTTGAGTCCAACCGTTGGTGATATACATTCGATTCACTCAAGCGAAATGAGTGGTCGGTCATGTGTGGGCCGGGTTGCAAGACGTTCTTGTTGAACCCAGGTGTATTCGCCTCTAGAGATACATCATCGGAAGGTGGTCCATACCTTGTCATAGTTGGAATCCAATCTCAAATAAGCACCCTGCGGTTTTTGATTTTATACTATATATGTAGAGAGTGAGATGCAAGCGTTCTACTATTTGGTTATTTATTTGATTAGACATTATTATAATATCACTGGATTTTGATATCAAAAATGTTTGGGTTATAGTAAGGTAAGAACCGTCCGTGTTTATGTGTGGGCTGGTCTTACTATTATCTTTTTCTTTCAAAAGATTTTTGAAGTTAAACCATATGGTTGGAGTTTACTCACACCAGTCCCATGACTGACCCAGAGTTTATTTTGTTTTGTTTTCCTAAACTCTTGGGGGCCCAAATTTGTACGGGCAGGTCAAGTGTTTCAGGTTTTCATAGATACACTTGAAGGAGCTTGAAGCAGGAGGCTTCACCGCTAGTTACTTTAGAGTTATTCCCACTGCATCAAATATTGTATTGTGCTCTGATGATGGTATGTATGTATGATACAAATTTTGTATTCTAGATTATGTTATATAATATACTTTATTCGTTCCGCTGTGAGGTTCTGTGTTGTTATTTCTATTCTTCTTCTGTATTTTCTATTTTATTTAACCCTAATGACTTGTATTTCTGTACTATTTGAGTTGGATGTGTGTGGTGTTAGTCAGCTCAAATAGTATGGATTTTCGGGTCGTTACAGTTGGTATCAAAGCTTAGGTTGAGCGAACACCTAGGAGATAGGGTCAGTAGTACCCTAGAATGAGTTGAGTGTATATATGAGAGAGCGTATTTGTAAATTGATATAAAAATTGTTTTATATTATGTTGGCTTGTCTGTTGAGTGGTTTATGAATTCTGATCGAATCGTGGGACGCCACGACGTCGGTAGGAGTTTCTAAACACTTGAACAGAAGAATTGACATAATATTGTTTTAAAGTGGGTAAATGAAATAATTTTACCCAAAAGGATATTTTTATATAAAAGATAAATAATTTTCTAGAATTATTTATATATGGATGAGTTGGTTGCTATTATTATCATCAGGATGTGATTATAAGAATTGAAATGGTTATGGATAACCAAATAAAATTTGTGTATACAAATGAGATGTAATTGAATTAGATTCAAACCAGAATTTGAAATTTAAATCCTGGGAAGTTTGAAAATATTTTCTAAAGTATATTAAAATAATATAGCATTATTTTAGAAAGATTTTTGAATAAAAATCATTTTGAATGGATTTTGAAAGTGATAAAGCACTGTACTCACTTCAGTGGCTGCAAAATAATTCCGATGATGAGTCGACCATCATCAGTGTTCATTTTCGAGTTTCCAAGTGATGGATTGCTACCTTAGAAAAGTTTTTGATGTAAATTTAGAAAACAAGTTGGTTTGAAAATTCAAATATTTTGAATTTTAAATGGTTATAAATATATGTATACATTTATGTGATTTCAAAAGAATTTGCAATGAAAACCCGGGAATTAGAATTCTGGAATTTAAAATTTAACTTGAGCAAGTTAAAATGAATTGAAAGAGATAAATGGATTTAAAAATCAATTTGAATGAATTTAAATTCATATGAATGGAATATGAATTGAATGTAAACATATTGATTGTAAATCATTCAGATTAAATGAATGAAAACCAAAAGTTTGGTTAGAATTAAAGTTGTAGAAATATGAAAGGTTGAGTTTCAACATAAGTGAATTTTGGAAAGTTAATGGGTTTGTAACACTTTTCCTACCTTAGTAATTTCGAGGACGAAATTCTTTTAAGGGGGAAGGAATGTAACGTCCCGGAATTTTCTTTGATTTATAACAAACATTTAAATTTGTTTTAAATATTGAATTAGAAATATAAATGAATTTTGTATTGAATTTATCGGTTTAACAATCAATATACGATTTGATATTGAGTATAACGATAATAATTGAATTTAGATACAAAACTGAATCAAAACAATTCTATTGATTAACATAAATTCTTATTGGGATGATAATAATAATCTATTATCGATGAATTAAATTTTTCTTTAATCAATTTATATTAATTGAATTTATTTTAATCGTCAATTTAAATTAGTTATCTTCTTTATATAGTCAAATTTTAATTTCAGAACCCACTCCGTTGGGTCTAGAATGTCGCTATAATCTGAGATCGTCGGTCGTTATGGTTGAATAACAGTTCGAGGTTTCGAATTAAGGGAAACGAGATATTTTGATTATAAAATTTATAAAAAATCAAATCAATTTATTACCACAAGTCTATGTTTCCATTTGAGCAGTCCTTACTTCTGCTTACCACCCTAGATTCTGAAAAATCACCAGCAGAAACATTTACTTCGCGTACTGAAATGTCTCCTTCCTTCCCAGCAAAGCTAATCGACATGTTAATGGCGCCAGCCTAAAGATGTGACGTGCACAGACCTAATATTTTCCTCGAGCTAAAATTTCTGTCTCCCTCTTCATTTATAAATACGAGATTTTCTTCTTCCTTATTCTATCTGGTTTCAATAAAAAGGATAATCGAAGCTGGAAAGCTTCAATAAGGAAAGTGCCACCCTAAATAAACCGCGACTACACCTCCTTTATCTCGTTTTTCACTTCTCCTATTTCATTTTCATTCGCTCACTTCAGGCCACGAAAGAAATCAAAGCCCATTTTCGATTTCCTCAACAGTCCGATCGAAATAAAAACGGGATCTTTCAGAAACAAAACGAAAAAAAGAGTCGGCATCGCGAGTTCCTAAAGCCCTAAAGCTCGATAGCACGCAAGAGTCTCTCGCGATTTCAGGGGGATGGAGTGAAGTCCATTTGGGTTTCGAAGTTGCTGAAGGAGGAGCGAAGGGTATAGTCGAGTTTGAGGATAGAACGGGGTCAACTTGATGACGACTTGGAGAGGATCGATGTCTGGTAAGGATACGAATTTGAGAAAAGGCCGTGGTGCGATTTTGGGAAGGTTTGGTTAAGTTTGTAGTGGGGATTGGGTGCGTTCGGATCTGTGAATGACAGTGAAGGCTGAGGGGTTTTTGTGGCATTGAAGTGTTGATTAAGGTAGAGTGTCGGTCTATGTATTTGCTGATGTTAAACTGGGAGTAAATGATTGAATGGTAAGGGAGTCTAGAGTCGGAAATTTCAGCGGTGATCTCGTGTTGCTAAGAAGGTGGACTGGGATATTCAGTTTGGGGAGGATGGTTTAGATTTCAAGAGTAGTTTCAGTTTGGGTTTTTGGAAGTGCCTGATGTAGTGATGCTTAGGAGAAATGGACATGGTTGAAGGTGTAAGGATGATTCGGTTGCCTTGGGTTTTTTTGAGGTCATGATTCATAACGGGTCAAGTAATACGCAAGGCGATGAGGTGATGGATTCATTTGAACGATTCAAGTAGGTGCATAGCCAAGTCGATACAACATTTAATTGGATATTCGTCAAATGAAATCAGGTGAGTAAATCTCACTCACTGTTTTATATTTATTTTTATCGTTAAAAATAAATTGGTTGGTTGCTTGGGTGCATGAATGAATTGTTGAATTATTGTGGTTATTGAATTTCCCGCAACAATATTAGCGGATGCCCGCAGTATCATTAGCGGATGACACTACGCCCACGTACATAAGTGGATCCCCTTTTATACCGCGATATCCTGCCTTGAAGCAGGATTGGTATTATCTATGTGACTAACATCTGTGGATGCAGGGAAAACAGGTTGGAGGGATCCAACAGGATTCCTTAAAATTTATTTATTACTGTTTACATGTTTCTGTGATGTGTTGAATTGGATTGATGATTTGTGTGTTTGGATATTAGATTATCACCGGCCCTATATATTTTTATTTAAAAATATCAACAGGGATTTTTGACATTAAAAAGGAAAATTTATTTTCTAAAATAAAAGTGGAATTTTGAATGAACTATAAAATATTAACTTGTTTTCAATAACAAAAACAAGTAGCCGAATTTATAACAATGTTATAACTGAAAAGGAAAATTTCGTTGATAATATTAAATTTTAAATTCATGCTTGAATTTAAAAAGGAAAATTTATTTTCCAAAATGGGAATTGGATTTCAAATAAGATTTGAAATAAGGACTTATTTTAAATAATCTAAAACAAGAAGGGGAATGTATAAACGAGGTTTATAAATGAATAAAAATTATATTATCATTGGATATTCTAGAAATGTAAATTTTAGTATGATTTTTGAAAAGGATAATTTATTCTCCAAAAACAGAAAGAGGGAATTCAAATGAAATTTGAAATAGAGAATTTGTTTTATATATTTAAAACAAGAGTTGTTATTTATAAATAATTTTTATAAATAAAAGAGGGAATTTTATTGGATAATTTATTTAAATCCAGGTATGAACTTAAAAGGGGTTTTTGAAAAGGAAAAGAAAGGAAATTTTTACTTTTCGAAATAAAAATGATATTTCGAGTAAATTGAGTACTAACTTGTTTTTAAATAAAAACAAGTTGCTGGAATTATAGACACTATTTATTAAGGGAAAGAAATATTATCATTTGATAATATTAGACTTTAATTTCAAGAAAGGTATTTAAAGAAGGAAATTTATCTTTCGAAGTGTAAAGTGGAATTTCAAATAGAATATGAAATACAAACTTGTTTTAAATATTTAAACAAGAAGTAAAATTTATAAACGATGTTTATAAATAGAAGGGGAGAATCATCATGGGATGCTTTGTCTATTTAAATTCAAATTTGAATTTAAAAAGAGATTTATATCCTGAAATCGTTTCAAAAGGAAACAATGAAGTTTATTCCGATATTCGGAATGTAAGCTGAATTTAAATAAATCCACACGGATTTATGATTTTAACTCGACTTTGTCAAATACCTAGAATAATATTATATTTCAAAGGATATTGGAATTGTATTAAAAGTGAATTTAAGTTTTAATATGAAAATAGATTATGTAAATATAAGTGATGTTAATTAAGTATTTTCAAATCCACTTGAGATTCATAAGGGAAATCAAATATTCCAAATAGAAATCGAGTTTTCAATAGATTATTTAAATGGAAGTTGAATCTAATAAAGCAGTGAATTTATAAACAAGGTTTATAAATGTGATGAAGTAATTTTCATCGTGTAATTTGGAAATAAATTTCCAAATGTAAGAAATGGAGTAGAAAGCGAGACTTAAATCGAGTTTGTGTATTACAAGCTTTTATTCGTCTCAAGATAAGAACGTCGTCGATCAAGGTCTGAGAGGTAATTAAAATACCCAAACTTGAACGACTTCACTATTGTCAAGAGATGATATTAGTTTGTAATGGTGAAGAGGGTTGAACAAATTGATTTTCCCCATAAAGGAAAATTGTAATTTGAATTTGATTATATCGTGTGATATAAAATAATTTATATCCAATGGAATTTTAATTTTAATGTAGAGGTTGAGCTTTAAATAACTAAAACCAAGTTATGGAATCAGAATGAAGTATCCAATGATTTTTGGAAAATTGAAATGTTAAGTTAGATTTGGGAAATTGTTTTAAATATGAAAAATGGAGTTGAAATTTATTTTGTAAACGAAGTTAACGTTTATATTTAAATTATAATTAAAACGAACCCACCGCAGAGCGGTAGTTCGTAAATTGACGATTCGAACTTCAATTGAGTATATAGAGCTCAATATAAGTCGAAATTCAATGAAACAAGAAATGCCCGAACCGACTAAATGACAGTTTTCTAGTGAAAGAGAAAAATCTAGATTTCGTCGTATAGATTTTGAGTTATGTCAAAATCAAATTTTCAGAAAAACAACGCCATAATCGTTTTTAAACCATAATGGTTTATTAAATAAATAAAAAGGATTTTAAGTGAATAAAATCCAAATTCTGATTTGAAAAATCCAAATCTTGAGTTATCAAATATATGCGAACTCAGGTAGAGTGAATGAAGTGATTTTTGGTATAAAAATCAGATTTTGGTTATGGAATAATATTGACTAATAAGAGAAGTTGGTTAATAGAGTTTGAGTGGAACTTAACGTGGGTCATGTAAAGTGGGTTTGTAAAGTAGGATTTGGAATCGAATATGGGACTGGAGTTATAAGTGAAATTCGATTTGTTTATAAGTAAATAAAGATATGTTGGAACACTACGGTTTCAAACTATAAGTGAATAAAGCGATTGAACTAATTAAATGATTAATTAGTGGAATTGAATGCGATTAAATTCAAATGGTTGTATGGGTTGAAATAAAGTGAAAATGCAGGTGCATATATATTAGACAGGTACGGGATAAAGTGAATGAAGAGTATGGAGGTTATAATTTAAGTGGCCGACAAAAAAGTACATGTTTCAATTTCATATGAGGTTTTATGCGCCGAATCGGCAAGCCACTTGGCTTTTTGATTTTCTTTTTGAATGGAAAGGGCCTAGAGAGGCGAGTTGAGGTTTGAAATATTTGCCGATACAAAGGAGGTTATGTAGAATATTTCCGAAAATTTAAGGAGTTAGAATATTTTTAAGAAGTTTGATAATGGAAATCGATGTAACAATATATATAGAATTCGCTAAGAAAATGAATTTAATAATGAAATATTAGAAAAGGGGCCAGTGATTGTGAAATTGTTTGATGGATGGTTGATGGATGTTTATTTTTCCTTTGATAGTTAAAACACCGGCTATCAAAGACTTTTACCATCGTTGTCGATACAGAGAGACCGATTGGATTTAATATCCGAAACCCACTCCGTATAGGCATAGGCGTTGCGAATTAGATTATGCTGAAGATAATCGAAGACGGAGTGAAATTCAAGAGCTGTTATGTTTGTCCAGTCCCAGGACAACTTGTATGGACGAATGTCTGACAGAGTATTCCTAGACGGTCACATAAGACGATCTTTTCAAGGTATTACGTCTGGTGGTGGAGAAATTCGTTTCTCTTAGCTTTTATACCCGTAATATTTTTGGGAAGACCAACTAGTAATTTGACGGGTTTGACGATGTGGCATTCAAAGTGTATGGTGGCCAGATGTTCTAAAAGATAGACGTAGCCTTAAGCCTCACAACCGGGAAATGACAAAAATCGGACAGGCAGCATGGCTATGTGGGTCGCTCCCATTAGGGTGTATAATCACCTATCTAGAGAAATTCCTTTTGTTTCTTAATCTATCAATTCTGCCCATTCGGGAAACGGTGGTTTGAGTCCAACCATTGGTGATATACATTCGATACACTCAAGCGAAATGAGTGGTCGGTCATGTGTGGGCCTGGTTGCAAGACGTTCTTGTTGAACCCAGGTGTATTCGCCTCTAGAGATACATCATCGGAAGGTGGTCCCATACCTTGTCATAGTTGGAATCCAATCTCAAATAAGCACCCTACGGTTTTGATTTTATACTATACATGTAGAGCATGAGATGCAAGCTTTCTACTATTTGGTTATTTATTTGATTAGACATTATTATAATATCACTGGATTTTGATACCAAAAATGTTTGGGTTATAGTAAGGTAAAAACCGTCCGTGTTTATGTATGGGCTGGTCTTACTATTATCTTTTTCTTTCAAAAGATTTTTGAAGTTAAACCATATGGTTGGAGTTTACTCACACCAGTCCCATGATTGACCCAGAGTTTATTTTGTTTTGTTTTCCTAAACTCTTGGGTGCCCAAATTTGTACGGGCAGGTCAAGTGTTTCAGGTTTTCACAGATACACTTGGAGGAGCTTGAATCAGGAGGCTTCACCGCTAGTTATTTTAGAGTTATTCCCGTTGCATCAAATATTGTATTATGCTCTGATGATGGTATGTATGTATGATACAAATTTTGTATTCAAGATTATGTTATATAATATACTTTATTCATTCCGCTGTGAGGTTCCGTGTTGTTATTTCTATTCTTCTTCTGTCTTTTCTATTTTCTTTAACCCTAATGACTTGTATTTCTGTACTATTTGAGTTGGACGTGTGTGGTGTTAGTCAGCTCAGATAGTATGGATTTTCGGGTCGTTACATAAACATTATTCTATTATCAATCTATTTTCAAGACATGACATAACTGAATAAATTGATTAAAACATTGCAGCCATATAGCTCTGATAACATTATGAACATGAAAAGGTTTGAATGATAATCTAGATTCGAGAACATTGATAGATCTAACTTAAATAGAAAAATCCCAAAATCAAGAATAAAGAAAATAGGTCTGAATAGAAAGTCAAGATTATATCCAATTTCATAGTCATAATCCTAGGCAATGACCTCATAGGTGATTAGCCACAATTGTCCTTGTCATATTTATATGCAATAGTCTTATATTCACAGTCATAGGCATAGTCTTATGTTCACAGTCATAGGCATAGGCATAGTCTTATGTTCACAGTCATAGGCGTAGTCTTATGTTCACAGTCATAGGCATAGTCTTATGCCATTAACAATTGTTTCAATGTCGTAGACAACATTCCCAATAGTCAAGATCCAAGAAGAAAACAAGAATAGATATGAATCATACATAAATCAATTCCAATTTATAACATGCCATATTAAGTTTATAGTTTTTATCTAAAAATAACTGGAACTTACAGATCGTGGTCTAAGAAATTTAGATGCAGAAGTCAAGTCTAGAAATTAGTCGTTGAATTGTTGAATCGCTGAATCTTGCTTTGATTGTAGAAGAAAATCCCCAATTCCTAGCTGTCGTCTTCAAGAAATAATCTTCGCGTTTTAATTTAATTTATTTTAGAGAAAGAAGAAGAAGCCATGATCATCAAGAGTTTGAGAAGCATAAGGTTAGAGAAGAATGATGTAAAGAGAATGAGGCTAGGAGGCTGTTTATATAGGGTTTCAAACTAATTAGAGCCGTCGATGAAGCTAGAGTTAATCAAGGCGCCAGTGCAATTTTGTTCTGGCGCACTTCCCAAGTGCACCAGTGCATTCTAGCCGGTTTCTGGTTTTTCTGCCTAACTTCGTTCGTCCATATCTTCTTCGTACGGTATCCGTTTTACGCAAACTCGGACTCTATTTCAAGCAGAATTCCGAGACGAATGCAATGGCGTAACCCGTTTCCCTTGCTTCTCATTTTAAAAATTAATTCTGCCTTGATTTATGGTTTTAACATGTTATAAAAATACGGGTTGTTACATAGGAGGAGCAACTTATGGAAATAATTGGGATATCAGTTATGCACACTAAAGAAATAGTTATGGAAATTTGAGAATAAGAGACCCTTTGGTGGTTTGGGTGAAAAGTGCAAAATGTGTTTTGTCATGGAAAAAATGGATCCCATATGTTAGTATCTGAAATGTTAGTATTTCATATTTGTGGGTTTGGCAGTTGAGCCTTATAAGTTGGGAAAAAATAAAAAGGAAAATGGATAGGAATATATATATTTGAGAGAGATGACTTTGTGGAAATATTTAGGAAAGTCTAAGTAAGTGAGAAACCCACTCTGAGTCTATTCCCATTGTTAACTTTTAAGAACTTGAAATTTAAAAAGTTTTTGGGTGACAATTTATGGTGTTTTTCAAGTTTTGGCCTTAAAAGATTACAGTTTTAAAGTATGTACTAGCTAAATTGTGTAGAAACAATTTTTGAAACAAAAGGAGATATTTTTGACGTTTGAAAAAAAATGTAAGTAATATAATTGAAAAGTACATATTGACTTTTGAAAAGAAGGGGTGTATTTTGGAAATGTTGATTTCTTATGAAATTTTTATCTCAAATGAATTCTTTCAGAAAAATTTGTACATCATAGAGCATGTATAGCTCAATAGTTTTTGAGCTATAAAGTATGAAAAAATAAATAACAAAACGTAGAATTTTTTTTTACATTTTTTCAAAAATCAAGGGTGCGTTTGGTTTCTCATTTTCGAATCATTTTCAATTTTTAGTTTTGAAAAACGACGAAAACTCATTCCTATTACTATTTTGAAAAGCTCATTTTGAAAAAGTGTTATTTTTGAAAATGGGCCTAATAAAGAAAACTAAAAATAAGATTATTTTGTTTTCACCATTTTGAGGCCCACTTAAAAATTCAAAACCCAAAAACAAAAATGCAACCAAACACGTTCATAGCCTTTGTTTATTTTCTGGCCGCAAAAAACTGTTTCTCCCAAATTCGCCGATCATAAAAAACAATCAGGCAAACTCGTGATTTCTTATTTTGTTTTTGCTTCCATTTGATTTAATGTTACTAGATCATCCAGATTTTTACTATTTGTTACAGTGTTTCCTTCCCTCTAGTATGGGTTCGGGTTTTGTAGGCTGCTTTAAATTTAGTGTTGTTCTAAGGTAAATTATTTGATTCATTATTTTTTAATTTGGTCGAATGCTTCTATTTTTGAATTTGATGTAAACCTTGTAGGGTGCGTTTGGTTTTGAGGAAATTTGTAGTAGTATTCTATGGGACTTGTTCAAAAATGATTAAAATTGGGATAAATGGGAATCCATAATTCAATGTTAAAGCAAAAAGACAACTACATGCAGTTAATTTGAAAACATGATGCAAAATGAAATCATAGCCAGCTACTTCTAGATAATAGAATACACAATCAGCTGCACAGTGATAATATAGTTGGAAAAATGTTATGTCTTAGTCACAGCTAAATAGAACAAGTAAAATATCCACATCAGTTCAGTTATCCATATCAAAGCTTGGATGTCATATGTGAGTCACCATGTAACTAGTATTTTGAGTTCCTTTAGCTATAGTTTGAAATTGTCATGCTGTTATAGCATTGAATATTTATAAGTATTCATTCATTTGTTGTAATATTCTATAGTATTGTTTTTTTTATACATATTAGTTGGATGATTTATTTTTGAGGAATATACTAAACAAGAAAATGCATTCTTGAATTAGTGTTTGGAAAAAAGACTAGAATACGAGTTTGGGATAAATTTTTCTGTAGAATATGTAGACCAATAATCATGTGATTTTTACTTTTTTTTATTGTATGAAAATTAAACGAGACAAATTTAATATGATTTTAGCATCTAAAGATTTTATGATTTACAATATACGACAATGTCAAATACACTCAATAGAATAGATACTTGTGAACCCAAGAACGAACGTGGTTGATTTACTAGTATGCAGTTTTCAAGCATCTTTCAGCCTTACTATCTAACTATGTCTCTACTTGTTTTCGGAAAAAGTATACCCAAACGCATTTTCAGAAATAGTGAAGATATTCAAAATTAAAATTGAAAACAACCATGAAAACTCAAGAATGAAAACTTAAAATGTAAACCAAACGCACCTAAAAATTTTCGCTAAGGAAAATTATGAAAATCTTTCTTATTTTGACAACAATTTTCGATAATTGATTTACATAAATTTTGGTGGGTGGAAAAAATAAGTTGTAAAATTTTTGAACAGAGTAGATGTTTGGGATAAATTTAGAAATTAACACCTTATTGTAATTAATTAAACTGGCATAGTATAGCTGAATAGTTGTGAAATTAATTGAGAAATAGTCGTCCTTGTCTACTCCAGTTTTTATGATTTAAAAAAAGGTTTTGCATTTTTTGAGATGTTATTTTCTTGTGGTTTGGTAAAAATAAGCTTTAATGAAGAAACAAAGTTTTAAAGCTTTTAATTTTTGGAAGAAAATGATATGATGAGGCCAAACCACGTTTTTAAATCATGGAGTAGGTAAGGATTAGTACTTAGTAAAGGCGGGGAATTTTTTTGATGCTATAAAGTAAATAGCAAGAATTATTTTGGAATAGTAGTAAATACCCGTAGAGTACGTAAGAATTATAGAGCCTTGGTGTTGCTTGGAAAAGACTGTTAGTACACAACAAGAACTAGTTGTGGATTAGACTTTTCTTTGTTAATGGGGACGTGGTCCTAGAATTCTTAGCCCTTGGCAGTAGCTGTGTAGTGTGCTTGTTTTCCTATTTTAGTTTCGAAAGAACTAGAAGGTTTATTTGAAATCAAGCTTATATCAGTGGATTAAGTTAAATAAGCTAAGAAAAAGTAATGATAAGACTAAAAGAAAACAAACAATGATGACAATTGCAAAAGCAAAGCAACAAATATGACAATGGAAGATTTCGAGAAATAGAAAAAATTTGGATTTTTCCAAAGTAAGTTGGAAAAGAAAATTTATAACAAGGAAAATTTTCTTATGTAAACCTTAATAAGGAAGAAGATAGGAAATCTTCGTATAATAGTTGCATAAAATCGAAGTACAGATAAAAATGTACTTGAAAGAAAAACATAAGAATTGAAGTTTTCCGTTTTCCACCATTTTGTAACATAAGAAATCGAATTCAGAAAATTAGACTTTTCTGTAATTCAAAAATTTGAAGTTGGTTGGTAAGGTTTGGATCCAAAAATTGGATGAACTACATTCTCATTTGGTAAGTGTGTTGGAAAAATTGGATGAAAAATATATTTTGATTTTCAAAATATTGAATTCATATAGAAATTGCCAGTATATTTAGGATGTGTGCATCATATTTTCAAAAAAAAAAAAAAAATAGGGAAATTTGCATTCATATAGGAGATACCATTTAGGCATTCATTACGTTCATGTATTGTTATTATGTTGTATTACACTTTGCATAAGTGCATAGATAGTTGAAAATTTTGTTGTACACAGAATGGTTGCAATTTATATGTGAGAGAACATCACTTCATCCTTACAAAATTTCGGGGTTGAAATTTCCTAAGGAGGGGAGAATGTGGCACCCCATATTTTATATAAATATTAAACGAAAATATCGATAATTTATTATTTTAGAATTTATCCTCGAAACATATACATTGTGTTCGTAGCAATTTTCTGATTCGTTTTGGTATATGACTTACCCCAAACGGAGTTCACATGGGAAAGTTATTGACGAATAAAGATCTAAAAGGCTGTAAGCATATATACGCACACAAAATTTGAAATCTGAAATTAGACAAGTGTTATAAGTGGAAAATAATAATTCACATTTGCAATTTTAAGAAATAAAACGAATGTTAGTATTAACGTTAAAATAAAAATTAATACCGGTTGAAATCACTTTCAGATGCAGGCTTTGGGCTGACCCAAGGAATACATAGGTTGACTATAGGGTCGACACAACTTTAAGGTGGATCAATCCACCCGGGGACAGATCTATATTTTGAATGATGTGTATTTCTTGGTTTAACGGTTCGGATTTTATATTTTTAAATTCGACAGACTAAAATTTCCTTTACCCTTATAAATAGACTAGCAGGGCCTAGTCTCTAACTCATGTTTTCTAAAATGACGCTAAGGCTCTGCCATTTTCTTTCATCTCCGAATCTTTCATAAATTAGAAAATTAGCTTTAGGAAAGTCTGATTTAAGATTTGAAGACAAGGAATGTAGATCTACAATATATGTGTTTAGATTTCTTATCAATGTAAGATAAGTTCTATGAGTCTGAGTTATTTAGGTTTCTTTCTTGCGTTCCCTCTTCTTTTAGTATTAGTTTAATAAATCCATGGTTATTTTAATACTAGATTCAGTTGGAAAGAAAACAAAATCACAGATCTGAGTAGGATTCGGGATTGCAAAGTAGTCAGTTAAGTGGATTTAAAATTATACCTTTTGGGTAACAATATATTTACCATTTACATTCCCCGTAATTCTTAACATGTTAAATAACTGTAATTTATGGTAATTGCGTTGAACTCTATTTATAATAAGCTGAGAATATTGTTGTTATAACTTTTTCAGTTAATTCTCTATTTGGGCTAAGAATTATTGTAATACAAAAATGGTAAATTTGATAATAGTTATGCATACAGTCTTGAGAAACTACTTAATAATACATTGGAATAATCTGAAATAATGTTAAAAAGGAAGCTTTGGGAATATTGGAATTTGTGAATCATGACTTGAAATTGGGACAAAATATAAAGGATAAACATGTTAGTTTGACAATAATTTGGAAAACATGTTATTTTGACAGTAATTTGGAAAACATGTTAGTTTGGAAGTAATTTGGAAAACTTGTTGGTTTGACAGCAATATGGAAAATTTACAATAATTGGAAGTGATAAACAAAAACAAGAATTAACATCTAACTCAGAAAACAAAAAAGGGAAAATCTATAGTGGGTTGAGTTGGTTGGATTTTCGGAAAATGAATATATTTCCATAATGGCAAAATTACTGTTAAAGTAGTTGCAAGAAAATAAAGGGAAAATGGATTAGTCTGAAATAGGGATTCTTTTACCATATAACACACTAATCAAATAAAAAGATATGTGTATGTCCATGATGAAAATAAAGGAAATAGCTTGCAACTACGGATCTTGATTAATGTGTGTTATGGAAATGGATCTTTACATCTTTTCACTAACCAATCTAATGAGTTGTGTGAAATGTTTTCCTGAAATAATGTGAATATGCAAATGGTAAATGAATGAATGCTATAGCAGCAAAAGTTTGGTTAATGTTAAGGAACCAAGAGAAAATATGATAAACGAAGAATATAACCTATTATAATTAATTATATGAATGAGAATGTAATATAATAGGTAGGCTACTCCTTGGGACATGTAAAATTATAGCATGGGTTATAGTAAATGAAAAGGAGAAATTATTAATAAACCTTGATTAAGAGAACTAAGTTAATAAGTAAATAAGAACAACAAGTTGTGATAACAATTTGAGACGAGGTTATGGTTAAATAAGAAAGAAGAAAGTAATCTTATTATTGGTAGACTTATAATTGGAAGTGTTAAGTTTAATAAACGTAATAAATAATAAGCTAAAGATAGCTCCGGCGGCATAGGGATGAATAAAGAAATTAAGCAGCCAATTGTTAGCTAATGAACCTTGTAACTTGAATAAAAAGTGAATATGTGGATAATCAAGTTAATTAGCAATCTGATAAGATAAAACAACCGCATGATTAAAAGATTAGATGTTGAATCTAATAATATGTTTGTGTGATACGCTTGGACCAGTACGCACGCACGAAGGTGAAAACCCCAACGGGGTAGATCATCGTGTTGTCTGAAGACACAAGGGAAGCACATCCATCTGATTACTTTGCAGGACTAGAGGGAAGCACGTGACTTTTGTGGGACATGGTAAGGTACTCCATGGTGGTCATGTATGCGGTACATGCTCAAACTGTACTCGTAGAGGTTTGGTATGCATGGTACCACCCAGTGAGTATACCTTGATTGCAATTATAATTTGGTAATCAGAAGGCTGTGGCGGATGACGTTGAGTGATTCGGCCGTTTGCTTTGGGAGAGGCGGGTCAGAACCAATAAAGGATAGTGATCACCTGGTACCTTTAATCGGCCATCAGTGCGATGTGGACTTTCGAGATGTTGGTTGCGGGACATGCCAAACTGGATGTTAAATTGGTTGATAGGGGCACGTCACTTATCTCTTGATGTAGTCTTTCACTAGTCGAGGAAGGAGCCAGGGTGAGGCCATAGCCACCATGAAAGTATAGACCATACTTTGGATATCTGTATTGCAGACATAATGAGACAGACCTTTATAGATATGGAAAGCTCCCAACCGAGTTCTATGCATTGGATACAACCCTATTACGGGACCCGAGTTACAGTAAACAATACATTCGTATGTGGGTCTAGATACACGCACTGGATAGTGTATCATAGAAAGTGGGGCATTACTCCGTGTTGAAACTTGATTCGACATAGCAGTTTGGATACGATGATCCATATGCTTGCGTGGCATAGAGATGTTAGTTCTTTGAGATTACATGGCGTAATGATTTGGGTTTCCTTACGTCATTCGACACAGAATGAATGTTGCATACGCTTCCATGGCATGACGATGGAGACCGTAGGAGAAGGGTACTATGGGTAGTACCTTGAGATGTGGGGGTATAACTACATTATACTATATTAGGTTATTCTACTAGAAAGTAGAAGGGTACGACGTGAGTGTAGGGCCTCGAGTGTTGTTAATCAAAAATTAACTAATAAATAAGAAAATGTGTCTGAACGATATATGTAGGGTTATTTCAGAATGTACATTTTTTCTGGTCACCAGAAGTTTTTGTTCCAACCCCCTCCTCATAACATACTCGCATATTAGGTTTATGACACATACTTTATAGCTTCAGATACTGGTTAGACAGTATTATTACTTCAGTAAGGCTATATTTGATTATATTATGTTTTATCCATTACGCTGTGAGATGTTTAACGAGCTCGGATATATTTACTATCTCTGTCTGTTCTGTATGATATTAGACAAGCAAACTCGAGTTTTGACAGATTGTAATTATTGAAAAAAATCGATTTGTCAAAATTTTGATTGTTACATGCTTCATCATGTCTTATTGCTTCAGAATAATGATTTCTCATTTATCATTTTGTAGTTTAGAAAAGCAGCAGTTTTAAATTTTAAAAGCTGCTGGCCAGATTGGGAGCATTGCTAGTGAGATGAACTTAGGAAATTCATTTGTTTATTCATCTTTGGCTATAAATAGGTGCCAGAGGGGTTCATTTTTAGTTTCTTCCTCATTTTTTTATCAGCCCTAAACCTAAATCTACACTAATTTTTCCCCAAATCTAGACATAGTTTTTATTAAATCATCTCTAATTGTTGATTAGAGATTAGATCTACATCAATTGAAAAGATCTTTTCATTTTGGATGCATATTCAATTGATAGTTGCTATCCGGATAGGATCTCTATTCAGTTTCATTGATTTTGAAGAACATGCAAGTGATAGTGATCTCTCACATGTTTATTGGATCATATATTTTGATTAGTAATTTTTTATCATCTAAATGTTAAACTAATCATAAATCTAATTAATTCTAGTGAATATATATTTCGAAACCCTAGGATAATCAAATAATATATTAGGATGACTAACATGTCCGATCTAATGCAATCAAAGATGGTTTACTAGGTTTACGTTAGATCCATGCACATGTTGTTTGATCCAAGTTCATATATGTTCGAATGGTTGCTATTGGTTCAG